>CM039679.1:283329615-284013515 GCA_022537955.1 Schmidtea mediterranea
AAGAGAAGATCAGACATTATAGAATTTTTGAAAAAACCAACCCGAGAGACGAGAGAGTTGATAGCCAAATACGGAGAAACATCAAAAGAGATAGAGAGGAGAATGAACCAATAAGGATAAAAATAGAAGGACCAAATGATGAAAAAAAGAAAATTGGTAGATCCCGGATTGTCAAATGCACATTATAACCGACGATAACGAGAAATTATACAACCGATAATCGTAAGAGCGATGATGGCTATGTAGAGGACTGCAATAATGTATTCACAAACGACAAATAAATTCCGCGAGAACGAACCCGATATATCGAATTAGTATAGGGAAGAAACGGACAAACCATTATACATAGCATGGATGAACCAGAGAAGAGAAATATACAACAAAGGACAAGATTCAAGAATTTCAAGAGAAAATGAAAGAAAGATGGACCGAATACTAACCATAATACCAGTTATGGAGACAAGATGTTAAGTTGAGCACAAATTACGAACCTATAGATGACTCGAGATGTCGATCAACACCATGGAAAAAGGTGTATGATGAAATAGACGAAAGATGGAAATGGAAAAAGTGGGTGGAGAGAACCGAAACAAGTGGAGGAAAATACGTACCAGGAGAAGCGCCCGGAAACGCAGCTAACGAAAAACCTTAGATTATATGAAGATAACCATATGAAAGATTACAGAGGAAATGATAAACGGAAATGGAATGGCAACCAGAAGAAGACGAGGAAATAAACGATAAAGCTCGACTACCCATACACGATGGAAGATGAGGTGGATGGGCTGAAAAGTAAAATCGGCTGAAGAAGAGAAAATCATAGGTATTACAAGCCATCATTCTATACAGAGATCGGAGGATAACCGGATGAAATTAAGAGTAATACCCAAACGGAGATGGGGTAGAGAAAAGGAACACATCTATCAGTGTATTTCTGTTAGCCCTAAGAGCATATATGACGGAAGTGAGAAGTGGCCATTTAATCGGAAAGTCACAATTTCAATCGCTAACCCGGAAAATGGGAAGAGCGACACAGGAAAATTGGGAGTGAGACCCAAGGATCAATGATAAGTCAAAAGCCCAAAATCCACTGAAAATGGTTGCAGGAGGAGTACCACATTTTTCTATTGAAAAAATACGTAACACCTCCAATTCGTAAAAGAATACGATATACATCACGATCGAAATAAAACAGACGAGAAAATAAATTGCGATCCAACAAGAACAAGCGAGACCGCGAATCGCGTACCGAGAAACGAATACCAGGAAACGAAATACTTGCCCACCAGATATAGACGATCCTGGTGGAGAAGGATTAACACAAATAACGGAAACGCAAAAATGCAGAGAGTTAGCAGCGATAATTGAGAACGGAGCCAAGAATCAAAGACGAACTGTAACAGATTTAGCAAAATGGATAATCGATTCGTGTAACAGAGTAGAGAACCTGCGAATATGTAAAGGAAATAAGAGGAGTATCGGAGAATGTAATGCGTGGTACCCAGAGCAATTCCGAAGAAGTTATCCGAAATGGAACATAACCGAATTGGGCAGCCGAAAACGATAGAGAAGTATAGTTTAAAAATATGATGCCAGATTTCGAACCAATCGAAAGAGAATTTATATCGACGCAAAGTGAGTGAAGTGAAAAAGGAATACCGTATGAACCCATTTATTTACAATACCAAGACGACATTAGACGACGATCTCGAAATCGGAGTTACGCAAATGCAATTGGGCTAATAAAATATATTAACAGTACAAAGATCGAGGTAATAACTCACAAAAGAGAAATCAAAAAAGAAAACGCCAATAGCGACAGGAAAGTCTAAATCGCCAGAAGTTCCACCTGCAGCAGATGAAGTAACGTCATACACAGGAGATAAGAATACGAAAGATCTTAAATGTATTGTGGACGAAGAAACAACCGGAGAATACCGGAATCAAGAAATTTGTTATCATGACAAAAGATGAAAACGATCTTGATAACAGAGAACAAACGAGCTATAGTGGTCAAAGACAACAAGTCGAAATATAGAGCCAATACCGAAAGAGGAAAATAAAAGAAAGAGAGAAGACCCGAAACTCCAACAGGAGCGAAATGGGATAATTGGATAAATGAACGAGGAGCTACACGTCCAAAGAAAAAAACAGACGAACAACCCATAACGAAAAGAAACAGGACGGCAATGAAAGAAATCCAGAGGACGACCAGAAATTGATAAACAGCTCCAGAAAAAGAAAACTAAAGAACAAATGGCAGAGGATCAATGACACGAAATTGAACAGCTTACAAGAACGAAAGATTACAGGAAAATGAAACCAAGAACAAGGAGCAAAGTGGAATCAACAGACTAATAACGATATGCGGGATGACAATCCCAGAAATAAAGAGAAATTTAAAACTCAATAATCGAGCAGAAAGCGAAACAGCTTTGCAAGCAATAAAACAATAATAAATAAATATGACAACAAATACGAAGCCACAACCAAAGATCCAAGGAATTAACGTTGATAATAATCAACTTAACGAACGATCCGATGACCCAAATAGATATTGTAGGAAAGGCCTTCTGATTATAAATACGTATATGATATACAGAAAGCGAACCCCCAAGATACAATCCCAACGGATAGTGAATTTCGATAACAACATTATAGGAAGGTAAATTGAACGCATTCATCCTGACTCAAGGTGGATGGCAAGCCTTTATAAATTTGGTAAGTAAAGATGATCAAACCGAGATAATGCAAGCGAAGTTAAAAGAGTTATTAACGGAATTCGAAACAACGATTAATGCAAGCGATCCAAAAACAGCTAGAAAAGGGAGAATACGAGAACACTACAATAACTCATATGGATGATGTCATAAAAGGAGTAAACCGTTTGTAGTATAGACTGCGATAACATAAGATGGTGATAAAACTCATTAAGAGAACGGAAAGTGTAAAGCTGCAAACCCCGGTAAACTACAGACAAACGCAACAGCAGATCGAAGACGGTATATCAAGAGGTAGATTCATCAAAACGGAAAAAAGAATGCAGAACAAGGAAAATTGTAGCATTTCATTGCGGACATCACTCACATTCAACAATATAGAAGCTGGAACGGAAACAACAGTGGTTTCTGTAACGCGGAACGAATGTGAAGAAGGATTCACGACAGGACGCATCTCAATAGCTGGAAGAGGTAAATGTAGCAGCCGAGGAAGAAAATAAAAACCTAGACCCGAGTATACGCGCGGGGAAGATACAGCGGAGACAGAACTGTCAAGGAGGGAGTACACCCCTAATTGAATCAATGGTCAAAGGAGTAATAGGATTGAAAGTTACAAGGTAAAGTTGGAGAAATATCAAGGATATTTTGATCCAGATACACAACAACATGAAAAAGTACCCTCAATGTCTAGCAACAGTAGATCATGCAATAACGGGAATGCAACGATTGATGATCACCGCCGATACCAGAATGAGACTCACTTTATTGAAAAGTGAATATTTGATGAAGTGCAAGGACAAGTGCCACAGAAAACCGAAACTAACGCAAAAAAGGCATTAGATGAATTACGGAGAACCCGAGAAGGAAAAACCAGCGATACCACAACTATCGATCAGAAGTCACGATTCCAACGAGTATATCAACGACCTACAATCGAATGAGATTTATAAAAGACGAATGGAGCAAATGTGACGAATGGTAGCTAGTCCAATTATAAAGAATATCTTTAATCGCGACAGCCAATACGAACGCAAAGCGCCAAAATAGACCCCAAAGATGTGAAACTATATCTCTATATAAAACAAGATGATTTCTTATACAACAAAGGTTGGGCATCAACAGAGAAAATAACTAGATTTATTAAATGATGTATTTTGAACAGGGGAAATATTGAAACAAATAGCAATGCAATCACGAATCCAGATAACGCAATTCCATTACTACCACATCAAGAAGGATATTTGGGAATCGTTGGAAAGTGTAGTACACATACAAGATGAAAGACAATTGCGAAACTACCAGAGAATTCAACAATTCCAAGAGATAAATGCAAAACGAATTAGAGAAATGCATAAAGGAAAAATCAGATCGCTCAACAAGTAACAAGGATGATAAACCCAGAGAAGATTTGTACCCAATATGTTCAGTTGTAATATGTATACGGAACACTATTCGAAATAAGAATGAAGTGGTACAATTCCAACCGAGTAATCGTAGCACCCGGCCCAAAAATATTTGGATTAAAGAATGGCTAGCGAAGCAGAATTCAAGCCAGTGGATATATCACAGAGTGGAATATACCAAACAAAAGATCTGGAACGAGCCAGAGAACATTTATTATTCCCAGCACAAAGACAAGCCATACTATCCAACATATTGTAACGATAACGGGAGGTAACAACTATGGAGAGAAACCCAACTACGAATTGTTACTATCACCAGATCATTTTCAACATGCAACAGCAAATATGATGAAAGGCCAGTGGGAAGATTCTTAATCTTCGGACAAAATGAGCAGGAATTCTAGGATAATTCTCATTATCAAATCGTAAGAGTAATCATAACCAATGTTTAGCGTGTTCGAATATCTACAAAAGAGAGAGAAAAATCAACTGGAAAATGGCAATTGGATTTTTACCGTTTAGCAAAGACAATGGTGATACATGGACACTCAAAAGATATCCACAAGATAAAAGGTTAGTAGGAATCTTAACGAAAATGAATGGTATGTACTGATAGAATCGGACGAAAATTTAAAGCAATAATGAGATTAGAAGCCGAGAAAACCAGAATGAAGCGACAAAAAACGAGTAACTGGAAAACGATGAAAATTTCAAGAGATGATGCAGCGATAAAGTGAACAATGAATGAAACCAAGGAGGACACAGATGCAACTCAAGAACAACTCAAACAATGGAAAACGAAAGACAAGACATAGGGACATTTCAATCATCCCCACCAGTATATGAATGTAAAGAAAGCAGCATCATCAAGTAGAGAGAAACACGCCAGTGAAGACACGTTACCCGACACCAGATCCAACAACATTACCAAATTTACCCAGACCATAACGAACCAAATTTGGGCAACTTAGTGCCAGAACCAGCCAAAGATCAAGAAGTGTAGATCAGGATCCAGAAACTCAGGACTATAGCATGTTTACCAAACAAAGCTGGACAACATTAACGGTACCCATAGAAATAAATGGGGTAGAAATAAAAGCAATGAGATACCGAGCAAACATCTCAGCAATAAATATGGAATAAAATACCGGAAGATTGGTGGCCATGATGAAGAAGCTTAAAAAAATACTTGTAGCAAAAAGAATCGTAGCATCGGAAAAAAGTCATAATCGAATATAATAATGTAAAAATCAAATACGATATTTAGCGTTATCAGGAAACTGAGCGCAGATTGTATAATTGGAACAGATCTCATGCCAGAATTACTAAAAGAGATAATTAATAGACTAGGATCAATGGAGCTGAGAGATAAAACCGGACGAATATGTATCTGGAAATCAGAAGTGAGATGCTCAGAGAAAAAGTATGCCAGGCCACACCAATATGATTGTATGTGGAAATAAATGAAAAACAGAGAGAAATGAATTTTCGAGCCTAATCACAAATTTGAGAAAAAGAAAGAAACTGCCATTACAGAGAGATAAGTGATGAAACGACAACAGTCGAAATTCCGATCAACATTACAAATTTGATGAAGAAGGAACAAAGTCATTTAATGAAAACGAAAGACTGGGAAGGCTAAAACACCAATGAGGACATTGAACTCCAACAGCCAAAAACGCAGGAACTGAGGAAAAACTATGACAATCGACAGTCAGCTACTAACGAAAAGAAGAAAGAAAACAACTAACAAAAACTGGCAAGAATTTAAGGATATATTGCAGCATCTGACTTAGATCTCCAGGTACAAGCGACGTAACGCAAACACACGATACCACTAAAGATGACAACCCCAAATAACACTACGGCCATCATCGATTGGCGAAGCTCAAAAACCAGAAGCAGAAAAAGAATTCAGAAGATGTTAGACGCAGAGTGTCCGAACCAAGTTGCTCGCATGGCAATTCCAAGTGGTCATGGTAAGAAAAAAGACGGGAACACAACGGTCTGTATAGAATTAATCGACGACTCAATGCGGTAACAAAACGGATACATAACCCGCTACCAGACCATAAATGAAATGTTACAAATGTTCACGGAGCAGCTATTTTACATCGCTAGATTAAAGTGGTTATTGCAGATAAAGGTCAAAGAAGGAGAAGAGAGAAAACTTGCTTAACAATCGGCAAAGATCTATACCAAATTTAAGAAAATGCCTTCGGACTAACTAACCACCAGCTTCATTCCATGAGATGTATGAATTTTGTAACTCACGGCATCAAACAATGTATGGTATATATTGATGATTTATTAATTTATTCTAGCACCTTCGAGCAACATTTAAAAGAATTCGTAATGTACGACAATGAAATTAAAATTGAAACCATCCAAATGCGATTGGCAAAGGAAAAAGTTACCCTTCCTAGGACAACTATTGTGTCAGCAAAGGCAAAGAACCAGATCCAAAGAACATCGAAAAAGAAAAGATTGCCCTGCACAAAGACAGTCACGCAAGTGCAAGAATTCTAGGCTTATGTGGTATACTACCGAAGTCATGACCAAGAATTACGCCAACTATTGCGAAACCAATCAAGAATATAAAAAAATACCCCGTTTATATGGGAGGAGGAACAACAACAGCCTTTGAAACACTCAAGATAAACGTGATATCAGCACCAATACTCGGTAACACCCAGATTTTAAGAAACCGTTTTTGTAGCAACAGACGCAAGTGGATATGCATCTGAGCAGTCCTAGGACAATGGAAATTGACGAGAAAAGAGAACAGTTATTGGATATTATAGTGAACGTTCAGAAAAATGAAAAGAATTACCTGTGACCCGAAAGAGAAGCATTAGCAATAATCCAAGCTAATAAACATTCAAATATTTGATTATGGGGGTCATCGAGATATATATCACCTACAGATCATCACCATTGGTATGGCTAGGCCAACATAAAGAAGCCTCGAGTAGAGTATATGAGATGGGCGATGCATGTTGCAAGAATACTCGCGTATATAAAGTTCAAATCCAGGAAAAGCGAACGCCCAACGCAGTTGCATGTCAAGAATTTGTATTTGAGGAACTAAATGGATCAGGATGTGAGACGATATGCATGAATAATCGCAAGGGAATCGACTTTACAAAGCTGAAAAATGAAAAGAAAGAAGACGAAAGGTTGAAAACAATAAATCGAATTCATGGAAACTAACGGATATGAAAATCTTCGACAACAACAGTAATTAAAAGAGCATATGGAAAACACATGACACCCCGATTACAAGAGAAGGGATGGTATACTAAATGAGGCGGAAAAACGACTCCCATGTGTTTACCAGAAAGTAGACGAAAAGAGGTAATGATGCAATACCACGATGGAAACTCGGAAGGGCACATGTCAGCAAAAAAGACGGAAGCAAGACTGGCGTCAAAAATATATTGGCCCAAAATACTCGGAGAAGGACGTAAAAGGTGGATAAAGAATTGCCTAAAATGTGCAACAATGGAAAACACGAAGTAAATGGAAAGGCACCGCTAAAACAAATGCCAATCCACCAGAACCGATGACAGATGATTCGCAATGGATGTAGTAGGACCATTACCAGAAACCAACGGATGGAAATAATTTACAATAGAGTACAGATTATTTATCAATATTACCGGAAGCACGCAATACCAGATCAAAAAGCTAGGAATAGCGAGAATCCCTAGTAAGGAAATATGCTGTAGATATGGAACACCCAAACTAGACCTGATGAATCAAGGAACCAACTTCATGAGCGAATCATAGAGGAGGTATTAACGAATTACTTCAGAATTGCGAAGTTGAGAAATCACCATACTACCCGCAAAACAAGGTAAACCGAACGATTTAACCGCATACTATAGAAATGAATGTCGAATTATGTAAGCAGACACCAAAAAAGGATTGGGAACAGATATATAAATCTATGCTTATGGCCTATAGAATGTCCAATACATTCAGCAACAAAAATGAGCCAATTCAAATTAATGTACGCAGAGAATCGTAACATGCAATAGACTTGAATATCAACACCAATACACAGTATAATGGAAATTGAGATTAATGTAACGGGATTCAAGAGCGAAGCAAAGAGTCTGGGAAAACGGCAGGTATGAATATTAATTTAATCAAGAAGCTATAAAGAATTGCCACGATAAAAAGCCGAGACGTACGCGAGCATAACTTCAGGTTGGAGATTGGGTAATAAATCGCAACGCCAGAAATTAATCCCAGGAGTAGCCAGAAAATTACAAAGATGTGGTAAAGGACCTTATGATGAAATGTATGGTAAACGAGAACAATGCCTCGGTTAAACTAGGTAAAACCCACTCACCAAGACGAAAAAAATATTACGTAAACGTGAGCAGATGCAAAGCAAAAAAACCAAGAACAATAACAAAAACAGAGGAATGCCGAGGTATGCAAACAGATCACAAACTCAATAACTGATATAAACGGATAAACGTGAGTCGAAAATAGAAGCAACATCAAAATAATACGTAGAGGAACCTAAGGCCGATGAATCTAAAAAACTCTAAACGCGACCCAAGATATATGTAGTACAAGATGGATATAATAGTGGGAAAGGACCATCAGAGAAATAATGCCAGAAATGGGTCCGTAAGGAAAGGATGGATGAGAATAGTAAACAAAGCGGGAAAAACGCAATGGATTACGCTAAAGGAGCTAGAAGTCCACCAAGAAATGAATCGTATCAAGGAAAGCATACGCCATGACTTCACTATGGAAGATGTAAAGGGAACGTACCCCTACATATCGCGTACAACAAAAATACTCAAGGATAATAGACATAATTCCAACTTATGCAGGAAAATGCGGACACGCTCAAATATACAAAAAGAGGACAAACCACATTAATGTTCGCCAGTCGCAGCAGATGCTTCTACAACAGTTCGAAGAACTACTAAAAAAGGAATCATCGTTAAGAGGAAAGACAAATTGGAGAAAACAATGTACACACTATGCAACTGAAATCGAGACAGGCAAGTGCAATAAAATTTATAACCAGTAACGCAACAATCAGAGAGAGAGAAATGATGAGTAAAACAATCCAAACATTATGGGAAGCTATTGACGCCAAACAAGACGAAGCAGCAGCCAATCTGATGAAATGGACCTACGAAGGTTCACCACTCAAAGTATTCGACTTAAATTATATGGTAAGAAACAGAAACGTTCTATTAAAAGAAACAATATATGCTCACTATCCATTTCCAAAGACAATAAAAGCAATGTTGAAATGGGAAGGACTGAAATTCACCAACCATCCAAAAGAAGCAATACGAATCGGAGATAGAAAGGAACAACTATTGATGATAATACACAGATGGCATCGAAAGCAAATAAGATTTCAAGCAAGTAAACAAGAATAAAAAGAATGGACGATATAAAAGCGAGAATAATAAAAGTATACGAGGAAATAATTGAAATAATAAATGTCGAGGACGACATTTCAAAGGAAACCCCGGATGGAGGTAATAATGGAGAAGGAGGAAGTGACAACAGCAAAGATCAAGGCGATCAAAATGCTAGAGACGAAAACAAATCCGAACAACAAGAGAAAAAGGAATCATCCAACAAGGAACGTCAAGAACCGAACAGCAACAACGAAGGGAAACGAAACAAAGGGATGACGATACTACAACAAAGGAAAAATCAAAACCGACCGACCCTGCTACAAAAAATAATGATATTAATCACGTCCATCAAGTTAACGGAAGCTGACGAAAACATCACAAAGGAAATAAAATCGTTCAGAATACGAACAATAAATGAGAAAGGAAGCGCAAGCAAAGGAATATGCTTACAACTGACAATGAATACAAGCATAAGTTGTCAATTCGACTCAATAGGAAAACCAGGAAAGATGGAAATACGATCCGAAAACTCATCATCATGTCAATCCACCAAAGATGTATGTAGAGATGCCACAGAAGATAAAAACGTAAAAATCCAAGTAAAGCCAGGAATAGGCAAATTGCGAATAATAAACAAAGGAATAGAAACGATTGAACAAGTATGTATACAAAACAAAATTATCGATTGTTGGAAAATGAATATGAAAGCAGGAAAGAAATGTGAATGGGATAGCCTAGAAGGAAATGCGGAATATATAATATGCGCCAACAACGATATAATAATAACATGCACATTAGCCAAAACCCTGGGAGAAAAATTCACAACACCAAAAGAAGAGCCATACAAACGTCGAGTACGGGAAAATAAAGAAATAATAATAAAAGTAGAATCAGATCCAAAGAGTGGAGAAGAGATAATAGTCGAAAATATGGGTAAAGAACCCATTACAAAAGTTTGTATATTCGAAACTAAAAAGAACGGAACGATAAATGAAAGAATCAAATGTCAAACAAATGAAGATATCAAAAATCAAAAATACCGCATCCCAACAAAGAAAGCGTGGGAAGTATATAGTACACGTTCAGAAAGGAAGAGATGATTACTGGAAATCAATAACAAGAAAACTACTAGAATCAACTACGACAAAACGCCCAGAAAAGGAAACAAGAGAAGACCGTATCAACGCCAGATCAGAGAAAGTAAAGCAGTAATAATAAACATAGAGTCAAATGCAGCAAATGAAGAAGAAATAGTAATTGAGAACACAGGTGAAAAACCTATCACAAAAATCTGCGTATACGAACCTAAAAGAAACGAACCAGTAAACAAAAGAATACAATGCGAAACAAGCAAAACGATAACGAATCGAAAGTATCGCATACCGACGAAAAGGAAACTTGGAAAATATGTAATAAACATTCAAAAAGGAACTCATGAACATTGGAGAACGATAACAAGGAAACCACTCGAGTCAAATGCGATAGATCAATCCATAACAAGACAATCTGAGAGAAAACCAAGAAACGAAACATGGAAAAAAGGAATGATCATGGACGACAGCCACCTTTCAATCCACGAAGCATTACAACTTCAGAAAGCACTTAAAAATGTACAACCAAAAGAAGGAATAATGGAGACAACTAAAGCAAGAGAAAACACAACTATGCAGCCGAACGAAAAGAATTACATGATTAAAATGATCTGGATAACAACAGCAGTAATAAGCAGCGTAGTAATGCTGATAATAATTCAACTAGCAAGAACTACCAAATGCAAAAAGAAGCCAGCGAAGAAAAGATTATGGCCAGCGGTGGAAAAATTCAATTACGATATCGAATTAGGACAATACGATGCTGAAAAAACCGAGGAATATGAAATCATAGGAAATTCTAGCACAAGCGGACTCTGGTTAAAAGAACCGCCCATTATCGAAGCACAACAATGGTCCAACGAATCTGATGTATACCAGATAATGAATGAGAAATATGGGGACATACGGACATTACGTATAGAGTCCCCGGAGACGATGGTGTAAAACGAGAAAGAGACGTTGTATATAGTGTAAAATATTATGTAGTATAGTAGTAGTAATATGTATATCTATATGTAAATATCGTACAAAATGCGTTAGAGACAATACGCAAACAGAGAGAATGCCGATGAATTAATGATGTGTTATAATCAACAGATGAATCCGAATAATGCAAATCAACAAAATCAAGTTAGAATACCACCGTTCACAGAAGGAAGTCAACAACCAGCAGCTGCCAATGCACCTATAGAGATCGTAGAATTAAATCAAGGAATATACCAAGATCAAGGAATCGAGGCAACGTGGAGACGACAATGTGAATTAATGACATTAATAACGAATAATGCGCAAACTCAGTGGACAAATACTCATCTAGTATTAACGGAAAGTGTGAACAGAGGTCTACAACAAGCCATAAGACTAGAAGAGCAACAGAGAACTATATTACAATTACAAAGAATAAATGAACAATTAGCAGATCAAGTTAGATGGCAAGCTGACGAAATTAGAAGATTACGTAGTAATCAACAGCACGTAGATCCAGCAAGTTGGGTGGAATGGATAGCATCAATGCCAGAATTCACCCCAGAACCGGATTCAACAGTAGAGTAAAAATAAAGTGTACCGTGTAAATATGTAAAAATAAAAAACGATAGAAGTAAAGCAACGTCGAGTAATCAAAAAACTTTTTTTGTAGATATGCAGACAATCATCGAGAAAATTAGAGGAAGCGAGAATCCATCCGAAACTACGAGACGAATAATGAAAAATAAGATTAGAATGGTGAACGATATAAAAGAAAGACTAAAGTGTTGTAAATGTAAAGAATTGCTGATTGGAGCGAGACAGACGAAATGCGGATGCAGAATATGTACAGATTGTACGATAGAAGTGATAGAAACAAAAACAATAAAATGCCTGGATGCGACGAGACGATGGAAAGAGATGAGAGATCCGACAACAATGGATAAAGTACCAACAAAGAGATCAACAATCTATTAGTTCAATGCCAAGTAAAAGAATGTGAATGGAAAGGACTTATGAAGGAAGCCGAAAAGTCACGCAAACGAATGTGAATATAACGAGACACTATGCGAAAAATGTCAAACCATCATAACGAAAAAGACTATGAAAGAACATCACCAAGTGTGCATCAAGAGAGAAGAGAAATGCGAATTCTGTGGAGTCCATCGACGAATGGATAAAAATAGAAATGGAACATCGGAATCCAAAAGAGGAGCAAATATGTGATCTATATGAAGGAGTATGCGCAAACAACTGCGACAGGAAAGAGAAAGTCAGATTAAAGGAACATTGGAACGAATGTAGCGGCAAACCAGTCAAGTGCCCGTTAGAATTATTCAATTGCCAACACAACTACCAATTGCGGAGATGCGAAAGCATATGATAGAAAATAGTATCGAACACACCGAAATCATGATGAAGACGATAGGAATGCTGGCATGGGAAGTGAAAAGCCTACGAACAGAAAATGATGCACAAAAAGCAATAATAAGAGAAATATTAGATCCAGAAGAATTTCGAGAGAAGCCAAGGAGACACACTCAAGAAAATGGTCGAAATGGAAAAGAAAATGCAACAGATGACCAACAGCATAAAGGAACTAGAAACCAACAGTTCTATAAGCCAGAAAACATCCTACAGCACCATTTATATGGAAAATAACCGAATTCGCAGAAAAGCTCCAGAGAGCAAAAGACGGAACACAAAGAATCCTAGACAGTCCACCAATATACAGTTGGGAAAATGGATACAAATTGGGCATTAGATTATATCCGAATGGAGATGGGAATGCAACAGGTACCCATATCAGTGTCTTCATCAGAGTAGGAAGAGGAGATTATGATGAATTATTAACATGGCCTTTTAAACAAAATATGATATTAACGATGAAAGGACAAGAGGATTACCGCAATCCAATCAGAACAGGAAACGAACCACAGATGGGAAGGCCAACAACTGACTGGAATACAGCAATTGGAACACCACGTTTTTACCCACAACAACGATTGAGAGAAGAAGGATTCTTGCGAGAAGATAATCTGTATATAAAATTAGAAGTGGAGAAGCCAGACAGGACGTTGTAAAGAAAAAAAGAAAGTGTAAATAAATGTAAATAAAATAATAAAAATCAAATAAAAATCAAAAAATTACAAATAATCAGAAAAATCAGAAAAACAAAAATTCAAAAAATAATGACAATATTTAGATGGCAAGCGGAATCAACGAAGAGATAACAGTACAGATGAGAGAAGGACCAGATTCGATATGGACGAGACTATGGAAAAAACCAGAAGAAGAGGAAAAAACCAACATACTAACAGCAGCAATAACATACTATGCGGATTTTGATGTAGAGGAAAGACCACAACAAATCAGGACAAAAGTATACCCACCAATGAGGGTAAAAGACGAAAACTTGAGAAAAGAGGAACAAAGATACCTAACGTTTAAAAATAATAAAGTATTCACCGACCAGCAAAGTCAAGAAATGGCCGCACAAGGATTTTATTTTACGGGAACGCCAGAACGACCAGACGAAGTAACATGCATCTTTTGCCAAGGAAAACTCGCACAATGGAAAAAAGGAGAAACAGCAAAACGGGAACATCGAGAAAAACTCCCGAGATGTCCATTTATGTTAAATTTAGACGTCAGAAACCAAGCGATGAACAGATTAGAAGGACTCCGAAAATCAGAATTAGACCAAGATGAAAAGGGAGGCGAGAAAAAGATAACGATAATAAAGAGTTTCGAAGACCCAGCAGAATTAATATGGGAAAAAGAGACTATAAACAGAACATTCGAAGAGAGAATTAAAACTTTCAAAGGAAATCCAAGAGCAGCAGAATTTGCGAGTCAAGGGTATTGTCAAACAGCAAGAGGAATAATGTGCGAAGGATGCAAAAATCAACAGCCAATACCAGATCAGAATGTCAAAAAGCTAAAGCATAAAGGAAAATGTATGTATAAGCAAGAAAAAGAGTCAAAGAATATCGAAGTAATAATTACCAACCAGCAAATAGAAGATATCTTAGATCGGCCAAAAACGAGAACCATAATGCTATTATCAGGAGTAGATACTCAAAAAATGAGGAAAATAATCAAAGAAAGATTAGCTAATAATTTAGAATGGTACGACTCGACACAAGCAATAATCCGAGCAATCAAGCGATATCAAGAGAAACCTAAAGAAAATCGTGACAAATCAATAATAAAAGAAGCTATTTTGGAGCAGTATCAATGTGTGACCTGTTGGCAAAAACATGTAGAAATAATTTATATGCCTTGTGGACATATGGTCACATGTGAAGCATGCGGGTTAAAAGTCGATATATGTCCAGTATGTAGAAAGCCGATCAACGGGCGGATCAAAGGATTCCGTTTCGCTGATCAATAAATAGAAACCGAAAACAATGTGTAAAAAGTGTAAATAAAGATAAACGTAAAAACAAAAAAATAATAAAAACTCAAAAACCACAAAAATACGAGATGATGTAAATTATGATAAAATTTAGAGATGATTGAAAAGAGAGAATAATCGATTATTAATATTTAGAAAAAAATTATGAATCCAAACGAGATAAAAGGAGTTGTAACAGAGGCCGAAGAGTCAAAACCAGCAATCAAAGATCAATCAGAATCAATAAAAGTAACAAGTGAAGAAGTAGAATTATGGAGACAAAGAACGTTACAATTAAAAGAAATGCTACTAATCGCGGAAGAGGAATTAGTGCAAGAGACTCAAAAAACGAAAATGATGAAAGAAAAGTGGGAAAAACAACTAGAACAAAAAGCAACCTACCCAAAAGGAAAAGAGAAAACGTACCAAGAGAGAGAAGAGGAAATGATGAAGGAATTTATGCAGAACCAAACGAGAATCAAAAACCAAAGGAAAGAGATACAAACCCTAGAGCAAGAGAAGCAGGACCAACAAAGTGAAATCGAAAGATTGCGAGAGGTGATAAAAGACAAAGAAGCGGAATACGAGAAGAAGGAGAGGAGACGATAAAAATCATACAGCAAATGCAGGAGGAAATTGGGCAAATTAGTACCCAATACCGAATAGAGAAAACAAAGAGAACCCATTTGGAACAAGCCAAAGAATGGGCAAAACGACAAGCAAGATACTGGAAAATCAAATGGACAGAAGATAGAGAACAGTCAAGAAGCAATTGGGAATCGCGGATCAGACATTATATTCAGCAAATAGCCGAAGAGGAGGACCGAACAAGAGCTTATAAAACCAAATGGGAAAATGCGAAAAAGGAAGTCAACAAACTGAGAAACCAAGGGCAAAAACCATCAAAGAAAATTAGAGAGCCCAGAGACGATAGACAAGAAAGAATGCTGACTCAGATAACTGATCAAGCAAGAAAATGGCGAATAGAATGCAGATTATGGGAGGACGCCAACGCAAAACAATCTAGCTATATAGTGAAATTAGAGCAGGAAGTTGAGTACCAACAAACCAGAGTAAAAGAGATGCAAATCGAGCAGGACGAAGCTCACCGAAAAGAACAAAAACAACAATGGAAAACGGAGATCAAAGAAAAAGCAATAAAAAGAGAGGCGAAAAAATGGAAAAGAGCACTTTCAAGAAGCCAAGAAAGAGATAAGATTGTTACCCAAAAGGATATAAATATGGAAGATTGGGAACTTTGGGAACAAGTCGAAGTGCAGAAAGAAACAATCGAGGAACTAAACGAGCAGGTCCAAAACTTAGAATTTCGGGAAAAAATCAGACAAGGCACAATAAGAAGGCTCAGGAGACACGAAAAGGAATACGAACAACAACTCAACGAAATGGACAAGATAGCAGCAGAAACGAGAAACCAACTTACTGATGAAAGTCGACAAATCCAACAATTAAACGAGAGGATAACAGAACTCCAGCAGGAGGTGAACGGACACCGAGGAGTTGCAGTATGCAAAGAGATCCAGTTGAGACATCAACTCAAAGTCAACGATCAGTTGAAAGAACAAGTTGAAGCAGAGATAAAAGCGATAAAGCAAGGATACGAGGAAAACGAACAGAATTTGAGAAAAGAGATTGAAAAGTTAAAAGCGTTAGAAAACACGCATCGTTTGGAAACGCAAGTAGAAGAGTTAACAGAAAATACAGAATATCTTGCCTATCTCTTAGACGAAGAGATACAAACATCAAACGCTTTGCGTGCAGAGATAAATACCTTGCAGAACCGACCACCAATCCTGCTTATGCCATTATACCCAACTGAAATTATAAACCAAGTACCCGCCGAACCCGATGAAGGATTCGGGGAGACGGACGAAACGATAGTGTAAATTTAAAGAGAAAATTGTAAAAAGTGTAAAAAGACAAAATAATAAAAAAATGATAAAAACAAAAATTGTAATCGATGTATATTTAGCATGAATTTGAATGAAGTGGAAATCCGAATGAATCTAGAAGACGGAGAATACCTACCAAGCCCAATTCAATTAGTAGAACAATCGAACAAGACCCACTGAGATATTACAGTAAAAGATGGAGAGCCGAAAGAAAAGAATGGCAAGAGTTAGTGGAGGAACAAGATTCAGAAATCGCCCGGATAAATCAACAACTAATGCAATCTAAACAACTAGCCAATATGATAAAACGAAGACTAACATCTAGCATGGGAGAGAACAGAAATCAAAAGAGAGAAATGAACGATTAAGGCGAGAATTAGCCGAAATAAAGACTCGTGTAATCCTGGAAGATTATTGGAAAACTGAAGCAGAACGAATGAGAAACAACAGAAAAAGCGAACAGAGATATGTACTACAACTAGAAGACAGTTGTAAAGAAGCCAGAGAGATAAAAGAAAGTCATCAACAAACTCAGGACGAAATTAAAACATTAACAGAACAGCTCCAGGAAGCGAGACGAAAGCTGGAAAAGCAAACAGCTAAACGAATAAATTATAAACGTCAACTTAAAAGAAAGCAAGCGAAAGAAAGAAATCTCCAAATGAAAATCTATAACCAACAAAGAGTAATCAAAGAAACAAAGAACGACTAAAAGAACTCCAAAAATAACCGAGCGATTAATAAAAGCCAAATCCTAATAATGAGATTTTCAGAAAACAAAACTAAAGAGGAGTGCGAGAAACACTCAACCCCAGAAAAAGAGAAAGAATAAAAAGGGCTAAACTCCACTGTAAATAAACGAAATAACCTTGTAAATAAATATAAAATTAATTACGTATAAAAATAGAAAGTATGAACCCAAACTGTGGATAATAATGATGATAATAATGAGAAAATGCAATACTGAGAACCCGTTAGAAAAATGCGAGAAATCCCAACCTTCAGAAGAGAGGACAGCACCTGTGCCGATTTCAAAGAAATTTGTAGTAACCCCAAGAATGAGGAATGTCAACAATAAACCTCCAATGTATGCAATGCCCCACAAAAGAAAACAAGGACGAATTGAAACAGAATATCGAGAGAACCCAAATAATGGCACAAACCCTACTGAAAAATAATGAAGAGATAGCCAATATAAAAAATGAGAACCGAGAGATAAAGAAAACCCTAGAAAATATCATCAGACAAATTCAAAGAAAAGCCAAAGCAAACCCCAATAATAAACCAATCCAAGAAATCGCCTTATCAATCAAAAGGCAACAAGGAAAACAAATTAAAAACGAACCAGTACAACAAGTCTATCAATCGAACTTATACTACCGATTAGTATAACTCTAACATGATACTCCTAATATGCTGTCTCATCCTCGGCCTAACAAAAAACAAGCAAAGGCAAAATACCCCAATTCAGAAACTCAGAAGAATGTTCAACCCAATCCAAAATACCAACCAAGTTAGCAAAACCTCAAGAATCTCGCAGATTTCCAGCAATCACCCTTCAAGAGCAACCCAGCTCGAAAGCGAAACTCAAGCCGTCAGCGATTCATTCGAAACCAAATATAACTGATTTACATTGATTGATTAATTCAGACTGATCTATAGTGATTTGAACTGATCTTATAAAACTTGCATTGTTATTAAAACTGAACTATCCAATTTTGATTATGTATTGTAGCCGGACCTTAAGTCCATCTTTATCTTGATAATTTAACCTTACCGTAGAAATTTTTTTATGAATGTGAATATTGAAAATGAAAATGTATGTATCATTTTGAAATCAATTGAAATTGCGGGTCGCAATTTTACGGACCCCCGAGTGTTTTATGTTGGGCCAGAACGTAAACGGCCTTGGAAAATGTTTAAATGGATCAGAAACACACACGCAAAAATAACACGCAATTTAAATAAACCCACTGAAACATCAAGTAAACCCGATAAAATCTGAGAAAATAAAAGAATTAAATATAAAATAATAAACATAAAAATAAATTAAAATATTAACAAAATGCATCAAGATTCGCACGATACCTATACAAATATAACAAGAAAACACAACAAATTCGACGAAATTGAAAAATCAATTAAAGTTCATTAAAGTGAAATTTAAATCGAAAAATTGAATTAGTAATAATTCAATAAAATTTTAAATAAAAAATTATAAAAATAAATCGAAAAATAATAAAAATAAATAATAGAATTTGCTAGAAAATAACAAGGTCGAATTTTGTTTTACTGCATCAAATTTCACACGTCACACAAATAGGTATATATACTGATCCATTTTCACATTTAACTAACCATTTTTTCAAAACCAAGTTTGAACTTTAACCATTTTGAAAACCATTTTGAAATCTACCATTTTCAGATTCCAATTTTGAACTTTAACCATTTTTTGAAAATTGTGAATCGTTGTTAAAACTATTTGTAAACCATTTTTCAGATCAGTTTAGAACCATTTCGAGAATTTGTTTTATTATTCTAGGTGAGAAATATTTATGTTGGAGCCATCTTTCCACACCACGTTCATAGCATCTCTGTAGAGCTCTGCTTGACGGCGGTGTGGGGAGAGAGGCATTTATGTTTTCTATTATGACATTTTATGTTTTGTATGAAAATTTTGGAATGGTCATGGAGGGTAATTTCTGTTATTTTGTCCTAATTAATAAATATTATTAATATATTTAAATTATTCTACATATATCTAACTTATTTTATATGATTTTATAAATTTTAATGTCGAAATTTTTCCGGCCCACAGCCGACACACAACGCAAGTAATTAAAATCTACATAGTACAGAGGCATGTAAGTGCGTGGAAAATCGCCAATGATATGTACCCGTGAAGACTCAGCGTGCGCAAACGCAGCGGTCGGAACGTCAATATTATCCCTATAGCTGAAGCGAGAAATAAGGAAGAAGTCTCTGGCTGCTTCCTCGTTTCTCAATTCTGTAAAATCGACCTAAAATTATATTACATACGGCTTAAAATCATCACACCGAGTAGTCCAGTGGGCACTCAATAAATATAATATGAACACAATATGCGTCTAAGGCCTATTAAAGGGAAAGGGTACTCGGGTTAAATTAACTGAAATCGTTGTTATAACTATTTTGATTAACATTTTGAAATAAATAAAATTTTATTGGGAATCATTGAATTCGATTAAATTGAAATTATTGATAAAAATTAAAATAACCATTAATTGTAGAAGTAAAGTGTTTTATTTGGATTAACATTTTGAAATAAATAAAATTTATTGGGAATCATTGAAGTCGATTAAATTGAAATTAGTAAAAATAACCATTAATTGTAAAAGTAAAGTGTTTTATTTGGATCAACATTTTGAAATAAATAAAATTCATTGGGAATCATCGAATTCGATTAAATTGAAATTATTGATAAAATTAAAATAACCATTAATTGTAGAAGTAAAGTGTTTTATTTGGATTAACATTTTGAAATAAATCAAATTTATTGGGAATCATTGAAGTCGATTAAATTGAAATTAGTAAAAATAACCATTAATTGTAAAAGTAAAGTGTTTTATTTGGATCAACATTTTGAAATAAATAAAATTCATTGGGAATCATCGAATTCGATTAAATTGAAATTATTGATAAAAATTAAAATAACCATTAATTGTAGAAGTAAAGTGTTTTATTTGGATTAACATTTTGAAATAAATCAAATTTATTGGGAATCATTGAAGTCGATTAAATTGAAATTAGTAAAAATAACCATTAATTGTAAAAGTAAAGTGTTTTATTTGGATCAACATTTTGAAATAAATAAAATTCATTGGGAATCATCGAATTCGATTAAATTGAAATTATTGATAAAAATTAAAATAACCATTAATTGTAGAAGTAAAGTGTTTTATTTGGATTAACATTTTGAAATAAATCAAATTTATTGGGAATCATTGAAGTCGATTAAATTGAAATTAGTAAAAATAACCATTAATTGTAAAAGTAAAGTGTTTTATTTGGATCAACATTTTGAAATAAATAAAATTCATTGGGAATCATCGAATTCGATTAAATTGAAATTATTGTTAAAAATTAAAGCAACCATTGATTGTAGAAGTAAAGTGTTTTATAGCTAAAAATCTAAGTAAATGTTGGGTAAAGATAATTTAAACGCTCGTAAATTATTGATTAGGGTATTAGCAAATAATTTCATCAATTAAATTATTATAATTCATTTCAATAAAAGTAATCTGATCTTGGAGTAAGAACGAGTAATGTATTGATCTAAACAAAATCAACCCCCGATAAAAATGAAAGCAACCTGGGTTGATCCAACAAAAATGAGAGCTGTATACCACCGACTCACGGCGGCACAGAAAGGATGGATAGAGGAGCGGCAGCTCAATCAGAGTCTGCGCACTCAAATTCGGGGACTCGAAGTCGCCCTAGCAGTATGCCGGGAGGGTGAAGCGGTAACTTATCCGCTCATCTTCGCCCCAACCCAAATGCCGCAGACAATCACCAAGCCAACAGAACAACCCATCAATAATCGTCGACCGGGACGTAAGGAACGTGCCCGACGTCGAGCAACGCAGCTGCAAAACGCCAAACAATAAATATTCCATATGTGATTAATTCAAATAGAGTAGTTTTAGTCTTAGTTGAGTCGTTTCGTTGAAATTGCATGTCAGTATTGTCACAGGTAACCTTATTACGTCTCAGTTTTCTATAGTCAATCAAGAACGAATCCTGTATAGTATGAGGGACAGAGCTAAGCGAGCACAGGTCTTCTATCGACAGCTCGTGAACCCGAGGGTTGTCCGAGCAACTATAGTACTAGCACATGGTACTCAATTTTTGCGGGCAATCCACCACTTGAACACATTACCAACGTTGCCTAGCAACGGGTGCCAAGTGGCGATCAGTATCATTTTGTATGGCGTTACGAGGGCAACCACCGATTAGTTCAACCAAACAATGAAACCCTGTAACCCACCACTATTTAATACCTTTCTTTGCTATATTTATTTACAAATAGTGACATGATAAACTAAACAATTTTTATTTAATATCAAACAAATCAAATTATCATCAGACATGAGTTTATTATCTCATTTGACCACTCCTTGGGCGCGTCTTCGCAACCGCTCGGTTCGACCTGGTCGAGCGTGTGATCGGGGTTTCTTGTTAGTTGATTGGGCTTTTTCTTGGTCGCGATAGGCTAATTGTGCCGGAGCGAATACCAGAGGGTAAGTCACTGCACTTCCCTCCTGCACGCCGACAAGGCGACCTCCAGTCCTTTGATTTGTGTTCGCTGCACCTGGTTTAACACTCTTTCCTCTTTCCAGCCCTGTTGTGCGGCAGTGAGGCGCTGGTACAATGCTTTCATTTTTTCGGGTTCGGCCCAAGTGGCTTTCAGCTGTTGTATCTCTCGACTCTGTTGTAGGAGTTGTCGGTGTAGGTGCTGATTTTCTTGTCTAAGTTCTTTCAACTCTTGATGTAATATTTTCGTGGCTTTCATTTCTAAAATTACAATATTTAAATGATTAGTCATTTACAGTATTGATTCAATCCTATTGATCCTCTCTCTTAATTATTTTTACGATGTATTATCGGCTGCGTCTCATGCGTCTCAGTTGGTTGATGTTAACTCTCTGGTGGGTCAAAGTTTGATAACAAAGACGTTCTATCTTTTCCTATCATTTATTGTCTATAAAATATTTAGAAAATTATTGCAAAGGGGTAGAAAATTTACGTTCTTTAGTTACACTAGTATCAAAGTAGTTAATTTATAAACTAGAAATTGAATAACCCGTGAAGCATAAACATTTATTGTTATCAAAACTAAAACACATCGGTTCAATTCAGTTATGGCCATTGAAACGTTCGTTTCTTCGGTTGTTGTTATTGGAGTTCCACTGGGGATGCCTGCTCGCATACGTATGATCGCCTGTTTGACGGGATCCGAGTCGATTTCGGAGTGTTGACTGAACGAGTTTTTCCGGTATCACCAATTTAGTCGGTGCTGTCATCTGCATCAGCTTCGGGTCGTCTAACTCGAAGGACACTCCATATTCTGGCGGGAATCCATCGGTGCTCGGGATAGCTCCACTTGCTATGTCCCGGTTCACTTGAGCTAGTCGTTGTCTGGCTAACACCGCTTTCCGGTGGTATTTTCTTTCTAGCTCCTCCATCTTCATGGCCGCGAATTCGGCTCTCTGGCGGGCTTCTCGCGCTGGATTGTGGCCCGGCTCTCGTTTGATCGCGATACTTGGTAATTCGATCTCTTCGGCTTGGTATTCTGATCTTCTTGGCCAACTGGAGTCTCCATAGGTGGATAACAGATATCCGTTATCCCACAGCACTTGGCGATATCGAGCGGCGGAAGCGCTCGGAATCTGTAGAGTCACTCGGGAATTGTCACTCCAACTGCCAGAAGTGTCTCTACGATCTGAATAGGTAAATAGTTAATTGTGAACTTGTATCAATAGAATTATTCATGGACAAGAGTACTCCGCGTTATGAGGCTAAGACATGATAGCTACGGGGTTCTATGGGGTTGATTTTTGTGAAAATTAATGAATGTAAAATCATGAAAATTACCTCGCTTGCCTTCCCTATCTGTCAAGAAGGTGTCGCTACTCGAGGAATGCACCTGGATAGCATTCCTCGTCCGTTTATAATTATGATCGGCGTTCATTGGTCGAGCGTTCATGTTTAAATATTTTTAAGATGGCACTCAAGAATTCGCCAATGCTTTTATAGCCAATGGCCAGGGTTTATGTTGACGTGTTCACCTCAAAGGTTTATTATCTATTTACATTTTTTATTTAATCAATTTGATTCAATTCATCGGTGACTTTCACAATTTAATTATGATCTTGTATTGGTTTATTGGTGGGTAAATAATTTGTTTCACGTCGCTATTTATTTAGTACCTGTCATCTGATTTTTGCTTTTTAATGTTTGTGGTCCATAAATCGTACTCTGTTGACTTGGTCAATAATTTGACGTATGATCCGTTCACGTATTATTTGCTAAGATCGGTAACTCAATCATATTTATTCATCGTTGATCTTCCAAGATGGATTTAATTTTTGGCGTTATATTCAGTTCAAATATTTGGATTTTTTTACTACCTCGACGTTGGACGAATGTCTCTCATCTACAGCCAACTATTCGGGAGTCTAGGTTGTTCGACTAGCCGGTTGGTGACGGATAATTCTCTAGTCGATAATCGTTAACTGTACTATAAAGTGGCTTAGTTTTTATTTATCTCCGTTTAGTCATTTATCCTGATTATAATGTTCGGTTATTCTTGGCTGCTTCGGACAATTAATCGTATTATGATGATCATCAGTTTAATACATTTGCGCCTTGTTTGATTTATTATTATTATTTTGTTGCCATTTCGTCATTATCGATAGTTTAATTATATCATTTAACTTATTCAAACATCGAATCACCCTTTGATCAGGTAATCGTACTTTTACCCTTCAATCTAATTTGTCAATCATTTTGAACGGTTAACGGATCTATTAGTTACTTCTACTCTATCAATTTAGCCAGGTTCGATCCTTTTAACTATTTTTATGGTTTCGTATTCATGAACTCTATTATTTTGGCTTATCGGGGAATGATTTAATCATCGATTATTCGTAACAAATTACTTTCTTTTTTTATTTAAATAGTTTGATTATTAATTTTATTACCTCGTTAACCACGTCGTGATTACTTTGCAAAATTTATTCTTTTATATTTTGGTCGTAAAGTCAGTTGGGATTCCCTCATTTTATCTAGATTAATTTATTTACGTCGCATCGAGTTTAAGTTATGGATTCAATTATTTTAAATCAAATTAATTACCATTTAGTTATTAAATTTATCTGCATTGCATCGGTTCCAAGTCCCCACTACCCGAACCTTAATTTTAGTCCTAAGGTTCTTGTGTTCATTTTAGATTTTACGAGTTCCCACTGGACTACTCGGTGTTATCATTTTAGCCGATGAGTGATTAAATATTTAGGTCGATTTTACGGGAGATGGGTGAAAGAGATCTAGCCAAAAGACTAGTTCTCAATCTTCCCACCGCCCCTATAATGGGTAGAATATTTACGTTCGAGGTCCGTCGTTACGCACGACAGAGCTCTCACGGGCACACACTATAGGCGGAGAAACCGCACTTACACGGTGTGACTAGTTGTGTTATGATTTTACTTTCTTGTGTGATGTGTGGCTGTGGGCCAGAAAAATTTCGACATAAAACTGAAGATTCGTTTTTCATAATACATATATTTGTTGAAACAATTTCATCATAGTTCGTTCATAGTTCATACATATCAACATACGACAAGAGGTTCCCACACATACGATCAAGTAGAGCTTACATTAAGTTAATTGATTTCGCAGAATGAAAACAGTTATCGATAGTTGCTCCTTCGAATAAAATTGCTCTGACAAAAAGTAATTTATTCACTGAGTGAAAAAGTGATTTTTGGTTATAAAACCGGTTAAAACTTTGTGAAAATGGATTGGTATTTATACCTGTTCTGTGATAACCTTGCGTGTTATTTTTTATGCGTTAAAACAAAATTTGACCTTGCAATTATGTGTCTAATTTATTTCTAATTTTTTATTATTTTTCGATTTCTTTTACAATTTACTCATTTATTTTTAATTTCAATCATTTCTGATTAAAATTATTTTATTTTTGTTCACTTTATTCATGAACTCTTTTAATTTTTCGTAAATTGTCACTTTTTTGGCCAAATCTTTTGTTATCGTGTTATTTCTATGTTAATTCGTGCATATCTTAGTGCGTTTGTTAATATTTTAATTTAATTTTATGTTTTTCTATTTTATATGTTAAATTATGTGTTTTTCTCGCATTTTAGGTGTTTATTAGATGTTTATGGGTCCGATTTTGAAATGTACGTGTTATGTTTGCGTGCTGTTTCCAATCCATTTAAACAAAAGCTTGTACTGGCCCAACATAAAACACTCGGGGGCCCATAAAATTGCGTCCCGAAATATCATAAGTATAAATCCTACTTTTATACATTCAATTGGGTCTACGAGCTATCTGGTCGTGACCTCAATACCCACATACATAAAAAGTTTCTACGGTATGCATAATTTTCAAGATACAGATGGACTTATAGTCCGACTACTATATATATAAAAAATATCAAATTGAAGTCAAATCAGTTTCAGTTTTAGTTACGTTAATGCACAATTATTCAGTGATTATCAAATTTAGTCTCAAATGAATCGCGATTGTCTTTGATGATGGCGTGGGTTTCTGTTTCTAAGTGATACTCTTCTCTTGTTGGCTTGGATTGGCTTGGCTTATTTATCGATATATACGAGAGTCTTTCTATTTCTTGGCTTCTTTTGGGATTACGAATTTGACTGGTTAATTCTTGGGTTTTCTGAGTTGAGGTGTTCTGTCTTGGTTGATTGATTTTTCTCAGGCAGGTTATAAGACAGCATATCAATGACATAATGTTAAGGATTAGACTGATCATTACGATTTGAATTTGTGGTGTCGTTAGGTTTGATTCGTATACTTGTTGGGATTTATTTGGTGGCTGTCTTTTGATTGAACGGACATCTCTTAGAATTTCTTGCATTTGCTTATATTCTGGATTCGTTTTAGTGATCTTTTGGATTTTTCTGATGATAGTATCTAGGATTTTCCTCATACTCAGGTTTTCGTGTTCTATTTCAGATCTCTCGTTCTTTTTATCTAATAAGGTTTGTATCATTTGTCTCATACTTTGTCTCCATTTATCGTTGGCATTTTTTCTTTCTTTTATTGGGCATTGATCACATTGTAGGGTTAATTGTTTACATTCTTCGTTCTTTGGGTTTTCACATATTTCCTTGTAGCTTGCACACGTGCTATCTTCTTTTCGGAATGGGTGAGATTTTCCGCATATATCTAAGGGGTTTTCGGTTACACATAGCTTTATTGTTACCATCATCATCATAGTTTCTTTAGATTTGCTTCGGTTCTCATTCTATTATACATTAGTTACTTGACGATTATTTACACATTTGGTCACTATACAGTAGATTTGCGCTTTATTTAGGATCTCTTTATTCTCCCCGCTCACCCGGTGGTGAGTGCATTATACATTCCTCTTTCGCCCTTGCTTCGGAGAATCTCATTATCAATATTTGTGTCTTTACTAATCGTTCTGTCAGTTTTGGAAGCTCTTCTAGTTGTTCTTTGTTTTTATTGAGTATCTTTTATTGGTGGTTTAGTTGGACTCGTAGGTTTCTCTCAGTCTTCTGTTTTCTCTCGAGTTTATATTTGTAGCTCATTTTACTGGTTTTCTGTTTCTTCGTTTTCTGTTTTTGTTTCTGTAACTTTCCTTTTAACATCTCGATTTCCTCTTGGGCTTGTTGGTGGTTCTGTTTAATTTCCCTTGCTTTGTTACAGGTTTCTTCCAACTGGATTAGGTATTGTTGTTCGCTTTTTCTACTTTTTCTCAACCTTTCTGCTTCCGTTTTCCAATAGTCTTCCAGGATTACTTGGGTTTTTATTCTTGCTAACTCTCGCTTTAGGTATTCGTTTTCTTTCCTTTTCTCGTTTACGTTTCTCCTTTTGTTTGTTAGTTCTTGTTTTACGGTGTTTACTGTTTGTCTTGCCTGGATCAGGTGTTGTCTTAACTTCTCCGCTACTCTTTCTCGCTCATCTACTGTTTCTCTCCACTCTTTTCTTTCCTTTCTCCACTTTTTACTGTAATATTCTAGTGGGTCTTGTTCAATTGGCTGTACAATTTGGATAGGGATTGGTTGATATTTATCATAATCGTTAATGTTGCCTTCTTGATTCATTTGAGTTTCTGCTTCGTTTGACTTCATACTAAAGATACATTAATTTAGCTTTTATACAATTTTGTTTTTATTATTTTTATTTCTCTATCTTTATACACTTTTTACAATTTCCTTTTTCTCCTCTATACGTCTGTTTCTTCAGTTTCGCCAAATCCCTCATCTGGTTCGGCAGGGACTTGGGTTAACATTTCCGTTGGGTATAATGGCATCAGTAAAATTGGTGGTCTGTTTTGCAACGTGACTACTTCTTCTCGCAGTGCGTTTGTAATTTGTACTTCCTCATCTAATAGATAGGTGAGGTAATCTACATTCTCCGTTAGTTCCTCTACTCGCACTTTTAGATGGTGCGTATTCTCTAATGCTTTTAGTTTCTCGATTTCTTTCTTTAGATTTTGTTCGTTTTCCTCGTAGCTTTTCTTTATTATCTCGATCTCTGTTTCTACTCATCCTCTCAATTGTTCGTTTATTTCGAGCTGGTGTCGTAATTGAATTTCCTTGTATACTACTACGCCTCGATGTCCATTTACATCTTGTTGGGCTTCGGTTAGTTCATTTCATAGTTGTTGATTTTTCCGCTTTTCGTCTGTTAGTTGATTTTTTATTTCTATTAATTTCCTGTTTGTTTTTTTAATTTCTCTCTCGTAATCTCTTTCGATATTTCTAAACCTTCTCATTGAACCCTTTCTATACCGTTCTCGAATTTTCATTGCTCGGATCTGTTCCTCATTTTCTTTAATCGTTTGTTTTTGTTCTTCTATCTGTTCCCATAGTTCCCAATCTTCATTGTTTAATAATTTCTTGGGTAGTAATCTCATTTCTCTTTTGATTTCCTCGCATTGTTCTTTCCACTTCTTAGCTTCATATTTGATCCATTTTTCTTTGGCTTCTGTTTTTATCCATTGCTCTTGTCTCTGTTTGAGAGTCCTCTCCTGGTCTATTAGCATCTCTTTCACTGTAGTTTGGTGGAATATTATTTCACGATCTTGTTTCTGTATATGTTCCCATTGTTTTGAGTTTTCGATCTTTAGCAGTCGATATTTTTCCCTCCATCTTTTTGCTTGTTCTGTTAGCTGAATTATCATTCTTTCTTGTCTATCGTCTTTTGGTTCTCTTATCTTTCTTGATGGTTTCGGTCCTTGGTTTCTTAGTTTATTGACCTCTATCTTTGCTTTTTCCCACTTTTCTTGGTAGGTTCTTGTTCGATCTTTCTCCTCATCTATTTGTTGTGCGTAGTGTCTTGCGTGAGATTCCCATCTATTTCTTGATCGTTCTTTGTCCTCATGCCATTTGGTTTTCCAGTATAGCGCTTGTCGTTTTGCCCATTTCTTGGCTTGTTCCATGCTTGTTCTCTTTGTTCTTTCTACCAGATATTTGGTTCGCATTTGTTCCAATTCCTCTTGTGTTTGGTTTAAGATTTTGCAAATTTCCTCTCCTTCTGCTTGCATTTCTGCTTCTTTATTTTTTATTATTTCTTGGAGCTTCTCTATTTCGTTTTGTTGATCTTGTTTATCTTGTTCTAATGCTTGAATTTCTTTTCTTTGATTTGTGATTCTCGTCTGATTCTGAATAAATTCCTTCATCAGTTCTTCTTCTCGTTCTTTATAAGGTTTCTCTTTCCCTTGTGGGTACACTATTCGCTGTTCCATCTGATTTTCCCACTTTTCTCTCATAATTTTGTTGATCTAATATAGCTTCCTTTATTATTGATTTTTCGCGGTTTTCTTTTGGTTTTTCTTGATATCGTTTGATAGCTCTGATTATTGCCTGTGTCGAGTCATACCATTCTAGATTGGTAGTTAATCTTTCGCCGATTATTTTTCTCATTGTTTTTGTGTTCACTCCTGATAATAGCATTAATGTTCTGATTTTCGGTTGATCTAGTATATCTTCTATTTGCTGGTCCGCGATTGATACTTCTACGCTTTTTGATTCTTTCTCTTCTTTATATATACATTTTCCTTTGTGTTTCAATTTTCTAACGTTTTGGTCTGGCATTGGTTGTTGATTCTTACATCCTTCGCACATTATTCCTCGTGTCATTTGACAATATCCTTGGCTGGCAAATTCTGTTGCTCTTGGGTTTCCTTTGAAGGTTTTTATCCTTTCTTCGAATGTTCTCTTTATAGTTTCTCCTCCACCTGCTAGTTCGGTTGGGTCCTCAAAATTTCTGATTATCGTTATTTTCTTTTTTCCTCCTTAATCATCTTTATCTATTTCCAATCTTTGGATTCCTTTGAGTCTGTCTGTTGGTTGGTTTCCTACGTTCATATTTAGTATGAATGGACATCTTGGGAATTTCTCTCGATGTTCTTGTTTTGCCGTCTCTCCTTTTCCCCATTGTGCGAGCTGTCCTCTGCAAAAGATGCAAGTAACCTCATCTGGATATTTTGATGTTCCTGTGAAATAAAATCCTTGTGCGACCAGTTCTCTGTTTTGTTGATCGGTGAATACTTTATTATCTTTAAATGTTAAGTATCTCTGTTCCTCATTTTTCAACTTTTCGTTTCTTACTGTCATTACCGAATATATTTTCTTCATGAGTTGTTGGGGTATTCCTTCCACATTGTAGTCTGCGTAATGTGCCACTGCTGCTGTTAATATATTGGTTCTCTCCTCTTCTTCTGGTTTTCTCCGTAGTTTTGACCAAAGTGATTCTGATCCATCTCTTATCTCTACCATTTTCTGTTCACTGTTTCCGTTTGCCATCTAATTATAAACGTCGTTATTATTTTTGAATTTTTAGTTTTCTGATTTTTTCTGGTTATTCATATTTTTATCTTGTTTTATTAACTTTTTATTTACATTTTATTTACATTTTCTTTCCCTCTATTACAACGTCTTATCCGGCTTTTCCACTTCCAATTTTATATATAGGTTATCCTCTCGTAAGAATCCTTCTCCTCTTAATCGCTGTTGTGAGTAGAAGAATGGCGTGCCTACTGCCGTATTCCAGGCAGTTGTTGGTCTTCCCATTTGTGGTTCGTTTCCTGCTCTGATTGGATTGCGATGTTCCTCTCGTCCTATCATTGTTAATGTCATATACTGCTTGAAAGGCCATGTTAATAGTTCGTCATATTCTCCTCTTCCTACTCTAACGAAGACACTGATGTGGGTGCCTGTTGCATTTCCATCCCCATTTGGATATAGTCTAATACCCAATTTGTATCCATTCTTCCAACTATACATCGGTGGACTATCTAGGATTCTCTGTGTTCCATCTTTTGCTCTTTGTAATTTCTCCGTGAATCCTGTTATTCTCCATATAAAGGGTGTTGTCGGTAATTTTCTGGCTACTGGGCTGGTTGTTTCGAGCTCTTGTATACTGCTGATTATTTGTTGGATTCTTTCCTCCATTTCTGTCATTTTCTTAGGTGTAGTTTCTTTAGCTTTTTCGAAGTTCTGTCTGGACTCTAGTATTTCTCTTATCAAGGCTTTTTGTGAATCTACTTCCGTCCGTAGGTTTTGTACTTCCCATGCGATCGTTCCTATCGTTCTCGTTATGATCTCCATATGTTCGATACTGTTGTCCGCCATATGTTTCTGCATTTGTGCGATTGGTAGTTGTGCTTGGCAGTTGAATAGTTCTAATGGACATTTTATTGGCCTGTTGGTACATTCGTTCCAATGGGCTTTCAGTTTAACTTTGTCTTTCTTATTACAGTCGTTGGTGCATACCCCTTCGTAAGCTTCGCATATTCGTTCTTCTTTTGGGTTTCGATGTTCCTGCTCTATTTTTATCCATTTGTCGGTAGTTCCACAGAATTCGCATTTTTCGTTTCTCATGGTGCACGATTTCCCATGTTCTTCTTCATTCTTTCTTATTATCTTGGCTTGACATTTCCCGCATGGTATTTCGTCGTATTCGCATTCCTTTATATGATATTCTATTTCCCTCATGAATCCTTTCCATTCGCATTCTTTTAGTCTGCATTGAACTTTTAGGCTGGTTATCTCCTTGTTTGTGGCTTTATCTAGTATCGTAGGATCGTCTTCTCCTTCGAATGTTTCGTCGCATCCGGAACATTTTATTATTTTTGTTTCTATTAGCTCTATTGTGCAATCTGTGCATATTCTACATCCGCATCTCGTCTGTCTTGCTCCGATCAATAATCCTTTACATCTACAGCATTTCATTCTTTCTTCTAGGTTATCTAATATTTTAATTCTCTCTTTCATTATCTGTCTCGTGGCTTCAGATGGATTCTCGTTTCCTCTAATCTTGTCGATGATTGCTTGCATATCTACAATAATTTCTAGTTATTCTACATCTTTGTTTCGTTTGTTTATTCTATTTATTTATACATATTTACACGGTATTCTTTATTTTAATCTTCTGTTGAATCTGGTTCCGTGGTGAATTCGGGCATGGTTGCTATCCATTCAACCCAACTTGCTGGGTCTATACTCTGTTGATTACTTCTTAACCTTCTAATTTCTTCGGTTTGCCATCTAACTTGATTATTCAATTGTTCATTCATTCTTTGAAGTTGCAGTATGGTTCGTTGTTGGTCTTCTATTCTGGCTGCTTGGTGTAAACCTCGATTTACGCTTTCTGTTAGTACCATATGGGTGTTAGTCCATTGTGCTTGGGCGTTGTTGGTTATCTGCGTCATTAGTTCGCATTGCTGTCTCCATACTGTTTATATTCCTTGATCTTGGTATACTCCTCTATCTAGCTCTATTATTTCAATGGGTACATTTGCGGTTGTTGACTGCTGCATTGTTTCTACGAATGGTGGTATCCTGGCTTGATACTTTCTGTTATCGTTACTCGGGTCCATCTCTTAATTATGATACTTTGTTAATTTACACGCTTTCTCTTTTGACTAGTTATTTATTCTTTGGGCTTTTAACTGTATTTATACACTATTATACATAATACTACTACTAATACTTTTTAATATTCTACACTATATACCAGGGATGGCGAACCTTTTTTTGACTGCGTGCCAATAAATATTATTTTTATTAAATGAAAATACATGCTTTTAAAAATTATATATAGATTCATTTCTATAATATGCTGACATATTTTTTAATGGGATTTTTGTTGCTGAATATTTCTCGATAATGCATCAATATCCGGATCATAGTTTGACAATTTTAATGAAATACAAGCCTCCCCACATTCATCGGTAAGTCTGTTTCGTACATCAGATTTTTATATTATTCATCAGGGATGGCGAACCTTTTTTTGACTGCGTGCCAATAAATATTATTTTTATAAAATGAAAATACATGCGTGCCAATACAAATTATTTTTATTAAATGAAAATACATGCTTTTAAAAATTATATATAGATTCATTTCTATAATATGCTGACATATTTTTTAATGGGATTTTTGTTGCTGAATATTTCTCGATAATGCATCAATATCCGGATCATAGTTTGACAATTTTAATGAAATACAAGCCTCCCCACATTCATCGGTAAGTCTGTTTCGTACATCAGATTTTATATTATTCATAATCGAAAATAGACTTTCACAGCTATACGTTGATGAAAATATTGTTAGAATAGCTAAAGACAATTTCTTCATCGCATTAAATGTTTCTGGGAGCGAACACCATGTCTTCAACAACATATTATTCATGTTTTCGTATTGTTCTTCATTTAATCTTTTTTTTTCATTATTTTCTATTTCTTGCCTTAACTCTATAAATTTCAGCTTCCAAATAGAACTTGATTGAAACTCTGCCAACTGCATTTCTAAATTCTCCAACTGTAACCAGTCTAATTGATCCATTTTAGCAGTTTCCAAATCAAACTTGTCTGGATATTTAATAAAGTTAATTAATGGTTGAAATTTTTTGAAATCTTGAAATCTCTTAGCAAAACTGTCTTGTATGTCATTTATAACTTGGCTATAAAAATTTATATTAATTTCAAGGACTCCATGAATAGAAAATTTTTGGAGGTGATCTTTCAACAAAGGAAAATACTTAAAATTATTGTTGTCAATATCGCGTTTAAATATTACTAATTTGGACTCAAAACCTTCAATAATATCGAACATTACATCAATTGATTTTCCGGGACCTTGCAATTTAATATTTAATTCATTTAAATGGTTGGAAATATCCGTTAAAAACATTAATTTGGTGGTCCAGTTATTATCAAAAAATTCAGGAAGTTCGGGTTTTTTATCATTAAGAAACATGATAATTTCATCAAAACATTCTACAAAACGTTGTAACACAAATCCTCTACTAAGCCAGCGTACGTGATTATACATTAACAATCCATGATAATTTGAACCTACCTCTTGTAGAAGCAACTGAAATTGTCGCTTATTCAAAGCTCGAGCTGCTATAAAATTTATTATTTTGGAAACAATACTTAAAATATCATCAAATGCTGCCAAACCAGACTTCGCACATAGAACTTCTTGATGAATTATACAATGAAAATTAATAATTGGATGCCCAACGTGTTCTTGAAAAAGAGATACAAAACCAGCTTGCCGTCCTATCATTGAGGGAGCTCCATCAGTTGTAATTGACACTATTGTTGATGTATCTATCTCAGCTATTTGAAACGTTTTTATAACTGCATCACTAATATCTTTCCCAGTTGTTTTTGCTGATAAGGAAACTAGTGAAAGCAATTCCTCAACTATTTTTTCTCCTTTAGCATAACGAACAATTATGGACAAGCGAGCTGAAGATGTTACGTCGGTACTTTATCAAGACATATAGAAAATAGCTTTGCTGAACGTATATCATTTATTTTTTTAATATTAATATTTTTATGCATTCTTAATATCCTGTCTTTAACAGTATTTCGACTTATACTTAATTCTTCAATGCGCTTAAGTATCTGCTCTTTATTTTGAAAATCTTCAAATAAATGTGGTGCACATTTAATGAAAGCTTCTTTAATATAATCTCCATCGCTAAATGGTTTGCTATGAGTAGCAATAGTCTTGGAAACCTCAAAACTAGCAGCAGCTAAATAATTTGTATGTTTCAAAATGTAGTGAATGAGTTTGATTGTAAATTTTTATTTTTAACGTCATGTGCAATATATTCTTTTTGTTCTGAATCACTTTTAGATAAAAGAAATGAATGAGTAGTTTCATAATGACGTTTTACTGAGGATGTTCTGCACACTACTGTATTTCCACACAACGCACACAGGGCATTGTTATTGCTTTTCATCATTCCATATTTATCAGTCCACCAATCTTGAAATGGTCTGTTAGAGCTGGCCTCTGTTTTCCTTTTCTTATTTTCTGACATTCTAAAGTTGAAACATATTATTTATTTATCATTAAAATTGTTAATGAATTACCTTTTGAAATCAATTATAATTGTCTTCTAAAAATATAAATAGATTTTTTTTTATTAGCAAAAAATAATACTAAAATAAGAAACACAATTTTCAATCGCACTTACAAAGTTTTTAACTGAACTGGATTAGAATTAGTGAATTTCAATTTTGGCGAGAATGCAGATGTTCATATATATATGTATGTATATATTTGAAAATCCAAAGCATACTATGTTCATTTTAACATTTTTTTTATATTTAAAATTACATGTTCATACTTGTACATACCTATACCTACATACGCAAATAATATAATTATATTATAACGTTATGAATAAAGGCGCCAGAAATCTGGAAGTTTGTTTTTAAATATCAAAATTTATGCATTAAATTTGAATTGAGTTCACAATTTTTCCAATATCAAAAATGCATTTGGATTAGTCAGTACATTACATATGTATGAAAATGAAAAATATTATACGTGCCAGCGAAAATTTAGCTGCGTGCACTTTGGGCACGCGTGCCATAGGTTCGCCATCCCTGCTATATACAATGTTTCTTTTCGCTTTATACCATCGTCTCCAGGGGCTCTATACGCAGTGTCCGTATATCCCCATACTTCTCATTTGTCATTTTATACACATCGAATTCGTTTGACCACTCTTGTGATATCCCTATAATTGGTAGTTCTTTCATCCAGATTCCACTTGTACTTTGGTTTGAATTTTCTAAGGCTTCGTATTCGTCCGGTTCTTCTATATTGCCTTGTATCTCGATATCGTAATTGAATTTCTCCACTGCTGGCCATAACCTTTTCCTTTTCGGCTTTCGTTTACACTTGTTAGTGGTTCTTGCTAGTTGGATTATTATCAGTATTATTATGACGCTTGCTACTGCGCTTGTTATCCAAATCATTTTGACTACGTAGGTGGTTTCCTCGATTTTTGTTGTCGTTGTCTCTGTTGCGGTGGTTGTTTCTATTATTTGCTGTACCTTTTTCAATGATTTCTGGAGTTGTAGTACTTCGTGTATTGATAGGGGACTGTCGTCCGTGCCCAATCTTTTCTTTGCGTTTATCCTTGGTAATTCTTTTTTGGTTGCTTCCTTTCTTGGCTGGTTTGTCGAGACTAGTTTTTGTGGTTTTCTTGTTGCTGTCTTCCAGAAGATATTTCCTCCTTTTTGAATGTGTACTTCGTATTTTCCGATTTTCCTTTTTGTTGGGATGCGATATTTCTGATCTTTTACTTCTTTGTACGTCTTGCATTGTATTCGGTTGTTGATTATTCCATTTTTGTTAGCTTCGTATATACAGATTCTTGTGATGGGTTCTTTGTCCATATTTTCGACTATTATCTCTTCTTCCTTTGTTGGGCTTTGTTCTACTTTTATTATTATTTTATTCTCTGGCTCTTGACGTTTGTATGGGTTTTCCTTTGGAATTATCTTTTCTGTTATACTCTTTTCTTTCAGTGTTCTGATTACTGTACATGTTATTGTTCTGTTATCTCCTGCACATACGATGTGTCTTGTGTCGCCTTTTAGGTTCTCCCATCCGCATTTTTGTCCCTTCTTCATGTTTCCTTCCCAACAATTGGTGACTAAATGTCGTACACATATTTGTTTAATCTTTTTAGTTCCTACGTTTGTTACTCGTAGATTGCCTATTCCTGGATTTACTTGAATTTTTATACCTCTGTCTTCCTTTTCCATATCTCTGCATATATCTTTTGCGATCCAGCAAGATGATGGATCCTGTGGCTGTATATCTATGCCGCCTAGCTTTCCTATTGATCCAAAGTAACAGCTTATACTGGTCTTCTCTGCCATATGAAGGCATATTCCTTGGCTTGTGATTCCCTTGTCGTCTATTGTACGTAACATAAATGATTTCAACTCTCTTTGGGTATCCTTATTGGCTTCCGTCAACTTGATTGATGTGATTAGTATCATTAGTTTCTGTAGTAGGCATGGTCGGTTTTGATTTTCCTTTGATCGTTGTAGGCTTTTATCATGTAGTGGTGTTCTTCGTTTTTGGTTTTCTTCGTTGTTGCTCTTGTTTTCTGTTCCTTTTCTGTTTTCTGTTTCTTTGCGGGTATTCTTGTTTTGGTTATCTGGTGATCTGTCTTGCGTAGTTTTATTCATATCTGGTCTGTTATTCTGGTCTTCTTTGTCTTCATCATTATTTCTTTGTTCATCCGGGGTCTTCTTTAAAATGTCGTCCTCGACATTTATTGCTTCGATTATTTCTTCGTAGACCCTTATTATCCTGGCTTTTAGGTCATCCATTTCTTTTATTTCTTGTTTGCTCCTTTGGAATCTTATTTGTTTTCGGTGCCATTTATGTATTATAGTTAGTAATTGTTCTTTCCTCTCACCGATTCGCGTTGCTTCTAATGGGTTGTTGGTAAATTTTAGTCTTTCCCCTTTTAACATTGCTTTTATTGTCTTTGGAAATGGATAGTGGGCATATATTGTCTCTTTTAATAGAATGTTTCTATTTCGAACTATATGATTTAAGTCAAATACTCTCAATGGTGAATTCTCGTAGGTCCACTTCATTAAACTGGCTGCTGCTTCGTCTTGTTTGGCGTCGATGGCTTCTCAAAGTGTTTGGATATTTTTTCCCATCATTTCTCTTTCTATTATTGTCGCATTGTTGATGATGAATTTTACCGCACTTGCTTGTCTTGATTTTAGTGCGTATTGCAGTACGTTGTTTTCTCCGTTATCTTTTTCTTTAAATGTTGATCCGGTTCTCAGTAATTCTCTCAAAATGGTTGTTGAGGCATCTGCTGCTGCCGCTAACATTAACAGGGTTTGTCCTTCCTCGTTTTTTATGCTGGATGCTTGTCCGCATTCTCCCATGAATCGGATGATATCTAATGTTCTTTTAGTATTTATCTGTTGTACCGCAAAATGTAATGGTACGTTTCCTTCTACGTCTGTCATGGTGAATATCATCGGTATCTTTTCTTTTATGAGGTTCATTTCCGGTGGACTTCTGGCTCCTTTGGCATACTCTATTGCAATTCTCTCCGCTTTATTTATTATTCTCATCCATCCTTTCCCTTCGGCCCATTCTGGCATTATTTCTTTTATTGCCTTGACTATTATGTCCATCTTGTCCACATTATCTTTTGTTGGGTCCAATGTTGTTTTTGGTTCGTCTTGTTGCGGTTCTCCTTCGATTCGCTGGTTGTTCGTTATGGTTTCTGTTTTTCGACTTGACATTAGCCCGTTTATACTTAGTTGCTGAGTTTGTGATCTGGTCTTCATACTTCGATTTTCTGGTTCTTTGGTTATTGTTTTGGGTATCGCTTTACATCTACTTACATTTACGTATATAGGTCTCGTGAGCGGGTTGTTGACTAATTTGACCCGTGCGTTGTTTTCATTTACGTACATTATTTCATATGGTTCTTTGCCGCTTCTTTGTAATTTTCTAGCTACTCCTGGAATAAATTCTGGTGTTGCTATTATTACCCAGTCTCCTACTTGAAAGTTATGTTCGCGTACATCTCGTTTTTTATCGTGTAATTCCTTGTAGCTTTCTTAGTTAAATCGAATATTCATGCCTGTGGTCTTCCATACTTCTTGCATTCGTTCTTTAAATCCTGTTACATAGTCGTCAATTTCCATATATTGCGATATTGGCGGTTGGTATTCCAAATCAATCGGCATGTTGCATTCTCTGCCGTACATTAGTTTGAAAGGACTCATTTTTGTTGCTGAGTGTATTGACATTCGATACGCCATGAGGCATAGGTTTATATATTTATCCCAGTCTTTCTGATGCTTGCTCACGTAATTGGACATCATTTCTATTAGAATCCCGTTGAATCTCTCCGTTTGTCCGTTGGTTTGTGGGTGATATGGCGAAGTCCTTAGTTTCGCAATTCTGAAATAACTTGTTACTTCCTCTATTATTTCGCTCATGAAATTTGTTTCTTGGTCGGTTAGGATCTGCTTTGGCGTTCCGTATCTGCAGCATATTTCTTCTACTAGTATTCTTGCAACTGTTCTGGCTTTCTGATCTGGGATTGCGAATGCTTCCGGGAATTTGGTAAGATAATCAGTTATTACTAATATATAGATGTTTCCATTGTTGGTTTCTGGTAATGGTCCTACTACGTCCATTGCGATCATTGTCATGGGTTCTGGCGGGATTGGCATTGGTTTTAGTGGTGCCTTCAATTTACTTCCTGTGCTTTTTCTGGTTGCCCATGTTAAACAGTTCTTTATCCATTCTTTCACATCTTCTCCAATATTTGGCCAGTAATATTTCTGACGTAGTCTTGCTTCCGTCTTTTTCGCGGACATATGTCCTCCTAGTTTCTAGTCGTGATATTGCATTAATACTTCTTTTCGTCTGCTTTCCGGTAAGCACATAAGTCGTTTTTCGCCATCCATCAGTAATAACCATCCCTTTTCTAGGGTATACCTATGTTTATGTTTCTCCATATGCTCTTTTAATCTAACATTGTTGTCGAAGATTTTCATATCGTTGCTCTCTAAAAATTCGATTATCGTTCTTAGCTCATCATCTTCTTTCTGTTCATTCTTTAATTTCGTGAAATCGATATCTTCTGCGATTATCATACAAATTCGTCTTACGTCCTGGTCCATTAATTCTTCGAACATGAATCTTGACATACAGTCTGCGTTCGCGTTAGCTTTTCCTGCCTTAAATTTAATATACGGTGAATATTCTTGCAGCTGCATGGCCCATCTCATTAATCGACTAGAGGCTTCTTTATGCTGGCCTAACCATACTAGTGGTTGGTGATCTGTGGTAATATATCTCGTGACCCCATAATAAATATTTAAAGTGTTTAATTGCTTGGATTATAGCCAATGCCTCTCTTTCTGTTACCGAATAGTTCTTCTCGTGCTTCTTGAATGTCCTACTGTAGTATCCGATAACTCGTTCTCGTTTCTCGTCATCCCATTGTCCTAGGACTTCTCCTGATGCGTATCCGCTTGCATCGGTTGCTAATAAGAACGGCTTCTTGAAGTCTGGGTGTACTAGTATTGGTGCCGATATTAATTTGTCTCTGAGTGTTTCGAATGCTGTCTGTTGTTCCTTTTCCCATGTGAATGGGGTATCTTTCTTTGTTAGCTCTTGTATTGGTTTTGCGATGGTTGCATAGTTTTTGATAAACTTTCGATAATATCCGCATAAGCCTAAGAATTCTTGTGCTTGCGTGACGGTTTTTGGTACTGGGCAGTTCTTTACTTTTTCGATGTTCCTTGGATCTGGTTCCTTGCCCTTTGCCGATACTATGTGTCCTAAAAAGGTGACTTTCTCTTTGGCCCAATCGCATTTCGAGGGTTTCAGTTTTAGTTTCCATTGTCGCAGTCGGATGAATACGTTTCGTATATCCTTGAGATGTTGTTCGAAAGTGCTGGAATAGATCAGTAAATCATCAATATATACCATACATTGCTTAATGCCATGTGTTACGAAATTCATGCACCTCTGAAAAGAAGCTGGTGCGTTGGTTAATCCAAAAGGCATTTTCTTAAATTGATATAAGTCTTTTCCTATTGTAAACGCAGTTTTCTCTCGATCTTCTTCTTTAACTTTTATCTGCCAATATCCACTTTTTAAGTCTAACGATGTAAAGTAGGCTGCTCCGTGTAATGTTTGTAGCATTTCGTTTATATCCGGCAGTGGGTATGTATCTCTTTTCGTTACTGCATTGAGTCGTCGATAGTCTATACAGAATCTCTGGGTTCCATCCTTTTTCTTTACCATCACTACTGGGAATTGCCATGGCGAGCAACTCGGTTCAATTACTCCTGCGTCTAGCATCTTTTGGACTTCTTTTTCTGCGACCGATTTCTGGGCTTCTGCTAGTCGATATGGTCGTAACGTTATCGGCGTATCATCCATTAGTGGTATTGTATGTTGTGTTACGTCGCTTGTGCCTAGATCTAGATCAGATGCTGCGAATATATCTTTGAATTCCATTAACAGTTTTTGTAGTTGTTCCTTTTCTTTCTCATTTAACAATTTGCTATCGATTACCCATAATTCTTCATCCTCTTTTCCTTCGGTTTTCGTCGTTGGCAGTTCGATATCCATCATGGGAGTTAATTTCCCTAATCTTTCATTCTCATGGATTATTTTATCTTCTTCATCGAAATTGGTGATGTTAATTGGGATTTCGCTATTGTCGTTTATATATACTATTTCTCTGGCTAGTGGTAATTCTCTCTTTTTCTCGAATTTGTGGTTAGGTTCAAAGATCATTTCGCCTCTGGTCTCTTCGTTTACTTTTACGTAGCAAATCATTTGGGTACGTCCTGGTACTATTATCTTTTCTGAGCATCTCACTTCCGATTTTAATGCACATATCCTTCCGGTTTTGTCTCTTAGTTCCATTGATCCTAGATCGATTATTATTTCTTTTAATAGTTCCGGCATAAGGTCTGTTCCGATTATACAATCTGCGCTTAGTTTCCTGATGACTGCTAGGTAAGTGCTGATTTTTACGTTCTTGTATTCTATTATTGACCAAATTTTTCCTATGACTGATACAGATTCCTTACTGCAGGTTATTACATCCATATTTGTTTCTTCGATGCATGGCCATAATCTTCCTGGGATTTTGTCCATCTTTATTGCCGAAATGTTTGCTCCCGTGTCAATCATTGCCTTTATTTCGATTCCGTTTATGTCTATTGGTATCGTTAATGTTGGTCCCGCTGGTGTTCGTAGCATAGCTATTGTTCGCGTTTCTACATCTTGATCTACGCTTTTCGATCTTCGGCTAGTTCTTGGTATTAGTTCTGCCCAATTTGGTTCGTATGGTGTTGGGTATATGCTACGTAGCGTTGTTGGCTTTGGTATTGGTATGTTTCTCTCGACTGGTATCGTTGATTTTTTCAAGCATTCGTATACTGGTGGTGGATTATTGTATTGTTCGTTTAGTTTCATTTTCTGATTCTCCCATTGTTGGGTTTTTCCTTGTGTTAGCATCTGCGTTCCTCCTTGATTGTCATCGTTATCACTGTTATCGCTACTGTCGTTTTTAAAGTCTAGCCATCGTCTCCAATTGCTTGTTTTCTGTCTTTTTATTCTAGTTCTTTCGGCTTCCAGTCTCATTATTGCTTTGAATTTTCGTCCGACTTCTTCGTCAGTGCCCTTCATTCTGGTCAAAATTCCAACTAATCTCTTTATCTTATGGATATCTTTCGAATGTCCATGTAGTACCATTGTCTTCGCTAGGAAAGGTAAGAATCCTATTGCCATTTTCCAATTTATTTTCCTTTCTCTTTTGTATATATCAAAGCATGCTAACATTTGCGTTAGAATCACTCTCACAATTTGGATAATCAGTATAATCCCTAATATCCCTGCCATCATTTGTCCGAATATTAAGAATCTTCCCCACATGGCTTTCATCATATTTTTGGTTGCATGTTGGAAATGGTCTGGTGATAATAATAATTCGTAGTTCGGTTTTTCTCCGTAGTTATTTCCTCCTGTTATCGTCACGATATTTGATAATATTGCCTGTCTTTGTGCTGGGAATAGTAGATGTTCCCGAGCACGTTCTAGGTCTTTTGTTTGATAAATTCCTCTTCGTGATATATCTACCGGTTTAAATTCCGCTTCATTTGCTAATTCCGTGAGTCCAAATACTTTTGGTGGCGCTACTATCACTCGGGTTGGAAACTGTAGTCAACTTCCGTCTCCTGTCTCGAATAATGGTCCGTATACGTTACTGCAGCTGAACATGTTCGGTACGAATTTAGTTGGGTTTATCATTCTTGTTACTGGTTGGGCAAATCTGATTTTTCCTTTGTATACTATTTCTAGTTCATTTATGCATTTGTCTCTGGGGATCGTTGAATTTTCTGGTAATCTTGCAATTGTCTTTTCGCATTTGTACGTGTACATTACTTCGCCTACGATTCTTCCGAAATATCCTTCTTGGAGCGGTAATAATGGAATTGCATTGTCTGGGTTTGTGATAGCCATAGCTAACTTGGTTTTTAATATTTCTCTATTCAAGATACAGTCGTTTTTTATCAGGTCATAATATATTTTCTCTGTTGATGCTAGGCCTCTGTGGTATAGAAAATCCATTTTGTTATTCATATAAAAGTATAACTTCACATCTTTTGGGTCTATTTTAGCTTTTGCATTTGATATTGTTGATCGTGATAGAAATATTCCTTTGTAGTTTGTGCTGATTACCATTTGTCCTTTTATAAACATCATTTCTGTCGTACTGTCGGTTGAAATTACTACCGTTGGTGTGGCTTCTGATCATCGGATTAGTGGTAATGGTTTGCTTTCCGATTTTTCCGGTTCTTCGCAATTCTTCCATTGCACTCTTCTGAGTATTTGTTTCCGTTTCGCTGTGTACTTGTCCTTGTACTTCATCGAATATTGCGCTTTTCAATAGGGTGAGTCGACAAGCTCTGGTATCCGCGTTATATACGATTGTTGACATTCCCGTCGTACATGATCTGTCTGTGGCTAGGCATTGTGGGTACTTTTTCATTGCTTGCGTATCTGGATCAAAGTAGCCTTGGTGTTTTTCTAACTTCACTTGGTAACTTTCTATCACTACTACACCTTTAACTAATTGATTGAGTAGAGTGTATTCTCCTCCTTCACATGATCCGTCTCCTGCCGTTATTCTTCATGCGGCGTGTACTCTAGTAGTTTTTATTTTTCCATCTTCCGCTGCTACTTGGATTCGTCCTGCTATTCTAATAATTCCGGTATTGAATCCTTCCTCACATTCGCTTCGTGTTACCGTGACTACTGTCGTTTCTGTTCCGGCTTCTATGATCGTTGAATGTGAATGGTGTCCACAATGGAATGCTACTATTTTCCTTGTTACTGTGCATTCTCGAATTTCTGTTTTTATGAAATCTACTTCTTGGTACACATTATATGACACTGCTATAGCTGTTCTTTGTAATCTTCCGGGATTTGCGGCTTTACATTCCTCTGTTTCCTTTAGCGAATATTTGTCGCCGATTTTTACGTTATCGCAATCGTACACGACAAAAGGTTCCACTCCTTTCATGCACATCATCCATATAAGTATTGTTGTGATAATTGCATTCATTCCTTTTCTGGCTGTTCTCGGATCACTTGCGTTGATTATTGTTTCGAATTCCGTCAGTAATTCCTTTAACTTCGTTTGCATCATGTCTGTTTGATCGTCTCCACTTACCAAGTTTATAAAAGCTTGCCATCCGCCTTGAGTTAAGATAAATGGTTCGATTACTTTCCTAATGATGTCTGTTATTGCGAACTCGTAGCCATTTGGGTTATATTTCGGTGTTCGCTTTCTGTAGATTGCTATGGTGTTATACATCAGATAGGCTATTCCTACTAGATATCTGTTTGGATCGTCTGATCGTTTTGTGAGGTGGTTTATTATTAGTAGTAGTTCCTCTGGATCCTTGGTTGTGGTCCGTACTTTATTATCCATGATCTTTGTTATTATCGGTTTTATTGCTGCCCAAAGCTGTTTCGCTTCTGTCCCTATGTTATTTAGTTTCAGGTTTCTCTTTATTTCTGGATTCGCTAAACCTAGCATATCGGTTATTAATCTATTAATCCATTTTGCTCCCTGTTCTTGATCAGTCAGTTTTCTTTGTAATTGCTTTGTTACTTGGCTGAGTTTATTTAGCTTCGTTGTTAGCTGATCCATTTGCATCTGTTCGTTACTTTTCTTTTCGACTGCCGTTTTGTCCGTTTTAGGTCGTCCTCTCGGTTTCTTTTCCATTACCGTACCCGTTTCTTTACGTTTGGGTTGTTCGTTTGTTGTATCCCTTGACGTTGTAGCTCCTCGGTCTTTTATCCAATTATCCCATTCGTCCCCTGTTGAGTTCTGGCGTCTTCTCTCCTCTTTTCTTTCTTCTTCTTCTGTCTCTGGTTCTACTGTTTCAGCTGGTTGCCTTTGAGCGCATGCAAATCCATCCAAATCGTCCGTTGTAATATCATTTTCGTTTTCTGTGGTGAATAAGTCTCTGGATTCTGGGATTTTCCTTGTTGCTTCCTCGTTTACAATGTCATTTAGGTCATTTAATATTTCTTCGTATCCTGTGGTTACGATGGTAACTTCATCAGTTGCAGGTGGAACTTCCGGCGTATTTAGGCTTTCCTGTCGCCCTATTGGTGTCTTCGTTTTGATTTCTCTTTTGTTAAGTTCTCTACCCGCAATTTTCGTTACTGTTAATACGTTTACTCTTCCTAATTGTAACGGTGTAACTCCTATTTCGATATCGTCGTCTAAGGATCGTCCTTCATGTTGTAGGTGGAATGGTAGTTCGTATGGTATCCTCTTTTTTACTTCACTTACTTTAGCTGTGATATAGAAATCCTTTTCTATTGGTTCGAAATCTGGTGTCATGATTTTTAAACTATATTTCTCTATTGTTTCGGCTGCCCATTCTGCATGTTTCCACTTTCTGATGATTTCTCTGAATTGTTCCGGGTGCCATACGTAAACTCTTCTATACTCTTCAATTTCCTTTACTGTATTTCGTAGGTTTTCTATTCTATTGCATGACTCGATTATCCACTTTGCGAGGTCTGTAACTGTTCGTCTTTGGTTCTTTGCGCCGGTTCTTAATATCGTAGCTAATTCTCTGCATTTTTGAGTTTCGGTTAATCTTGTCAGTTCCTCTTCCACTGAGTCGTCCATATCTGTAGGTAAATACCTTGATCCGGGAATTCGTTTCTCGAGTACGTTAATTCGTGGTCTAGCTTCTTCCCTTTGAATTCGTAATTTCATCTCTTTTTCGGTTTCCACTTCGATTGTGATAAATATCGTGTCTTTTTTCACAAATGGTGACTTTTCTCCTGTTATGAATTTCTTGAGTAGAAATTGTGTCATTCCTCCTGCTACGTTTTCTGTGGTTCTCGGTTTCTGACTCACTTCTGATCTTGGTTCCACTCCTAATTTTTCGCTGTGTCGTTCTTCCCAATGTCCCGGTTTGGCTATCGAGATTACGGTTTTCCTGTTGAATGGCCATTCTAGTTTTCCGTCGTACCTTCCTCTTGCTAGAAGGAAAAATACAGATAAATATTTCCCTTTTGCTACTCCGTCTCCGTTAGGATATACTCTCAACTTCATACGATATCCTCCGATTTCCATGTAGAACTGATGGCTGGTTAGACTAGTAATCTTTCCTTCTTCCGCCGATTTTACTTTTTCTGCCCATCCACTTATTTTCCAGGTATAAGGCGCTAATCTGGCTCGATCATTTATTTCCTCGTCTTCCTCCGGTTGCCATTCCATTTCGTTTATTATGTCTTCCGGTAGGTTTTCATATGGACCATCTTCATATAGTTCTAAAGTTACTTCGTTGGCGACCTCTTCTGGTTCTTCTCCTGGAATGTATTTTCTCCATTTTAGTTCTGTTTTCACCGTTTTCCATTTCCATTCTTTCTTACTTTCATCATACACCTTTTTCTATGGTGTCGCTCGACAACATGAGTCGTCTACTGGTTGTAATTTCGTGTTCAACTTGGCATCCTGTCTCCATACTTGATATATTGTTAATATCCAATCCATTTTCCTCTTCATTTCCTCTTGGAATTCTCTGATCTGTTGTTCTTTTTTTCGTAGTGTTTTTTCTTTCTGGTTCATCCATGGCTATTATGTTTATAGTCTGTCCGTTTTCCCATATACCTAGTTCGTATATTGGGGTTCGTTCTCGTGGTCCGATTTGTCGCTTGTGGTACATTATAACCACGTCTTCCACCATTCCATCGTCACTGCTTTCTATGATTGGTTGGATGATTTCCTGGTTAATTCGTCGAAATAGTTCGTGTATTTGACAGTCGGGGGTCTACCGATATTTTCTTTATTTCGTCGTTAGGCAATTTTATCCTTATTTTTATCGGTTCATCTCCTCTCATATCTCTTTGATGTTCTCCGTATTTGGTTATCAACTCGTCTGTTCTTTCATTGTCGAATCTCATAATGTCCGTGTCTCTTACATATTCTACGAACATTTTCATTGAAATTGGCCTTGTTAGTGATAATCTGTTAATATATTTTCTTGCTTGGTCTATTGCCTGTTCGGTCATTCTTATCTGATTTTGTCTCATGATCTTTTGTCTTTCTTTCTCTAATCCAGGTTGTATTTCCTTAGTATACATTGTTTTGATTTTTTGGCATATATCAGCTGTCGTTTCCTCGATTTCGTTGTTGTCGAAAGTTACCACGTTTATTCCATCTGGCCATATTAGTGCATCAGCCAAATGTACATCTCGTTTTATTTTCCTTCCTTTGTAATCCAGTGGTCGGTTTTTGTAGCTGGTTCCTAATTTTTCTGTTACCCATTCGTATAGCTCATTGGTATTTTCGCCTCTTGTTGCTATGATTTGTCTTGGTATCTCTGGATGATCGATAACTACCTGATATTCCATTCTATCGTATTCTTTTAGATTTTCTTGGTATCCTTTTATTATAGTTTTCCATGACGCTGTAAAGATACCGTTATCTTGTTGATATCCTCTTGCGATTAATTTCATTATTCTGCTGTAGGTTGTTGTATCTTTTAGATTGATAAACATCTCATTTTTACTAACTTCTTCTACTATCTCATTGACTTCTCTTATTATTCCTATTTCGTCTTCTCTTGGGACATTTATTTCCATTCCTTCTATTTCTGATTTCGATTCGTCTTTATTTGGTTTGTTTTCCTCACATGACTGAAATATCTCTCCTCCCAAGCTGCTTATTTCACTTTCGTCTTCATCCGTTTGTTCGTCTTGTATTTGTCTTAACATATTGATATGAGGTTTTTCTTTTTCCTCCGATTTACTCATTTGCCCTTTTGTTTGGACCCATATTTCTTTTAGTTTGTTTCCGATTTGTTCCTCGTTCCAGTTTGGCTCCTCTTTTCTAATTCTTGCTTCTATTCTTTGTAGTAGTACCCTCTGAATTCGATTTTTTGTTATTATTGGTTCTGACACCATCTTTCCTTCTTTTTCTTTTAACGTTGATGCTTCTTGTTCGTTTCCTTGTAGTTCTAATCTTTGTTCTTCCTCCCTTTCTCGCGAAAGCGCTTTCTCTGCTAATAATTCTATTTTCTGTTCTAATACTTGTTCTTGTTCTATTCTTTTTAGTCCTTCGTCTAATTTCTGTAATAGTTCTTTCTTATTTAATTGGTCCTTTTCTTGTTTCAGATTCTCTTCCTTCTTCCTTAATTGGTCTTTTTCCTGTTCTAGAGCTTCTTCCTGCTCCCTCCTTTCGAGTGCGTTATCTAATTTTTGAATTACTGCTTCTCTTGCAAGTGATTCCACTTCGTACATTAGTGATTTTTCGTTTTGCTCTTCCGGTATTTCCTCTTGTTTTATTTCTTGGCTTTCGATTTCTTCTGGTTTCTCAATTTTCACTTCATTTTGCAGTCGACGTTTTTGTTTCTCTTCTTCTGCAAATTCTTTGATTGCTTTTATTTTCTCCATTTTGTTCAATTCGCTTGTCTTTTCGTTGGCATCATCTCCCCCTTCGTTCTCAACACACTGCTCCGCAGTGTGGGTTTCTCCTGGGGTTTCCATTCTCATCATATTGATTCTTCGTGGAGTTTGTTTTCTATTTTCCCATCTCTGTTGAATTTCTTGGGCTTCTTCTGTTTGTAATGTTTGCCATTCCGCTTGTTGTTGTTGTTGATATTCCTTTGTTCTTTGTTCATACGTCTCTTCATTACTTCTCATTACGTTGATTCGCTGTTGCTGCGTATTGGCGGGTATCTGCTGCATCATTTCTCTCAATTCCATCGGCATTCTCTGTAATGTCTCTCGCAGCATGTCTATCTCTTGTATCACATTAATCTGTGGGTTTCTCGTCTGGTTGTTTGTTCCTTGTTGATTCGGTCCTCTTTTTATGTTACATCTTCTCGCGAGATGTCCTTTCTGGCCACAATTGTAGCATGCTCTGTTATCCGATTGTCTGCATATCCTCTCGGTGTGTCCTCTCCTGCCGCATCTCTGACAGTTGTAGTTTCGGTAGCATTCTTCCGTTCGATGTCCAGTCCGTTGGCAGGTGGTACATGTCTCGTTTGTATTGGAATTGTTCCTGAAATTATTATTATAACTTACTTGGTTATTACCTCCATTCTTGGGGTTCCTTGTCAGTGGTGGCTTGAACATCTGCTGCGCTCTGGGAATGAACTGGTTCATTGCTGGATTCGCATTGTTGCTTGGATTGTTGGTATTTGCGTTTGTTGTTGGTGTCGTTTGTTCTGTTGCCATAACTGCTACCTGATATCCTAATCCTAGAAGTGCCTCACATCTACTCGCGATTTCTACCGCTTTATCCAATGTTTCTGGTGCCAAGCATCCGAGGTTGGCTCGTATATCTTCTCTTTTAATTCCTCTTACAAAAACATCTACCATTTTATCTTCTGGTATATCTTTGTCTCCAAAAGCTTCTTTGCACAACTTTTTAATTCACATGCGTACACTGCATTTGATTCGTCACGTCTTTGTTTCCTGTGTAGGAAGTCTAACATCTTCCTATTTCCCTTTTTCTCTATTCCGAATATCTTTATTAAAAATTCTTTTATCTCTGTCCACGTGTTTAATTTTGTTGCATTGCTTGCTTCCTTCACGAATACATCCTGTGCGCTCCCTTTCAAATATAGGGGTAGTCGCTCCTTTACTTTTTGATCTGACCAATGGCAAATGGTCTTATATACTTCAAACTCCTTGATAAATGTGTCCGATTTATTGAGGTTGCCATTGAAAGGCTCTCCCCTGAATTTCTCTCTAAATTCTCCTACTGTTGCGTTATTAGTACTCATCATTGCATTTGGGTTGGCTGTTGGCATTGTATTTGAGTTCGAGTTGGTTGTCATGTTCGGATTATTATTTCGACTTCTTGTTGTCTCTTCCTCGCTTCCTGGTTCCGATATTTCTACTATATTCTCTGTATTAATTACTCTGCTTTCTTAGCTGCTACTATATTCAAAATCGTCTGGTCCGTTTTCTGATCCGGTTCCTGTTACTGTTACTGTTGATATCTAAAATATCTTAAAATTTGTATTGAAAAATGGCTAAAATCATAACACTGAGTAGTCCAGTGGGCACTCATAAACTCCTAATATCGACACAATTGTATCCTAGGATCAATTAGAGGAAGGAAACGGGGAATTTCTTAAGGCGAAATCGTTGACATGTCAATAACTCGTATAATAAAAGACTAAAAATATTTGTTTTAAATTTCAAACATCCGATCTTAAACTGAGTAGTTCCTATATTAATACGACAAACTTGACCCTATTATAAATTTCGATAACTAAAGAAAACCCGACCCAAAAATAATCAAGTGAATCAATTAATAAGAGCCAACGATCCTCCTAGTACAGACTAAAAAGTAGCATGAACGAATCCCGAGGCGGGTAGATTGTATTAATAACACGAGAAAGGTATTAAATTAATATTAATTGCACAAATACGAGTAGTAATAGGTATAATTGTTCGATAAAAATAAAATGGTATCCAAAAAGCCTATCAAGTTGCATAAGAAGGAAAATGATCATGTTAAAAAACTGAATCACCCCGACGTAGCTAATCATGAAATTACGGATAAAGCGTGACATACATAAGGTAGATTACAATCATAAAAATTCAAGAAAATAAATTAAATTGTTAATAGCTAATATTTAGGGATTACTATATAGAAATTAACGATACATTTCTAAATAGACTTTATTACTTTTGTTACCCTCAACCATACGTCACCATCGTATCAAACCAGCAGCAAAGATGATGTAAGAGTACATGATTTTTTTAATAACTGGTTCTTAATATAAGAGATATATAAGAGATACTGACCTGGTAGTCAATTGCCCCTATAATAAAACTCCTTAATGCACAACAACTATAATAAAAGGATTGAAATGTTTTACTCTAAACTGATCGTAGGAATAATGTAGCAGCTTGACGAGGATTACATTAATACATTAAATTCAACAACAACTTAAATATCATTAGAAGAACATGTAAATCACAATAAATACCACAGATGATTGCAGGGATCTCATTCTGTTGTCGAATATCATTGGCGTACCTTGGTTGCATTTTGAGGAGATCCAAGGAGATCTAGTCGATCATTCATCTAAATCCAAACCCGACTGGTAGGGAATCCGATCGAGGTCGAATTTTATTTTACTAAATCAAAAAGAACACGCAAGGTTAGGGACAAAAAATAGGTATATATACCGATGCATTGTCACATAAAATTTAACCATTTTTAAATCGTTAGAATCGTTTTTGAAATCTTTAATCAGTTTTGAAAATCTATTTTCTACGTAAGTGAGAGTTTTATTTGGGACTCTCTCCACGTCACACTCTCGCAACCTCGATGGAGCTCTGCTTGGGTGTTGGCTTGGGGAGAGCGATTTATTATGATGTTTTTGAATTTATGGATTGGATCATGTTGGTAATTTTCCTTTGATTTTAATAAATTATTCATAATATTTAATTTCTAATTTTACTTAAAATTTGTCGAAATTTTTCCGGCCCACAGCCAAGACACATCACAAGTTAGTAAAATCAACATACTATTCAGATTCGTGTAAGTGCGTGGAATATCGCCGATGATCTGTGCCCGTGAAGACCCGGCGTGCGGAACGCAGGGATTGGAACGTCAATATTATTCCGTATAGAAGAAGGGAGAAATAGGGAAGGAGTCTTTTGGCTACTTCCTCGTTTCTAGTTTTCTTTAAATTCGACCTAAATTATTCTACACACGGCTCAAAATCACCACACCGAGTAGTCCAGTGAGCACTCATTAACTATAATATGAACACAATGCACCTAAGGTCAACCATGGGAAAGGTGACGGGGTTAAAGAACGAAATCGTTGCTAATTAAAATCAACTATAGTTTCAAACTATTACCGTAGGTTGTTGAAACGATTGATAAGAATAATCTTGAATATTGAGCGATTATTACGAACATACAACCCTAGAAATTGTCTTGTGTTTAAAACCATAAGGTAATCATCGTAAACCTTTATTATTCCGTTAAGAGTCGATCAAAATTATTGAAGTAAGTAACAAGATAATGCAGCTGTTATAAACATCATGGAATGTTTACAGAATTTAAGAAAAGTTTAGAGATAAAGTAAATTAAATATTACCCTTTAAAAATTAAAAAATTAAATTAAAGACCTTTTAAAATTTTATTTTATTAAAAATGAAGGACACCCACTTACCAAATCAGTTTCACTACACAGCAAATAGGCATAAGATATCTGAAACCAACACAACTCTATTAAAATCACACCGATATGATAGACTTACGATAAATCATGATCACAGGCCTAGGCTCCCGGTGATGAGTGTAGCGACCCGACTTTGATGAAGGTTTAGCAGGACCAGAGCTCCACCCAGACGCAAATCCGATTTTCATTGTAGCAACTGATAATTGGCAATACTCCCAAATTGGAAAATAAAATCTGAATAAAGTATTCACTGAGTAAATCACGAAAACACGCTAACAAACTTGACTTATTTTTGCCTGCTATAAAAATATCACGAGGAAACCACAACAATCCCTAAAAATTATACCGAAATTAATTAATTAAATTTATGTCACAACTTACCAGACAGTCAGTGAGAATTTAGAAATCAATAAATTTTCCAATAAATCAACCGTATGACCAACAGTAAGGGATAAGGACAATCCAAAACGCGGAGGAAGTAAGGATCTCCTGGGAAATGTCAGGGTGAATTGGTTCCCGAACTCATTCGCATTGTACTCTGAATTCCATTCAACATCAGCTAGAGAAAATTCATTATAGTAGAGATTAATTAAACAAAACTTATCAGATAACACATCGAATCCGAAACTCCAAAATGTCATCGAATCATCTAAAAATCGATAAATAAATTGAAGGAGATTTTCACTCTTACCTCGCATGCCGTATTAACAATCCGAAATATTAAATAAACAACGGATGTTATACACCAATCGGATATCACCACATGCATGAAGGACAGGAAATATAACCAAGCACACAGGCATGCTCGTATTATAAACAAAACATATACATCGAGAGTACCATCTTATTTTTTTTTCTCTCTAAAAGTTAATGGCAAACCAGATCAACACTACCGAAGGAGCTCCGGCGAGCCGACCGTTCGACCCCACCGAGTTTTTGGAGTTTAATTCAAATAGAACAGGTAGATTTTTTTGCAATGATTTTCAATTCTTAAATAATTAATAGTATACTAGTTTTATGATGTAAATAAAATTTTATAATTGCGTAACGCTATAACTTAAAATTTTTTTGGTTTATAGATCTTTTAGGGATCCTAGTGAATCAATTCTGCCTCCTTACCTTTTGATTTTGGATCTAAGAAAAGCCTATTCAACGGCAATTTAGTCACATGCTATTAACATGCATTGTAAGATTTTTTCCTTTTAACAATTTAACCGAGGTAATCGGAGTGTAGAATTTGGTAAATAAATCTATTTTAGACGTATTTTCTTAGCTCGAATTGCGGGAAAGTTATATTAATTTTTACGAAAATCTAATTCACAAATTGAGAATCTCGGGAAAGCGATAAATTTTGTTTTCTAGTCGACCCACTTATTTTATGAATATGAATTGAATAATTTTGATTAACTATTAGAGTAAAGTTATCCACTGAACCGTAGGATTTTTCCCTTGATTTGATAAAAGACTTGGATAGTTTTAAGTTCCCCAGTATAGTTCATAGAGGATTATATTCGAATTTCGTATCCAACTTACATTGCGGATCGGTGGAGATGGGCGTGGGGACGTTTCCGGCAGGAGAGATGCCCGGAGTTTCCCCCGCCGAGACTTCAATTAACTATCACAACTGAAGACGATCGTGACCAATGGCTGGCCGAAGAGTGGAGCCCGGCTGAGGAAATCCACATGCAAGCCCAGCATCTCCTCAAACAACTGGAGGCCCACCAACAACAAGTGGACGTACAAGTGGTCCGGGCACGCCAGTACTTGGCGAATGTCGAGGAGGACCTACTGGCGGGTCGGATCGCCAGCAACTATCGGCACCCGCAGCAAGGTACTGCCGCACGAGCCTCCCGACCAGCAACGGCCCGGATTCGAGATGTCAGACGGCCAATAATGACCATCTCTGGTTATTCGCCGGAAGAGTGGTTAGAAGAGGGTTTTCCCTAATCCACCTCCTCATAATAAACTATTTTAGGACTTAAATTTTAACAAATGTTTTTGATAAATAAATTGGATGTCCTCTTAATAACTGTTTTATTTTTATTGGAATGTAAAAATCTCCTTATTTGTTTAAATATAACTTGTACAAATATAGTCCTTCTACAAATATCAAGCTTTTAAATATTTATATTATTAGAAATGGAGCCTATCCAACTCTTACATAAGGAATTGACTCGTGCCCAACAATCTAACAAAGCCCTATACGAGCAGATAATACAGCTCACGAAAGAAATTCAACAAGTGAAATCCACCTGGGTGGATCCAGCGAAGCTCAAACTCCTCTATCACCGGCTCACTGCTGCTCAAAAGGGCTTGGCCGATGAACGGCAATAATATCAAAACCTCCGGACGCAGATAAGGGGTTGAAAGTTGCCTTGTCCGCCAGTCGAGAGGGAGAGGCGGTAACCTACCCTCTTGTCTTCGCCCCGTCCCAATTGGCTTATCGGGACTCAACAAACAATCCGACGCCCGTTGTGACTCCTTCTACTACACCCTCAAGCGGGTACAGGCCGGGGCGCAAGGAACGCGCCAGACGCAGAGCCGCCCGCCTGGCAAATAAACTCAATTAATTTATCTTGTTTTGTTCGTGAATTTAATTAAATTATAAATATTGTTCAATCGTTTAAAAGTGATATTTCAAGATTCGAAGAATATTAAAACCCCGACAGAAAGTTCATGAGTATTCACGCTTCGTCAGATAAACGTCGTCCCATCTCTAGGCACACCACCACCGCAGCTAACACTCATCAACATGATTCTGATCTCGAAACTTCTCACACACAGGGACATTACAAAGCGAGCATATGTCTTCCATCGACGGCTCGTTGAACCCGAGGGTTGTCCGAGCAATTACAGCATTAGTAATAGCGCTCACTTTTTGCGGACAATCCGCCCACTCGAACACATTTCCAACGTTGCCTAGCAACGGGTGCCGAGTGGTAGCTAGAAAATATTTATATGGTGTTACCGGGGTAACAATAGGAAGATTCAAACAAATAGCAAAACCCAGTAACCCACCAATACTAGTAATCGAATTCCACAGTAGCTCTACACCAGCTGTCACTGAGATAAATCACCTACAATATAAAAGAAAATCAATAAATTTATAGCATATAAACACACCAACTCACCTTGAGGTTGCTTGTAAAATCGTCAATGAGACAAACCCTAAACTATAGAGACACAAAAAGTGAGAGAGAAATAAAATAATGCACATTAACTCAACCTATAATAAAACATGCATGCTAACTTTTAACATGTAGCCATCCGAAGTTGAAAAAATCTCTATAATAAATAATTTTAGACATTTTTGAGATAATTTTAGAAAGAAAAATGGCGGAAAAAATTTTTAATTTAAATTTTGAGGTTTTTGCTAGGAAATTTCGAGTAAATGAGGATGTATCTTCATAAGATTTACCCTTAAAACTAAAATTAATCTAATATTTCAGATATTTCTGTAGAAAAAAGCAAAACCTGAAATCCGAAAAAAAGCATAAATTTTTAAATTATTTTTGTAAGTTTTAAAAAATAATCATAAACCAAATTATTTCGTGTACATAATCGATGATTTTTTACAAAATATTTATAAAAAATATAATTATTTAATGCACATAATAATTTTTATAAGTTCAAAAATAATTTAACTCACAATTTTTGAATAATAATATCCGAAAAAAATACATATTTTTGGAGAATAGTTATTGTTACTAATTTTCCTAAATATTATTTATAATAATATATATGAAATAGTTGATCAAAGTTATATTTAAGAGCTTGAATTATGATCATATTTCCTTATGAAATCATAATTCAACTCTTAAAATTTAACTTTAAGTTATATAACAATATAAAAAACAACTTACTTAGCAGCCATTTAAAAATGGCTGAAATCCATTCACAAAAAATAAATTCCGCTAAGTTGATTTATGTATCAACTTGAATTATAGCGGAATTTATCTCAGTGACAGCTGGTGTATTCGACGACTCCGGTGTGCAGATAAGACACAACAATTTTTCTACCCCTGCACACACACCTACCCAAATATAATGGATGACATATTTGGAATCTACAGTTTATCGCTAATATGTCAATGAGAAATTCACAGACTTCGAGAGGACTTAAGAAGCAAGGAAAAGAGGGTCTTGTCGCTATGAGTACCAGCCGGTCTCTACATGAGGGTAGGTATCTGAATTAATTCTTGTCATAACATTAATCTGTATAATGATTACTTGTACCGAAACGTGACCCAAATCCATATGCATCATCTACGAGGATCCGATAACGAAATCATCCAGGAGATTACGAGAAAACTATGATGATATAAATATATCCATTTAACCGATTTATTTATTTACTTCTAATGAACTTCCTAAATTGCTCTACAACGTATTAAATAGCGTATAATTTAAAGTAATTAGATTAATTCAAGCAACCATCGAACGACCAGCCACCAGCTTCAATTAACTGTTACTCTAAGCGTAAGAATCCAAATCCGTTCTCGCAGATCGTTGGTGGAGGCAGGGAGTTCAAATGAAATAAACCTATGGTGACATTCGATGCGAAATTGTATGCTTAATATTAATTTTGGCAGACCCACAATCATCAAGAAGGGGTAAATTAAATTGATCATATAATTAACTCGAGTTTTTATTGAGAATTTTAATAGTAAAAGTTACGTTCATAAATTAATTAAACTTCACACCAATTACAGTGGTTCTATGATTGACGGCTGATCCTGTATTTGCGTCAGCACGTTATGAGAGTAAAATTTTTGATAAATATCCATAATGTAATAAAGTAAAGCTTAATTGAAATTATTATTTCTAGCTTAATACATTACCAATGAGTTAATATAGTAAAGTCTGTTCAACATTCTCATCAATAGTGCATGAATGTAAATTTTATAAAAAATTATTACTTACAGTTTAATATATTATTAAGAGTTTAATCAAGAAAAGCCCATTCAATACTATCATTGAAAGTTGGTTAGGGTGAGGACGGCTAGAACGTACCACTAGTACCTATTGAGATGGCTTTAGTTAAAAATTATTTATTAGAAGAAAATTGGTAAATCAATATTAGAAACAAGCATTAGAATAAAAATACCTAAAATACTATTAATAAAACTTACTCAAATAAATTCCTGAGTAGTCATAGAAGTAAAGGTTTTAATTCTTTAAAAAGGGTATTTAAAAAATATAGAATTTATAGAAAAAAATTCAGCTTAAAAATTTAATGTTACCCTCATCAGTGATTTTTGCAAGGTAAAGTTTAGTCTAAATATTAATTAAACATTTGATCACCAGTGTCTTATCAGGACGAGACAAACTAATGAATCGTTGATTTTATTATCTTTAACAACTTACTCGGAGAAAGATGCAAACAGATCAGTACCGTAGTTGAACTCCCGACCACTACCAACGATAGTTGCGAATCGGAAAACCCTACTTGAGCATGACCCACGATCGGGCCCCTTTAAGACTACCACGCACACCCCACAACCGAATAAGTTAGATCAATGTGCCCAAATCCGAAACTGACCGGCCAAAAATGAACGAAACACAAAATATCGATTGTTGACTAATATTTATTTTCCTTTTAGAAAACTCGTGGATCGATGCATCTCGAGTAATCGCACGATTCCCCACTCACTCGGCTGCCCGATGTAGGCAGGCGATGTGGGATGCGGGATTTTCTATTTCTCCCGTGCGAGAAACCAGATCGGGCACGCAACGAGATTCGGACGAGGTTGATCTCCCTTATGTAGCAATAAAAAGGGAACCAGGACGCAACCCGGCCAGAGAGATGCGAGGCCAGTCCGAGTTCTTGTTGGTGCTCCTCGAAGCTCACCAGAAGGAGACCAACAAGCAGGTGGAGCAGGCCAGGCGATATCTGAGGCAGGTAAATGCGGATATCGCGGCTGGCAAGATACCCAGCACTGACGGGTATGCCCCCGCTACAATGTCTCCTACGAATTGGACGACCCGAAGTTACGAGAAAGAATTTCGGACATAAATGTGGTAATTTCGTGACTTGTCCTGCCAAGAGAGCTGAGAGACGAAGGAAGACTCACAGGCGATCGCCGCAACCACCCATATGCGCGCAAACGCCATGGCCAACGATGGAATTAAAGATTTCTTTTTCATGACCTTAATAATTATTTAAAAATGAAGCTTATCGTTCTCATGTTTTATTAATTTTTGTTGTTGACTTACCGGGCAATAAATGAGGGAACCTTCTAGGGCGACTTGATGGGAAACCACATCAATAAATTGATAAATTGCCGCAACTCTAAAACTGAATTTGACTGAAATTTATTATTTTAGCAATGAAAGAGCGTCAACTCTCCGCATTACAACGGGAATTAGATAGAGCTCACGCAATCAACCGGAACTACAGCAGCAACTCCTGCAGATCACTCAAGAAATCCAACAAGTCAAAGGAACCTGGATCGAGCCGAAGAGAGTGAAAGCCATATACCAAAAGATGGAGACGGCACAAAAGGGGTGGGCTGAAGAACGACAGCTCACCCAGAATCAGAAAACACAAATAAGAGGCCTCGAAGTGACACTGTCAGCATGCCAGGAAGGCGCGGCGGTGACATACCCCCTAGTATTCGCCCCCTCGCAGTTGGCCTATAGGGATGCCGCGGCCACTTCAAAACCCGGTTCCAAACCCATCAGACATCGGCCAGGAAGAAATGAGCATCCTAAACGTCGGGTCGCTCAATCCGCAGGATAAAATGTGCTTTGATCTTTGTTTAATAAATGTTTCTTTATGTCCTATTGATTTTCGCAGTGAGTTTAACGCCAGGACGAACTAGAGCAAACAGTAGAAGCAAAAGATTTAACCTATAGAGTGAGTAAGATCGAACATACAAGAATGGGACCAAATAAATAAAAGCGCACGCAGGTCTTCTAACGGCAGTGAGTTGAACCCAGTTTGGGGTCGGGCCAGAGTGGCGCTCACCTTTGGCGACCTCTAAACCAATGGTTGCATTTCCAACGTTGCCTAACGACGGGTAACCATTGGGGGCAAGCAAATATTTACATCTGGGGTCAAAATTATTGAGACCAATAAACCCCAAACTATGAAAAAGATATATTTGCAAATAACAGTAAAAGATGAAAGGTTGAAAAAAGAGGAGCAGAGATATCTAACATTCAAAGATAATAAGATATTTACGGATAAACAAAGCAAGGAATTGGCAGCACAAGGATTCTATTTTACAGGAACACCGAAATTACCAGACGAAGTTACTTGCATCTTTTGTAGAGGAAAACTCGCTCAATGGAAGATAGGAGAAACAGTCAAACGAGAACATCGGGAAAAATTCCTAAGGTGTCCATTTATACTCAATATCGACGTCGGAAATCAAGCAAAAGACAAACTCGAAGGAATCCAAAAATTAGAAGTAGACAAAGATGAAAAAGGAGGAGAAAAGAAAATAACAATAACCAGAAATTTCGAAGACCCAATTGAATTAACATGGGAAGGAGAAACTATAAAGAGGACATTCGAGGAGAGGATCAAAACCTTCAAAGGAAACCCAAAAGCAACATAATTTGAAAGTCAAGGATACTGCCAAACGAGACGAGGAATAATGTGCGAAGGATGTAAGAACCAACAGCCAAAGCCACATCAAAACGTTACAAAACTAAAGCATAAAGAAAAATGTATATACAAAGAGAAGAAAGAATCGACAAACGTAGATATATTAATCGCAGATCAACAAATAGAGGATATACTAGACCAACCGAAAACAAGAACATTAATGCGTATATCAGGGGGGGAAAACTAAAACAATGAGGAAAATAATCAGCGAAAGATTAACCAATAATTTGGAATGGTATAACTCTTTTTATGTATGTGAGTATTGAGGTCACAACCAGAGAGCTCGTAGAATCAAATAAATGTATAAAAGTGGAATCTGATAGAACCTAAATCTTAGAAATTTCGGGTCGCAATTTTTTGGACCCCGAGTGTTTTATGTTGGGCCAGGACAGAGTTTTGTTCAAATGAATCGGTAATAGCACGCAAACATAAAATTTGAGAAAGAAATAATTAAAATATAAAATCGAAAAACATAAAAATAAATTAAAATAATAACAAAATGCAACAAAATCCGCACGAAAAAAACACAGAAATTTGACCGAAAACTGACAATTTAGTTAAAGAAATAAGAGTTAATGAAAAATAGAAGTAAAATCAAATAATTTTGATTGGAAATATTTAATTAAAAAATTAAAGAAACAAACTGTCAAACTAAATTATGAAAATAATAAAATTAGAATTAGATTAGACAAATAAGTTCAAGGTCACATTTTGTTTTACTGCATTAAAATTTACAAGCAAGGTTAGGGTCACAAAACAGGTATATATACCGATTCATTTTCACAGAATTTTAACGTTGTTTTTAACCGTATAAAACCTTATTTCGACTTAACTCGAAAAACCTGTTTTAACCGAACATTTTGTACTCATTGTAACGACAACAACTCTCGCCAATTGTTTATTCGAATCGATTAGAAATTTTCTATACAGCGTACGAGTATCTTAACGGGAAGCCCTGCTTGACGCTTGTATGGGAAATGTTATGCTTATTATGATGAAATGATAATTGTATGCCAAGCTTGTTATGATGTTATGCCAGAATATATATTTGAAGAAAATTACATTTGTCGAAATTTTTCCGGCCCACAGCCGATACACCATCACAAGTAATTAAAATCTACACACCCCAATCAAGCTGTGTAAGTGCGGTTCATCCGCCAATAGCTTGTGCCCGTGAAGGTTCCGGCGTGAGTAACGCAGGAACCCAAACGTCAATATTTTCCGTTATAGGGGAATTCGGGAGGTAAGGGAGTAGTCTTTTGGCTACTCCTTAACCACCCGATTCCTATAAAATCGACCTAAAATTATATCATAACGGCTTAAAATCAAAACACCTAGTAGTTCAGTGGGCACCCGTAATATTCTAACATCGACACCATCAATCCTAAGGTCAAACAAGGGAAGTGAACGGTGAAAGCATCGTAAATTGTTGCTGTGTTAAAAATCTGAATAATAAAGTCTAAAATGTAAAAGTTGAAACGTTAAAATGCACTATATTAATACCTTTAAAGTAGAAACGCTATCGACGTCAAGAAACTAGTATAGATGAAATAGGAACGAATCAAAGTATTGAGATAAGATATTAGTTAATTTAACGAATAACTTGTAGAATCCAACGCACGACCAAAACCACGGATAGATATTAAGAATACGAATAATCGGCAGGAAATTAAAATTCACCGTTAATATTAAAGCCTACCATAAAATAAAACGTAGATTACTAGCAATTAGAAATCCAGAGTTTCGAGACACAGACTATGATCTTTACTAACCGCAAAAAATATTATATGCTTAAGGGAATCCCCGTATTTAGAAAGTAATGCCCAAAACCAAAACCTCATAGATCAGCAATATGGTAATCCGATAGATATTTACTTCGCAAAAATCGAGTCATAAATATAGACACCAACTCACTCAGTAGGATGCTATAAATGATTACTTCACAAAAATCAAGTCATAAAAATAAATCCCAAATCATCCAGTAAAATGCTACTCCCCCTATACTCCAATGTTCGGAGACGAGATCCTAATACCAACTTAATAAATCACAGACAATCTATGAAGTTGTAATAATAAATGTCGTTCGTTCGATCGCAATTAATAAAACAAAATTAAATCCAATGAGTAACTACGAGGTAGGAACTCAACTCATAAAAATTGGAGTACAAACATTCAACACAAAATAAAAGCCAGATCAGGTTGACCAATGTTGAATTGACTTTAGTCATCATCGAGTTAAGCCATCGAATCATAGCACCGACAGGATTCATCCTGTAGTTGAAATCGGAGTAATAAACGAACCAGTCATCGACTTTACCGATAAAGTACATTCGAGGAGAAGTTTATAGCACAAGGTAGGAACAGTCTAAAACCATTGAGAGTGACTGGAGTCTACAAAATCAACGAATTATACTGGAAAATTTACAGTTGAAAGTACTCACCGAATTTGTCTGAACCTGAATCCAAAATAGATTAATATTTCCGTTAAAAATAAGATCAATAATTTTCCAAAGATTGGATTAAGAGTCGACAATTAAGATCACGCGGTCGCAGTGAGAAAAGAAAATCAATAAGTAAATAGTGTGCAACAATGCGATCGTATAGGAATAACATGCTGATATTAATGCTACACTACATATAGCAAAATATCGACGACGTGGCATTACACTATCCAGTATAAATAAGCACACTACTTGTGTAATCAATCCATTCTACGCTAGCCTATTATTAAACGAGCAATGTATAATCACCGACAACATCTGAAGAAAAATCCCAATTGTCGACCACGAAACGAGGAGCTAGAAGCAGTAACGATGGAAGAAAAATCTTCTATACAAGAGAGTAAATTTTAATTTTATATGAGAAATTCTTAATTAATTATTGTGAAGACCAAACATAGGATATGACTCGAATTAAAAGATATTCTTTTCTCCAAGACAAAGGTGCGCTTGGAATCAGCGGTAATACGACGATGGAGGGAGTGGATTTTTTCACTTGAATGTCACAAATTGATGATAAAAGATTATGAGAATGCAGTTTATTTATGATTATTTATTTATCAAAATATTACTGATGAGTCCAAAACTACAATTGAACGAACTAAGACCTTAATCAGGAACACAGGAGCGCGTGCGTAATTAAAGATGACCAACCTCGACAATGAAATCAGACGTTATTACAAGACAACTATACCACAATATCTCGCGAAATTCACGTGTCTGGTACGCGACACGATCCTTTAACATTACGACGGATTAGTTTTTCTCAAAACTCACGCTGAAGAAAAATTCATAAGTTCTAAGCCCATACAAGTAATTATCTACGTATAGTCCCAAGTTTCTTAAATGTTAAATTAATGACGCCGTAACAGTCAATTTACCGTTTTCTCGATCACGCGGACGCCTAGACTATTACTTATACTTACGACCAAACGACTGAATGTTCACGCACACGCTATTTAACACCGAATGATTTAAGAAAATAGATGTACAGCTTAAGAGATAAATATTTGTCTTTCAGATGATTCTTGGATCGACGCGTCCCGACTCACCGTATGATTCCCCGCACGATCCGCCACCAGATGCAGGCAGGCGATGTGGGACGCGGTATTTTCAATTTCTCCGGTGAGAGAATCAAGAACAGGCCTTCAGAAGGATTTTGGAGAGGCCGATCTCCCTTTCGTCGCAATCAAAAGGGAGCCGGGCCGCAACCCAGCTCGAGAAATCCGAGGCCGCGCCGAATTTATTCTGGCTCGCCTCGAAGAGCATCAAAAATAGACGGACTGGCAGGTAGAAAGGATTAGGCGCCCCCTGACTAGAATAAAAGCGGACGTTGCCGCGGGAAGGATCCCGAGCACAGACGGGTATGCCCCTTCATACAGCACCTCTTTCGAACTCGACGATTCAAAGCTGAATGAGCAAACCACGTCCATAGATGTAGTGATCCCGCGGAAGATACTCCCTAGAGAGATACGGAGTGATGACAGATGTTCGATAGAGAAGCAAGACCACCCATACGCTCGTGAGCATCCAGGACGTAGCTCAAACGTGTACTACCAAAGTTCGAAACGGTATTAAATGTCGTCAAAATAAATTTTTAGATTTTGTTTTATTTTCTTATTCATAAATTAGTCTACAATAAAATGAGAAACTAAAGTAATTACTATAGCACAGCCGAACGGATACCTAATAGATTTATTCCAGTAGTTGAATTTTAGATTTTTACGACAAATTAAGGTAGACATAGATGAGAGAATTTTATAGAACAGAATGTATCTTTTGATAATGATTTTTATCTTATTGTAGATATGAGGCCGTACAAAATACTGAGCAGAGAGTTAGAAAAGTCGCGCAGAGAAAACGCGGAGTTACATCAACAATTGATACAAATGACGTGAGAAATCCATCAGATTAAGGCAACGTGCGTGGAACCTGAAAAATGAAGTCCCTATATCAAAAAATGACCGCTGCACAACGTGGATGAGCTGAGGAAAAGCAGCTCCGTCAAACTCAGAAAGTACAAATCCGCAGCTTAGTGGTAGCATTATCGGGTTACCAGGAGGGCAATGCCGTATCCTATCTACTTGTGTTTTCGCCGGCTCAGCTGGCCTATAGAGAGACAACTGAGGCCACCAGACCCTCAACTAAACCTACCCAACTTCAACCGAGATAGGCGGAACGCGCCAAGTCTCGTGCCGCACAAGCCAAGGATTGCTTTAAGATATAATTGCTTGTTTTAATAAATGGTCGTAGTTGAATTTCTAGTTTTCAATTGTTTATTCCATCGAATTATTAATAATAAATTTAAATTCGTTTAATTGAAGTCTGGAGTGGTTCGGATGATAAACTAAGTGCTAAGAGTGTCAGGCACATATGGAAGGAACCGGAATAAGAAATTGCACATAAACCTTCGAACGGTAGTGCGTTGAACCCATCTTGAGATCGGGCCTTAGCAGTTCTTTTGTAGCGCTCACCTTTGGTGATCTCAAAACCAGTGGTTACAGCACCAACGTAGCTTAGCAACTGGTAATCATTGGGGGCAAGGACAATTATATGCAGGGGGTCAAGGTCAGTTACCACAAACCCCACAAACAGCATAAAAACTAGATGTATGCTAGATACATGTGCTAAAATTTGTGTAATTGAATAGGATGTTATAGACAAATTAGCAAAACTGAAAATAGTAAAAATCAATTTGGAATTGAAATGTACAAATGGAAGTGAGATTACAGTGTTGGGAAAGACTATATTAAGTATAAAAATTGGAAATCAAGTAAAAGAAGTAGAATTTTATATTACTAAAGGAGTAAAGCTTAAGGTCATAAATTTAGTATTTATGAGTTTATTATCTAAAAATTAGTATGGATAGAAAACTATGTAGAAGAAAAAAAAGAAATATTAGATAAAGATATTGAAAAAACTTTTGATAGATCACGAGTGCATATTTATGAAATTTAAATGGGATATCAGTAAATTAACTATGATAAAACACGAAATTGTTGCGGAAATTCAGGTTACAAAACCCACAATGATAAAAATAAGTTAACTATAAATCTTTGAAACGAAGCCCAAAAATTTAAATTAACCGGTTTAAGAGGATTTTGTCCGTTTAGTTTGTGTCGCCAGGATATTATAAAATGATGGTGAAAAGTTCAATTTTATACATTTATGAATTTCTGAATAATTTTGAATTTTCATTCTGTTTTCTAGTCCATTTTTTAAATTCGAAATTAATAAATTATTAATTTTCGATTTAAGAAATTTTCGCACTATAAAGATCACTAGACACTTCACTTTCTTTTAAAATTTCATTTTTTTCCATTTCACTTCATTTAAACAAACTTATCTCTCTCATCACAACAATATTTTTCATTGTAAATAAAATCAAGTTTGAAACCGAAAAGTATTTTTTGTGTTTATACCTGCATTTAATTTTAAAAAATTTCTATTAAAAATTATAACATTCAAATAATAAAAATTTAGCCAGGCATCAAAAACGCTGCAATTAAATAGCTAAATCTATTTTTAGAAATAACTTTATAATTAAATTGTTTTCGAAAAATCAGATGAAACAAGTCCATACAAAGAAAGTTTTCTATTTATTCTACAATTGTTTATGAATTATTAAAAAAGGTAAATTAATTTTATTTATAGCATTATGTAATTCAAAATCAACTTTGTCCTTCAAAAACTCTTATCAGCTCTATTTTTCTTTGTTATAAATGAATGATTTCTATTGGACAATTTAATTATTGGAAATCGCAAATATTTAATGATTAATTCAATAATATTTTGATTAACTTTCCAATACTTATTAATAGCAAAATTACGACACAAGCAGTTTAAAGTTAATCAGACATGTCTCATCCTATAGAATTGCCATTAAATGAGTATGCCAAATACATAACACACATTAACAGAATGTGCCTTACACCAGGATTTGTAAAAATACCTCGTGTTTCAGTACAAAATTCGTCGCAATCCTTTTAGATATTTGTGCGACGAAATCAATCTGCAAGCACGAACTCATAAGTACAGTATTAATCATCGAGATAATATTGTACAGTCAGTTAATGATTATTGTTATTGAGACAAGTCAGGGCTTACAGTCAAAATTTTCTAGCCATTGTGAACAGTTGCTGTGTCCGACTAGTGTAGACAGACTATGAGTCATAATTTGCACTGAATTTAGATGACTGGAAAGGGTGACATTTTTCATTTCAATCGAATTCAGTAAATTGCTTCATCTTAAATTGGAATTGTTTTGCAAATGAATGAATAAAATTTGTTGACGTAAGTTCTTTTTCTAAATTTTATTTTTTGAAGCTATCAAATTCATGAGGTAGAATGTTGGATGACTAAGGTAAAGGTAACATATCAGAGCTGTTCAATTTTCTGCCTTTAAAATTTGATTATTTATCTTCATAAATTTCAAAAATGCAATATATTACGTGAAATCAATTATAGATAAATTTGATTTTGATCAAATTAGAAATAGTTTAAAATGCTCATTTCGTTTTCAAAGTAAAATGTATATTTATAATAACTAAATAATTTTTTTTAGAAAAGTAGTTTCTATTTTTGATACTAGCAAGCGGGTTTGAATGGTAAAATGTTATTCATTAAGTAGTTTCAGAATTGGTTAATTTTGGAGATTAATTACAATTTATAAATCGCTAGAATAATAAAAAGGATTATTTAATGCTTCTTAGAATATTATATATTTGATAAAATTTGTATTTTAACAAATTTAATTGAATAATTATTTTAAAAAGCTAGTATTTTTTAAATTAAAGTTATTAAATGATGAAGTTTTTTTTATTTATATCTAGTTGAAAATATAAAAAAGAATTATGAATTCATGTTAAAAGTTTGTTTATTTAAATTTAATCGACGTTTAAAGTTTACGATTATTTTTTAATTAATGAATTTAGTTGTAGCATGCTGGAAATATTTATTGCTTTGTTCAATCAGGATTGTTTATGCTTTTCTACTTTTAAATTAATATAGCAACTTTGCAATTTCGAATTATGAATAAAAAGAAAATTTTATGTGAAATGGTATAGTAAAATACTAGAAAAATTGTTTTGCTGTCTAGTAATTTCGTGTATCTTCTGATTATTAGGATTTCTTGATATAACACGTGTCTTTCCCAGTCTCAATTTTAGTTGCAATTCTAAAAATTTCGTTTCTTGGAACAGTTGGTGTTTTATATATATATTGGTATTAATGCGCATGTATTTATGCAATGCTAATATTTAAATTTGGATTAGATTGATGAACCTTTTTGACTTTTCCAGTAGATTCGACTCCAAATTCTTTTAAGTATCTTGCCCAAAATTTTATCTTAGTGGATTTCGTTATAAAAACAATTTACGAATGTTAATATTTATAGCTTTATTGGTTTGTTAATCAACTAATTACATATGTTTGTCCGCTGTTTTATATTCAGAGTATTTAGTTGACATGTCTATTTTTCATGTATTCGTTTGATATGGCACATAATTGCTTCGGTTGTGTCAGTAGAAATTCAATTTTTCATCTATTTAGCTTGTGTTTTTATCATATTTAATAATAGGATCTAAAACGGGTGAAGAATGATATGTGTGATCTTTATTTTGAACTTTTGACCGCACTCGGGATACTAAATATATTGTTTAGATTTTGATTACTAACAAATATTGTCATTTTATCAAAAAGTATCAGCTTCGGTATATTTTGAATATTTATCAATTTTTTTAAGTTCTTGACTACTTTAATTCTTTAAATAATGGTTTTTATGGTAACCTTTAATTAAATCTAGGAGTCTTAATGTCTAAATGCCAAACAGGCTGCTGGTAGAGTAAGGTTGCAATAGAAAAAATAATTTGGAAACATTCAAATATTTTATGGTTCCTTAACGATTATTTTAAATTATACATTTTAAGGAATTATTGATTGTTAAAATTATTTCTTATTTTTGAATTTATTGCCAATTCTCCATGATTTGCAATTTCCGCGATTCTGATCTTAATTGGTTATTTTTTATCTATTATTGTATAATTCAAAATTTTAAGCAGTTATTCGCTCTTGTTTCTCGGATTTAATGAGTTACTTTGTTTTTACTTTTTTATTTTACATCGTAGAATGAAGCTATATCGAGATTTAGGATATTATTTAAATTACTCATTTTATGTGTTGTAACGATTTCGCAATTTGCCCTCTATCCATTTCTTTAACCTTAGGATCCATTTATATCGATCTTAAAGATTAATGGATGCTTACCTACCTACCGATGTTATGATTTTGAGCCGATTTAATAAAACGACTTTAACGACACCAGGGGATGAGTGGTAGGTTGCAAAATCTCTTTACATCGTTTTGAGTATCAATATATAGATTCAGTTTGCGTTCCAATATGCTAGTCAGATATTGGTTATGAATCCGCTGCAGTTACAGTGTGGTAACTGTGGATTAGAAAAGATTCGATTTCCAGATTTAAACTTATCATATCACATCCCACGATCATATCGATTTCATATAATCATCACGAAATCATTCAATTAGTCAGTACTAAATCATATGGTCATCGTAAATTCATTTACCAATCACAATTCTAGTAGTGACAAAGGGGGTAAATTTTTTTGTTTTAATGAATAAAAATTTCTTGTTCAAAGTCAGCATAATGTTCACACTATAGTGAGGCCTATATTTAGTCTCGTTAAAAATAATAATAATACAAATAACAACACGTAAAAATATACAATTCACACAACAGTAAAAAACCTCTAAAAACCACATAAATAAAAACTTTGATTAATTCACATTTAAAAGATTTAAATAAAAAAAGTACAACATTTAAAATTGATAAATAATTTTTATTTAATATTCGTCCGTGAAATGTGGTTGAGAATTTTGATCATTTGTTTCTCGATTGTTTCTATACCCATAACAGTGTTACCCACATTTTAATGTCCATCGGCTATATTTTTATCAACCCAATACCTCTTGTCATCATTATTTGTTGGGTATTTTACTATTTTTCATTGTGAATAATTGATGGATTTTACTTGCTATTCGAGATTGTGCTACTGAAATCATCGAATTATTATGATAACAATCAAGATAAGATTGATGTTTTAAATTAGTACCCTTCAATGTTATTCCATTAGCCTTGTTGCTCTCTGTATCACCCAAAATACTGTTGTATTTAGTCTTAGGAACGCCCTTTCCTTATATCTGAGCTCTTTTTTGTCATCTTTGAATTACCAATGACAGAATCTAGAGCTCTTGATGTATCCAGTAGGTTATCTCTTATCATAGCTGTTAAAAGAATATTTAGTTCACGCCCTTTAATTTCTAGAAAAAATGAATCAGTGTCACATGCAATATTATTGATTCTACAATTAAATTTCTCGATATTTTTGTAAATTAATATATTGCAACTGATACATGCTGTTGGCGAATAGGGTTGGTTTTTATTTATTTTTTCTAAGGTTTTTGTGTATCTACCCCCTAAACGCCAGCAAGATTATTATTATATCCCTCCTATGTACCCATGGTGATTGCCATGTTGGTCCTGTACATAGAGGTTGAAAATTCATGAGCAGGTGAGCTCCATTTCTAGAACTACTCCTCATGATATTTTCTCTTTCGGGTTCTGGACTGCCGATGGAAGGTCTTACGTCTTTCTTTTTCTATATCCTGGTCCTTACTCGTCTATTCCTACAATTTCCATACTTATTTGTCATCTTTACGCGTTATTTATAAATGTATCCTTCAGAAATTTGGGCAGCGTTCCTCCCTTATTTTTTGGTAAATTTCCTATTTCATTTGTTTAATCCCGGTATCGACTACATTTTTCCTAATTTACCTTTAGCTTTCCCTATATTAAAATTTGATTAACGATTCCTTAACTCCCGGTACATTTCCCATGAATTTAAGTAGTTACAACCCTCTGCGGTCACTTTAATAGGAGCTACTCTCTTCTGTCAGATTATATCATTCAACTTTTGGAAAACTGCTTTCAAATTTACATTCCTACACTATCCAATCCTTTCCTACGTGATTTTCTGATTAATTTTCTGACAAAGTTTTAAATTTTCCCTACAAAACTTTATTCCCCTTTAACTGAAGTCGCACTTCCCGAATTTTATTTTCTACTCGCCCGACCACTTTTCAGTAGCCGCTAAGAGTTGTACAACGATGCCCTGCGTGGAGGTCCTGTGCAATTGCCAGACCCTACTGCGGACTACCGAGGTATCAACGAGGCGTGACCCACGAGCACAACTAAGGAACTTAATCCACCAACCGGCACGAGATCTGTCCCATCGATAGCTATTGAAATACGTATTATAAATAAGATTTTAGGGGGATTTGTCAGTGGCACCAAAAGATTCCACGACCATCCAGAATAAAATCAAAACTTTAACACCGAAATATATATTTATACAAAAAAATAACAGTACTTACAATCCACAGTCATGCAACCAGATTTGAAAAATTGGCATAAACACTTTGTCTAAAAATGACTCACTGAATATCTAAAAATTTTGTCTAGTAGTCTAAAATTCTGTTATTCTGTTTTCAAAAATTCGGTTAGAAACTATGAAAATATATAGTATTTTTGTGCCTGTGTGCGACCAATGGGCGATTTTTCGCCATTTTTAGGGTTTTTAATTATTTTATTAATTTCAAAATATTTTTGTAATTTTTTATATATTTTTCTTTATTTTTTGATATATTAACATTTTATTGTTGGATTTTATTTTTATTATTATTTTCTTACAATATTATTTTTTAACCCCAATATTTTCTTTTCTGGTCGCTTCTTCTGCCTGTGTTTTTTCTAAACCTTATTTTGCAAGGTTTTGGCAGTTTATTTTATTTTTCGTATATTTCTTTATGCAGCTGTAGGCGTTTTACGAATTTTAATTAATTATTTGTTTTTATTTAATTTTGTTATATTTTTAATTTGTTTTAATTAATATTTTTATTTTATTTTTGGTCTCTTCTTGCGGTGCGTGTTTATGTTACGGCAGCCATATTGACAATTTCCAAACGACATTAATTATTTTGTTTTAATTTATACAATTTTCAATTTTTTTTTGTTTAAATTGGTTTTGTAATTTTGTTTTAATTTTGGCTCTGAGCCCAACAATACGTAATTTAGAGAGATCTAGTACAATTTGACCAATGTGGCTAGGTCTATCTAAACATACTGATTCCTTACTTAATAACATTGAAATTAAATCGTCATCCCTTTTATAAGTCTTTAAATGTTGGTTAAGATGAATAAGTAATTAATTTAGAAGCCGAATTACACAGTCTCGAGTTTATGCGTTTTTTTAAGTTCTCAACTATTATCATAAAGTTTAAAATAGATTTTGTCAAGATTATTTGTTGATACAGCCCTAAGTCGAGTATTCGTATCGTTATAATTCTTCAATATTGAAGACTTTTGAAACTTAATGGCGCTATAAATTTTAATTACCTTTATCTCAAGAGAAAAATAAAGTTGGAGAAGTCTCCAATGAACAATATTTTTTTTGGGTAGATGTGTGAGCATCAACTTCTCTATTTTAGAACCTGGAGCACACAATTTTTCAGCTGCGACCGAAAAATCACGTTGTATATCTAAATCCACTTCTACTGTATATCCATACAGAAGTGAATCTAGATCACCCTCAAAGAAATTATAAATTTCCATGTCTTGGATCAACTCGATGGGTTCATCTAAAGTCATCAGAGATGAATACCAAACTATACAAGGAATGCCTAAAAACTCAATGGTTCAAGACGATTATGTGCTAAAGATCTCGTTTGAAACTGTTGGAAAAAGTCAGTTAGAAGAAAAACATCAAGTTTAAGATATGTCATCATATAATCACAAAGGCTGTTACATTTGGTTTCCCTCCATATAACTTCAGCCATAGAATAATAATCCTCAGTAATACCATCGCAAATATGTGGTGATTGGGGAGTTGAATGAAGAATTTCCAAACTACTGGCAATATCATAAGGGAAAATTCCTTTATTTTTAACAATAGTTCCTCTAAATTTTGATTTTGTTAATGGTAAATCAGGTAAAGTCTTAACCGCATCCTTTAAAGAACTATTTATGAATTGGCATGAATCAATAAATTTAACTGTTAAACTACCTATTCTAGCAGATAAGGTTAGGAATTTTTCAGACGTAGTTGGAATACATGATATTTTCCAAGACTTAAAGTTACTCAGACCATATTTCAAGATATGATGAAGATCGTATCCTCTCAAGTTATGAAAAATAATAGGGAATTTGTCTTGAAAAATTACAAGTTGAGCAAGATGCACCCAAAAAATTACCGCCGTGATCTTTTACGGGTTTTATCAAAGGTTTCTTATAAAGATTACAAAAACTGCAGAATTGAAAGAAGTCATATCTGTGTCTGTGAGTATTATTTACTTTTTATAGTTTTTATAAAAGTATGGTAAAACTGTTTTCATGCTAATGTCTTCAACTTCTTTAAGAAAACATATAACGCAATCTAACACTAAAAAGCTTTTATATGTTTTTTTCGCCGGTAAAGTTCCTATTTCTGCGGGTATTTTAATCATTAATATGTCTTTCAAAGTATTTTTTATTAGTAGGTAGAATATCATCGAAATCAGCGTAAACGATAAAATGTGATGTGACTGTTTTAGATCAGTCTTTAAAATATAAATTTTTATTTAATGGTAACATATAAAGTGTGGTTCCTAATTGATTTTTATCGCACAAACCTTTATGGATTTATAGAGCATCATTATCATTAAAACCATTTAAGAAAGGATGACACCACTTACTACGAATTCGAACATCAGAATCGGAAAGATAATCACAATTCAAAAGTCGATTCAATTTAGCAATGAAAATATTTTAAGACCTTACAATGAAGATGAGATATCGGCTCCTGATTCAAGAAACTGAAGCTATTGGCTAATCTTAAAAAGATAGAAGACCTGTGATCCGTACTACAGCTATTACACGAGGGCCAGATCGTTATAGTCTCTGATTAACTATAGGAGAAGGAAAAATGATCCGCAGATTATTTTGAGAAGGCTCTATTGAACAAGTGCTTAATGAATCCTTTCCAAATATTCATAGACTTTCGTCAGAGAAACTAGAATAACGAGGTAGTTGACTTGTATTTAGCTGATATTCAACAGCTAGCTACTCTAGCAAAATATTTTGAGAAAAAATTAATAAAGAAAGTCTTTATTGGATTACCTCCTACAATTTCCAGGCAGTTGAGGGCCTCTACCAAGATATCTATACTCTGAAATTGAAAGGCAGATCATTTGTTTCCAACCAGAAAAATTATAATTTTTACATTAAGAAATTCCTTAAAATTAATTTTTAATTAACATTTAAGTATGTTTTTGTACAACCCAAACAGATATATAACTTGCATAGTTAGAAAGTATGTCATTGCAAATCAGGAGATTAAAACAAAATATAACTAATAACACTCCGATGATATGGGTAAATTTATTATAAAATGCTGCTATTTAACGGATGTATTTTATTTTTTTTAATTTCATAATCTGGATTCTTTAAATTAATATAATAAGACATAAGGTCTGTCGGTAATGACTTTCGCTTTAATTTAGTTGCCCAAGAATGACGTTTAGTAACATCATTATTGTTTCTGTCAATACTGGGCTGATTTTTAGGTAATGTCAAAGCGAATTCCCAATTTTGTAAAATATGCTCTTCGATATATTTATTCACTTGATCTGGTTGTTCCAGCATTACCATATGACCAGCGTTTTCTATTGTGCGGAATGTAGCAGCTGGAAGTACCTAAAATTAACAATAAATTCATGATGTACACAATAAGAAAAAATTGATATAATCTTTACACCTCTTAATAGGGTAATGTAAGCTCTATCGACCAACCACTCCATAGTATGAGAAAATAAGGTTGACTCAACTTTCAGCTGCAAAGAATACGAAATTTTGTGTGATGTTTGTTTTTCTTAGACCAGAGCTTCTTAAACTTTTGTAATTCACGACCCCATACAAATATAAAAGAAAAATAAATTTATATTTTTTTAAAATTCCTATAACATCTTCTAATTCATAGTAAATGTTATTCAAGTTTTTTACAATACTTTTAATAGAAATGCAGGTACAAACAATCTTTCCGAACTAGAAGATTTTATGATATATTTATCTACGATAATTGCTATTTTATCTTTATAACAATAATTTTACAAGTTAAAAAACATTTTCTGTTAAATTGTATTTTTATCTCTCGCGACCCCAGAATTTTGCTACGCGACTCCAAATGAGGTCGCGACCCATGGTTTAAGAAGCCCTGTCTTAGACCAAATTTTCTATTTTTTTAAAAAATTTTTTAAATGGTACACCACTCCGCGTTCAGATAAATTCCGCCATAATGCAAGTTGATACGTAAATAAACCTACAGAATTTTCTTTTTGTAAAAAATAAATGGATTTCAGTTATTTTTTAAAGTTATAAAACTATAGTTATAAAGTTTTAAGAGTTAAATTATGATTTCATAAAGAAATATGACCATAATTCAAGCTCTTAAATATAACTTTTGTTCTAGAAGTTCACACACACAGATATATATATATATATATAATTAATAATATTTAGAAATATTTAAGAAATAATTTATGTTATTATGATTTATTTTTTGGAATTATTTGGAAATATTTCCTACTACATTCTTAGTCTCAAGAAGTAATGCTGGTGTTTCAATGGTTTTAGCAAAAAACTCCACTAGCGACGTCTTTGTTCATGTTTTGATAAGACTGTGAAGTAACTCTCGATAATTACTCATTAATAACTTTAAGTCTCGATGAATTTCCCCAGCTCTTTCCTCAATAATTGTAAATATTTTGATTTTCTCACCTCAGTTAAACTACAAATTTAGAAAACTAGTAATAAACTAATATACAAAATATTTAAAATACATTCATATTTTTTTTGCAAAAACTTTCATTTTTTGGAATCGCGTTAAATCGAATTTGCGTAAAAAAAGTTCACGTAAAAAGAGAAAAACGTGTATACAGAAACAATAATAATGTAATATTTATGATTAAGTTAAATACTCTCAATGTGTTTAACATCAGACGCGATCTATTGCAAACTGATGATGTGGATAATATATTTAGTTTATTTGACTTTCTCATGCTTTTATTAAAAATGGGCCATCAATTTTTCGATATTTAATAAGTTTTATTTAAATAAACATTTAATAAATCTCACATTTTTTTTAAAATTAAGCATAAATAACCTGAAATTCAGAATAAATAAAAAATTTAAATAAAATTCTTATTAACATTAAAAAATTAAAAATAATAAAAAAACGTTTAAAAAGTATATAAATTTAACTTATCATTTGCTCATGTTGCAGAATAAAAAGGAGTATCCCCCTTTATGCTGTTAATTTTTAATTTGTCATGTTATTGTATTAATTTTAACAATTTGTTTTTTGTTTAAATAATCGATTGCAATTAGTTTTGGGAAGGCGCTTTTTTTGAACATAAATTTTGCAAAGTGTATTATTTTTTGATTGTGAATTATTCTCAAATTTGAAAAATATTTTTCCTACGAGTTATATAATAATATAACCGAGCAAATCTTAAAAAATGCTTCTTGTCCTAAGCCCATCAAAGATGTAAATAAAGTAAATTTTAAACTAGAATTTTACCACGAAGAAAACAATGAACCTTTTTAAATGACTAGCTAACTATGTTTTACTTTTGTTCCCTGATAAAATGCTTATTCATCATCGTAGTTATTAATATCTATTTTGATTATCGATGAGCTGAGTCGATGGACTTCAAATTGAACCGATTCAATTTTCTTCAGAATTTGTCTCACGCTGGTCAGAAGCTATTGATAAATTATTATAAACAATCACGGGAAATATGTAACACATTATTTCAATCGATATTTCAGTCAGAATTGGTGCGAATTTCTTCGATATTTTGAAACAGCACTGTAAATTACATCGGTTCCTCACTGCAAACTCTATCAATTTTGAACAGCTCATAATATTTATCATTTCTGTTGATAATTTATGAAAGCTCGTGTAATAGTCTTGATTTTTCTTTTCTGTATCATTTTTAATTTACAAACTGCTTCTTTGTTTAAAAAAATTCTCATTTAGCGATTTTTGATATATAGCTCATAATTTTAAGTATCCTTTATTGAATAAATATAGCCAATATATTTGTGTTTTATTAGATTCTTATACGAGAATAATTTCAGATTAGATCCTAAGTAAATTTGAGTTGAATAGGCTTGATCAGTAATGAAAATAAAAGGTCAAATCCTTAAAAACAAATGCAAAATGAAACAGAATGAACTAGATTATAAGCTTATTTACGATTTATTAAATAAATAAAAATGTAAGTAATATTCGCGTAGTTAATTAAAGAATATTTAAATAAAAATTTAATTTACCTCACATTCTTTAAAAATAAGCACAAATAACCTTAAAAAATCAGAATAAATAAAAAACTTAAATTTAAATGAAATTTTGATACAAAATATCCCTTTAATAGGATAACTTAGCTAAAAATTTAATTTCTATCTTATTATGGAGTAAGTGGTGTTTGTAACCTTGACCCCTTACATACAATACTATGCGTCTGCCACAGGTTACCCGTTGCTAAGCAACGTTGGTAATGTAACCAATGGTTCTGAGACCGTCAAAGGTAAGCTTTGCTTCCAAAACTGATAAGACCCGGTCTACAGCTGGTTCAGCGAGCTACCGATAGAAGGTATATGCTTATCTTGCCTTTTGGTCCCTTACTCTCTTCACGCGTTTCCTCATCTAATTTGTAGTCTAGCGATATAGTCTAGGCGATAGCCTGATGGAAATATTAACCCAATAAAAAGTAACCATTTGGTTGTAATACTACAACGGTTTTATTTACAGATGGAAACTGAATTTAAATCCCCAAGAACTTCATCCAGTGTTATTCACAAGCTGTTATTTCTTGGTGGTTGAGGTCCTCGGCGCCCTATTTCTCCCATAGTTTTAATCAAGTAGATTGGTTTTTACTTCTAAACAAATCATCAATGAATGAACAAATTACAATACCAGATTTTATTGGATTATTACAAATGTTTATCAGGTGCAACTGATGTTACTTTCACATCAAACAACACTTCACAATGATGCTCACAATCAAAATTCAATTTTGTTTGGTTGCAGGAGCCGTCGGCGGTCCCTCTCTGCTCGCCCTGGCCTTGTATGAGTCTTCGGCTTCCCTTGATGCTCATTTGAACATATCCGATCCTGATAGGCAACTTGTGCCGGGGCGAATACCAAGGGGGTACGAGACAGCACTCCGCTCTTGGCATGCCGCTACTACTACTTCTAATCCTCTAATTTGAACCTTTTGAGCTTGATTCAGGGCCTTCTCTTCTTTCCACCCTCTTTGGGCCGCGGTGAGTCGCTGGTAAATTCGTTTCACCCGGGAGGGTTTGATCCACGTGACTTTGGTTCGCTGGAGCTCACGACTGAGTTGTACACATTGCTGGTGCAGGTCGATATTTTCCCGTCGCAGCTTTTTTAGCTTCAGTCCAATCTCTTATTGCGTCCATGGCTGAATTTATCGGCATAGTTAATAAATTGCATTAGCTACAAATTTACAAAAGAAAGAAAGAAAATACATGGGAAAAACGGGTTTAATTTTAAGTAATCGTACACTGAATTACTGATAGTGATCTTGATTAAATTTTTCAATCACAACATCATCACAATTTATAACTACAATAAAGTTTTTCAACTAAACCAAATTAGATTTAACGACTAAAGCATTTATTTTTATCATTACAAATTTAGTACAGATTCATTTTGTAATTCTATGGCCGTAATTTCTATGCGGCGTTCCACGCCTTAGAGGACGTCGCGAATAGACATGCTCCTCGCTCCTTCTGTCGGTTAGTGTCTCCAGGATGTCGGGTTGAAGAAGATATTTGGGTACAACTAGATGCACTAGCACGTTGAGCTCCAGGAGGGCCGGATCTTCTGGATTGTGTGCTACACTGTAATCGGGTAGGTGGCCATCGGAGCTTGGGATGCGGCCACTGGCGATATCTGCGTTGATCTTCACCAACCGTCTACGTTGCAGGTTGGCTTTCCATCGGTATTTTTGCCACCTCTTATGGCGAGACTGGGCATCTCCACAGTAGTAGGATGTGAGCCCGTCAGATACAACCCCTCCTTGGCTTACGTAAGTATTACGTAACATTCGACCTCTGCACGCGCTGTTGCTACCTGGAGATTGACCTCTGCCCACTAGTTGCTACCTAGTAATTGACCTTTGGTCAGTGACCTCATGGTTACGTCACTTAACCACTGGTCAATCTCACACTTATTATGTCACTGGTCACACTTATTATGTCACTGGTCACACTTATTATGTCACTGGTCACACTTATTATGTCACTGGTCACACTTATTATGTCACTGGTCACTACTCGGAGACTGTTACCTAACTGTTATTATGTCACGTACTTGTGGACCAACACACCTACCACACACCTACCTTATTGAACGGTAACCATAAATTACGACATTTGATAGTCAATTTAACCAATATTTGTTGTACATGAAAATTTTCTAGTCAATCTATTTGCTTGAATCGTTATAATTACAACTTTTTTAGATTTGGAAACATTGGTGAGGTATTCTTTATAAGGAAACTTTAGAGTAATGAATTGTGGTAGCGTTTTACAATGCATATAATTAGATTCGGATAAGTGTTAAATAAGTCGGTGATTAGCAACAAGTTCAACATTATAATAATTTTAAATGACTTTTGTTGATTTATTTAAAAAGATTAATGAAATTATGTTCGATTGAATAGTATGATTTCCTATCAATGCGGTACCAATAATATTTAGAAAATAATTTGAACATTAAAATTTGAATTAATTTGAGTCGTTGTCATTGGTAATAAATAGAATTAACCAATCAAAATCAAGTATAATTTCATTTTCAAATTATTATTTTCATGAAAACTGTAATTATTTTAATTGATAAAATTATTAGTATTTTTTAACAACCGGTTTAAGTTAAATAATAAGTTTATTGTAAAATAGTTTGTGCGTTTTCAAATTATTTTCAAGAAAACTGTAATAATTTTAATAAATTTATTAGTATTTTGAGTTTAGCGATTAAATTTATCGAAAAATAGTGTCGTTGTCAATAGTAACAGCCAATCAAAATCAAGTATGTGGTTTCTACTTTTTCAAAATTAATCTAAAGAAAAGTTATTGAAATATGATTTTTATGTTGTTTCAAGAATAACTTTCTATTAAAAAATAAGTTCAGTCAATAATATTTCTAATTAACAATAGCATTTAATCAATCAATAATTTTACGAGTTTATTTTAATTGACGATTAACAAATTTATATACTTTTTAATTTCAATAGAGATTTTCAATTTAATATTCTTAAATTCAAATATTTATTCATATTTTCAAACCATTTTTAACAGGTACTTAAAAATTGTCAACGATTTTTAAATATATGTATGTTTTTTACTAACTACTCTTTATTAAAGACATGTGTTTACTTGGTATTTAGTAATTATTGGTTTACATAAGGTTATAACTTTTAATCACACAGGGTTAAAAGTTATCTTTCATCTTTTAGGGTTAAAAGTTATCTTTCATTATTTAGAGTTAGAATTATTAAATATTTCATTACTTTGGGTTAAAATTATTAAATATTTAAATAACTTTATAACAAATCATGTAATAGTTTATTCATAAATTTATCGAAAAGTATTATAATATACCTAGTTTGAATCATAAATTATTGAAATATTACAATAGGTATCACCTGATGAATTTTTAATGGTTATTTAATCAATTTTTGGTTACATAAAGCTTTAATGTTCGAAATTAATTAGCATGTTGTTAATGAATTTAAATCTAATTTTACACGTTTTGGTATCAACATTTAATTAGTATTTAGATCAAAGCTCTTATTAAAAACAAAAGTTTATTTAGATATCAATAGTATCCACATGACTGATATTGACAATGTAATACGTGTTTGTAATAAATTTACGTGTGAAAAATTGTCTTTTTTATTTTTGTGAAAGTTAAATTATTATCAATAGCATTATTATTAGCATTAATTAATCCAGTATGCGTGAATTTTTAAAAAATATTGATATAAAACTCATGGATTCTTCATCAATTTATATAGTGAGACTTTCATTTGTAAACCCAGTGACTTATTTTCATAAAAACACTAAAAAAACAACGAATTTAGTTGATGGTATCGCTAATAATTTATAGAGTCGAATGAACTTGTAAATTAGTATCCGACTAACTTGGTGAATTATTATCAAAATATTGAATTTTCATTAGAAACAGTATATTTGCTATAAATTTATAGAATTTGGTTAAGTATTTACATGTAAATAACCACATTAATTATTTTCATAAACTAATCCAATGTTTAAATCCTATCTTGAATGAGTTATTTTCAAAATTCTTACATCAGCGGTGTCGGTAATAATTCGTTTGGGGGTTCAACTCCTATCGTGGGCGAATTATTTTTTATTTTAATAATTAAATTTTTTAATAGAATATAAATCTGTATATTTTATTTGATGTAAATTTAAAATTTTATAGAAATTGGTAAAGTAAATCTTGTATAATTTAATTTTTTATATTTAGTTAAGTTGAAATTTTAAACTTGTTGAATTATTTTCTTAAAATATTGTAAATCCTGTGTTCAAATTTAAGTTTTGAGTGACTTATTTTTAATAATTAACTAAATATACATAGTGCTTTTAAACTTAAATTTTCATGAAAATTATTAAAGTTTTATGATTATTTTGATAAAATTGTTATGTAATATACTACTAACAAAATAGTCAGTAAGCTAAATAATTTAGGATTGAACATTTATTTTAAGACGAGTTTGATGTTAATTTATTATGTTTAATGATTATTTTATAATTTTTTATGTAAAAATATAATTAACAATTGAAAATTTCATGTAAATATAATTTTTTATTAATTTTTTAAGTTTTATGATTATTTTGATAAAATTGTTATGTAATATACTACTGACAAAATAGTCAGTAAGCTAAATAATTTAAGATTGAACATATATTTTTAAGACGAGATTGATGTTAATTTATTATGTTTAATGATTATTTTATAATTTTTTATGTAATAATTTAATTAACAATTGAAAATTTCATGTAAATATAATTTTTTAATATATCACATGCAAGTAACATGAATCTATGAGGTAAACGAAACTCTTACGTTTATATGAAGTAAACAGTATAATAATAATACCAATAGTACTAGTGAGTGATTTTGCTAAGTCTACGACTAAGTCGTAGACGTAGTTGTAGGCGTGTTGGGCGCTGATGGGTACGGATGGGTACGGTGTGACATAATAATAGTGACCAGTGATATAATAAGTGTGACCAGTGACATAATAAGTGTGACCAGTGACATAATAAGTGTGCGATTGACCAATGGCCAAGTGACGTAATCATGAGGTCACAGACCAAAGGTCAATTACTAGGTAGCAACTAGTGGGCGAGGTCAATCTCCAGGTAGCAACAGCGCGTGCAGAGGTCAAATGTAACGTAATAATTACGTAAGCCAAGGAGGGGTTGTATCTGACGGGCTCACATCCTACTAGACTCCACATCTTCGTCATACCGATTCTGATTCCGGGGGCCATTCTGGTGTATTGTGCGTAGATAGGGAATATCCACGATCCCACAGGGCTTGTCGGTAGCGTCTGTCGAATTTTTTGGGGATTGTCAAGGTCGTCCGTCCAACGTTCCCGAGAATTTCCTGTTACTAATACATTTAATATCATTGTAATTTTAATATGCGATATTATACATCGCCGATTCCTAATAGTTCATTCAAAAACACAAACAAAAATTAACTCCTAATTAGCTGAATATACATGAAAGTTTATGAAAATGAAAATATCTCATTCATTAGGAATAAATTGTATTATTTTACGATTACTCGATTGTGTGTACATTCTCAGACTAGGTAACTTACTTCCTTACGGATCGAACATACTAAAGCCATTTCTAATTCGAAACAATCGTACTCATAGTTAATAACGGACAACAATACTCTATCTTTGTCCCTTGTAATCATAAGGAATACGACGATTTCTTACCCACGGCAACATTTATTTACCGAAATTCTTATCGAGAATAAAAAAAATATAAATCCAAGATACTTTATTTATTGGTGATTACTACTCCTAATAAGTTATGAATAAAACAGAATTTATATTATGCATGGGATAATACAAAAGTGAAAAAATCATTACTAAAAAATAAACCAAATACACATTTTTATTAAATTAAACTTATATAAATTAAATCTAAATTTTAGGTATCAGCAATGAAGTGTCCTATCTGCTGCATGGTCCTCTGGCTTGCACTGGCGTTCTTCGTTCTTCGCGGAGCTAATGCTGTGATGAATTACATCGCGTTTCTTCGATCGATTGGCATTTAAATTTGACATTACGGAAAATAATAGAACTTACCAGGTCAGTTGGTATTTATATTGAGTTCCATGACGGGAATGAATCAGCCACACGTGACTTATACAATCACAAGAATTTAATTTTGTCCATGGTTCGTGGCCGCTGATTATTGGCCAAATTATAATTTTACTCACCAATTTCTTCTAAATGACTATTCCTTCGAGAAAATTTGGTGATTCATATCACTAGCAGCAGTTCTAAGCGGTGTGCGGGTGTAGGTTAGTAGTAGATCTCTTCTATTTCTTCTAGTTGATGCACACGGAGTTTCGAGAGTTAGGTAGTGTGCGGCTGTTCAAAGTCACACGGGGAATTGATTTATTGTTACGTAATATTTGACATTTATTAATTTTAGACAAAAATTTAATATTGGAATTCAGCTATCCTGACTTCTTCTCTGAATATCCTATTTATTTCGATATATCCGATGCCACAATGATAAAGACGATTATCTTCCGCCACAGATTCAGAGCTGTTGTCAGTTATATCCAAATGCCAATTTCCTCGATCCCAATGACACTCCTAAAATGCATGCCATGAGAAACGATTGCGATCCTCCAAAACACTAAATGACTAATTGAAGACAACTAGAATTTATCTTCGACATGGATTAAGTGGCAATTCGTGTTTAACGTTTCTCCTGATACCTATACTGGTATAGATGGCATGCGGTGAACTTTACATTTTACTATGGCCGCTTTGTACGTTAGCTAGATACTACTATCGTGGACAACTTCCATCCGTTGTTGTAATAGGGACACTTGGAATTTTCAGGTAGGTTTTCGGTTTTTTCTCTAATTATTATCTTATCCTTTTTGAGGCCAGATTTTCATGATAGTGAGATTTGCTCGTAACAGACAACTCGCTCAGAGGAGAGATTTTTTTGGCATCGGATTCGGAACTTCTTTAGGGACCTTCTCGCGAGGGATCCGATATATGGGCTCTTGGGCAATTTACTTGGTGATCTTTATTGTTAATAAATCAGTTCATTAATTGTCTTATTATTTCTTTCATGTCTTATGTAGCAAAAATGATTGTTATTGTTTACGATTACTTGTTCGGGGTCTTTTTATGCCTCTAATCTTGTCATTTGTTAGGATTGTTTGGGGTGGGAAAATTTTTAGCGCCATTTAGTTTCGAAATTTTTTGTTGTTACGTCGTGATATTCGGCTATTATTTTAAGGGTTATGATGTTCAATGATTTGGTGGGTATTCTCGTACTCAACTGACACCAAATGATTAGTTCTAATTTTATTTACTCAACTTTTTATGGTGGGTCCTCTTATTCCCCGCCCCTACTCGTTCTGTACTTTACTTAATTCTTAGGCGACTAATTTATTATTTATATATTAGAATTCGCTTTCGTTATTACATTACCATTTTATATTTTTTTCGGTTTTTAGCGTTTTATAAGCTTCTTACATTTCAAGAAAAGATCAAACAAAAATATACTCTGCCGTAGATACAAAAGCACAAGTGTTAAGATTATTTACCTAGAAAAAGTACATTGTAATTTTTTTTTGATTTATTTTATCTTTTTCTTTTAAAACATCAATTTAGCTCAGCGTTTCTCATTGTAATATAAAATTAATATAAACAACAAATTAAATTCCAAATATAAGTTAAGCTATTTCATCAAAAATAAATTTGTTATATTTAAACCACATTTGATCGACTTTTTTTTCATTTTCAATTTCTTTGCCTTATTTTTCATTTTTCAGATTATAAATCAATATTTTGTAAAATTTAAAATTCTTACTATTGCTCACAAATAAATCTTTTATAATCTAACTAAAATAATCAATAGTTCTTTAGAAATTTTCTCTAAACATCCAAAATTACAATGTCGAAAATTTTTTCATTTTTAAAAAAAAATTAAGAAATCCAAATCAATATTAAAAGGCAAATTAAATAAAATTGAAAATTCACCGATAACATTTCATATTCCTCCTCACACGTAACGAATTGGTCATTGGTACCGTGAATAAGTAAAGTAGGAACATAAATCTGACTGTGATATTCTTCATCTCCTTCATCCCAAATCTGGCCGAACATCATCCATTTTAATGTTTTACTGTCAACATTTACAGCCAGAGCTTTGTCTTGTTTAGAAACGGTTGACAATTTGTTTTTGGTAAATGCTCTTCTGTGAACAACCAAATCGATATAATTTCAACAGAAATATACTACCTCCATCCCAGAAAAAAACGGGATTTTTATTACAAGGTATTTTAGTTGTTAATATTTAATAGTTTTTTAATATGCAGTGACTTTTGTTTTAGTTGATCATTTTACTAAAGAAACAATGACGTGAAAACTCTGATTTTGTTGCATTATTTGTGTTTGCTCATGAAAATGGGTAAAGCTGATTAGGAGTATCAAACGGTAGAACATCCTGGAAAGGCTTTCGGAGTGGGCAAAAAACACGTCAAAGAAGGGATTTATTGAAAGCGGCACACTACTTCGTCAAAGTGGATCTGGATGCTCTGCTGTTGGTAAAGAAGAACGTATGGATTTAGTGGTAGAAGCAGTACGAGAAAAACGTGATTCCACGGTAAGAGATATTGCTGCAATTACTGAAGTCCCGCGTAGTACAGTTTGCGCCTTTTAAATGAAAGTGAATTTAAAATTTTCACGAAGAACGATTCCATTTATATCTGAAGTTCACATTGAAAGCAGGCTGAAGTTTTGTCGAGAACAAAGACGCAACAACCGGAATGATTGGTTTGACGTTGATGAAAATTAGTTTGAACTGAATAACACGAAAAGAAAAGAAATATACCATTAAGCAGCCATAAAAAGATGATTCAGCGGGTTAGCAAAGGTAATCCTCAGAAATTGATGGTGCTTTCTGCAATTGAAAAACCTCGCCCCAAGCACAATTTTGATGGGCTCATTGGGATTTGAAGAATAACCACAGATGTCACTCAAAGATCTTCCAAAAACCACAAAAGAGGCGATATTTACAAAATCGATACAACCATCACAGGAGATTCTTACTATGATCTAATGACCAAACATGTAATTCCTACAGTAAGAAATAAGATGAACTTCACGGACAATATCGCCATTCAACAAGACAATATCCATCAACATTCCACATACTGGCGTTAAAAATTCTCTTCTTTGATTAATAGTATTTTTAACTTTCATGTTTGATTTATTCATTTTACATGTTATACCATTGACTCAAATTGGAAAATCTCGATTTTTTTTGGGACGGAGGTAGTATATATATATATATATATATATATATGTATATGTATATTGAAAAAAACCTCCGGAATTCACGAATAATAAACTGATGAATGCATTTGAGAAAACAACTGCACATATAGAACACACATGGAGGGATCCTAATGGAGTCGGACTTCCACCACTTATAAGAACTATACGAGAAATGAGATTTTTCCTTTCATGCGCCAAATATGTTGCTATAGAACAACTGAAAATAATTTAATTGAAATCAATTTTTTCCAAAATTTCTGCTATTAGTATTTTGCATGAAAATAATTTTTAAAATTTTAGCGTTGGACCTAGTAACTGTTTTGTTAGAATTCGTCGAAAAAACATGAACTACGCGAAGGGAGTTAAAATCCATGATGATATACACCAAGTAAAACAAAGCAACCTAAGACAAAAACAAATTAAACACAATTAACTAAAATAAAGAGGATTAATAAAATATCTTAGCGTTAAGGAAACCAAAATAATAATTATATTTAGTAGGTAGATATGAAACCCCTTGCTACCGCACACTAGTTAGCAACCAACCACCTCTAGAGAAAACTCATAACGCAGATTATTGATTTTCCAGATTATTGATTTTTAACTATTTTTATTTTTATTGATTTAAAAATGTGATTAATGAGTTTTAATTGCAATTTTTTTAAAAAATAATTCAAGTATTGATTTAAATATGTAATCATTGGTTAAAAAATAAATAAAGAGGATTAATAAAATATCATGGTGTTAAGGAAACCTAAATAATAAAAATCGAATCAAATAATCGATGGAAAATGTGTAACTCGAAGAGTGTATCGTTTCGGAACTATAAAATCAAATAATTGAGGAAAAGAAATGAAAATTGAGAAGAGAGATAACAAATCATTAACATTAAACAAAGAAATATGACAAGATCATTCTTAATTAACAAGTTTAAATAAAAATGGAAAACAAAAATAAAATCTAATTTGTATATCTTTACTGGATTACCGAGGAAGCCGATAAATGGCACATGCAAACATTATATATCTCGACAGCTATCAGAGATAATAAAACTGGAGATGACCAAAGTTAATTCAAAGGGAAAAATAATCTAAACGAAAGTCAATATTATTAAGTGCCATCAAATTGCGGAATATAAAAGAAAAAAAACATTTAAATCAGAATGGAATTCAATTTCCTAAGGACGAAAGTTGAAAAGAAATGGAGACGCTAAATAAAAAGAAAGAAAGTTACACAAGTGGTTGTGCATTACGAGTTGTATTGCTAATATGCTATTACAATCCCCGGAAGGGTTGTAATGAGCACTCAAGTCAATATAGTAATACTGACTTATTTGTGTCCCTGTAAATTGGTAATCAATTGTATTAATCAATAGGAGTTTATCTTGTCTGGAATTCGTTATTACTACCAGGACCAATAATTGCTAATTGCACATTTATTGCGTATTACTAAACGCGGATGAATTCACATTTAGATATTTCATGCCGATTTTACGAATTTAGTATTTAATTATATATCAATTTAATATATGCTGTAGTCGTAGCACGTTAAAACGTCGAAACAAATGTTTAAATTTATAATTTTACTTTAAAAATATTTATTTAATGGAAGTTATCAAATTCAATAAGGGAAAAGACATGATTTCTCACGAAGGCTTTATATATTTACAGAATAAAAAGGCAACCAATAAAAGATATTGGAAATGTCAAAATTCAGACTGAAAAGCAACCGCATTAACCTCAATCAATTTTCAAGAAGATTTACAATGAATCATTGTAAATCTATTGAAGGTTGGCACAATTCATTTAGAGCCATATTTAGCAATTTAAATCCTACATTTAGAAATTTTATGATTAAGGCTAAATGTGAAGAAAGATCAGGCTATCACAAATTTATTATGTTAACTAATGGAGAAAATATAAAAAGAAAAACTAAATATATAATTTTTAATGAAAGGTTGATTGATTTTTTAATTGAAAGAGAAAATAGAGATTCAGTTACATAAAATTTTTAGAGCTAGCAGGATTTATTTATTATTAATAAAACATTTATTTTCTACGTTTTTTATTTTCGAAGTTTTTATTTTCGACGTTTTTTATTGTTGCTTTAGTAATTTCATGTGATATAAATATATTATCAATCTAAAAATTATTATTATAATCTATAATTTTAAATAATTGTTTGTAAATAATAAATCAATAATAAAAAATAATGATAAACATTTGTTTTAATTTTTAAAAAAATTTCAGCGCATAAATTAAAACCCTTGAAATTTACATGGTTTCAATAAATTTTTCATTCTCAAAGAAACTATAATGTTAAATCGATACCAATTTTTAAAAAAAGTTTTGGCGGCTTTTTAAAAATTTTTATATTCATGCGAAATTTTGGTATAATAGCCGGAAATATAATTGGATCAATAAACAATTTTTGTTTTACTTTTTAAAAATTTTTCCGCGCTTAAATTAAAACCTTTGAAATTTAAGTGGCTTGAATAAAATTTGTGTGGCAATAAGATATATTCTTAAAGTAACTTGATGTATACTATTATGCTGACCTGAAAATCGATAATAATTTTTAAAAAGGTTTTAGCGACTTTTTAAAATTATTTTTTTATTGATTTGAAATTTTGGAATGTTGCGTAGTAAAATAATTTAACAAATAAAACATTTTTATTTCAATTATTAAAAATTTTTCCAACAATTTTAAATATAATTTTAAATATTAAAAATTTCTGAACGGAAAGCACGCTATGCTTTCATATATAAACATATTTGTCAGAATATTTTGTTTAATATTTTCCCATAAATTTATTCAGTTAAATATATAAATTGAAAATCAATTACCCATAAGAATGTGCAACAATGACATTTTCGGAATCGGATATAAATCGATCAAATATAAACATCGCATCTATGACCAACTGCTGAAAATTATACTCCTTATCTAATTTCATTTGGACACTTCTACCATGACCCAATAAATCGATAGATATAATTTTCCAAAACTTCGAAAACATTTAATAATCATTCAGTTGAATACACTATTACTTTTTTAGTAAAATATTGAATTTGATGTTTCCAAATATTGGCACAACCTCCAACACCGTGAATAAAATACATATTTCTTTTTAACTTATCTGATTAATTATTCTATTTCAAAATTTATAATCTATTTTTATTTAAATTTTACCTTGTGAACTTGATACGGAGCTAAAAACATAGACTGCTACTTTGTGATTATTTGGTACCAATATTTCATAAAATTCAGTATTTATATTATAATAATTTTCGTCAATATTAGATTTTGAAGTCATAATGGAAACGATTAGTTTAATTCAAAATTTAAAAATAATCTTAATACAAATAATACTTAAACATCTTAATCGAAAGCATTTAATAAATAATGTCCATAGTATTAAAATTCTAATTTAAAATCAAAATAATTAATAATTTCAAAAATTGCGATTAATAATTTGCTAATAACAATAATTACAGTGTATAACCTTGCTAGGTTAAAATGTTCATTAAAACTATTACAAATAAACTACGGAAAAAATAGTTTTCTATATTTTAGAATTTCAATTGGTTCTTTTATTATTTAATTCATTAAAATTTTTTTATACAATATAGTCTATTTTTGATATTTATCTTCAAACAAATTAAATGTTTTGAATAAGAATTGAAAAGTTGCTTTATTCATAAGAATAAAATAATCAAATTTAAATAGATAAATAATCAACTTATATTTTCTCATATCAATGTCAAGAAACTGTATAATTTATTGAACTTTTTAATAAATTTTAATCTATTTTAATTTTAATTTATTATTATTCATTTATTTCTTTTTAATAATTTTCTTTGTAGTTTGCTTTATTCACGTCACAAAAGAATTGTTTGAATTACGCGGTAAGAGCATTAAAAATCGGCGCACCATTAGAATTTCAAATGACCAACAAAAAACACCAAATAATAAAAGTAAAATCAAGAAAAATAGAAACAAACGTAATAAACAATAAAATGAATTAAAAATAAACAAGTTCGACAAGAATTTATATAAAAATAAAAAGGAAAACATAACAGCAAAACAGAGTCGAACCCTGAATAGTGTGGGGTTTATGGTTGAGGTGACCTCAACCCAAGATATATAATATTACTTCGCCCTCCAATGGTTACCCGTTGCTAGACAACGTTGGTGATGTAACCACTGGATTTGAGGTCGCCAAAGGTGAGCGCCACACAGGAATTACTCTGGTCCGACCTCAACATGGGTTCAACGCACTACCGTTAGAAGGTTTGCGTGCGATTTTCTTTTCTGGTCCCTTATTGTCGTGTAGGGATACCCGTTATGATAATTTCAAGGCAATCTAATCATTACTACCACTAAGTTCGGAGAAAAATACTCAAAGAGGGTTTCGTCACAATGTTCATTTATCTTTTACATTAATTTTTCTATACTTTTCAATTACGGTTAAGGAAAATTTATAGGAGTAATTTACAACGACCTTTATAGCATGGTTCAATTTAAGCCTTCTATGTTCTCCAATCCTTATTAAAGAAAATCATTTATAGAAAAATTTAAACCTGGATTTAATCATTTATTTAAATTGGGTTCGTTAACTACCATAAAAATTCAAACTACTATTAACAATACTCCTAATAAGATTCATTAATTTATCGTAAAATTCTTGACTATTAGTAACAATATTTCCGATTAGAATTGGATTCATTGACTACCGTAAGATTTAAGTTATTATTACCCATACTTACAATTATATTTATTATTTATCGTAAGATTTAAATTATTATTAACCATACTTATAATTAAATTTATTATTTATAGTAAGATTTAAATTATTATTAACCATACTTATAATTAGATTTATTATCTTCCGTAAGGTGTAAATTATTATTAGCAACACTTATAATTAGTTTTACTATCTACCGTAAGATTTAAATTATTATTGATCATACTTATAATTAGATTTATTATCTATCGTAAGATTTAAATTATTATTAACAATAATCTTAATTGAAATTAGATTCGGCGCCTTCTAACAACAGGCATACTTAAAAAATTAAATTACAAATGTGTTGTTAGCATTAATTAATCTACAACAAATTTAAAATTATATAACCAGTATATTATTATTCCTGTTTCAGCTCACGTCATGAGTACTGGTGGTCTATAGGAACTGAAGTCTACTGTTCTCTAGAGTGGTAAATTGGGATGTAGGATTTACTGGAATATCACTACTGTTTATTACTCACAATAGTTGGGGTTGCAAACAGTGTGGATTTCTCTCCGACGGATTAGAAAATCAATTAACTTGTTATGATTTATTTTAACAACATAAGGGGTATCTCAACGTTTAGGCATAATTGTCTTCAAGATCCGTACATCGCCATCGCGCCTGATTCATAGGGACCAATCCTCGGAGTAAGTAATTAATACTTTTCATTTTAATAAATTGAAAATTACCGTCTCTAGTCCTTTCGGAAGTTCTCATGGAGGTTGATTCGATCTCGCTTCCTCGTGGAATATTCGTAGAGTGATCCCGATAATTGTTCGCCATCAATATAGTTAAAATGAATATTCACCTCCTATCGTGTCCTTATATTGGGTGAGTGTGTAACGGTGCATTGACTTTCTCTGGCAGCATTCTATTCGCCAATATAGATTATATGTACGCATGAATTCACTGGAATGACATGTATCGATTTATTCCCATTTAATTGCATTTATTGTGTATTCGTTCCATTCATTGATTGGAGATCGTGGCATTGGAAATGGGTGTTTACCTGGTTAGGCAGGAAGCAAGGCACACTCTGTAACTGCCGCTGACACACCTACTAATACTGCATGGGTTCTTGATCGATCGACATTCTTGTTGAAATTTCAGGTCAAGGTGTGCGCAACAAGTTGAGATGCATGTTGTCCCTGCCAGATGTCATGAGTGGCAGGCTAACTGTCAGATATTCGCATCGATTGCCCTCTAATAAATGTCAAATCAGATCCTTCTTAAATTGGAATTTTGGATTTTTGTCGTCATTAATTTGGTTATGTAATGAAACGATATACTGCTGATTATTTATGCCTCGTATGGATCTTCGTTTCAGCGTCCCCCCGGAGTTATCTTTTCTGATTTTGTTTTGATTGTTTCTTAGTGGACTAGGCGGGTATCTTAGGTACATTCTATTCGTTATTATTGATTTTTAGGGTCTATTTTCTTTCAGGTAATTATGCTCATGACCGTATCTACTATTCGGATTTCCTCAAAGGGTGACGTGCGCCTCAGTTGGCTCCTCTTGGGACAAGCTCGACAAATTCGTTGTGATCATATTACTATGGTTTAATCTGTGTAGCATGGTTGAAAATATTATTTGTGTGATTCTTTTATTTATTTATTCATTATGTTTTATTACGAAATGTTTATAAGACTAATAACGCAATATGTTTTACAATCGTGGATATAATTGATGCTTGCGAATTTGTATTTCGATGCCTTAACTCGTGCATTTTAATGCTAGTCTGAATTCTCGACATGTCTTACATCTAGGGGAAAACGTTTGTAACTGAAGATCCTCGTCTTGATATTCGGGGCAATTTAATTAAAAGAAAACAGAACCATTTTAAATGATTGCAGAGGGCGGTTAGTTCTCTTAACTCATCCTGGAAACATTTATTTGGGTAAAATGAAACTTTGACTTTGGTTGGATTTTACGCGGGAAGTTAGATATCGGTTCTGTGGTTTGTTTAATTGTTTAAAGTTTACGGAAATCATGGGAATTACTAAAGGTATGAATTCTTCTTTAGGGTATTACCAATTTATGGGTGATATACATTATAATTTTTCTGATCGAAGTATCGGTGTTATAAACGGGGGCTGAGTTTTTCATTACTAAAATATTCCAAATTCTTGGAATAGTCCTCTTAATCTTGAAGTTGTTCGAGTTTAATTTATTCCTAATAGTATTTTCATTCGTAATGTATGATTTTATTTTTGATTACGCCAAATGGATTGAATAAAGGCATAATATTTTTCACATCTACATGAAATACACATGTTTTAAATATCATTGTTTACTCATCTAATTATAGAGTCAAATTATTTTACTAGGAAAATTAGTCAGACGTTGAGATCAGGGTTTCCTTTGAGTTTTTCTCCAAAACATTTTATATCTTTGTTTCTAGTAGGCGGGACAATGAAATGATTTGGGAAGTCATAATAATTTTTAATTAGAAGTTATAACAATTTAGAAGTCATACTAATTTAGAGTCATGGACAATACCTAATTAGTTTAGATATCAATGAATCAAGTTAGAAGACATAATAAATTTTTACAATTTAGAAATCATAGCAACGATCCCTGTCATTAAACTCCCCATCACCTTCCCTTGATTGATCCTAGGCGAACCCGTGTCAATATCACAAATTTATGAGCGCCCACTGGACCACTCAGTGCTCTTATTTTGAGCCGTTTGTCACTACAATTCAGGTCGAATTCATAGGAATTGAGTGATGATGAAGCAGCCAAAAGACCACTCCCCCTCAACCAAACTTCCCCATACGGAATGAAAATTTACGCTTCAGCCACTGCGCTCTCACGTCGCAGCCCTCACGGGCACGAATCATCGGCGGACTCACACCGCACTCACACAATTCGGTTGGGGTACACGCAGTTTATTAACTCGTGGTGATGTGCCGGCTGTGGGCCGGAAAAATTTCGACATAAGTATTGAATAGTAAGAACCTCTATTGAAATACAACAGAGTATGACAATTCATGCCGAATATTCATCACTCATTAACGACACCATCACCCCTTCCCCACGCCGACGCCCAAACAGAGCTCACACGAGGCCGCATGGACGCGACCTGGAGAAAGTTTTCGAGCACTACTCCACTCACACCGAAAATTGTTCCGCTCTGACTAGCCGAGTTTCCGGACAAAAACCGATTCAAGTTTTTTAAAACTGATTAAGATTCTGTGAAAATGAATCGGTATATATACCTATTGTACGACTCTAACCTTGCGTGTTAAATTTGATGTAGTAAAACAAAATTTGACCTTGTGATTTTCTAGTATATTCTAATCTTAAATTTTATTATTTTCGTAATTTAGTTTGACAATTTTATTTTTAATTTTTTAATTGAATTGTTTCCAATTCAAATTATTTAATTTTAGTTCCATTTTCATGGACCTTTGCTTTTTTTGGTAAATTGTCAAATTTCGGTCAAATTTTCATGTTCTGATGTTATTTCTATGTTTATTTCGTGCGGATCTTGTTGCACTTTGTTATTATTTTAATTTACTTTTATGTTTCTTGATTTTATATTTAATTGTTTTTCTCTCATATTTTAGCATGGTTAGTTGATGTTTTATGGGTCTGATTTTAAATCTGCATGTTGTATTTGCGTGCGTGTTACCGATTCATTTAAACAAAATCGTGTCTTGGCCCAACAATAGTAATCAATTTAAGGATGAGATAAAAGAATGAAATAGATTAAATAATCAAATGATGGGTTATTGGCTCTGACCTTGAGTAGCCCAATCATACAACTGGTGGGTTTCTGGGAGTTGAGATTTTTGGAAACTATATAGTTGTTACCCAGACAACTCCATACAAATATTTTTCGCTTACCATTAGACACCTATTGCTAAGCAACGTTGGAGCTGTGTTCGGGTGGGTTGATCGTTCGCAAAAAGAGAGCGCTATTACTAATGCTATAATTGACCGAACGATCGGTGGGTCCAACGAGCTGCCAATAGAAGGCCTGCGCTCGATTTTGATTTAAAGTCCCATTCTTCTCTTATCCCATCCTAATGTTAACCCCCATGGTTCTGAGCAGCTATCATTATATCAATTCCCCGAATCTTCATTACCGCTGTTCGTATTACTGTACACCTTTCGTGATTTTAAATATCTTCACCCTTATCGTTATTATTGTCTACACTTTCACTATCACCGTTTTAATTATTACGAGCCTTATTGTGGTTGATTATTTTTTTATAATTATTACTATTGTTATTATCATTTATCACTATTATTTTTTAATATACTGATATAGTAGTGTATAATGAGGACTATGTCCCGTGGATATTTGGATTTAAAAAAAATATCCAAGCTAAATATCCCAGTAAACTTTTTTTTCTATGAGGAATTTAAAAATTAATTTTTATATTATTTGTTTTAATGAATGAATTATTTTTTAATTTATTTTTTTTTGTTTAAATTTTTAAATTCACGATTAAATATCTATTAAATATCTCCTGCAACGGTTCTGTGACCGTGAAGATTCGACGGTCGACAAAGGTGGATCCGCACGTAAAATGAATGAGAGAATAGTGGTAGATGGAGATCAAAAGCGGGTCCTTTGGGTCGTTATTCTTTCACCCGACGCCAGAAAAATCGACTTAAGATGAACTACACATACGGCTAAAATTCTAAACATTGAGTAGTCCAGTGGGCACTCTTAAATATAACATGAACACAATAAATACCCTAAGGTCAAATTGATGGAATAGGAAGTGGTGAATAACGTAAATCGCTGCAACGATAACATTTCAAACCTATTCCTAATTAATTAATAAGCTAAAGTTGAATTTTGAGTGATAAAAATTATTGTTGAATTTTGATCAATAAGATTAAAGTTGAAAAATAAATTAGGGTTGAATTTGGATTACGAATTAAGAGTCGAATTTCCACGGAAAAAAACCAAGCAATTAAATTTGAGTTCAAATCGATTAACACAATCAATTAAAATTGATAAAATAAGGAAATAACTTTTATTTATAAAATATACTTTACGTTACGTACCTGTTGAGATTATAATAAATTAACAAATAAAAGTCCATTCGCGCAAATATAAAGAGGAGGTGACATCAAACCGACGGATCACGAAATATCTGCTATAGTAACGAAAGTGCAAATTCCAGTGGGACAGATTGATGATTCTCGATACTATGTGAAGTAAATCACAAGTTCTTTTTTGCTAAAAATCTTAAGAAGTCTTCTTGCATTTCAATATAGCAAAATAAAGACAAAATCCCCTTCACTAAATTATACGCAACCTCAACCCTTCTAGAAAATAGCGAAGGTAATTCTTTCAAGTAGATTAAAAATAAATTACCCTCTACTACGATTTTCCTATGTAAATACTCGTCCGCTTCACTTATTTATATTAATCAATGGTGTTTTCGTCCCGAGGGCGATTGTAGAATTTGATTTTTTTTCTTTCTTTTTCCTCAATTACTCTATTATAAATTACATCGTGTAAAATCTGGTTAAGAATAAACGATAAGCGCCTACCAATTATTCAGAGGTGATTACGCAGATGTCTGTTTTATAAACATAATAAATACACGTTTAGACGAAATTTTTGTATGCCCATTTAACAAACCTACTCCAAGTAATGACAACACGCACGATTTGAAATGTTGTGCAACGATAATACACCAAGCGAAGTTCAGATAAATTCCGCTATAATACACCTGTTTCAGTTCATTAAAAACTCCTATAATAAAATGAAAAAATCAATAAAGTTATAATATAGAGACATACATACTTACCCGTGTCTGCATGTAATTTGTTCAACTGAAAAAAAACTTATATTATAGGAAGGAAGAAATTTGAAGAAAAATTTTTTTTAACGTAAAAACATAATACATAGTAAATAATGCATGCAAACTTTCAAAATGTAGAAATGTTCAGTTCAATAAAAACTATATAAAACTATTTTTAGTAATTTTTTAGACAAGTTGTTTTTTAAATTAAAGCCGAAAATTTTGAAAAAAATACCAATAACTCTACTTTGAGTTGTAGAGAAAATTAAGAAATAATTTCGTAAGATTTTTATGAAATTCAATCAATTTAATATTTTTACAACTTTTCAGATATTTCAAAAATATCCATCGAAACTCTAGGTTTTTGAGTATATGAAGAAATAACAATGTAACATTTAACTTGTACTTATTATAAATTGAGTTTTTACCTCATTTGCAATTTACCAGGAGCAGTGGAACCAAAACCTTTAAATGAGGAGTTTAAAAAATATGGAAAACATAAGTTTTCCGATAACTTAAGTTTGAAAATTTTTTTTTATAAAGTATAAAAAATCCAAATCATTAATACCATTGTCGAGGTAGATTTTTATAAATTTGGGAAATTAATGAAAATGTTCAATAAATATCAAATATTTGGATTTGTCAAAAGGTAAAAAAGATGGCAGCCAAAACGAATTTCCAATGAACAGAGAAACAGTTTTATTCGAATATAGAAACTTTTTAATAAAAAATTTTAGTTTTCAATTAATCGGACTTACATTTATTCGAAAATAATTCCATTAATTTACATAAATTGGCATAAATTCCTAAAAAAACCTAAAAAAATTAATTAAAACTAAATTTATAATAAATGATGATGAAAAGTATTATTTAAGAGCTTCAATAATGATCTCATAAATATCCGAGATCACAATCCAAGCCCTAAAATATACTTTATTAAAAAATTTACCTGTCAGCCATTCATAAACTTAATCAGAATTGTAATTGGTTGTTCATTAAAACTTCTATTATAGAAGTTTTTAATGAACTGAATCAGGTATATGATATATTTTAAGTTGTTTTTTTGATTGAATACGGGCTTCAATACACATACACACACATATATATATATATATATATATATATATAATGTTTTAGAATACACCCATTTGAAAATAATGAAAGCATCTATAATATTAAAAAAAGTTAAGGTTTGTATAAGAAACAAAAATTAATTATACATAAAAAATAATTAATTCTTGAAATGACGACATAAATTATAGGCGTCGGTGAAAATTAAGTGAATTTACTATAGAAGAGCAGAAAAAAGATTTTGGTAAAAAAAATAAAATACAAACACCCATACACGACAATAAGAGTCATATAATAAAAAATAAACACGAGAGGGACAAATTCTATAATCAAATTCTATTTTCATTAATTATTTCAATCAGTCATTTGTTTTATATTATATGTCTCGACGTGGCTTGGTGTACTAACGACGATAAATTCAACAGATAGAGGTAATAACGGTAATATTGGAAGTAGAAACATAATAGCATTGATAGTAAAAATAATACATTATTATAGTGGCAATTAGTAATAATAATAATAATAATAATAATAATAATAATAATAATAATAATAATAATAATAATAATAATAATAATAATAATAATAATAATAATAATAATAATAATAATAATAATAATAATAATAATAATAATTAAACGATAACGCCAATAAAAAACCTTTCTTACGATATATTTCGATAGCACAGCTATCATCTTCAGGTACTCAAAACCAACTAAAAATATTATGAATTAACATTTAATTTAAACAAATTATTTTTTATTAATTTAATTTTTTAATAAATAAATATTTTTTAAAATATATTTTAAATTAATTTTAAATTTAAAATTTTTTACTTATATTCTAATTTTTTAAAAATTAATGCAATTTAAAATTTTCAATTATTTTAATAATATTAAAAAAACAAACATGATTTAACATACGTAAACTATTTAAAAACATTCAAAACATTCGTAGTCACAGCACTCTGCACATTAATCTTTGGATCCAATGACCTTATCAGCAATGCTTCACATATCACTCGTTCCCAATAACTATTAAAACTTCTCAACAAAATTCTAAAATCAGACATTCCGATATCACTTTTACAGCCTCTATTGTGTTCACTAATATTGGTCAAACCCTTCAATCGACAATGCTCTAGAACTCGAGTACAGAGATGACGGGAAGTCTCTCCAATGTATGTGGCATTACACCCATTACATGTAAATTGATAAACGAGATCAAAACACAATCCAACCGGAGTTTTTGATTTATTAATAAACATATTGCGTACCTTACACGAATTAGAGACGATCTTATACTCTAAATTTCCTATCAGTTTACCCAACTTCCTCTTATAATTTGTAAAGCCTTCAGAGTACGGCAATACTAACACATATTTAGGCTCAATTTTTTTATATCCATTTTTACAATCACCCAGATCAACACTCAATTCACACCCATCCGACAAATTACATTCAGACTTTCCACAACATGGATCCTTAGGATTTTTAATCAATTTATCAACAGTTTCTTTTATCATTAACAATAAAAATGATTTAGAATATCCATTCTTTATCAACAACTCAACCAATTTATCAACACTTTTTACCGAATTAGCAAAAGTAGAAGATAAAGCCCATGAACGATAAATCAATCCTTTCACCATATTTCTCTTATACTTAAATTCACAAAAGCTTTCTGGAGAAGTATAAAGACCAGTATCAGTTGGTTTTCTATAAATCTCTGTCTCATACTGTTTATCTTTGCGTTGAATTAACAAATCCAAAAACGCAATTGATGACTTTCTCTCCGTTTCACATGTGAATACAATGTTTTTATGTAAACTGTTCATAAACTGCAAAAACGGTTCTACATGTTTCTGGTTTTCAAATATAAGAAAAATATCATCCACATACCTTAATAATAATAATAATGATAGTAATAATAAGAAAAAGAATGATATGGTAATTTTAATAATAAGAATAATAAGAATAATAGTGTGATAAAAATAATACATAGGATAATAATTATTAATAATAGAAACCGCAACATCCATAATAGATATGACAATAACAACAAAATAATAGTAAGAACCATAATTTTGATATTATTAATCATACATAATATGAACAATAATAATACGGATTTAGATGATAATAATGCTACCTATAATAATAATTCCTATAGTAATAATAAGTAGTGTATAATGAGGACTATGCCCGTGGATATTTGGCTTGAAAAAAAATTGTTTTTCAACTTAATATCCCAGGAATTTTTTTTTCTATTGAGGGGGTTTAAAAATTTATGTATTTTTAATTATTTTTTTGAATGAATGAATTTTTTTGTTAATTATTTGTTTTAATGAATGATTTTTTTTGTTAATTATTTGTTTTAATGAATTGAATTATTTTTTAATTTTATTTTTTGTTTAAATTTTCAAATTTTTAAATTCGCGATAAAAAGCCTAAGTATTTTTTTTCTATTAAAAAGCCTAAAAATAAAAATTGACTTAAATCGCCTACGATTGGTCGCACTATAGTGAGAAGTATTTTCAAATACAATTGATTCAAATCGCCAACCAACTAAAAAGCCCAAAAATATTTCCTCGAATAAAATGCCTAAGTATTTTTTCATACTTAAAACCCATAAAAATAAAATTGACTCAAATTGCATACCTACTAAAAAGCCTAAAACTATTTCCTCGATTAAAGAGCCTAAGTATTTTTAAAATTTTAATTACTTTAATTATTTGTTTTAATCAAGTCAATTATTTTATTTATTTATTTTTTAATATTAAATTTAATTGTTTGTTTTAATGAAGTGAATTAAATAATTATTTATTTTATTTTTATTTAATAATTTATATTATTATTATTATTTTCTTCTTATTATTATTAATATTTTATTTTATTTTAATTTTTTTATTTTAATTTATTGGTCTATGAATAATTTTTAATGTAAAAAAGATTGATAAATCATCGATAAATTTTGAATTGTAAAAATAATTAAAATAACAAACTTTCAATCTATACAAATATTAAATAAAAAAGATTAATTTTAATTTCAAATCAAAAATATCCGAGTAATATGCTTTACGCATTTCGGCTAACAATATTTGGATTGTTTGGTCACGTTTGAAATCGTGGCAACATGGACATTCATTTGAACATGTTACTCTCATACTATCTTTACATGAAATGCAATTTGGATTTGATAAAAATTGGTCATCTAGATTACATCAAGGTGATGTTATTATTATCGATGATCTATACCAGGAAGTGAATAAAGAAAAAGATTTTAAAATTTATTTACAAAAATCGCTCGACATATTAGGGTTACTGTTATTTTCATTACTAAAAACTTGTTTCATCAAGGGGCGGTCAGAGCACTCATTATTTAAATGTACAATACTTGGTTGTTTTTAAAAACCATTGAGATGCAACCATTATAGATTTTCTTGCTAGACAAGCTTATCCAAATGATAGAAAATGTTTAATTAATTCCTTGTCTGTCCACATGTTTCATTTAAACTAACATTCCCTAATATTCAACATGCGTTTAGTTTTGAATTTAAATCTGTATCCATCATAAGATGATCATTGTCGAATAAAATTACCAAAATTTACAGAAGATGGTGTTATGGAACAATTCGGGATAATTATAATTTATGAAGAAAAAACAATATTTGTAAAATATTTTGAAGATAATTTATTTATTATTGCAGAAGCTCAAAAATTAGGATTTAATAAATAAAAAGTAAATTTTGTTGAAACCTTGAATTAAATTATAGTTCCTTCAAATATTCGTAAAATAAAGTTTGATACAATTCGATTAACTATACATTATTTTTATGATATCGAGTATACAGATAAATTTGAAGAAAATTTAATCATTACTAATTTATCACAAATAAATGATCAATTAATGAATTTTTATCCGCATCCATTTAAATCTTGCGAAATTGAACAAGGAAAATTAGTCAAAATTGAATTGAAAGATGATATCAGTAAATTTAAATTTAGTAAATTCTTAGCTCAAAGTTTGGGATTAAGTGAAGAATCATATTCAGAAAAAGTTATTGTTGGATTACATTTACCAGAAATTTGCAAAGTAATCAACAAATGATGATCTATACAAATATCATTGAACCTATTCTTGTCGGTAATGTTTTTGGAACCTTTATTGAAATGTGTATGGGCTTAAAAACATAAAAAGGATGATCTAATTCAAATAATAGAGAAAAACCTAATGTATTTGTCTGTATCATCAACATATATAAACAATATAGAAATCAATATTTGTGACGATAGTGGAAAATACATATTTGGTAAAGAAGATAAAACTTTTCTTACATTACATTTTCTTAAAATAAATGAGTAATCCTGACATTGTAAATTTTTATAGTAGTAGTCAATCTGGTGGAGAATTACCGTATTTTATAGGTAAACAATATGGAACCGGTTGGTTGAAAACAATAGGTAGATTTGCATTACCTATTCCTATACGTATAGAGAATTTCGGTATGAAAACAACAAATGTCCTAATAAATAATAATTCTGATTTTTTACCTGCTTTAAAATCAAATGCAATATCTGAAATTAAAGAATCTTTACCTAGTGTTATACAAACTTTACCTAGTGTTATTAATAAAATAAGTGATGTATTTAATCGTGAAAATGAACAAAAAGCAGGGACACTTAAACGTAGAGAGATTATGAAGAAACATATAAACAAAAGAATGAGAGGATTTAGAACTATATTTGAAAAATGATTAGTGCAAAATCTCAATTATGTCTTTTTGATAGACCATCCCCTCAAGCCATGATTGAACATAGTTCATATGAAGATATTTTTGCAATGAATTTAATAACTCAATCTGGTACCTTTTCGATTCAATTTTACATTAACGGACCACAAACAGAATATTTAGATTTGAACGATACTTTGATATTTATTCAGTTGAAAATTTTTTCAAACTCTTTTTAAAGACGCTGAATTAGATTTTTAATTCTACCAAAACTGAAGGAGCATTTGCACAAAATACGTTTAACTGTAAATTTTTTCTCACACAAGCTTTCTGTCGTCCTAAAATGGCTTTTGTTCAAGAATAATCGTTTTTTGCTATCGAAAAACAGTTTGAAGTTTTTCCCAGGAAAAAGTGATTAAAATTATGCAAAAATGAATCGGTATATACCTATTCTGCGACCCTAACCTTGCGTGTTATTTTTGATACGTTAAAAAAAATTTGACCTTAGGTTATTTGTACTAACTAATATTTTAATTTTTATAGATTTTCTTTAAGTCTTCACGAAATAAAGGTCGTGACTGACATCTTCCTAGACATTTCCAAACAAATTTTTCTTTTCAATTTTTTTTTAAACATGAAAGTTGATCTAACCTAATATTTATCACTACATTTTTTTAGTTTAAATATAGAAAGAATTATTGGATTAAAATTATTTATTAAATATAGTTAAATAACAATAATAAAAAAAATAAAATTCCACTGTACTTCTGATTTCTTGAGAATTGATAATGAAATCACAATAATGCAATCTGAGGTTTAGTTTCAAAATGCACTAGCATATAGTCAACTAAAAGGACTAGTTTTTGTTAATTGAACATCGACTTATATATGAAAGATTTCCACGTACATTTATGACGAAATAAAACAAACCACCTACACATTTTTTCCAAGTTTGGTTAGTTTGCTCCTAATTATCGGATTTCGATCTTTTCTTTTTAGTTATGTTCCAAATTTAGTTTGGAGTTTGGTTCTGATACTTATTTTGTCAAATTTAATCTTTTCTACAAATTTGAAGTCAATTTGGTAATCTTTGCTGATTTATTTTCAATTTTTATTGTATTGCTATAATTTTCTATGGTTTTTATTTATTTTTTAATGTTTTCTGATAATTTTTATTTCTTTTTGATATTTAATTTTTACAAATTCATCTTTCTCATTAATTGTTTTCGCAGCTGTTTATTTTTACGTAATATGATTTAGTTATCGGCGATAATTTATTGCCCAACACATAAAAATAATAAAAAAATATAAGTACCTAAATGAACATAAAAAATTTCCGCATTAATTAAAGTTTACAAGGATTCTTCAAATAGAGTCTTTAGAGATTTAAAAGTATCAAAGTATGAAACTTTAATAGCAAAAGAGTAGCGTCAATTTGTTTCTCCAGTGCGGCTTTATATAGCATGTTATATAGCAATCCAATCATTATTTCAGTAAAACAAAGTTTTAGATTTTAATATTTATTTTACTGTGTTATATATATTTTTGATTTCTTTTCTTTGATTTTCTTTTTATTAAAAGCTAGCTTTACTTTTCAATGTAAACATTCATTTAAATAAAAAACTTTAACAGAGTCAACATTACCCCTAAAATATAATTTTTAAATTACTTTTATTCCAAGTATAATTTGAATTTAAAAAACAGTAAACTTTCATCCAACAAGTTATTAATTATCAAATTTTAATAAATTATAATTATTTATTAAATAAAATAATAAACAAAACAATTACACACAAAATGTTATCTATTTGTCGTGTTAATTTGGCGCGCTTTGAGCAAAATTGATAAAGTTTTCCTGATAAATTTGTAAAAATAATTTTTTCGTGATTTTATAACTGATAATTAATACAAACAAAAATAGTTATTTGATATTTATTATTTGAATTATAGTATAGTGAAAGTTGCAATACAAAACAAGCTCCATGAATGTGGATAGTTGGTCCTGGGATGTCACACGAATAAAATCAACGAAGCCAATAAATAATAATAAATTTATAACTGAGCTATTGGTTTGCATATAACGTCAAATAATTTCAATAAAAACCGTTCCGATGAAATCATATACAAGTGAGTGAATGATAAACATTATGAGCAAAGAAATTCGGTGGTCTCATTGAGCTTTTGAGCTTCTTTCTTTTGAGCTGCTTTCTTTTTCCATAACAAACCAGCTTCACGAGCCTTTTCTCTAATTTTCGACAGATTCATAATGGTTTTGCTGGTCTTTCTCACTTTATTTTCTCCAACACTATCGCAATCATCACTGCTATTAACTCCAGACGAAGTCTACAATAATAAATTTATTTGATTTTATATTTTGGTGCCAAAGTTGGACAAACTAATATAGAGTACGACTTGAAACCTACAGCTCAGTACTTCATAGTTTTTGTGGAGTACAAGCCATATTAGGAAAAGTTAAAAATTTAACTCCAAACGAAATGTAACAATAATCCAATTAATAAAATTTAGTTAGTTTTAATATTTAAGACATTTTGTGTAAATTTAGTTCATATCTGCATTACTGTCACTAAATAAAAAGCTGGGATTTTAAAGAGACTGTCAAAAATTCGTGTTAAAAATAAAACAAAATATTAATTTATAGTCTAATAAGAAATAAAATTTTGCTGTTTTGGACTAAAACAAATTATAGTGAAAATGATAGAATGAATTTTATTGATGGGATAAGACGAGAGGTGCATGATTTTCAAATTTTCGGCTCAAACAAAGTATCCCAAGTTATCGGTGGGGGCCTTCCTAAAAATAATCTGATGGGAATCAATTTTAAAAAAGCAATTGCGCTTATTCTTGAAAAACAAAAACGAAACATCAATAACAGTATTAATATAAAACCAAAATTTCAAACGTCATGTGTGTCGTCCTCATAATTAAATGGTTTAAAAATACTAATATACTTGTTCTTTCCCCGGATCTGACTATCAATTTAATAGCCCAAAATAATAATTATATCATTGAGAACGTCAACTTTCGGCAGTTCAAAGACGTTTAACATGTCATTAGCATAATTCCCAATGAAAATTATTGGTGTTTACTTCTCTATTTGACCTGTCGTATGACTTGTAATATTTTCGATTTTCGAAAGACTGATATTTCTGATAGACTAACCGAAATAGGAGGAAACTTTACGGATTATTTAAACAGTTTTTTCTTGAGTATAAAAATAAAATTTTAAATAAATCATGGCATTCTCCACTGCTGCTTCATTTCAGATGATCCAACTTTTCATGCCACTGCTTTCATTGTGTTTTTGAAAAAATTGATTTTAGATCGGGATTTTCAACATGATAAAATATATAAGCTACTTGATGATATCAACACTAAAGAGTGTGTTGAAATTTCATTAAATTTAAATCTAATAAATGTAAAAATTACCGACAACATTTTATTAAAATATTTTAATAATTTAAGTTTATCAACAGACTTCGTTCTTTTGGGTTTCACAATTTGAACAATGTCCATTGGATTTTATTTGTATACAGCAAATCGTTGCTTGAGTCATATTTTATTGACCCAATATTTGCAAATAAAAATCTGTTTAAAAATAAACAAGCTACTCTTAAGATTAACATTGCTTTAAATAAGATTTTCAAACTTCAAGTGGCTTCATCTTGTCACCCTTTCCAAAATATTATATATCAAGAAAACAGTTTTGATTGCGGTCCTTTTATTTGTGCTTATGCAGTTCTTATAAGTCAAGGTTTTAGGCGATGATGGGTGCTGATGGATGTGGATGAGTATGGATCGGTGATCGTTTGTTGGTGTGTGTGTGCGAACGGTTTAAGAAAGGTTCTAGAAGGTAGGTGTGTGGAAGTTAATCGGTGTGTCTCCTGGTAGTGACTGACCAGTGGGCACGTGAAATAATAGTGCGGTCACCTGGCAACAGTGGACAAAGGTCAATTACTAGGTAGCAACTGAGTGGACAGAGGGCAGATGTTATGTAATATAACATAAGCCTACGGGGGGATTTGTATCTGATGGGTTCACATCCTACTACTAAGGACCTCTTTTATAATCTTATTTTTGGAGATATTCATAAACAAATTAAATTCAATTAAAAAATATTAAAATTCTTAAAAAAACATAACCATCAAACGTCACTATAGTAAAAGATAACGTCAACACAGGCAGAATAAGTGATAAATAATTATATATTAAATTGTAGCAATTTTAATTACTTTTAAGTCAAAACAATTAAACAAATTGTCGATACATGAAATGTAGTGAAACAAAATTTTTATAATTAAAAATAATCTTTTAAATAAATATATTTTGTTTAATTTTTCAAATTCAACTTCTAACCTCATTGACTATTTCATTCACTAATTTTAAATCCTCTCCCAAATCATTCCTGTTGCTGACCATATAAGGGTCTTGACCAATCTTATTTAATCTTTCTGCTGCAATACTTTCCATGGTACGCCTCATTATAGGATAATGCTCTAAAACATCTAAAAAGCTTTCTCTATCTAAAGAATATAGATTGCAATATGTTTCGGCTTTGACTGTAGCTACTCTTCTTGTGTTAGCTAACAAACAAATCTCTGAAAATTTTTTAGAGCTTATTAGAATACAAAATTATATTAATGTAATTATAAAAATAAATTTATAAGTAGTTTTACTTGGATACAATTCCGATATAAATCAATTTATAATAAAATAAACATATTATTTTTAACCATATTTTTAAAACAAATAGTAACATAAATTAATATTAAATTCAATGACATTAAGAATTTTTTATTTTTTGACTAATGGTAAAGATCAATAAAATATCAATACCATTATTGATTCATAGTAAAAAAATAAAAAATTCTTAATGTCATTAAAAAATGAAAAGAAATCAGAGGTCAAAACCAAAATATTAAATTATTTATAATTTTACAATTTATTGTTTTAATATACTTATAAAGAAACGGAAGAAAATTTCAAAAAATAAAAAAGAATGAATTGAATAACTGAATAAGAATAATTGAATGAAGGTTTTTGTATCTCTGCTAAAATGAGTCCAGATTTGTGTTATTATTATAATTGATGTAATTTCTTTCTTATTGTTGATCATTCTTATTTGGATTTCTTTGCTGTCACTTGCTAATTTGTTTGAAGTAATCTTTTATAACCTTCTTAGCATATATATTATATAGAATCCCATCTTGTACAGACATCAATAATGGGAGATAGATTTGTATAATTTCAAAGAACTTTACGCTGCTTGGTTGACTTTCTTAGTAAACCATAATTTTTCTTACGTTTTTAATAACTTACAAATACTGGGGTTCAATTTTTTCTCCCTCAAAAAGGTTAATTTTAACTGCTAGGATAACTGAAAATTTTCAATTTTTTGGCCGTCTTCAGCTTATCAATGTGAAGTTCTTCTTTGTTGCAGTCTCAATGTCTTCATTTGTTATAGGCTCGGCGTTTACTGTTGAAATATGCTCATTTTTATGCTATCAAATCCGAGATCAATTTCAAGCTCCGGAAATTTAGTCGTTAGATTTTTCTCTGTAACGACCCACTGCAAGTCTGTATAACCATTGGTATTTTATACTAGAAAATTACAAGAGAATTTGATGGCCTTTTGCCAATTCCTTAATTAAACCAAATTCGAAAATTCCTAATAGTCTATTTGTATTACGTGAGATGCTCCATATTTTTTTATCACAATTCTTCCTTATGATAGCTTCTGCTGCATAAACCACTTGTTTAGCTGCAGATGTAAGAAAGATATATAGACTACGCTTATCATTATTCCATGAATAAAATTTTTATTTTGAAAATTAAGTTTTAATGGTCTATGTTAAATACAAAAGAATTGTATTAGGAATATTTAAAAAAATACGTCATAGACTTAATTAGCCAATTATGAACAAATTGTAATATTGATGAATAATTCATCTAATTAATCTAATAACACCAATAATATTTTGCACAAAACTAATTTTTAACAATTTAAATCTTATATCTGGTATTATTGTCTCTTTGGTTTTAGTTTATATATATATATATATATATGCACTGTTTGTATTTGTGTGTATGTGTGTGTGTCATTTACAACTCCTTTATAGTCATTTAGCTTTGAACCAGAATGACAAAGTTCTGAGCTTACGTTTTCTGGTAATTTGAAAATTAATAATTAATTTAAATGATTTTTATATATTAATCTAGCGGAGTTGACATTGAAAATGAATAATTACAAAGTCTGTAACAGAATTCTTAGTAATTTCATAAATAATCCCGCTTTTGTTATAATTTGCTGATGCACAATAAGATTTCAAATGAGAAAATCCCAACACTAGGAAAATGAATTAGCCGGAAATTTTTATCACTAATTTTTTATCAATTACATAAGAAAACTTCCTTGAAAAATCTCGCCGGAATAAAGAATGGATTTGTTTGACAAATCCTATAGCAGTCACAGAAAGATTTTGTTTAGTTTTTCATTTTCACAATATGAAACAAACAATTATCCCTTGAAAAGGGCAGTTCCGAAAATTCGTGTTAAATATAAAACAAAATATTGATTAATAGTCTAAAAATAGAAACAAAAAAATTGTCATAATCATAAATTTTATTACTCTTTATTTTATCATTTTCACACAGTAAAGGTATTCAACTATTTTCTTAATTAATTATACTGATTTTATTGCATTTTTTAATTTTAATTTATTTTTTTAATTTTATAAATTTTATGCAAATAGGTAAATTAGACATTACATTTTTAATTAATATATTTAAAATACCTTATTGAGGCTAGAACGCAATGTTTGAGAAAATTTAGTCCAAAATCTCGGTGGGAACAGAATCACTCCACATTCGGTTTTATTTTTTACATCTTAATACTACAAATTGAAGTATTTATCTTTTTTTTGTTGTTTTGCCGCTCTAGTGTATAAGGTTGAGGAATTTTAGAATGATCACCACCTAAGGGATTTACACGTGGGTCATTATTCTATTTCTTAGTTTTTTGTTTCACTTATCACAAATGGAACTAAGTTTTTTGTTGAAACCACATAGATTTTTTTACAAGGAGGTTTGATCGTGACATATAAAGGAGATTAAGTTTTGATAAAATTTTCCTTTTTTCAACAGAAATGTCTTTTATTTTTGTAAAACTTATATATAACAATGGTTATATATGAATTATTAGACAGGTTGAAAGATCGGCACTTTGGACAATTTGGGTCAAAAATCCTTTTATATCAACTAATTTCTTAAGGATAACTAAAAATTTGGATATTTATGAATTTTATTGATTTATTACCATCTAACAAAAATTTTTATTTGTTTTAAATCTACAATAAAAATACATTTTGTCTACATATATTATTCGATCGAATTATAATTTTTTCTATAAAAATAAAAATCACCTCCAAAATAAGATCCATCTGAAAGGCTTGTTGCTATTTCATTATCTTTGGTAATAATGTCGACGATTCCTTCTTGTATGAAGTACATTTTAGTTCCAATCGTTCCTTCTTTGATTATTACATCACCCGGTTGAAAAACTTCAAATTTCAATTTAATGACAACTTCAGAAACGAAGTTGTGATCCGCGAAAATAAAAAAAGGAACTGTGGCCACCAACGCTCGACAATTGTAATTGATTATTTGCTGAAATCATCTCAAAATATAAACAAACAAAAATAAATGAGATAGAATAAAAATTAGATTTTATTTTGTTAATTTATAAAATTTTTAAAAATATAAATATTCAAAAACTGCGCCGTAACTACCTTTTCTAGTGCCCCGTGCAAGATTTTATTTTTGGGACCTAACCGAATCCTAATTTTTTTTGGAAAATTAATCAGAAGAAATAAACATAGTATAAAAAATGTAAAGAAATATTTATTTATCTATTGTTTTTTAATAATTGTTTACAGTTGAATATCACTTTTCCGGCTTTCATTTCCACGAATTCGTTTATAACATCGTCATAACTAATAGTTTTTACTATGATATTTTCAATAGATACTATTGATAGATTGGATAGCCTCTCTTGTCCTATAGTGGATCTTAAATAATTCTTGATTAATTTTAGCTTGCTAAAACTTCTTTCACACGATGCAGTAGAAACTGGAAGAGTGAGAAATATTCGCAGAGCAACATTAATTTTTTTGATTAAATTTTTTTGTTTACCATTTCACGGCCCCTCAGATTTCTGCGTCAGTTCAGAAACATTATTACAAATAACAAAATAAAATTAGTCTTCGTAATTACTTTAATTTTAACATTTTAATTTTTTTAGATTAAAAAATTTTAATCCCAAATTTGAGATCCGAATAAATTATTTTTGCTATTCAAATATATAGATTAAACAAATATCTAAAAAATACGAGATTAGTTTGAAAGTAACAAGTTGATTCAATTTACTAAAACAAATGTTTCTTTAATAGAATGCAATGATATATTCAAATGCATTTCTAACACCAAATCAATCATTTAAGAATTACCACAAATTAAATATGATAATTTTTAATAAAATTTTGTATCATTTGCTTTTTTAATTAAACAATTTAATATTTCCAATATATTTAATACGAATAAACAATAAACAATACCAAATCATTTTAACAAGTAAAGCTCGGTCTTTCATGTACATTATATTAAATAGGTAATCAGTTAGGAAAAAAATAAATTAAAAACAAACTTCTCTTAAACATTCTGAAAGCTCATCCAAAATTGCAGTTTCATTAAACATTTTCCCTTGATATCGGTGCTCATAATAATTTGTTATATTTGTTCTCAATGAGCGTGGCAATTTCCTATAAGCCATGTATTCTTCCACTTGTTTAAACTTAAAGACAAAATTTATTAAAAAACTTAGATAAAAAATAATTTTGTGAAAATTAATTAATTATTTATATATTTTTCCAAATTAATTAAAAATGTGGTTTAATTAAATTACTAGAACTCTCTAGCTTTAAATTTCAAAATCGTTTACTCCAATACGCATAATGTAACATCTTAAATAAGATCTTTAATAATAAAACAAAATAATAAGTGTGAACGTCAGCAACAAGAGTTACATTAAATTGACCATTTCATTAAAATGGGACTTTATAATATGGAACAGAAATGTCTAACATATTGCCTGCAATGAATTTATGCATCCCGTGATTAATCTTTCGATATTAGCTATTTAACTTCAATAATTGGCCAATTTGATACAACTTATTAATTTTTGAACTAAATTCCATTGTATCTATTTACAATTTTTTTACCAGCTTGTTCTATATGAACCGTTTAACATTTACTCACTATGTGAGACTTCTTTAGAAAGCGTTTGTGAGTGAACATCCATAGTCAATCGACTTGCTATTTTGTAGGTCAAGTGTGCTGGATCATGTTTATTTAACATTTTTTTAAATTAAATAGTTTATCCGGCCCAAGAAATTTATTTTCCAATGCTGCCCTAGGGGTATAAACTGTTCGCAACGCCGGATATAGACGGAAAGAAAAAATTGATCAGAGAAGAGAAATAAATAGTAGCACACAGGAGCACATTTCACAAATTTCTATCATAAAAATACACAGAAATTTACATTAAATAGGACCCTTGACAATAATTTTAAATTTTAAAAGGAAGTTAAAATGTTTATGATGTTTCCTCATTATTAACTATTATGTATAAATATATATCTAAGTTAATGTTTAAAATTTAACTAACTTAAACAATTTTATGAAAAATTGCAAAATAAAATAGAACAAATTTTGCAAATAAAATGTCAATTTGTGTTTAAATCCTAGTTCTAATTTCAACTAAGATTTAGTTTTATTTTATATTTTCTCATCCTTTGTACTATTTCCATTAGATGAATTATAATGACTGAAAAATAATTTTATTTCATACATATAATGTTGTTCATAGAATCTGGAGTCACTGTGCTATGAATTATAAAGCACCTTTATAAATATTTTCAGATTTTTTATTTACAAAGATAAATATAAAAAAAAATAAATCAAATTTTAAATTAAATTTTTTATACATTAATTTAAACAAAAAATATTTATTTATAATATTTATGGACGTCTCTATCTGTTGGTGCCTCTGTGCTAAGCATATTTATTATAATGGATAAAACGGCTCCATATGCATTTTTAAAATAAAATGAGGTAAATTATTTATCATTTGAAATTTTCTTTTATTTTTATATTAGACTAGTATACACTCCATAAATAAATATAATTAATAAATATAATAATCCAAATTTTATTAAAATATGCATTAAATATGATTTATATAAGACTCTTTTTTTATTAATTTTTCAAATTCGATTAAAAAGCTTATAATACTATGATTTAAAATTTAAATTATTAATTTTTTTATGAATTTGAAACTATTTTTGTTTTCTTTTAAAATTTCACTTATTCTCACAATAATTAAAAATATATTTGTTTTCCGTCGGAATACAACTTCTTCTATAATCGAAATGACAATAATTGAACTTTTAAGTATTGTTATTTTAAAATTGTTTTTAACTAAACAACCCAATAGTAACACAATAGCATAAAAGGTTTATTTTATTTTTACAATTATGGTTTAAAACTATAGAAAAAACAATTTAAACAAAATAATATATTTTGTACACATATTATTTTAAAAAGATTAAAATTTAATTTTTAAATTGCTTAAAACTTTGAAATCGAGTATTATAAGTTTTTAATTAAAAGAAGAAGAAAACTTACAACATTAAATATTACACAAATTAAATAAAAATTATTTTGAAATTTTCTAAATTGTATTCTTAATAAGATTTATTTAATTATTTCACAAAAAAACATTTCTCAAATTCTCAAATTCTACAGGAAAAAGTATTTTCATAAGAAAATACATTATCGAATAAAGCGAAATGATTATTGCAAATAACCGTGAAAATATCGTTTGAACAAAAAATAAATTCTTTTTTATTAAGAGAAAAAATTAAAGTAAATTAACAATAATAATAAAAAATAAATAAACTCATTTCCTTCTTGTGATCTTTGTTTTCGTTTATTTATAAATAATGCCATAATTAAATATTACTTTTTTTAAATATTTCATCAAAATTTCTCAAAATTTAGTTTGTATTGTAATTTAAAATCATAATTTGTTTTACTTTTTCCCGATATAAACGTTTTGATGTATCATAAGATTGAATGAGGGCGGCTGCGTGGCCCACAAAAAGAGCGTAACACGTGGCTCCCGTCATCATGCTGATGATTGTTACCCATGCTTCAACGATACTTGTCGGAGGAAAACGACCGTAGCCAATGCTTAGCATGTGAGACATTGCTTTGAATAAGGCCCATGTGTATTGCTCAAACCAATAGGCACTCTGTATTATAATTTTGAAAGGCATATAAAATTGAAAAATAATAAATATATAATAATAAACAAAACAAATTGCTCAATAAATATTTTGCAGTAAACAGTTATGTTATTTATTTACCTAACATTTAAATTGTCCTGCTGTCAAAAATACTAAAATTTTCTGCAATATTTCTATGACACCAATGCCATCTGGACTAGGCTGTTTGGGTTGAAGCTTTTAAACCTTTTCAGAATCAAATTATTAAAATTAAACTATAATATTACCATAATGAATAAAATCATCTATGATACAGGTTAGTAAGTATAACCAATTGAACATTTACAATTTCTCAATAAAATGTTTTATATCTCAATAAATAAAATTCATTTATTCATGAAAAATGTCCACGAAAATTTTCGAAAGCTTACACGCATATTTTACTGTGTCACTTCCTATAATAAATGAGTTTATTCATTGCAAGATTAAAGGTCAACACACAGATAAGCTTGTGTGTTTCTATAATATAAATAATACACCTGTTTCAGTTCATTAAAAATTCCTATAATAAAATGAAAAAATCAATAAAGGAGTTTAAAAAATACGGAAAACATAAGTTTTCCGATAACTTAAGTTTAAAAAATTTTTTTTTATAAAGTATAAAAAATCCAAATCATTAATACCTTTGTCGAGGAAGATTTTTATAAATTTGGGAAATTAACGGAAATGTTCAAAGCCTCGTAAAATCAATAAATATCAAAAATTTGGATTTGTCAAAAGGTAAAAAAGATGGCAGCCAAAACGAATTTCCAAGGAACAGAGAAATATTTTAGGTTGTTTTTTTGATTGAATACGGGTTTCAATACACACACACACATATATGTATATAATGTTTTAGAATACACCCATTTGAATGTAATGAAAGCATCTATAATATTAAAAAAAGTTAAGGTTTGTATAAGAAACAAAAATTAATTATAAACAAAAAATAATTAATTCTTGAAATGACGACATAAATTATAGGCGTCAGTGTAAATTAAGTGAATTTACTATAGAAGAGCAGAAAAAGTATTTTGGAAAAAAAATTAAATACAAACACCCGCACACGGCAATAAGAGTCATATAATAAAAAATAAACACGAGAGGGACAAATTCTATAATCAAATTCTATTTTAATTAATTATTCCAATCAGTCATTTTGCATCGAAAATCGAATTGTTGAGTTTGATTTTTTGCAGCATACCCAATCAAATGTACTGTATGTATATGCAATATACTGGGTGTTGTGCAGTTTCCTTGATCATTAGCAATAATCTCAGCTTTTCCAACTTGAACGATATCATTAAAATACATTGTTTCAATAATTGAGAATAAAAGACAATAATAGTAAATTCCAAAATTTTATTTGTTGCAATCACAATCGGTCGTAGAAAATTCGTAAATAAATACAAGTCCTAAATTCAATAAAACATTCACAAGTTCAAATTTCAAATAAACTTTCACAAGACCAAATTTCAAATGTAAAAAAACTGCAAGTTTATAAGTAAACAACTTATGCAACAAAACAAAAATCTTTAAACATTGATTTCGAAAAAATTTCAAAATCTCAATTTTAATTTAGCTTATAAAACAATCTTAATCAAAATTGACCAATGGACATCAATCATTTATTATGGGCATTTTTAATTATAATAATAGGCTATTTAAAAATTTTTCAAGTGATTTATCACATTTTATCTTCTCATGAGTAAGAGAAGAAATGTAAAATATTGCAATCACAAAAAAATATTTTCCGAAAATAATTTGTATTGAAAACATTTAAAGAAACTTAAACATCTATATTTAAATAAAAATTTAAATCCTATATTTAAATCCATAATAAATAAGAAGTTTTAATTTAAATAAAAATATTATTAACATTTAAAAATTAAAAACAATTAAATAGAAGAACTTCTTTAATTTTCGGCAATGATTACTTTTCGTTTTCAAATGATATTTATTAAAAAAATATATTTGACTATGAACCAGTAAAGATATTGATGTTTTTTGATACTAACGAATTCGGTTTTTAAAGATAAATATTTTTTGTTTAAATTTGTAGTAAATTTAAAAATTTAATAAAGTGCTTTTTGGAATCGTAATTTTTTAGGAATTTTTTAATCATTATGCCAAGCAGAGTGAACTTAGAGGCAGATGCTTTTGATTACATTGATGGTAACTGTAAAATAGAATATAGTGATAGAAGAATATTTTATATGAAATTCAAACCGGTGAATTTAAATCTTAATAACAAAATACAATGAATGATAATGATATCTCCAGAAATATTATTGATAAAATGGCTCTAAACTCGAGCCCCTTGCTACTTCAAAATATGATGAAAATGAATTGAAATCAGTAAAAGTAATTTTTTAAAATCTGTTTTCAAAGTGTCCAACTTTATTTTCTTATTTAATTGATCAAAAATAGGTTTTTCATTAAAGATTAATGTTTTGTACTCAGGTAACCTTCGAATAACGCGATTCTTGAATTACATTTTTAAAAGTTCTTCTTGCTTTCTATATAACAAAATGGTAAAATAATTTGGAATATAACTTGTGAAAATTCAATTTTTTTCAACAATTCCAAATTAAAATTCAGTAGCTGCAAAAAAAAATAACAAAAAAATAATTTAATAACAAGTGCAAAATAAATTAGCACTTTTGGTATAAAAAAGTATTCAAAAAACATATTCAACCAAAATCAGAATATTTTTAATTTTCTAAAAGTTTTTCTTAATATTAAAACTTTTGATTGATAATTGAGAAATATGCAATTAAATTAATTAAATTATCATTTCTAATAAAAACAACAGTCTGTGGTTGATATAATATTTTAGTTGTATAATTTATTCAGCTTGTAATTGTCTAGCTTATTTTTAATCTAATTTTCCTGATGACTAAAAATAATAATGAGAAGATGTTTACTAAATTCATATTTTTATTAACCTTTGTGTTCTGAATCCGCAACTCCAATTATTGAGTATTATTTTGGATTAAAACCTTTATTATTTTCAAAATAATATATAAATATATATAAATTTTAAATTTTTATCTGTCATTGTTTCATCAAAAAATAAAAATGAGTATTCATTTCTACATATAGCAGTTTATGTCCCTTTTTGGGTTTATTTTTTCTATCACTTTCTCATTTTCATACAATATTATTAAAATAAGAACATAGGTAAACTTTTATGTTTCTATAATAAAAAATTATGGTTTTATATTATTATAGATTCTTTTATTCCACACAAACAGGTATATACACAGTTTTTGATTGTTTGTGCGTCTACACAAATTTTTATGCATTTAAACAACATTATTTTAAATAGTTTTCTTTCAATATTATTTAAATCATGAATTTTCATATTTCTTGATCAAAATTTATGTTTAATTATTTTTTGTCACTTTATTCTGTTCCAATGTGTTGAACTTTCTTGAAAATTGACATTTTTCGTAATTTTAATTATCCTTTTTTTATTTTTTTCCTAAAAATTTTATTATTTTTCATTATAATAATATTGTTTCCGTAGTAATTTAAAAAATAAAATCTATAATATTTAAACAAACGAATGACATATCATAATAGAATTTAAATTATAAAAACATTTATTTTCATTTCCTTTTTAATATTCTGCTTTATATTTAATACTAGCTTTTTACATTTGAAAAAGCCATGAAAAAAATTGGTGTAAAACAAAATGTAGTTTACAAAGAAATGAAAGAAAATTTAAAAAATAACTAAAATTAAAAAAAATGATGAAATGACTAATTTTCTTTTTTAATATTTTTAATAATTTACTCAGAAGCAAAATTACTTTTGTTCGAACATATACATGTGAGAAATATTAAATTTTAAAAATTTATTTTTTAACATTGAAATAAAGTTGTTTTAAATTTTATTTATTAATAGATACATTTTACTTAATTTATTTAATATAATATTTTTATTAATATTGATAACAAATCTAAAGTCTATAATGATAAATAATTCAATGTTAATTAATTTTATTAAAAAATAAAAAAAGTTATTACGATAGTTACATTTATAATTTAATTAGTTTAACTATTGCATGCAATTACTTTGATTAGCATCATAATTAGACCTTTAAAAAAAATTCTTTTTTTTCAATAGATAAAGCACTTGTCATTCCTTCAGTCTCAACAAAAGAATTTTGAAAGATTTATCAAAGAGGAAATTTCTATACATTATTACTGTAAAAACAATAAACATTAAAATTAAGTTGATTGAGTAAATAAAAACGTGTTTTAATAAAGAAAAGATTTAAATATTCATCAAATTAATTTAAAGGATAATTATCACTGTTATAAACAAAATGACGATTATCTGAATAATTAACCTTCTCTGATAGCCAAACATTTTAAAAAACAAATAAAATAAATTGATAAATTAAATTTGATTAATATTTTACCATTTTCATTCATGTAAGGATTTAGAAAGTAATGAAAGTTCAAAACATTAAAAAATTAATTTATTTAAAATAAATGTGTGAAATTATAATAATAAAACGTTTAGTATCAAACTATATTATCTTTCCTGATTTGAAAAAGTATAAATTGTTAAATCAAACGGTGTTGTTGATCGTAAATTCAATAAGAGAATTAAAATAGTGAAAGCTATTTTTGTTTAAAATAAACTGTATTGTGTCGGATCTTGTTGTTTTTAATAGGAACAAGTAAAGTCAGGTTATTATCATATTCCTTACGAAAGCAATAGAGCTTTCAGTATTGTGAATACACCCGCTTCAACTGAATAACAACTCTTTTAATATAAGAAAAAATCAATAAACTTATATTGTATAGGAAATACAGACTTACCTGTGTAGTGATGTAATTTCATCGAATGAAAAACAACATAAACACAACACATGGTAAAAAAAATCATACAAACTATCAAATCTTTAAATTTTCATATGAATAACAATTCTATAAATTATAATATTATAATTACATATTATAATTTTAGTTAAAAATTAATCTGACACCCATATTTAAAAATAAATCAAAAAAATTTTAAAACTATATTCGTAAAAGCTAAATAATCATTAAATTTTCAATATTTTCCGATATTCTATTTGTTATCAAGTTGGATTTACGCGTCAACTGGTAATATATAAAGTTATTATTCAATATAAACAGATGTAATAACAACCTGCATTAATTGTTTAATTCTGTTTTTAACATTTACAATAGCCCCACCCTTCGAATCTTATAAACATAATATAACCATTTTTAAGAAAAATCTTTCTTTTATTGAAAGATGTAATTCTTTCTTAAAATTGCCGTGAGAAACCAATATTTTATTTTCTGTAACACATAATCCAGAATATATTCAACATTTGACAAAAATGTAGCAAAATGCAGTTCAACAATGCAACTATTGAATTTATGGATGTTAATGTCTTATCCAAAGATCCAATTTTAAAACCATCATGAGGTTAATAATGTGACAATTGTGATAAATTATCTTAAAAGATATTTTTAGGTATAGCGGGGGTTTCAGTCAATAGCATATTTTAAGTCATAGTGTTAATATAAAAAAAATTGTCTCATAGAACGAAATTGCCGGACAAAAACCTTCCAAATTATGTTCTTAACACGCGTTTAAATGATCCATTTTTGCCAAATATTTTATATATATTTTTAGCAAAAATACACTATTAGAATTTTTTTACATAACTTTTCCCAGGCATTAAAACAGACTATGATAGGAAATTATAATAATTAAAAAAAATTACACCTAATTTTGTTTTTACACGACTTGTTTCTACACCAACTTGATTTAACACGAATTAAAAAGAATTTTATTCCCTCTTTTTACACGAATTGCTTTGTTTTAACTGGATTTTCAATATTCTATGAATTTTTTTGATGTTCTAATGATTTTTGATATTTTCATTTTCCACAAATTATGTATACATACATTTTAATTTATACATTTTATGTATACGTCCATTTTAACATACATTTTAGCCTTATATTCTTCATATTTCAGTTATATTATGTAGATTATATGCGTTTGTTTTCTCTTAGGGTGGGATTCCCCAAAATATACATAAGGTAAAAACGTAATGTACTCTGTATGTAATTTAGTTTGGTTTTGAGAATTAAAACAAAAGACGTTTAGTTGTTGTGAATGTTTAACAAATTATAAGTAAAAAAAGGTGCTCGTATAGATTTATTAACCCAATAACAGGTATGTTTTAAATAACTTTCAAATCTTTGTATTATTAATTATAATTATAGATTAAATTTATTTTGGTAGCCTTAACATAATGTCACATAATTCATCTATAATAAAAACGAAGAGAAAAGCGATCAGTTTAGAAACTAAAATTAAAATAAATAGCCACTTCACTGGATGGCTAACAAAAGAGCCTGGGTGACGACTGCAATCTTTACAGAATGGTTTCAGAAGTGCTTCGTCCCAGAAGTTAGACGGTACATGAATACAAAATGTCTAGAATTTAAAGTTCTTATAATTCTAGATAATGCACCTAACCAATCGGTCTTTGGAGCACTCAAATGTGCAATTTTGTTTTCTACCGCATAATACTGCATCCTTAATACAACCGCTAGACCAAGGGATTATTGCTACATTTAAAATGTACTACATAAAACGTTCATTCCTATACGTGTTTGATAAACTAGATCAGAATGATGAACCGACAGTTATCGATGAATGGAAACAATTTTCTATTATGGACTGCATTAATCAAGTTGGATTAGCACTAGCTGAAGTTCAAGCCATCAACCTTGAACTCAAGTTGGAAAAATGTTTGGCCAGAATGTGTCAAAAGCAAAGATCCTGCCATCCATAATAACACTGAATATACTGACATCATAACACTGGCACATACAATTGGTGGAGATCGATTCGATGATCTATCATTTGCAGATATAGAGAAATTGGTAGTTGATAAAATCTTGACGGAAAATGAAATTATAGACCTCACAGTTGAGACTCATCATGACAACGAACATAGCGATATTGACGAAGAGAATCCTCTGTTTTAAATGCAACTTTAATTAAAGAAGGTCTTGATCTTGCCAGGAAATTAGGTAATCATTTTGAGAAACATTATCCTGATGAGGTACGAGCTAAAAAATTTCAACGTGAACTGAAATCATTAATGGCATCTTACAGAGAACTTTATAATGGTTTAACACGAAACCAAACACAATCTTTAATAACTGATTTCGTTCTAAAAATTTCTGAATTATCAACACAGGAGACTGGTGATAATAATACAAAAATAATTTCCCAAGACGATGAACAAAATAATTCGAATAATAGCAGTGATAATGCAGTCTTATCCAAACGTATAAGTGTGTCAGAAAATTACAATGAATAAAAATTTGTTATGCTTATATTATTTTAACTTTTTTTATATTAATGAATTTCTGATATTATTTTCTTTTTTCCAAATCATAATTTATTTTTTATATAATATATTTAATAAATTAAAATTTGTAAGCACTAAAAATAAATTCTTTTGTGAACTCTAACAAGGATTTTTTTATATTTATTATTATACTTTTATTTGTTTATTGTACTTTTGTTGCTGTTTTAGGTATGGAACCAATCTACTATTTTTTCATTCAGCCAATATCTTTTTTACACGAATTTTTTAGAAACGTATCTATCGTGTAAAAACAGAATTAGGAGTACATTATTTCCTTTTTTAAAACAAAATATTATTTTCTCATCGATTAGGTTTTTGGGATTTGTAATTAAATTATGCAGAAATTATGTTAATAATTCTCTTGAATATTTTTAACTCATTTTTTATTAATAGTTCTAATCTTGATTTTTCTCATTTTTAATTCGGTTTTAGTTTCATAATTAACCATTTCATAAGGGGGTCCAATGGAAATTCAGTTAATATAATTTAAAAGATCTTGAATCTGTTGAAACAACTTTTGAATACATTTGTTTTAAATCCTTGAATTACAGGTTCATATTTCTTCATTATATGAAATTAGAAATCATATCCAAACTTACAGTTAATAATAATATAATCTCATTTGTAAAATTCAAGCCAAAGACTTTGAGTGAAATATAAATATTGAAAATCAAGGAAAACTAAATTTCGGACGTAAAATAAAATTATTTTAATTCACAATTATGAAAAGCAAAAGAAAAGCTTTCATAAATAGAAACTGAATCAATATTTTTTAATTTTTCATTTTTAAAACAAAAACAAAACCATTTTTACTTGAGAATCCATTAAATATTCTGCAGTCATTCTCAAACAAGGCTATTAGTTGTCTAGTAATGGGAAAAGGTTTTTAGAAAGGTATCAAAATATTAATCATGCGTTTGTTTAAATTATTTATATAGTTATGTTATATAATTTACAAAATAAATAATATTGAAAGCACTTTAATTTGGGTTGAATATCTTGTTATTTTTTATTTTCAAATGTAACTATTATTTAAAGGGTTTATAATATTTGATAAAAAATCAATATCATTTAATCTGTTGTAAAATCAGCAATATTAAGTCAAAAGAGAATATATAAATATTTATATAAATTTGATTAATAATAATATTTATTAATGACTCTAACACATTTCATTTTGAAAAGTGTGTTTCACTATTATACTACAGTAATTATTATTATTATTATTATTATTATTATTATTATTATTATTATTATTATTATTATTATTATTATTATTATTATTATTATTATTATTATTAATCAAAGAAATAAGGCAGTTTTAATAATTACAATATATTTTAACACTAAAATTATTATTAATAATTACACAAATTTTCTTGTTTTTGCAAAACGGATATAACACGATCTACAAAACTGTCGAACGGATGTTGAATGGTGTGTCTTCGTTCTTCACTAACTCGATCCACTATTCTGAGTATTCTCTCTTGCAAATCAGTCTCATTCATTCGTTGATTCAATGAATAGACATCTTGAATGATCATACTCCAAACAGTCTCTAAATTTGGAGATCTGGCTGGCCAATCAATTATCTCAATGATTTGTTCCTTAAAATCTTTCAACATCATTTTTGCGACCTGTGGCCTGGCATTATCTTGAACCATTTTGACTTTTTGATAATTTAATTGTATAATAGTTAACGCATATGTATACATCAAGTATTTATAACTTTCCGTCAAAAATCCACCTGTTACAATTTTTATTGAAATTACGAGATTTGTCATCACCATGCTCCATATTATAATACCACCACCTTCACCATGCAAACGATATATATATATATTAATTTTTTTCTTTTGAATATATCCAAGTACTCCTCACAATCATTACCAGCCATCAAGCCCATCAAGAATTTTTTTAGCACCAAAAAACGTAAAATCTAGCTTGATTTTCAAATAAAAACAAAGTCGTTTTATTAAAACTCTTGAAATTAAATTTAAATAAATAATATATAGTATGTTTTATAAGAAACCTGTTTTATTGCATCATTTAAAAAACCTATCTCCCCAAAATTATCAGGTATTTGAAGAAATAAAATTGGTCTTGAAATATAAGGTATGAATTTAATATAAAGTAACATCATGTATATCATAAAAGATATAAATGCAAAATTTTTAGTTATAAAATTAATAAAATTTAAACTCGTATTATTTTTTAGTTTTAATACAATTATGTCGCGGAACAAAATCGCAAGTTTGGGATCATCTCAAGAAATTATTGTCAGATGCATCACAATGCCAAGTTGATGGATCTAATCAGAAAATTTCAATAAAAGGAGGAAATACGACTGGTGTGAAAAATCATTTAAAAATCCATAACATTAATATTCAAAAATCAACAGCTCCGTTTTCTAAAGATATTAATGGCAATTCATCAATAAAAAGATCAAAACCCAATGAAAAAATTGCACCAAAATTCATTCTTTTCCTTTATGTGCATAAGCAATTTTTGGTGAAAATCATTGCAAAATGTGCAGCAAAGGATGGTATTTTGTTTAACACCATTGTGAAATCTGAAGCTATTCAAGGCTACGTTAGAAGTCTCAATTACAAAATACCAACTTCAAAAACTACCATTCAGAAATGTGTAATGAAATTTTTTGATGAAAAGAAAGAAGAACTGAAACTGTTGATTCCAAAAAAGCTTGAACGTGTCGAGAAATTTTCAATTACTGTTGATGAACGGGCAGATATTTCAACGAGTCGATATCTTATCCTTAAAAGCCGCTGAAAACCCTATTGTACTTGGTTTGGTTCCAATAATTGAAAGTTGCACTTCCAAAAAAACAGAAGATCTAGTTTTTGATCGACTTAAGGAATATGGTGTTGACTTCTATCAAAATATTGTAGCATAGATTCATGACGGTGCCAGTGTGATGATAAAATACGGGAGAATTATTTCTGCTGAAAGTCAATATTGCTTTAGCCATGCAATACATCTATCTGTTATTGAAACATTTTACAACACACTAGAGTCTATTAATCGAATTGTTGGCGACTCAGACCTCATATTTCTCTGATTCTAGTAGTGAAAATGAGAGCGATAATCGTTAATTTGATGATGTTGCTGAAGGCGATGATAGAATTTCAGTCCAATTACCGAGTCATTATAGTGCGATGTTGAGATGAAAAAAATAATTAAGATCTTCAAAAAATCTTCACTGCGCTCTGAAGTAATGCAAAAATATGTATTACAAAAAACATTGTAAGCCACTTAAATTAATTTTAGATGCCAAAACTCAATAGAGCAAATTTTGAAATTAGTTGAACCTGTTATTGATGGACTTGGTGGTAACCATCTGATTACTGATGATAATATTGATCTGCTTAAAGAAATTTTAAAAAATTTGGGCCAGTTAAACTTACTGTACTTGAGTTGAGCCAGGACACTGCAAATTTATTAACAGCCGAAGGAACATTAGTCTATGTTTTCCAACAATTACAGAAAGATAACACACCCTTAGCAGAAAAACTTAAAAATTCATTTAAAACGCGTATTTTCAGTGTAGAAATAAAGACTTAGTATCGTTATTAATGTTTTTTAATAATGGAACATATCCAAAATCCAATGAAGTTTTCTTATATTCATCCAAATCTTCTATCAATACTTTAACAATTTCACTATCGGATCGTTTATTTCCAATTGAAAATGAAGAAAAAGAATGCAATTCTGATGAAGATGAAAATGCGAGAATTGGAAGAAGTAGAAGATTTTCAGAAATGCATAAATGATCTTACAATGACACAAAAATATGGCATAATAATATAACACTTGCCAACGTGTTAAAGATATTAGATGTTTATAAAGTGATTAGAACCGAAGGATTGAAGAGTTTACAAAAAAGCGTTAATGACTGTAAAGCTTATATCGGTCTCACCTGAGCGGGTTTTTTCAATTTCAGGGATTTTTATTTCAAAATTAAGAATCTGTTTGGATACTGCAACGTTGAATGGATTAGTTGTGTTAAAATATTATTTCTTAAAAAACAATAAAAATTAATAAATTTAAAAAAATATATATTTTTTAGTGTTTCACTCCAAACAAAAATACTACACGGGCTACCCAGGTAATTGAAAATCGGGTAATTTGGAACGGGTGATATAAACAGGTGGTTGGGTTGCTAAATTCAAATGTATTTAAAATGTATCAAAATCGTTAAATCAATAAATATGTTTAGAAATAAATTTCAAGCCCTAATAGATTAATTTTTTAATCTAGTGTTTAAATTTTCATGTAATGGGTGCAATGCTACATACATTGGAGAGACTTCCCGAGATCTTCGCACATGGGTTCAGGAGCATGGTTGATTGAGAGGCGTGAGTAATATTATTGAACATTGAAAAATGTGCAAAGGAACAATTTTATAAAAAAACTTTATTTTAGGGGATTCGATTTAATCACCAAAGCCTCACATAAAACTCTTTCCCACTTATTATTAAACATCCAGACAGAAATACATTAATTGAGATTATTTGATTAAATCATTTTAATTTAATCATTTTAAAATTTTAATATTTAAATTTCATGAAAATTAACTAATTTTGTTAACTTCTTTAAAGAGATAATTCACCAAGAAAGACATATTCAAACGATATTGTGAATTCGATTTTCACCAAAAATTTGCATTTTATATATATTTCATCGTGAGAACAAAACAATTACTTCATAAATATGAACCCGTTAATTCCATAATTACGAATTTTCTTGATATTCTAAATGATTATGCCGAATTTATTCGCGTAACCTTTCCTAGTAATAGAGTAGGGATGTACAAAAATAGCAAAACATGAATTTGAATGGGGCTTTATATAAATTAATGAACTAATTACAGATAAACTTTATTATAAATTAAACTTATTTATATTAAATATTTTCTGTAAACAGATGGTAAATTAATTCTATTTTGATTTTTGGTGAGATGTGAAAAAAATTAAGATGAAAGTTTATATATTTTTGCCTTTTTGACCATATCTTTTAAAAGAAACTCTAAAATTTTGGTTGTGCTCTGGTGTACTCAGTTCTTCTATACCGGTAGGCCCTACCAGGTAAGGGCACTCAATATGTCATATGGAACATAAAAATACTAGTACTATCAATTTGTAAGTAGACAACATTCAATAACAAAATATTAATATTATTTTTGAAATGAACTCTTGCTTAGAAAGAAGACAAATTTCCCAGAACCTCAACAAAAATACTCAATATCTCTGTTAATGAATTTCTCATCTAATTAATTGTTTTTCTATAATTTCTATGAAATTATTATTACCATAGTGACGAGTGCCACGGCTATTCAAAGACGTATTAAATGTTAAATTGATAATTTAAGAAGCATTTTGTTTTGTCGTCAACATAAATCGAGTTGCATTATAATAATATTTTTATCAAGATTTTAAAAAGAAATTCTAATTCAGCTAATATTTATTTTCTGTATAATTAATTAGAATTGACAAAATTTGGAAAGATTACAATTAAAACAAACAAATAATGTTGAGAAACTGATGGTTATTTGTCGGGAAATATTCGATCAAATTTTGAATTATTTTTTACACCATTTTATTTTATAAATTGATAAAAGCTGTACAGAAAATTTGATTTAATAAATAAAAATAAAAGAAAAATAAAAGAAAATTAATGAAAAATTAATTTTGAAAATAAAAAATATTAATGATATTTTATCTAATTTAATTGTCTATAGAAATATAGGAACGAAATTTTATAATAAAGACCTTTTTGTCGAATGAAATATAAAAAAAATTACAAATTTATTACAAAATTTATTAATTTGAATAAAAATAACTAAAGAAAGGTATTTTTATTCACTTAATGAAGGCAAAGCCGAAAAACTATAATATTAAAATTGTTTTGTTGTCATAATTTTACTTCAATTTGGAAACCCTATATCAGAAATTCCCATCCTGTGGTTCGCGATCAAAAAACAATATTAAAGTTAGTAGATTCGATTTTATGTGGCTTTTAATTGTACATTGGACACTATAAAATAAGCACTAACTATGTAAACAATTTATTACTTTGAAAGTTCATTTTTAAAAATATTGACCAAAAAATATTAAAAATTGTGTTGATATATTATTTTGACTCAATTATATAAAATATAAATCTGCCCATAAATTATCAGATATATGAGAAGTTCAATACATAATGGTTAACTGCAAAAATGCAAAAAAGAAGGATCGATCAGATTAATTCATCCTTTTGGGGTCGCTTCAACTAAACAAATGTTATCAATGAGTCCCGGGACCAAAAAAAGTTAGGAACCACTGTCTTAAAAAGTAGTATTCATCATCTTTCTCATAATGCCATATGCTTGAATTTAAATTATAACATATAGAGATGATCCAGATGACATGGCGACTGTATCATTTTTTTATTCTCTATTTCAAAATAATTATCTTTCCCGATTTTCTTCAAAACAGGATATGAGAAACGATAAGAATCTATAATCAAAATCAAAATTATTTTTAAAATTGTTTTAAAAACAAAATCCAAAAAAATAATTTTTTTTTCATTTCCATAACAGAAATTTGAAGTTTTTTGAGAAACAAATCAATAAATAATTAAAATATTTAATTTTATAATTTCAAATTTCAAATAAAAGTGTAAATAAAAAAAAAATTTAAAATTTTTTTTTAAACTTATTCTGTAAATTAATTTTTATTAAAATTTTTAAGTAGTTCATAATTGAAAATTAAAATTACAGGCTTTTTGATATTGTTGTGTGAATTTAAAATCTAAATTTCCTATAAGATTTTATTTATCTCCATAACTCTCCTCCCTTACACATCTCATTTTATCTTGCAAAAATTTCTTTGCTTTATGCAATCTTTTTCATAATACTCAAATTTTACTAATTCATACAATAATTCTTTAAAATCCCTTGATTAATAATTTCACATAATTATTGCCTGGTTAAGATCTCTTTGATTTCCAGTCAAGGAGTCGCATGACTTATACCTACCAAAAGAGATATCTCTCTAAATATAGCCCACATTACTACTTCATTAAAATTATTCGGACATATTATAACTTTAATTATTGGTCCAGTGGTTTCCTTTACGATTACGCTTTTCTTAATTCAATTTCCGTATAGTACCCATAATGCTCTGTAACTTCATTTTCACCATAATGCCCAGTTTTTAAAAATTTTCAATTAAAATCTTCAAAACTTTGAAAGATGCTTAGAGAGCATCATTTTCAAGATGGTGTTCACGATGCGGTTCAAAAAAGACTTCAGATTCTTTAACATTATTAACCGATATATCTGATTTCAATATTGTGATCCAAGATAATAGATCTCAGTATTTGACCAAAAAAATTTAACAATTTTCCTTTGTTATTTTCCGATTTTTGTATTTTTCTTCATGATGTTGAAAAATACTTTCTGTTTGATTTAGGTATTTCTGAATTAGTTAGGTTGCTTTATAATCCAACAATTTTCTCATATTTTTATAATTAAAAATAAGCGTAATAAATGATTGCTGTCTATAATTATGTCCTTCTGTAAGCATTTTATTATGGATTTGTTGTGAGTTGTGTATGTATGTTTCTATTTAATTTTCTGATTTTCTATAGTAAACGCACTTAATTTATGTTGGCCATCAAGACATTTTATTCTTACTTCAAGTTGCTGTGTATATTTTTTCTAAATATAAATTAATTATATCTTATATGAGATCTTAATTTGTAGGTTTACGTACTAAAATATATGCTTTTTGGTGTAATAGGGTTTGATTCTAGTTTTATAGTACTTTGTTTTAATTTCACTGTTAAATTTTAATTATTAATAATTTGAACCGAATAAATGAACTCTTAATTGATATATAATTATATCAAGCTTTAATAGACATATATTAGATGTTTAAAATGTTCAAACTGATACAAAGATGGAGACAAAATATTAATAGGGGAACTCTCTGTCACGAAAAGTCAATGGTCTGCTGAATACAAGTAGTGGAAAATCTCTATAGATATAGAAACCAAAATTCAATATTACCGTCCATCACATGAACAAGATTAAGTTGCCAAGGAACAAATACCAATTGCCAAAGATAGGCACTGGAACACTTTTAAACAATTCAAAAAAAGCTTTTGGTGTTTCGGTATTTCAAATACCAAATGAACCCAGCAAGTGGAAAGAAGACAGTTATACTTGTTCATAAATATATTTGCAAACGCATGAATGGCATGGCTTTTTGTCTCAAATCAGTTCAATCTCCAAATTCAGATTAACATTTAGCAAAATGCAAAAAGAGGACACAAGCTGAAAGCAACTAAAGCTATCTTGATAAAATAATTAAATTTCTCTTTGTTATAGTTTTTGTTATACTAAATTTCTTTAAAATAATTTCTGTTAAATATAGAAGTATTAAATATATATATATATATATATATATATATATATATATATATTTGATTTATGGTTAAATTTGAAAAGAAAAGTTTGTTATAATATAAAATTTATCCTTTTTATGTTGTTTAAAATGCTTAAAAAATGAATTGAGCAGAATTGGTTTTTAATTAAAAATATATATATATATATATAGGCTTTCGTGCATTGAAATTTGTATTATTATTAAATTATACAGATTATTTAAAGATTTTATTTATAATGGAATTATTATTAAATTATGGTTATTTTTTTAACAATTTAATTTTATTTTATTAAACCAAAAAATAGTATTTTTTTAACAATCTAATTTAATTTTTTTAGCATCAAATTTTTTTATTTCCAAATTAATTTATTTACCCATCTAATTTTATTTTATTAAACCAAAAAATAGTACCCTAATCATGATTATTTTTATTAACAATCTAATTTAATTTTTTTTACCATCAAATCTTTTTACTTGAAAATTAATTTCCATTATAATCTTAATTATTGAAACGTTTTCATTTTGGTGATTGTGTTCATCAGTGGAAATAGAAATTATAACTTTCTCTGATTGTTGTTATCTAAGGCAGTGGTCCCCAACATTTTTTCGATCACGGGCCAGCCAGCTTTCAAAATTTTTGTCGCGAACCACTAGGATTTTTTTTTGACATTAATTTATTGACAAACTTAATTTAAACCTTTTATTTATCAAATGACAAAAATGAATTTTTTAAACATATTTTATTAATTAACGAGAACCTTGTACTTGTTTATTTTCAACGAGACGATTCCAAGTGGGAATAATAGGAGATAATGAAACATGAAGTGTACTAATTATATCTAATTTGTTTCGTTGCTTTGTTTTGCTTGGTATTACAGCAGAAAAGCCAACCACACATAGATTAGAGGTAGGAAATTGTATTAAACATTTAAGTGCTTTTTTTCAACATCAGAATATTTAGACATAATTTTACATCAGAATACTACCAGAGGTTCCGACTCGAATGTAGTTTTGAGATCGCCATCGAATTTTCGCTTTCTCTTTCTTTAAATTATTTTTTCTGCTCACATATTTTTTTATTGGGGTTAAAAAACTTGAGCGATTAACATTGCCGGAGTAAAAAAAATAAACGTACTTAAAATATATTTGAATTTAACAAATAAAAGTGATAAAACACGCTTAAACAATATATTGACAATATCGAAACAATATCGAAGATTAACTACTATTTTCAGTATTATTTTCAGGCATTTTGTATTTTTTTTATTGTTATATTCTTTTTAAGTTTAAACGATTTATATTATTTTAACGAATATGATTATTGAATATATAGTAAGTCTGGCTAATAAGATGAGTGTTGTTAATTAAAATAATTTCTGAGTATTATCAATTAAATTAGACCGATTTAAATTAATTCTGATGAATATTAATTAAATTATACTAGATAAAATTAAATTAGGTTTAAAAATATTAAATTAGGTGGCGAAATGATTATTTTTAGAAATTAAAAAAATAGTACTCTTTATTAAACATTAAAAGATAAAATTCAAAAAATCAGAATGTTTTTTCACAATTTCGTATTTCAAAATTTATCCTGGAAAAAAATTAAATAAACCGATTTTAAAAAGTTAATTTGTTGTTATATTTGTTTTTGTCTTTAGAAATTATTTTCGTAATATTGATAGAATTTTCTTTTATGAATATTGCAAGTGACTAGAAATTTTTTTTTATTTTTCACCACTGATTTTTTTTTTATTTTCAAATGACATTTTTTAAAAAACATAATGTTATACATATAAAAAAGAATAAATAAATAGTATTTCAACCTTATTAAATTGTTGAACACAAATATCTATTTAACATAAATTGTATAAATATAAAACACTGATCTACAATCAAAAACTAAATTACGTTAAATTAAATTGTACATGAAAACTGATCAAAAGTTAATAAAATAAAAAAAATATTTTCTGACACTTTATGTTTAGAAAGGACATTACATAAAGTTCGACATCACTTAATAAAAACAAAAAGTCACTTCATTTAAGGAAAAAAAGAAAGCAACTTGTAAGGGTTTTAGCTGTGACAGGATATACTTGTCTAACGTTATTATTTCATTATAAATTCGACAATATAAGAAATAATCATTCTTTCTCAACATAATAATTAACTTAATCGTTTAACTTTTTTTATTTAGTGGTGATTAAATTTAACGAATTATGATGCGATTTACGCGCATATTTTATTGATAATTGAAAGTTTTAATTTATTTTTTATCAGGTTTAATTGGTTATTACATTGATTTCTATTATGATTTTTAAAGACTATAAAAAGAAAAGGAAATTGACATCGGCAAAGAAAGAATAAATAAATTAATTCTTTTAGCTGTCAACTTTGGAGGGTTTTATTATGTCCGGTGTTCATTTATGCGCCCACAAAAATGATTAATATTAATTTTAGAAAAATCCACAAAAATAATGAATTTATAAAAAATAATTAAACATAAATTAATTTTAAAAATCATTTAATAATCACAGTGAAAATAATTAGAAATAATTTTTGCAGAAACATTTAACTCTTCTACAACTTGTAAATAAAAAACAATATAAACTGATCTAGTGCATAAATAGGATAAAAATAATTTTGTAAATAAAAACAACTTAACTACTTTTTAGTATGCTAAAAGGAATTTAAATATTAGAGACAATTTGTTACTTGTCATGGAAAAACTATAGAAGAAATTAATTTTTATTTAATTTTCGCTCAGAATTTTCACGTTCTCTTCAGGCAAAGCTTTCATTAGTGAGGCACTCTTACACATAACCATATATTGATTAATAATTTAAAATAAGTAGGTAGATGTGTCCCACCTGACGCACTTTTTGGTACCCCACCCCTAACAAAAACAAAACAAACTAAAATATAATGTAAACACAAAAAAATTACAAAAATAATGAATAAGAACAAGAACGTATATAGGTATACATTTATTAATTCAATGAACAGTTGGCTGAGCTGTTGGATGATCTGTTTGATAGGCTTGTGGATGTGATGTTGGATAATCATGTGAAAAATTATTATCTTTATTCATTGTCAGTCTCAATCATATAATGACCGTATGCCAGACTTACATTCTTTTCTACCCAAACCCTTTTATCCTCTTTGTTTGTTAGTGCAACCTTTGAAGTTTTAAAACTATAAAGTTGGAGATTGTACCAATAAAAAAAAATTTTATGGGGGGGGGTCTCTATTTTTTTCAAGCCAAATATCCACGGGGCATAGTCCTCATTATACACTACTTAATACTTAATTAAATAAAAATTATAAATTCTTCACACAAAATTAATAGACAATAATTATATTTTTCATTTTTTAATTTACTCAAACTAATTTATTAAAAAAAAATAATAATAACTTTTCTGATGTGACTATCATATTTTATTGATTTAACTTGATATGAATCTTTTCTACGTAACTACAGCAGCCATGTTATTAAATTTGATTTTAAAAATTTAGTTTTCAAATATCTTAGTTACATGTTATTTAATTTATTTCTTTGTAGGGAATCAACAAATAACTTATTGCATAAGTATTTATTTTTGAAAAATTAATCGATGAGAAATAAATTTTGAGGTATAAACAATCAATTATTAATTAAATTATTATTAAAATATTATCATAAGTATGATTACTTTTTATGTATATTTAATTTACTATTTGTTTTTAGTGAATTATTGCTATAAATATAAATTCTGCGTAGCTATTAGCCACGATGATATTCACTACTATGAAATTGTTACATCATCATATTTCAAGATAAATGATGTTGGTTTCCCTGGTTATGTGTGTCCAGAATGTCTCACCATAACATCTGGTAGATGGTCAATGTTTTTACAACCACACGGGCATCACCTCAGACAATTCGGAGAATCGAAAAGTAGTATAGTTGCCAAAAGTACGTGTATGTATAAAATAACTAACTATTAACCTTTTTTAGTATTGCCAAAGAGGACAGCCCTTCAAGACACTTTGCATATTGATAAATATGATACAAGTAATCTTTTGATAATTTTTAATGATTTTTAAATTATTAACTGTTAGATATTTTTAATATTCAAGATTCAAGATCGAGTAATGAAAGAAATGAATATAAAAATGGTAATTTTTTACTTTTATTTAAATTATTAATTATTTGTAATTTAGATGATTTAAATATTGACATTGAAAACATAGATGATAGAATATTTTATGAAACAAATTATGACGAACCTGAAACAATCTCTACTGTGAATGTTAAATGTGAGCTTTTAGTTATTACAATCAGAATTATTTAACTTTTTTCATGTTTCATGTAATCTTTATCCGAAGTATTGTCAATCTACAAGCCATGATAACAACTGCCACAATAAAATGAATCGATATTATCAAGTGAATAATTATTATAAAGGTCCTGCATGCCAGACCCAAACCTCTGACTAGTACCTTAAATTTTATAATGACCATAAAAATCACTTGATTCAATTTTATACGGATAAAAAATCATTGTTTAAACACAGTTTGAAACGAAAAAGCACCATAAAATCTGAAATACTTGAAAAATTATTTATTAAAGATGATTTACAAATTGGACTAGGGTTAAGTGACATTATTGTTGAACCAAAAATTGAATATGATTTACTACACTCACATCGAATTATAAAAGTGAACATCGGAAGATATAATGTTAAGGAAATAGTTCTTCTATCTTCTCTTTTGGAAAAATTAAAAATTACATTAAATGAAATATTTAAAAGTTCAATTTGGAGTCCAAGTAGAATTTGAAAAAGATGGGGAACTCAAAGTAGCTAGTATATCAAATCGCGCTGCTTCAGTGACTACAATAAATGAAAAGATTTTTGAACGAACAGAATTAGGAAGTAGTTGGAAAATAAACCGAATAATAGAAGTAAATTTCAAGGTAACCAAAGTTTCTAATATATCTAGGTTATCTGGACATAGTTATATTCCAACACCTAAAGCTCTAATAGGTAAAAAGGCAATAGTTAACGTACAAAATACCGATAATTTATGTTTCATATATAGTGTTTTGGCTGTATTGAAATCTGATAAAATCAAGAAACATAGAGATAGACCAACAAAATATTTACCGTATTTGAATGAGTTGGTATAAGATTCTAACGATATGCCAATGAAACTGCGTGATATTCCAACTTTTGAGAAGAAAATTCTTAGTTTAGCAATTAATGTAATGATTTATAAGAACGAAAATTTTGAGGATAGAGAAGAACTTATAATGAAGCATCCATATTTAAATATAAATCACCGAACAAAAGTAACTGGAGTGGATCCAATTTATTTATTATTGATAAAGGAGAGTAAAAAATATCATTATACAGCAGTAACTAATTTACAATCCTTGATGAATTGTCATAAAAACAATATTGTAATGTTCAAATTCGTTGCAAATGGTGTGAAAATTGTTTAAATGCATTTCGTAAGCCAAAATCCTTTGAAAAACACTTGAAAAAGAGTTATGTAAGAAAAATCAGCGGGTACTACACTATATATACATTACCAAAAGATAAAAAAAATATTTGGAGTTCAAAAACTGGTCAAAAACGATAACACCTCTTTTCGTTATCTATGCAAATTTTGAATCTATTTTACCAAAAGATGACATTTATTTCAAAAAACATTTGCCAATTTCTGCTGGACTCTTATTAATCACCAACTTCACTGGTATGACAAGTTACCGTTATTTCATTGGTCAAAACTGCGTTTATGAATTTTTGAAGAAGGTTTCAGATATAGGAACAAACATTGTGCTACCATATTATAAAGAAAAGGGGAAAAAGCTAATGTTATCACTTACTTTTGACGAAGAATATTCATTTGATAATTGTGAATATTGTTATTTGTGTAATAAGAACATAGTAGATAAAATTAGAGACCATGACCATTTTACAGGAAAATATATTGGTCCAGCATGTAAAAGTTGTAATGTTAATAGGAGCATCAAAGAATTATTACCTGTAGTTTTTCATAATTTACGTGGTTATGACTTACATCATATCCTTAAGTATGGAATAAATCAATTTCCCAATTGGAATTTATCATGTATTCCAATTAGTAGTGAAAAGTTCTTATTCCTTATGGTATATGTTGGTAAGCTTAGAATACGTTTTATCGACTCTTACCAGTTTGTTAATGACTCATTAGCTAGGGCTGTGAAAACTTTGACTAGTTTACCTTTAACAAAATCTGTTTTTACTCGTTCCATTGTTAATGTAAAAGGTATTTTTCCGTACAACTTTGCCACTAGTTTAGAGGTCCTTGAAAATACTTATGAACTGCCTCCAATCTGAGAAGGAGTGAGTGAAGTTGAATATGAGAAAGCTCAATTAATTTGGACTGAAACTAAATTTACTTGACTATATGATGATATACTTGAAACTAAATTGCTTTCTTTTAGCTGACTTTTTCCAACAATTTCGGGCGAAATCTATAGCTCATAATAGTTTAGAGCCTTTAAATTATTTTAGTATTCCTGGAATGTCTTGGAGTTCTGGGTTAATAACTTTAGAGAAACCCATTGAGCTATTGCAAGACATGGAAATTTATAATTTCTATGAGGGTGGTATTCGTGGAGGTCTCACTTTTGTTAATAAACACTTTGTAAAAACTGATGAAACCACTGAGTTGCTTTATATAGATATTAATAATTTATACGGTTGGGCTTTAAGTTAACCTTTACCTTGTGGCAAATTCAGTTGGATACTTGATGGTTTTGATTCAATATTGTCTGATTGTTTTTCTTTAAATCTTGAATCTTTGTCGTATGTGTATACTCTTGAAGTACATCTTGAAATTCCTTCTGATCTTCACGATAAGTTAGACGACTTTTCTATTGCTGCTAAGAAAGTGAAACCTGAGGGATCTAAGGTCGAAAAATTGTTATTGACTCATTACCCAAAAAAGAATTATGTGATTCATTGGCGTTTACTAAAATTATACTTGTCTCTTGATGTTAAGGTTACTCATGTGAATCGAGCTGTAAGATTCAAACAGTCTCCTATTTTTAAAAACTACATTGATACCAATACAGAGTTAAGAGCAAAAAGTACAAACACGCTAGATAAAAACTATTATAAGCTCCTAAATAATAGTTTGTATGGTAAAACTGTCGAAAACCTGAAAAAAAGAATGAATTTAAGATTATGTAATACAGAAAAGAAGATAATTACATATGCTTTTAAACCAACTTTTCAAAGAAGTATCAAAATTGCTGCTTTGTTAAATCCTGACTCGGTATGCTTAGATCGACCGAGTTATATAGGATAATCGGTACTTGATTTGTCCAAACTTCAAATGTACGAGCTACAGTATAAGAACTTGGAAAAATACCGACGACAATTTAATTGTGAGATTAATATAGTTGCTGGAGATACGGATTCTTTCTTCTTTGGAGATTAAAAATTGTAAACTAGATATTCTTTTGTCTGAAATGGTTAAGGATAATCTTTTGGATACATCTAATTATCCATCTACTCATCCACTTTATTCTAAAAAACTTGATTCGGTCATTGGAAAATTTAAGGATGAAAGCAAGGGAGAAGGTTATGACGAATGGGCATTCCTTAGACCCAAATGCTATAGTTTACTAGGAAAATCAAAATGCCTAAAAGCTAAGGTAGTCACATTGAAGGACACAACGTTAACTCATAAATCTTATAAGGACTGTTACGAGAAAAACACTATGTTTTCTGTACCTCAATTTCGTATTGGCACAAACAATCACCAACTTTATAGTTTTAAAACTTCAAAGGTTGCACTAACAAACAAAGAGGATAAAAGGGTTTGGGTAGAAAAGAATGTAAGTCTGGCATACGGTCATTATATGATTGAGACTGACAATGAATAAAGATAATAATTTTTCACATGATTATCCAACATCACATCCACAAGCCTATCAAACAGATCATCCAACAGCTCAGCCAACTGTTCATTGAATTAATAAATGTATACCTATATACGTTCTTGTTCTTATTCATTATTTTTGTAATTTTTTGTGTTTACATTATATTTTAGTTTGTTTTATTTTTGTTAGGAGGGTACCAAAAAGTGCGCTTGATGGAACACATCTACTTACTAAAATTATGTATAAATTATGTAAATTTAGTGTTAATTATTTTTAATATAATGGAATTTCCATTTAATAAACATCTTTATTTAGACATTAATTATTTTTTATTTAAAAACCAAACATAAATGACTCAAAAATCACAATAAAACAAATTAAATAAACTCAGAATTTTTTTATGTAAATATCATTCACAAAGAATGCAAAAAATGGATATTACCTTAAGGTCACATTTGATAATCCAGGAATCATACGGATATTCTCTTAACATTGGAATCAGAAACTGAAGGCAAGCATTCCAATGACCAAGGAGTAGCATCAAAAGTACCAAATTAAAAATGCCCATAAATTTGCTAGCAGTATTGAAAAACTAAATTAATAATAAAATTGTATCATTTTAATATAAAATCTTAAACAATAAAAACCAGTTTTGAATAAAACAATTAATAAAAATAAAAATTAACTGTTAACTATTAAGAATTTATTTCTAAATAAATTTTATATAGAAATACTGTCGTATTCAATTATATGAATTAACCCAGGAAGGTTTAACTCAAAATTGGCAATCATAGAAATACCTTATAGATTGATATTAGTGATTTTGTTTCAATTTTGACAATTCTCATTTATTATAATTTCATATAATATTATTTGATATTATAAAATTCACACAGCAATTCTTATAATACATTTAAAAATATCATATTATGAACAATTAGAAGCAAACAATATTAAATGTTTATTTAATATTATAATTATAACCGGCGTTTTTGATTCGATTAATAATAAAAATGATAATATTTGACAAAATTTTGATAATTTCTTTATTTTCTAAGATTTTTATCAAATAATAAAATCGTGTAAAATATGATTATATAATTTGCTTAATTAATTTATTATTTATTAATAATAAATTATTTTATATATTCAAACGTTGGAAAGTACCATTAAATCCTATAGAACTTTGAAAAGGATAGAAAAAGATCTAACACAATATAAAATTAATTACAGATGTATTACCTATATCCTCAATAATGTAAAATGCATATTATTTGTTGTGGGGTTATTAAAATTATTTCAACAGAACGATAGTTAGTGATCTGACTCGATGTTTTCCTTATATTCAAAAGACAAAAGACCAAAAGCAATAAATTTATTTGTCAACCAATTCCCATACGTATTTAATCATCCAAAATACAATATTCACAATTGATTCAATAATTCAATATAAATAAAAAGCGGGTGACCAGATGTAAGGCCACTCACAATCACTAATAGAAATCTGATTTGGCAAAAATGTCGCACAAATAAGATTCTTTTTTTAAATCTCGTCTAGCAAACTGACTCAATTTTTCTACGACTATCAAGGTGAATTTTAAAAATCTACCGCTGCTTATATAGCGATTTAATTTATAAATTCCCCTTGTAATCACATTTATAAGCAACTATTATCCAATAAACTACAATATAAAAGAAAATTTTTTTATCCCAGCTAAAACAAACTACCACGATACCTGTCAAACTCAGAGATTTTGTTTACCAATAAAATTCATTAGTGCTTGCAAATTAGAATTAATTAATCAATTTAAAATTATCATACTTGCCACAACTGTTTCCCACAAAAAATAGCAATTTTTAATTTAATATATTTTAATTTTTTTATACTTACACTAAATCTTTTGAATTTTGTTACATATATGTTTTTTGTAGACTTTATTTTTATTTGTACCTCTTTTTTAAATATAAAAGAGAAATGAGATGAATTTCATATGTACAGTGGTCATCTGAACCTCAATGTTGACAGAAACCATAAATTTCGCCACTATCTTACAAAAATATCATTTTCGTTCAACTTCAAAAGTAATTTCTTTTTAAAAGCGTATTAATTAAGATCTTTAAATGTTCTCATCTAAAATTTTATTTCGTTTCATATTTTCATTAAGGAAAATAATTTTCTTTACTTCTTCCCATTGATTGACATATCGTACCAGACGAGATAAACGCAACAAACGTAGAAGACTCAATAATTTAGCAAGACGCAGAATTCTCAATGCTCGTCCTAGAATTAATAAAATTATCAATCTAATTAAAACAATATATATATGAAATAATATTTCCAATTACTTTTAGTTAATATTTACGTAAGCTTAATAATAAAATTATTAATACAAAAAAAATAAATATAAATTATAATGATGAACAGATAAAATGAATCACACTTTGGTGAGAATAAATTTATCATGAGAATTAGTATGTCTGACTGTCCGTCACAAGAACTCTGTCAAATGGTGAACAAAAGCGATGAAACATTTGTTGGGTTTTAATATAATAATGATAATAATAATAATAATAATAATAATAATAATAATAATAATAATAATAATAATAATAATAATAATAATAATAATAATAATAATAATAATAATAATAATAATAATAATAATAATAATAATAATAATAATAATAATAATAATAATAATAATAATAATAATAATAATAATAATAATAATAATAATAATAATAATAATAATAATAATAATAATAATAATAATAATAATAATAATAATAATAATAGTGTTCTACAAAAATCAATTAAACAAGCAATACCCAACGTGTATTTGTATTCAAATTTGATGTACACAACCCACAAATTGTAATACTCCAATATCGCAATGAGATTTAACTATCTACTAGATCTCGAGTGAGCGCTTTGTTTCCTTGTGGTTTACAATAATAATCACCTTTTATTTCTGGTTTCGACTCAATTTGATTCTCTTTTCTTCAGTTAATCCTAATTTTCTTAGTTTAAACAATTCTTTTTCAAATTTTAATGTCAACTCGTTTGTCCCTACCTGAGGCAGTAATGCCAACTGTTTCTGATTTTGGCTCTACTTATATAGTTGTAATAATCACTTTGGTTAATGATTATCAACCCAGTCCACAACTGTTGACAAGCTTGGACTTTCGGTTTCTTTCATGTATTTAGTTTTCTAGGAATGATTAATCGTTATACCCATAGTTTCTCTCGTAATAATCTCTTTTTCGTCTTTGCTATTAATCTTACTGTCATGATAATGGCTTTTTCCATTTCCTCTTGTTTACTCTTATTGCTGTTTACAAAACTCAAGTTTTCTTTAATTAATTAACAATTCTATGTGTCTGAATTTTATCTTGTCTTTTCTACCCTTTCTAAACCTTTCCTGAAGAATTCATTACCACTGTGATCTTCACTATTGCTCAATCTATATCTCTCTCGTTTCTCTCGGTCAAATTTGGTAATTTATTAATTTTCTATACTTTTGCATTGACTGACTTGATGGTATTCCACCTTGCTAATCTTTAAAATAATATCAATTTTACAACCCCAACACATTTCTAGATAAACTGTGATATTTTAAATTATTGCATTTGTAGTTACAATTACTCAAATTCACAGATATTGATTTGTCAGACAAGTGCTTATCGCATAGACCACTCTGTGTGAAATATAAATGGTATATATAAATATTGTATATAGCCAAGTATTGAAATAAATTTTTAATAGCAGATAAATAAAACTAATTAGGAATAAAGAATGAACTTGAACAAAATGCCGGGTTATAAAGTTTGTTTAAAAATTTTATTAATGAAATTCTAAGATAAATTAGTTAAAATGAGTAAAGAAATTTAGGAAAATACAATGTCAGGCCCATGTATGACAATACATTTTTGACTCCTTTTTTAAAAGAAGGCAAAATAGATATTTTTAAAATCCCAACTTTGCTCAAACTTTATTACGCGGTGGCATTATTTTGGATGTCAATATTATTAAATTATTTTATATCAATTACAAATACAAACCAATGAAATTCAACAGACACAAGTTAACTTTTGACATTTAATTAAGTCAATAAATTCATTTAATTAATAATTTATTAGTAATTATTTTCTTTAATTTATTTTCCCCTACTTTTAGGCTCAAGCATTTATTGTTCATGATTTATTCATTATTAATCAATTATTTTTACAAATCTTTTAGATAATTAATTTAATTTCATTGTAATTATCAAAATATATGAGGTAGACTTGTTTTACTGTAAATTAATATTTTCAATATTTATTTCTGTAAATACTAAAGATGAAGAAGAATATTTTTCTATTTTTGTCGACCCAAGAGCGCTCAAAACCTGAAAATGTAGCATCAAACGATATTAAATTAAAAAAAACCATAAGGCGAATTGAATAAGAAATCAAAACAATTTTTTAATAAGAATAATGGAATGAAAAATAACAATACGTTTGTTGTAAAAATTAATTTTTTTAGGATTTTACACGTGTCAAAAACCTTTAAAATATTCATTACAAATTTTTCATGTACTTTAAAGTGAATAATTTTACTGTTGCACTACAAATTCATTTTGTCACAGAAAATCTTTTTTAATTAGGACAAATGTTACCATAGTGATATAGCAGAAGCTAACTTTGTAAACAAATATTTTTACTTAATTTTCTTTAAATTATTAATACGCATTCACTGCTCCTCAATTAGCCTAAAAAATATTATTTTGTTTAAACGCATTAATAATTTTGCCTTGCATCCGGAAATAATAAACATATCTTTATAAAATTATTAATCAACAATAACCTACAGATTGGAGAACACAATTAAAAAATTCCAAGTCAGAATATATATATGTATATATTTATAATATTACATTATACCATCAGACTATAAGATATCATCGTGCTTCTCTATTGTATATTTATCTCTATTTATATATAAATATTATTAAATATATATTTATTTTAAGAATATTGTTCATGAAGGCTTTATATAAAATAAACTGTTAAACCCAGCTGAGTAAAATATAATATAATTTTATTAATTATGTACTAACAAATATATTTAACAAAAACTACCAAAATCAATTATTTTTAAAAAAAATCAATAACTCTTTAAAATAAAGAAAACAATACCTCAGTTTATTTTTCTAATTAATAAATAAATTACATAACTCTTGTTTAATTCTGATTATTTCAATTCAATATATTTTCTTTTGTTTTTATTTTACTAGAGAATTGATTTGATCAATCAAAATTAATTATTAAAATTTGAATTCTTAAACAAAATAAAAAATATAATAAAAAGAGTTATAATAATAATAATAATAATAATAATAATAATAATAATAATAATAATAATTATAATAATAATAATAATAATAATAATAATAATAATAATAATAATAATAATAATAATAATAATAATAATAATAATAATAATAATAATAATAATAATAATAATAATAATAATAATAATAATAATAATAATAATAATAATAATAATAATAATAATAATAATAATAATAATAATAATAATAATAATAATAATAATAATAATAATAATAATAATAATAATAACAATAATATAACAACAAGTGAATAACAAAATAAGCCCTTGCTGTGAAGTATTAATTATATTGTTGAAAAAAGTTTCGATTATTAAATACTCCTCTTCAGTTTCTTACAGAATTCTTATCATCGATGAGAAAGTACCAAAATACGTTTTGATTTTCATTAAAATTGTTGGGTTTATAATAAAACATGAATAAAAATAATAAAATTTTAAAATTATCAATATTAATTAAAATTAATTAAAATTTTGTAAACAAGTAAAAGACAATATTTTTCGGGGGAAAAAGTGATAACCGGTGGCAAGTTTGATTGTGAAGACGAATAAAACACTATTAGATTGGGATAAAGTATATTGAAGGGTCGGGAGCCCAAAAACAAATTAATTAATTAATTAAATTATTTACCGACGAACCAATTAATCAAGGGCCGTCAGCTTAATTGGTTTCCCGGCATTAGTGAAATGGGCAATAAATTGTCCGAACTGGAAAAATCGTTTACCTAGCAGTAATCCAAATTAATGGGAACCCAAAAATTATAAAAGGAATTGACAACAAAATAAGTAGCCAGTTGGTCGAAGAGAAAAATCTAACGAGTTGGAAAAACGAGTGAAAAGCAGTAAAGAGATAAAGAAGCTAATCAGATTGCAGTGACTTATTTCGTTACATCCTTAGGGTTTGTACGAGAATGAAACAATTGTATATCGTAGTGAATATTTGTGAATTAAGATTTCATTGTTGGGATTTTGTCTTATTGATTATTGAACACGAGGAGTCGGATCGAGAGACCTATTCATCGACGAATATTTAATATCCCAACAAAATTCACATTTTAAAAACTGATGCAATTTAACGCATCCAATGTTTTCCAACAGTCTAATCCATACGGATGCCAATATTGTGAATCTGAAGATTCTAATTCTAAGACTTCCGACCTAGATATGACCCAGGTTATAAATTGAGTAAAATAATTGAATAAAAAAGCAATACAATTTCATTCAGAAAAAATATACTATGCATTTTACATTCTATATTGAATTCGTTACTAACAGATATTTAACAATCAACTAAGTTATATAAACTTTATAGGAAAAGAAATTGAGAATGACAATTTGGAGGAACTTTAATCAAAAAAAGTTATTGAAAAGAAGCAGTTTTGACGAAAAAATAAGTTCAACAAGCATTGTATATAGGAAAGGTAAAGAAGGCCTCTCAGAGAAAAGTGGAGGAAATACCTTCAAGGAATCGTGGAAGAAGAACAAAATAAGTAGAATCTATCCTGTCAGAAAATCGAGAAATGAAAACCAAATACTTACCGGTTTTCTTTGAAAATAAGACCCCCAAATACAGGACCATGGTTTTATTTTCGGGGGGTCTGATTTTCGATTTTTTAGGAAATTATTTCTAGTGGAATGAAGAACTTCTAAATGCTAGACTAAAAGATATCTTATACTCTTCAAATGTGGGAAACTTATATTTAATTGATGACGATGCTGATATTGATTCTATAAAAAATTTTAGAATAAACTAATTTATATTAATTTATTTTCATTGGTTTTATTTTTAATTTTATTAAATTTTTGTATTTTTTGAAATGCCAAGACAATGGTCTTATTTTTAGGGGGTCTTATTTTCGAAAAAACCCAGTAATTGTCGGATATCATTTGTAATCACTGTTAGTATTCTGGTTTTAATTTTACTAGTTTTTGATTTTTTGTGTTCCGCATGTTTTCTGTTCAGGATATTGCATTTCTATGTAACGTGCCTTTTCTGTATTCCATTTTAATATTATTCAATAGGGAAAATTTGAGTTTCACATAACAAGAAAACAAATGTGACATGTTGTCAATTAAAATCTAAAATCTTTAAAATTCTATTAGTTTCACAATAGCGTTATTTATTTAATGAATCTAACCCCCTCTCCCCTCCGTTGGTAGCAAATATTCTATGTCAAGAATTACAAAAGAGATAACACCAAGTGTTAATTTCTATTAATACCATATAGTATATTTGTAGAAAATCTTAAAATGTCAAAATAAAGTAAGAATATATTTCAGTATTTGATATTCAAATGAACATCTTACAAGTTCTATATTTATATTTTTAATCTGAGACAAAATGAAGAACAGAAAAATATAACCAGACTTTGGTAAAACAATTATTAATTAGAATTCGACATATTTCAATTCAATTTATAACCTCAGGCCAACGGGTTTTATGCTAATTAAAACAGAGGTTCAATTGATATTTTAGACGTATTATTTTAGAAGGTGTGACAAATACATCCATTCTAGCAGTTTTTTTAATATTATAAATAGCATTATACTTTAGTTGAAAGTTTTTATTAGTCTTTTTATTTGTCATATTCGTTATAATAATAATAATAATAATAATAATAATAATAATAATAATAATAATAATAATAATAATAATAATAATAATAATAATAATAATAATAATAATAATAATAATAATAATAATAATAATAATAATAATAATAATAATAATAATAATAATTATAATAATAAAAAACGGTGATTTTTAGCAGCAAATTTTAAGCAAAGGAAATAATTACAGATAATCCCTTGTTGCAAAGTATATATAAAAGTATACATAAATAATCCTTTTCAATTTCTTAAATTTTTTCAATCAATTAAATAAATAATTTGCAGCAAAGGCTTATCTTACTATTATTATAATGATATTATTATTTTGCATCATGATCATTAGTATTATTATAAAGGATATTTTAAGACATGTAAATAAACATACATACGTAAATCAATCAATTAATTATTTTAATTATTATTATTATTATTATTATTATTATTATTATTATTTTTATTATTATTATTATTATTATTATTATACCTGCTTGCACGATCTGATTCAAATTGTCTCGGTTGTTTAAAATGAGAAAAATGTAATCAACTGGTATTGAACTCAAAAGGTCAAGCAAAAACCATGTTTTCACATAATGTTTTGCGATGAGTTTTGGTTTGAGTATAATTTGTTCGACATAATCATTTGTTATTATTCCTAAATATAATACAGAGTTATTTTACATAATATGAATTATATAATACATGTCTAATAAAAACATCATCTACAAGTAATAAAAGACAGTTGTAAATTCGTTTGTGGAATTCATATTCTGAGCCTTTGTTCATTGGAAGAATATATTGCAACGGATAATTTTGTTATTCTATTTTATTGTACCCTTTAATTGTATTTTTTGTGTATTTGGATCTGTTCTTAAGGGAACCTAGTCTCATAAACTCACATACTGGTTATACGCTTGCTATGAGGTTACTTTTCAAAATTGATGGTTTACAATTTATAACAGACAAATATTTCATTATCCAATAAAACTGTTCACATGCTTCTTTTGTCAGAGACATTCGATAACCAAAATGTCATAAAATGGGCATTTGTAAGCCTGCAATATGCACAAATATTTATATTATTTGATTGTCACTTTAAACAAATTGCAATCTTTCATAATTTAATAATTAGCATATTTTTTCAAATTTATTAATTAAAATTTCGTAAGATATATTACTTACAAAATGAGATTTTATTATTATTTTTTTATTTATACTATGGGCTGTTAGTATTTTATAAATGATTAAACAAAAGAAAAAATATTCTTTTCGGTAACTAGTCATTGGAAATGGGAATAAGGCTTCTAATTATTTATAGAATAAATTATTTTTCATTTGTCTAATATCCCTAACGCTCCCAGATACAATCTGAGGGTCTTTTATCTTTTTAAATTTTTTCAAAAAATATCTTTTGTTATATTTTTATCACAAATTATTAATAATAATTTTCATAATTTTACTATAATATTGAAAAATAAATAAATAATTCATTGTCGGGTAGATGTGACAAACAACACTGACAAATTGTCAATGCTACTAGACATGATGGGGACCGTGACTTGACCAAGGTGTAAATAAAGCTGTTTTCATAAGTTACAAAACTTTTTCCCTCTGTTGTACAAAACACTAATAAATAAGTAGTAGGATGTGTCACTACAAAAACATGTCACCGCAATAACAGTACTCCCTCCTTCTGTTTCTTAAAATTTTTCTAAGTCCAAAAGTACAAGGTCATTTAAACAAAGACCATAACTCATTCAAGGTCATTGAAACAAAGACCTGACTCATTCAAGGTCATTGGATGAGTCATCATAACTTACCAAGGCCAATTTTTTTTAAGAAACAGTAGATGACTCATTCAAAGTCATTAGATAAGTCATCATTTTTTCTCAGGTAATTCAAAGTTTTTCAAGGTCATATTATTTTTCAAAAATTTTTAAATACAATTTACTACTTAATGTTATAAGTAGTGTTATTATTATTTTTACTATAATTATTATTTTTACTATAATTATTATTTTTTTTAATATTATTATTACAAGTTTTTTTAATAAACTCCTCTTGCACATGTCCTTGTTACTCATTCACTCCTATTGCTCATGTCATTGGTATTTATGCACTCCTATTGGTCATATCTAAGTCATGCGCGTGTAATGTTTATTAGTATTATTGATGTGTAACAAAGACATTTAAAACACACACATATATATATATATATTATATATATATATAGTGTTAAATAATATAACAGAGCTTTTATTTTATTATTAATTGTATTAATCTTCTTAATTAAGATACCGGAATTCAGTATTAAATGGAATCAGACTTTTTTAATAATCGATAGACTGTTGACAGAGACCTATAATTATTTACTACTACCAAAAATAAATAAGCCTTTTAAACATCACAATATTCAAATTCTAGTTGAATTATTCGGTTTCAACAAGTTACTAATGAAATTATCTAGTTGTATCTTATTTTTAAATAATATAAATCCTACAGAAATTAATATGCCTAATGTATTCTGGATATGCATGGATTTGAGATTTGGCAAATATCGAGATGTTATTCAATCCTACATTGATAATGCAGATAAAATCGAAATAAAAATCAAGGATAAACTGGATGAAGTACAAAAACAATATCTTACATGTTCAAGTTGTTTGATTAATAAAGTCAATATTTTATATTTGCCATGTGGTCATATCATTATTTGTTCATTATGTTTTAAAAACTCTAGTAGATGTGAAAGTTGTGGTATAACTATTGATGAGTATCATTTTGTGTATATGTAATAAATGCTATTTAGTTTCTAAAGAAATTTTATTCAAGTTACTTTTAACTATTGTGAACATGATTTCTAACCCTAATATATAAAAACAACTAATAACAAAATAATCAAAACATATATAAAATAAGTAAATGTACAAGTTTATTTTTTTTGTAACATACTAAATTTTTATCACATAATTGTTTCTGATAAATTCTTTTATTGATGATGACCATCCAGGAGCCAGAATTTCGTTGAAAATATCTTGAAATTGCTGTGTTCTTGTACCTGTAATTTTACGCCCTTAGCCTTCATGGTTGACCTATTTCCCAATAAACTATAACATTTAGGGTGCAAGAAAACCCACTCACTAAACCATTCCCCCTTACTCTCATCCTTAAACTTTTCTAAAACAGATGCTAGTCGTCTGAATATAAAAGATGGAGGGGTCATAATTAGATGTATCAAAAAGGTCATCCGAAATCATCGCTTATAATAAAATATCTAATTTTTAATTTTTAATCTTCAAAAAGAAGCTGTCCGTATCACCGGCAATTAAATTTATATCACAATTATAAATAGTTCTATACTTTTGCAGCTCTATATACTGCAACTGATACATCCGTAGTTTGGATAGATTTAGTACTGATTGTTCGATGTAACTAGGCCTATTTAAACATATTGAATCCTTATTAAGATGCGGGGCAAACAGGTTCTCATCAACTTCGATGGTTTTTCTGAATGTCGGTTTTAAAGAATATGTAATTAAATTTTCAAATGAATTACATAGTCGCAAATTCATCGGCTTCTTAAAGTTTTCAACGGATTTACCATACAAGCTGTTACTATATAATTTAAATAAATCTTTATATATCTTGCTGACATCTATGTAGATTTACAACCTTAGCCCCAAGTGAAAGATAAAGCCTGAGAAGCCTCCAATGAAGTACATGGTTCTTTTTTGGATAATGCTTGAGCATTAGCTTCTCAACTTTTGAATTTGATGGGCAGATCTTTTCCGGTCCGATCGGAAAGTAATTTAAAAAATCATGGAAATTTTCAGGGAAATCAATATCAACTTCCATAGTATATCCATATGGAAGGGTTTCAATACCCGCAACATTCATGAACTCATTCAACACATCATTCAAACCATCAAGCACCCAAACAAAATCAGCATACGGCAAAGATTGGCTAAGACCCCAAACGTACAAATTATTTATATCTATATACAGCAATTCGGTGTCCTCTGAAGACGCGACATAGTGTTTGTTAACAAACGTTAACCCTCCTAGTATTCATCCCTCGTAAAAATTAAACATTTCCATGTCTGTAAAAGCTCTATGGGTTCTTCTAATTTCATCAGTGCGGACATGTCATAAACCCATGATATTCCAGGAATTCCATCGAGTAGGAATAAATCAACGTTTAAATAATGCATCATATAGTCACGCAAAGTAATACAGTGTTTTGCATCCAAACCAATTCAGCAGTCGTATACTCATCATCAGTCAGACCCTCCCATTTAGGAGGCAATTCATAAGTAGTTTCAAGAACATCAAAAGAAACGGCATAATCATAAGGAAATATACCTTTAGAATCAATAATTGAACCAGGAAAGGCAGATGTAGTAAGAGGTAGTGTAGTAAGTTTTTTTACAGCCTTACATAAAGAGCAATTTACAAATTGCATAATATCTATATATCTAACAGCCAAAAATTTTTATATGTACAATCAAAAAAATTAATTTTTCAGTTGAGGTAAGGATAATGTCTAAATTCCAGAAGGAAAACCGTTGAGATTATGTTGTAAAATATGATGCAGATCTTAACCTTTTAAATTATGAAACACTATCGGAAGCAACTTATATATTCTACGCGTAAAATTACATTTTCGGCACGCTGCACCAAGGTATTTACCTGTAAAGTGACAATGGTCTTTAGCAGGATTTACAATCGGTTTCTTGCAAAGATAACAAGTTCGACATGATTTAAATTCTCGTTGTTCATCGAAAGACAAAAAACTTATCAACCTTTCCTCTTCCACATCATAATAAGGTAGGACAATTGTGACAGTGGTTCCTATCACTTTTCTCTAATATAAGTAAATAAATGGGTGTTTCTTCAGTGACCTTTGAACGATGAATTATACTTAAATTAGGGTGATGGAAGAAATAACTATCAGGAACCTCTTCAATTATCATATATTATCTCATATACTAATTCGTTTAAAAACTCGGTGTATTTTGTAGCTCTATGCCGATTTTCTAAAATTAAATCTTTTTTAAGAATCGCCAGAATACTATAAAAGAAGCATTTATCGTCGGTATTTTTAAAGTTTATAATAGCTTTTTTAAGTTTTTTTTTAAAGTTTTTTTTTGCATTGATTTTGGCTTCATCGGATGTTGGACTTCTTTCATTATACGATTGAACTGATCATTTGTTTTATTGGAATAAACTTTTATACTATATTGAACTTGATTCATCATTTTTTCATTAAGTTTTCAATTTTCATTTAATTTGAATATTGATTTTCTTAATTCATTTTTGAAAATAAAACGGTCTTATTTAGATATAGAATATCATCATATATTTTGTTCCGAGCTCTTTTTAAAGTCATTCTTTCAGATAATCTTTTGACTGGAGTTTGCAAATGTCTAGGTCTATCTATTATATATAATACATCCATCAACACGGCAGTATCAGGACATACAATTCTTGTTGAATTTTTACCTTGAACGGTTGCAACAATTGAGTTAGCCATTCAAATAACTAACAACTAATATTTTTTAATATTTTTTTAATCATTTATTAATATTTATTATTTATAGTTAAAATTGTGTGAGTGTGTTTAACTTTTCATTGGTTAAAATAAATATATAAATAATTGATATTTCCTTTTTTATCATTATAATGGATGTTATTTTACCGAGCACGAAATTCAACACTGTGATAACTAATTTTTATTATTATTATTATTATTTTTTTATTTGTTTTGTAGATGATTATTTTAAAGTTATCAAAGAACGTCTCGAGTTCTATTATCCAGCTATACATGAAATATTGAGGGACAAGCCGGCATCAATGATTCGAGACTTGGTCTTTAATCATACATTTATACGGATATTTTCCGTATTAGATCAGTTCCTATGCGACATCAAACAAAACAAAACCTTAACGGATATGGAACTCGAATATCCATGTGGTGATAAATGCCATTGCTGCGCTACTCGATATCTGAAGTATTTAGAATGGCTTTGACTAAAGTTTTTCGACAACATTACTGTAGTCGAATTATTTCTTTTTAATAAATGTTTTTGTTATTAATGACTTTGTTTTTATTATATAATAATAATATTAATAATAGAAATAATATTAATAACAGAAATAATAATAATAAATAGTAATATAATAAGTAATAGAAAAATAATAAAATTATAATTTACTACTTATAATATTAAATAGTAAATTCTATTTAAAAAACTTTGAAAAAAAATTTGACTTTGAAAATTTTGAATGACCTTGAGAAGATTTTTGTTGAGTCATGGTCTTTGTTTGAATGACCCTGAGAAAATATGATGACTTATCCAATGAGTTTGAATGAGTCATTGCCTTTGTTTAAATGACCTTGTACTTTTAGACTAAGAAAAATTTTAAGAAACAGAGGTGGAGGGATACTGTTCTTGCGGTGACACTTCCCACTACTTAAATAAATTCGTTAAATTTGCATAAATATTTAAAAATTAATTAATTGACTGTAAATGTAAAAATAAATATGTTTTGGTTGGAAAATGGAAACCAATTTGCATTAGAAGGTTTAAGAAAACATGGAAATTAAATAGTTAATTAATTAAATAATTAAAAGTTTTAACATAATCTATGATCGTGATTTGAAAAACATAGCTGAGTACAATATGAATATTTTCATTAAAATGCTTTGTTTTCTTATAAAATTTGGCAACAGGAGTTTGTTTATTCAAATTAGAAGATTATTAGATTAGTTAGCTCCGGTTATCTTAGTCAAAGAAATTACGTTTGAAATCGACATGAAAAAGAAAATAGAAATGAAATTCAATCGTTGCACAAACATTCCCTCCAACAAAGTCCACGTCTTGCACACACACACACACATATATATATATATATATATATATATATATATATATATAATATATATATATATATGCTTCCAAGCATGAAAAGAGTTAACATTCTGAGAAACTCTTTAACCAGTCAATTCTTTGTACAGTTTAGTTTAGATAACAAAGGTCTACCAATTTCTAGAGAATATTAAATTCCTAGTCGTATATTCAACTCTAAGAACTGAAATGTATCATATATTGCTTTGTTTATTTGATAAATTACACCATGTCTGCTCTGAGATATACATTGACAATAATATAAAATATCATCTGATTATCATCTCTATCAATTTCGTCACATTCTGATCACAGTTTGAGATTTTTTACAAACTCTAATTTTAATTTTGTCCTCATTTTGCTGGTTTTAGAAAGTTTTAGACTAAGTTCAATCTAATAGTCTACTTCTTGATGTTTTTCACTTTCATTTAAATGACCTCGACATAAATATAATAATAATAATAATAATAATAATAATAATAATAATAATAATAATAATAATAATAATAATAATAATAATAATAATAATAATAATAATAATAATAATAATAATAATAATAATAATAATAATAATAATAATAATAATAATAATAATAATAATAATAATAATAATAATAATAATAATAATACTTGTAAGAATTTGCACAAAGCAATTAAATTCATCATAAAAGCTAATAATTAACCTTATCTAGAACGAAAATATTCGTCAAACACGTTAACCGTGTTAATTGTTTTTATCAATTAATTTTTTATGAATATCATCAAATTAAAACAAAATAAAATGATCACATGAATAAACAAAATATTTGCTTTTACAATACAATTATAATCAAAAGAAAATCTTTAATTAAAACATTTTATTCAAACACTATTTTCACTCATCGAATTCATTTGGCCCATATAATAAGTAGAAATATTTTTATAAAAAAATAAAATATTTGGGATTCAAATAACGTTAGTAAATGAAATTTACAAAATGAATGAGTGATGAATTTCTTTAATTAAAAAAATTAGTTACATTTGGTTTCTTAAGGTGGTTTTCAATGAAATAAGAGCAAATAAAATCTTACTTTCTCCATCGGATCTCAATGAACGTTTTTAATGAAATAACAATGCAAATATTGTTTGATTTGACTGTTAAACTTTACTGTCAATGTTTACTTAATCAGTAAAAAACGTGTTGGCTTGCGAAAATAAAAATTATTTTTAAAAAGTAATTGGTTTTTAATTCCTATTAGAAATTTAAAAATGTAAATTAGAAATTAAATTTTTTTCGGTTGTCTCTAAGAAAAATTTTTAAATATTAACTTAACAGTTGAAACTATTAACTTAAAAGTCATTTCAAAAAAATATAGTTTAAGTTAAATTATTTTAAAATAAACTTCCGAAGTTTTCTTCGAAATAATGAAAAAATTACAATTATCAATTCCTATGTGAGACTCTAAAACAGTTATTATCTTTATTTAACACAAATTTTGCAAATTTGTATTTTTAAACAGTTTCCAAATTGTTATATATATAATTAAAACAATTATAATAAATTTATAAACACTCTACTCATAATCACAATCAAAATTGTTTTCGTTTTGTTTAATCACATTGATTAATAATTATTAAAGCAAATTAATGTCGATTTAAAAAAAATTCAAAGAAATTAAAAGAAATTATTTTGAAATATTTTGAGAAATACTAATAATTCATTTTTCGCATTGAATATGTTGAATTATGAATTATGTAATAAAATTATAAAAATTAAATTAGATTTTATAGAATAATTATTGTCATTCTATGAAAGGTATAAAAAAGTAATTAAAAAAATATTACCCGTTCGAAAATTCACACCAATGTCGATAAGAAATATTGTGTCAGAAATGCAATTGAAAATAATCCGATTCATATTTAGGTCGTCATTGAAGAATGAAATAGCCACAGGCAAAATTATTAAATTTGCAATTAATAGGATGAGCATCAAGAGGTCCCAATAAAATCTGCATAAAAACAAAATAATAATAAATTAATAATAATAATAAAAATAATAATAATAATAATAATAATAATAATAATAATAATAATAATAATAATAATAATAATAATAATAATAATAATAATAATAATAATAATAATAATAATAATAATAAAAATAAAATTCTAACATTTTACAATTATTAAGATAAAGACTTTATTTTAATATTAATTAGAATTATACAATAATTATTCATGGCTCCAAATATCCTTTATCAGATTATGTTTGAGATATAAATGTTTTTAGAACTATTATGAAAATAATATAATCTAAAATGAGTGAAAAATGTTTCTTTTGTTGTAATTATTTCATAATCATTCATATTACAGAAGTGAGCAGATTATTCTTTTATATCCTTGGTCTGATCTCCTTTATAATGTTCTTGTGAAGTTCCACAGAAATTAATTCAATCTATTTAAATTTTAACTATTATATTATTATTATTAATTATATTATTATTATTATTATTATTAATTATATTATTATTATTATTATTATTAATATTATTATTATTATTATTATTATTATTATTATTATTATTATTGTTATTATTATTGTTATTATTATTATTATTATTATTTACTATTAAAAATTTTCAAGTTATTTATTTTTAGAATAATTTTCTGCGCTTTGCATAAAGTACTGTATAAAATGAATAAATGTTAAAGAAAGATAAAAATGAAAACAATGATGATAAGGATAAAAAGATTTTAATAACGACTGGGAACAAGAAGAGAATGCCAATATTTTGAAAGATAATAAATGTAAGAGAAAATGAAGAATAATAAATAAAATTAAGACTCCATTGAATATAAAAGTCTGCATTTTTGTTAATTTGGTTGAAGAAAAAAGTCCACGATAAAGAGTCAATAGGTTAGTGATATCCTAATGCAAAATTAGAAGTAATTATTAAAAGTCCTGTTAAAGTCCTGGAAAAGACTTGTTAAACAATCACAAACAAATATTTTTGGCCGTCTTAGAAAAATGATATTACTAGGACTGTATCAGTATGAATAGAGTGACTTCAAAATAAGTACATTAATGGAACCAGTAGCGCTACCTTACAGAAAAACGAGTCAGAAAAACCATTTCCTACTATTTCAATTGAAATTACAGGTCCGTTTACGATAACTAAAAAGCATAAAGAGGTTGATGACAATTGTCTAAAAATTGATACCAAAACTATTGTCAAAGAATTATGGATTCTTTGAATCTCAAAATTTGGAATACCAGAAAAAAGTGGAAGTAGTTTTCAATGATTTTCAGTTTTATTCACAAAGAGTTAGATTGGCGAAGAGATTATTGAGTACCGCAAAATGTATGATAGAATCAGCTTTGCAAGAAATGAAGGCAAATAAGTTTTATGAGGTTTTGCCGAAACTATAATTTGGAAAATGTATATTTAAGCAGAAGTCTTAACAGTTCTTACCACTCGAGATAATATTTTGAAAAAGGTTAGACTACAATTTGTGAATATAAAAATATTAGTTCAACATAACAAATTATTATGATTATATAGCATTATTGCAAAAAAATTTATTATACAATAATTGAAAATAAACCGAAAAATAGGAATATTTGGTCGAGATTTATAATAAAAACCGTTGGAATATGGAGGTCAGAATTGGTGATTTCATAAGGGTTAAATAAGTCGTGTAAAAGATTTGAAAATAAAATAATATATCAATAGAAAAATTATGGACAAATGGACAAAGCTTTATACAGTGAAAATATTACAAAGTTATTCAAAGAAATTTCAATCGAATAAAGTCGAATACCGTAAAAGAAAAGCATCAAACACCCGTATAAGGCTGAGAAAGGTAAATCAAAATGTTACTACAACAGAGAGATATCCAATTCGTAATACAAGATACCATTATCCAAAGTGCATGTTTGATAGAAATTATTGTCATAAAAGTAAATAATGTTGAAATTAATTAAATCTAGCATTATAAATATTTTATTATTATATTTAGTATCAGATACATTCAATAATAATATTGCAATACTTCACGAAATTATCCAATTTTAATGTTATTGATAAGTTAATTAAAACAAAATAAAACGAAACTTTCTAATTATCGACTAAATTTATACTACTCAAACTTTGATAAAAATATACCATATTTCTAAACAAAATATGATAATAAAAGATAAATACATGATTTTTCTTTAGAAATTATTTAATACCTTCTCAAAATTTATTCCTGAATCCAATAAAGTTATATGAACTATATGAAACTATATGAACCATTTTTCACAAAACTCATTTGTTGACATAGTAATCATTATTTTTACCATAAACTGTTTAATATCAAATTTTTTTTCAATTTAAAACAGTTAATTTATTTTATTTAATAACAATAAATTAAATTACATACAATTATTTTTTACACAGTTGATTTGTTCCACAAAATACTAAGTAAAAAAGAGTTGAGTGTAAAATAATTTTTTGAACAAATAATTTATGTAAAAATAAAATAAAAATACATATTCATTCTTTTTTTTGGGCCATTTATAAAAAAGGAGTTGAGTGTAATATCGAATAAAATTAAAATTATTATTTTTGCTTTACCAAATAAAAACAAAATACTGATGTTCGGTGATCGGTTAAATGTACTTCTAAATCTTCTTGTTTGAATAATGTCAGTGAAACATAATTTGAACATTTGTTAAATTTATTAATTAAATCTATTTTTAAAAGATATGCTTATTAAAAACATTTTTACTTGAGTCTCTTGAAGTATTTAAACAAAATCTAAATAGCTAAAAATAAAATATTAATCAACCTTAATCAACATTTTATTAATCTTACAGAGCGATATTTTTATTTATGCTAAAAATAAAGCTAATTAGCTCTTAAAAATAAATTAATTATTACAATTAAAAAGTGAAATATTTTTTTTATTTATCATGCAATATGAACACAGCAAATAAAGGACACTATAAATTTTATTTAATTTATACTTTTGGTTTATGTCCAATAGCGCCAAATTTGTTTTGTTAGTTAATTATTTAAAAATAGCTTTCATAAAATATAAAAAACACCATTGAAAAGAAATTTAATTAATTAAATATCAAAGCCATGCTAACAAATGTAAACTCAGTATATTAAAAAGTAATTATTATATTAATGTTAATTAATTGCGGTATAAATTTGATGTCTTTGAAATTTTCAGTTGATGTTATTTTTATAAAGTATTAATTATTAATTTAGTAATTATTTTATTTGTATAATAATTTTATAATACTTTCATTACTGAAAAATGTATTTCTCTTTGAAAAATAACACTCGGATTATATTTATTGTTTAGAAAATACTAATCATATGATTAAGTAATTTTTAATTGTCAATTATCTTGCAAGCATGAAAACTCCTGAAAATTAAAATATTTGTCATATTTTTATAATTTACTGACAAATAATATTTTTTTATATTAAATTATTAATTGTTAGTTTAAATTAAAAAAGCTCGACATTAGATAAATGTGTGGACTCGATTTTTGGTTTTCGCTTGTTTAAATTACTGATTATGTAATTTTGAATTTTTTCGGATATTTTGCGTCTCTTATAATATTAATAATAATATATCAATATTTCCATTATTTACTTTTCATTTCCTACTTATCTGTTTACATCGTAAACATTTTAAGATATACAATGTGGGCATCCTGGTTTTATTCTCATGTCATTCATTTACGACCCTCATTATTTATCAACAATTTCATTACTTTGTAACTCATCAAGGTGTGTACAAATAGTTTCACATGTATTATCAATGACCCCTATGATCCCGCTATTCATTGCTCCTTATCCTAAATTCTTTCAAATAAATCAAATACAATGCTTTACCACTAAATCAGTACCACTTTTAACAATAAACTTCATAACAAATTTTTCCTGATTACCATTTTATTTTAAGTTAATCTTAAATATTTTAAATATAAATCTAAGATTAAATTTTAGAAATAAATTAGCTTAAAATATAAGTAAATTATATATAAATTAGACATTATTGAAATATCGAAAGAAGCTCCAAATAATCAAAATATTTAGGAAGTATCCTCATCATCAGTCGGCCATAATAATCTGTGTCAAATGATAAATACGAAAACAATTATTATGCAACAGTTATGAAGTAATGAGTTAATTAAATATTTTCAGTAAAAAAAAGAGGGTTGTGATTTAATCATAAATGTCTGACACATAATGTGCAAAAAATATTATAAATGATTTTAAAATTAACAATTCATTTGACAATATTTTTCGGATATTTAAAAAAAGTTTTGTAATTAATTTGTAATTATTTTAAAATAACTTTTGATTTTAAAACAAATTATTCAGCCCATAAATTTTGAGCAAAATCGTGAAAGGGTTAATTTAAATTTAATTGAATTTTCATGTTGGTAAATTGAATATAGATTAAATATATTGTAATAATGCATTTAAATTAACATAATACAAAATTATTTTTTCTTTATCTTTATATTCCCGAATACATTATCTGTTTTAATGAATGAGTTTTGTCTAATATCCAAAATTTGTATTATAAACTTTGAAATTGAACAACCTAAAATACACACAACCTGAATCTTACGCGGTAAACATATGAGTTAGAAATAATATACAAATATTAGAAATTATTTTTATTATTATTATGAAATATTATTATTATTATTATTATTATTATTATTATAATTATTATTGTTATTATTATTATTATTATTATTATTATTATTATTATTATTATTATTATTACTATTATTATTATTATTAATAATAATATTAAATTTCATTATTAAATAATTATCTTTGCATAAGTAAGAGGCGCATGGTATAGCTCAATATTTTGACCTACTTTATAAACTGCTATTAATGGGTCAAAGACTTAATGGTATATAATTTTATTTAATAAAACAATTACTCCTTTGTAAAAATAACAGTTGAATAAAACCGAAAACAACAGAAAATTGCCAAATTTATTCATAATTTATAATTGTATGAGAAAACAATAAATTAGTTTCTGTTTTATTCTTTCTGTGAACTGTCAGTTATATAAACCAAATATTGTGAAATGATGTTAGGCGTCTGATGTTGACTCTCTTGAAATCCTATAGTTATATATTGTAAATAAAATCTTTCATCGGATTCCAATATTTTTATTCCAATGAAAAATAAATAATCATTTTGGAAGCGGTTGAATAATATCGAATTAATAGATTTAAAAGTATTATATTAAAGATAACTTTAAAGCAATTGGTATTTTTAAATCTAGCAAAAAACAATCATTGATAAAATAAAATAGTAAATAAATAAATTATAAATAAAAAATGAATCATAGAAAAAAGTAATAATAAATAAAAATGAATCATTGAAAAAAAATAATAATAAATAAAAAGAAATCATTAAAAAAACGAAAAATAAATAAATAAATAATAAATTTTTTATTGGATCTTAATTTTATTGCAAAATGTGGATTTATTTTTTTTATTAGCATTTTTAAAAGGTTCTGCAGTTGATTTAATATTCCTTGATGAAAACCTGATAAAAATTTTCAAAAAATATGGGATAAACTAGTTTGAGATCAAAACTGGTATAGGCAGACAATTTGCTAGTCATATTCACGTGATATTTTTGTGGTTAGAAAATAAATGCATAACAGAACAATTAGTAGAAAATTGTGTACTCATTTATCTGTCAATGCATGGAGATACGCCTGCTTCAACTGAATAAAAACTTTTATAATATTAGTTGGCTCTTAAATTCAACTTGTTTATAACTAAAATAAATGAAATTTGCTAGGATTTATGTATCAAGGATTTTATTAACTATTACGAATACATAAGACAATTTTTGAATTTTTTTCAAAAATTTTAAGTCAGATTAATTCTAAACTAAACTTAATAATATTTTATTAAAATGAGATACAAAAAAGAGAATAATTTCAACATGAACTTAATTTCTGATTTCGTTTTGTGATGAGCTCAATTAATTGCAATCAGCAAATTCTATGTGGAAAATCATTCCTATTGTTAAGAGTTCACAATATAGGGCAAAATAAAAGGCAATAATTAGGAGAAATATCAGTACATAAAAATAGATTTTTATTTCTATAATAACGAGACTCATGTAGCGAATGTGATTGACATTCGCGGTTTAAAGTATAATAGTAATTCAACATATAGTTTTATTTTTGTGTTATTTCATAGTATATATAGATAGATATATCATAAAATAGAAAATACGCGTGATAGCCTGTCACAAGAACTCCTCTCAAGCGGTGACAAGTAACGACATGACATTTACATATTATTATTATCGTTGTCATTTCTAGTTTAACTGTGGCATTTTCATTTTATTGTATTTGCAATCACAATAAATACGCACAATAACGATTGTTGGGGTTAATATAAAATGAAGGAAATTAAAATGAGGGCAGGAAAATCGAAAATGAACAAAAAGGATTAAAGGAAAAAATTAATTTAAAAATTAAAATAGATAGGGTTAGATGCCAAACCTAAAGACGAACTCAAATATAATGATAACAGTTTAGTGAAAGTCCATAAGGAAATTTATAAGCAAAAAACAAACTAATTTAAATAAAATAATCCCAAAGTGGAAAATCGAAGCCAATCGGAAACCCAAGTAGTGAAGAAAACCCGATCGGAAAAAATAGAATAATTAATTTTATTCAGTTAAAGTATCCTGTGAGCTGGCTGATCAAATCAGATGTTTGAAAAACAATTAACCAAATTTAAAAAGCAATCAAACTCGTATTTTGGGAATAATCATTTAACAAAAATTAAAACGTTTTTCTAGAAAACTGTAAAATAGAGACATTGAGATGAAAAGAATTACCAGCTGATCGAAGAAAAATACATCGAAAGAATTATTGAGGAAAACGAATGGAGATCTGTGAAGCCAAATAAATAAATTTTGAGTATAAATTTAAAAAAGGAATACCAGGAGACAGAGATTACTCATTTTGTGTAAATATAACTCAACATAATTGATTTGACAGAAGAGTGTTTCTCTAATGGACAGCTGTATTGGAGAATGATCAACAACCGACTAAAAATATTTTATTTTTTATTATATGTTAAATATTATTTTTTTTCTATTCTTAATTTTGAATTATGTGTTTTAATTTTTATTACCTAGTAAAAATGCACATTATGTACATATGTATTTATATTTGAACTTTAATCATTTCCACTACATATTTAAACGGTTTTCGAACTAAATATATTTCTTTATTTCATCTTAAGCGTTTTCCGCACGAAATCTAACGTATCCGCAATTTACGATAGAAAACATAGCAAGTGTGTGAAATAGAGAGCTAAGTGTATAAAAGCAAATATATGTTATCTCTGTTTGATACAAGAATTAATTATTATGTTATTGTTATGTTATTATTATAAGTTATTTATGTAATTATGTAATGTTATTATTAGTATGCTATTAATCGAAATAGAAAATCATAAAATAACTTTGTATTTTTATCCACAATGTAAAATTTTAATTAATATTATTTTCTATCGAAAAACCATAATTTGTCAAATTCATGAGTTTTGGAAGTTCGAAGTTTGGGAGGTCATATAGTTTCATGTGGACATTTAATTCTATTATATATTTTGTTAAATTAACTTCGATAGGATAATTAATGAGTCAGTATTTTAAATTAAATGGTAAGTATTTTTATTCTGATATATCAGTATTTTAAATAAATAATCAGTATATTATTTAATTGTTCAGTAGAAAAATGAATTGTTAGTATACTTAGATTCAGTATTTTTTTTATCAGTATTTTTAATGAATTTTCAGTTTTAATATAATTTTGTCAGTATAATAAATCCATTATCAGTAGTTAAATTATATTATAAGCAGAAAAATAAAATCATCAATTATTTAAATTAAATATATCACTATAAAACTTTAATTAATAAGTTTTTAGACTTAAACTAAATTACCATTTTTTAATTGAACTGTTTAAGATAAGTAAAAATATAAATATATCTAACGGAAATTAGCCAAGTTCTATCAACACTTTACTTCCAAAGAAGTGATTATAGCATTTGCGCAAAATAAATTAATTAACATTAAATATTTAAAATTAAATGAAAATAATTTTCCATTATTTTATACTTTATAATTATTCAAGTAACTTTTGACATGTTTCTCCGACAATTATTTTGTGTTTCAGGAACTTATTTGGCATGTAGATGATTTGAGTTTATATTTTGCTGAAAGGTGAGAGGAAGCTGTATAGAGAAATTATTTTCTATTATAAAGGTATAAATTGATACAAAATAATTTCTCAAATTATTTCAAATAAATTCAAAATAACTTTTTTCAGATATTTTTATTTTTCAGTTAATTAACTAATAAAGAAATATTCGTTGGAACTTAATCAATATAATTTTTTAATTTAGAGTGTAGTGCTAACTCGAAGAACTTTATTGTAGTCGCCGTCATTCTCCTAATTCATATCTTATAGTACATAAAATACTGGACTAATCTTTATCTTTAAATGCCAATTAATTTATCAAATTATTTGTTGTTTTGTAAACGATCTATAACCAGATTTAGGTGTTTTTCCTTTCACCTTTAAATTTACCTTTATCTATAAAATAAATTATAATTTAAATGCTTTAAAAAAAATTTGTTTTATAATATTTTGCGACATCTCTAAATTAAAACAGATTTTCTTTAAATAATTGATATTAAATAATTATATGTATAATTTTTAATTATTTTATATTTGGATACATTTTCTGATAACTGTAACATTTATTTATTCTGTTTAATTATTTAATAAATTAATTATTTCAATTAATTAATTAATTAATTAATTATTTCAGTCCTATAACAAAAAAATTAATTAAATTATCTCAAACTCACGATTATTGAAAGAAGTATTTTCGAGGTAAATAATAATTATGATATCAACAATTTCAACATAAATTTGAACATTTATATCCCAATGTATAATTTGATACTGTAGTTAATATTTTAAACTTTTGTTTTTTTTAATTTTTGTTGTACAAATATTTGAAATAATTTTTTAAATATTTTATTTAAATTATTTTCAAATTTTGTTTCAGTTAGCTCACATTTTCATGTCACGAAATAATATTAGAGTGTTATAAAATCAAAAGGACTCAACTTTCTGACCATAAATTTTAAAATCATTTGTTAAAATTTAAAGATAATAAATTAATTTTATTAAAAGATTGTTACATAAAAACTACAATTTCATCCGAGATATTTGAGAAAACATTTTTTAAAGATTATGTGGAAATTTAACGAGAAAGTAATTAATCACAAAACTCCCAAATGAATTAGTGATTCAGCACTATTTATTGAGCTCATATTTAATAAAAAAATAGAATTGTCAACTTTACTTTTGTAAAAATTACAAAATAAAATCCTGGCATATTTTGATAAATTCGTTATCGCCAATTTTTTCTCCATTGTTTAATCTATATCTGACCCATTTTCAAATCCAAATATTATAGCTTATTGATTTTTTGTAAGTTGATAAATCCGCCAGTGTTCGTTTATATCATCCAGTTCATTCTTGTCTTTAGTTGACATTATTACTGAAGTTTCCTATGAGTTTTCTGGAGAGTTCTATAAAGAATTACCGTCCTACATTTTAAGAGCAGCAGTTTGGTAAATATATTTATACGAATCATTTTTAGAACGCAACAGAAAGGAATGTCAATCTAAGAATCATAAATTTTTCAAAAATATTTAAAATAAATTTGTTTATATACTTATAACAAATTAAAACATTTAGAAATTTTGAATACTTAATTATTATTAAAGATTAATTGAAAAATGTCACTTACTTGCTATTATTATTATTAATATTTTTTGTTTAAATATACGAATTTATATTTAATTTGAACATACCATTTAGGATTTCGATGATCCTTTTTTGTTGGAATTTGCATTTATAAAGTTTACTAGCAACTTATGATTTTTTAAAAACAATTTTGTTTAAATGCATTGAAATCTGTTACAATTTTGTTTGTTAAAATCAAATTAATTTCATAAAAAGTCAAGTTCTTTATTTTTAATTGTATTATAAATTTCCTTAATTTAAACAAAAAAATCTATAAATAACAAACTGAAAACTTTTCATAGATCTCATTCGATAGGAAAAAATGTAAATTAGCTATAGTTTCTAGCGTCAACAAAAACGAAGTATAAATAAAACCGATTAAAATACAACATATTTTACGAATAAATATTTATTACACTTATCAGTTTCATTAAGTACGCTATAAAATATTTGAGAGTACTCTCGAATAGTTTGTCTAGTATTATTTTTGTTTAAATGAATAATTTATCATTACTCCATCAAATAAACCCATAACAATACATAATTTCAGATAATTTTTGTAGAATAATCTAACTAGTAAATTTTAGGAAATAAATCGATTAGGAAGTTTTTTTCGAAAAAAAATGAAATTATTTTTGTTTAAATATTCAGTTTTGAAGGTAACATAATTTTCTGCGTGTGTTTCAATTTCGTTTTGTAAATATAATTCCATGCAAATTACTTTTAAAATGTATGCTGTTTTGTTATTTTTATAAAATGGGAAGAAATGTTTTCAAATTCATTGAGAATATTATCAAATTGTTCTTAAAATAATAAATAAATAAAATAGTTTTTCGTTTTAATTGTTTAAAATTTAAATATAACCGAATAAATTGAGTGAATTTAGATGAATTTTAAAAATTAATTGAAATTGAAATTAAAATGAAAATTTCCGATTGTAACTATTGGTAGTAAATGAAAACAATGAGAGAAAATGATATGGTGGGATAATAAATTAATTTACATAATGTACACAAATAGCAATAAAGTTTAAACAAGTTAAATAATTAAAAATAGGTTTAAAAAATATTTTTAATGTATTTTTTAATATATTTTATTTTTATTTTTATTTTTTTTTATTATTATTATTATTTTTATTATTATTATTTAAATTTTAAAATAAATTGTCAATAGTAAAATCCTTTATAAAAATATAATTAAAATAAATAACTTCCTACAAATAATAAAAAAGAATAATTCAATTAGAGAAGAAGCAGGAAGACTTGTTAAATTTTGTTTTGGGGTGATCAGGATCTATATTAGGTTGAATAAACACTGTCGAAATCGGGTTACATAATTATTTATTTAAATTAAATTATTTTAAATTTTTGGAAATTTATTATTTTTATTATTATTATTATTATTATTATTATTATTATTATTTTTCATTATTATTATTTTTCTTGGCTGTTCTTTTATATGAAAAAACCATTCAAAATCATTATAACTATTGAAAAAGATTGTCAGAATTTCAAATGTAACTAAGTCTAAAACAAGATGAAATCCTTTTCGAAACGTCAATAAGGAATGCACCATATAGAATTATTTAACATCTGAAACCACAGGACCATTTAAAATATTTATGAATAAATTATAATATAAAGAATCTTTTTTATTTCACAAATTTATGGGAACCCAGAATGAAGAATACATAAAAGAATTCTGTTATTTATTTTGTTATAAAAGCTAACTAATTTTATCAGAAATATTCTTGGTAAATAATTTATACAAAACTTTCTTTAACCAAAAAATTAAATATTCTTATGTTTATTTTTACTTAATATTTATTCTTCAAGAGAGAAGAAAAGTAAACATTAAATATAAGTAGGTTTCTCTATTTATATAGAAAGAGTCTTGTAAATAGGTAAATTTAATAAAAAAAGCTCTTGAACAAGGTAATGCCGAAAACTTGTGTTAATTAGAAAAGTAAATTGATCTATTAATTGATCTGTCGAAAATTAAATGAAAATAAATGAAATTATGCGATCGAGGATGCAGTTGATAACTTAGCGACTTTCCTCATAAATAAAAAAATTATTTTCAATTTTCATTTTTTCAAGTGATTGTGTTTTTCAAATGAATTTTGAAAATCAAAATTTTATGCCCCAGTCAATTTCATCAAAGAGACATTTTCCGATAAGGAAATCAATTCTTCAATTAAATTAACTGGAAAAATCCTTTTACATTTCCTGAAATATTTTCACGTTTATGTTAAAAATTATAATTTTGGATTTTATATATATAATTATTTTTATAAAGTTTTTTTCACAAGAAAGATCTTCAAATTTTAGATTTTCCGGCAAGATACTAAATAAAAATGGTTTAAAAATTGTTTGTTCTGTTAAATAGAGTATTAAATCTGTTAGTTTGACATTGGCATTTGATAATGTTAATTTATAATTTATAAATGTTTAATTTCAATTGTATTCGAATTATTATTTTAATTATTATTTTTAATTATTATTAAATATTTAATTTTGTTTTAATTAAATCTTGAGTATGCCAGACAATGATTTATGATATTTTAGAACTAAATAATAAACTCTAAAATTAAATTAATATGATTTTTTAAAATAAGATTATTTAAGAAACTATTGTAGCGCTAGAATTGGAGATTTTAATTAATTTTGTTTAAATGTGTCAAAAAAACATAGCAACATGATGATTTAAAATATAATTTCAAACATCACGTAACATATAAAAAAGCATACAACACATGAGAATCGTTAAACAATTATAATTAAAATGATTGAGAGCAAGAAGTTGCAATCATCCACATAGATAAGAGAGAAACAATTTACTTAAAATTCTGCTAGCTCGAAAAGAAAATGATAATAAATAAAAGGATAAATTAACAGATAAAGGGCCAAAATCACAATTATCAATAAAGATTTGGCTTGTATTGACAAACAAAGAAGCTACGACAAAAAGTGCGAAATTTAAGAAAGAAAAAGAGAAATAACAATTAAATAGTTATACTCCTTAGTTTTCCTCAAAAGGCGCATCCACGTTCGAATTTTGTTTGTTTGCAGTAAATAGTGTTAAATTCTATTTTTGTATAATATGATGTCTATGTAATCTTTTCAAATAAACCTTTTCAACGATTTTGTTCCTCTATTAGTTAGCAATTATGATAATTTACCTCTAATGTATGTTTCAATAACAATTTCAAATTATTTGAACACAGGGCAGAACGTGAATAATACATTAGCTTCGGACTAGTGCTTATTTGAACTTCTGGCTCTTTATTGACCGACACCTGTTTAGATCACGGGAAATGAACTTGGAAACAAGTCTAAATCGTAGGAACTTAGTCGAATTTTTTCATAGTATGTAACGGGTTGGTGGGGAAATGAAGAAGGCCTGGGTAGGTTGAAATTCGCGAAGTAGAATCTGAAGGTTTGATTAGAAATTAATAAGATGGCAATATGTTTTGGGTAAAAATCCGCTTAATTGAATAAATAAGTAAACTTCCATTAAATATTGACGGAAAGCTACATAAAGGTTTAGGAGTAATTAGAGCAATTTATTGGGTTGAGAAATAAGAGTAAATACGTGCACAAATATTTGAAAAACGCATTAAGTAATAATAAATCATCATATCTGGAATCACAGAAAATTAATAATCTAGGTTAGAACCATAAAGAGAAAAATGGACGTAAGAATTTACATCGGCAGTCAGGAACCTCAAAGTGAAAATACAATGAAGATTGGTTCTAGAAATGGTGCTCATTTGCTCATTGGCTTTCAACTCCAATGTACATTGCCAACATGTTAGTTGAGACACATGTGAATGTGCGGTATGAAGCAAAATAATCACGAAAGTGTTCATGGAATAGTCGATGATAAATCTTTAAGTGACTGTAGAAAAATTAAAACAAAATACCTTCTAAGTGCCATCACTATCAAAATACTATCAACACACTAATTAATAAATAACATTATTATTATGTAATTATTACATAAAAAAGCATAAACCTTTAAAAATATTCCTTTAATTTTATTTTAAACAAATAACAAATTTAATATTTTTCAATCCAACTAAAGAATTTAAAATTTTATCGCCTCAATATTGAGAGAAAATTTCCCTGAAAATTCTGCATTTAATAGCTTCGGTTTTCATTTCTTGGCAATATTTATCGGCAATAAAATTTCTTTTAAATTAATCTCAACATTTTCACCGACTTAGTAACCAATATTGAGGTATAATTATAAAATAAAAGAAATTATTTAATTTTTTCCTCTGTATTGTTTAATTGTTATTTAACTAGATAGATGTAACCCAGTCATATATAGGTCAAGAACTCCATGAAAAAAGTAGGTAAAACTTTTTGGTATATGACAGGTTACCATAACAAATATGAGTTAAGCATGATAATCATGAAAATAGGCCAATCAAAGTTCAAGGCCGTTTAAAGATCATTTTAAGGTCAAAAAGGGTTATCATGGAGGTAAGTTTAAGGATACCTTCATGTCAAAATAAAATTAAGGTAAAATATAAAACTCTCACTAATAAGAAAAACTAAAAACGATAAAGATTGGAAAATCTTAAGGATGAACTGGAAAGTGGCCTGTCTGAAATGAAGTCGAATATTATTTTTGTAAACAAATTTTCATAAAGAAAAATTTGAAATATTTTTTCGTTTTCCTCTATTTATTTTTCTAAAACTTTAAGCAAATGTGACTAAGAACGTTTTTCTTCTGAAAATGTGAAGTGAGAATAAATACAGTGAAATACATTGATCTAGATTTTGCTTTTTCAATTGAAATTAATTTTAAAAATTATTATTATTTTGTCGAGATTATAAAAAGTACAGGAAATAAAATACAAAATTTCGAAATTTTAAAAATCAATTAAAATTTTTAAAAAGTAAAAATCTATATTTTTATGGGGGGAATTGGTAACTGGTAGCAAGTATTATCCTTAGGGTGTTTACTGGCCTTTGGAAATTATATCTTGTGAATAATTACAATTATAGATTTCTTTGTTGGGATTTTGTTTCATTGATAATTGAACACGAGGAGTCGGATCGAGAGTTTCATCCATCTACGATCTTTAATATTCCAACAATTTTATTGTTTAATATATAGGTTAAAAAATTGATTAATATAATTAAACGTTTTTAACCTCTTCATTTTTGATTTGTTATTTAGGATTTCGTTGATCTGTATTCAATCAAATGAAAGATAAATTTGTTGTTTTCTGATCGATTAATGACATATAGTTTGAAATGAATTGATAAATAAATTAATAAATAATTTAATTAAAAAATTAATTATTAATTTAATTATCATTTTTAATATCCTTAACAGATTTTTTCGAGGAAAATCAGTTAGAAAATATATAATAGATGTATATTTGATGAAAAATTAAATGCTATTTCAGACATTATTATTACGCATAAATCAAATTGTTTGTCAGAAAATTAACCCAAAAATTAGGCAATAAATTTCAAAAATTTAAAGAAAGGAAAAAATTAGTCTAACCGAAAACTGCTGCAAGGATGGATTATCCAATGTCCCTGTTGTTGCTGTCGCTTCTTTTCTTTCATCAATGCATTTCGGTTTCCAAACAACTTCATCGCCAATTTATTGTCAGATGGTTCAAAAAAGGCAAACAGTTGTTCTTTGAGATAAGTTGAAGTGCTGGCACGAGGATGCCGAAATCCTGGCACACCGCCTCCAATAAATTCGTTTGTGCTTTGATCACTTAATGAAAGCTCATCTGATTGAATATCCCGATGGCGTTTTATCGGATTTCCGGCTTGATTGTAACCGATTTTCGAAAACGGCTCTCTGAATTGAAGAGACGAAGCAAATTTTCTCAAAGAACCGAATTGTTGAAGTTTTTGAACGTTACTCCTGTTTTTCATGGAATGTCGAAACTTCAACGACAAACCGCTGCTTTTGGGTTTTTTAGCCGGAGCTTTGAAACTGCTCGTCTTTTCTGGGCATTGAGTTTCAGAAACGGCATTTTCCGAATCCGGAACCCCAAGTAGATAAGTGTCACTGATTTTCTCGAGCTGCGATCCAATAATAATGTGTGGAATATCTAAATCTAAAGAACGACTTGTTCGACGGCCAAAAATCGCTTTACGATTTATGGTTAGTTTTCCGATTGGCTCGTCTAGCAATGGATAAGAACCGTTGAAAGTTACAGAGCTAGCATTGCTGGGACTTCTAATTCGGTCTTCGGTTGAATCAGGAAGTTTTAAACAGCTACTCAAATTACCAGAACGAGTTTTATTGGTCCTTTCATCAGCATTGATTTTGATCGATTTATCAGAATTCATATTTCCAATCGATTAGCAGGCATCGCAGAGAGTAATTCCTCACAGAAATCTATTAATTTTTAAATAAAACAAAACTCAATTGAATTATCCATAAAATATTTCAATTATATTTTTTAAAATTATGCGTGAGCAAATCCTAATTTTTCATTAGTTGCATAAACTAAGCAATTACTTTTGTCTGTTTGATGGAGAAACTGTCCTCGTTTTCTATATTGCAAATACAGGTGATCTCTTTCGCCTTCTCTTTCAGAAAGTAGCATGGTAATTCAATACTTCATTACTTGACGTTCAGTTCGCTTTGACGAGAAATAAATGACGCTTGAAACTATATATCAACGTTAATTAATAATTATAGATTTTGTAAAATTTCACAAAATTGAATCTTCAGAGAAAATTATAAAAATTTTGCTTTCTATGAATATTTTGAAAATTACTTGTTTGTCTAGAAAAATTATTAATTTTATTATTTTTATCAATAGAATTCTTAGTATTATTATTAATTACTTTTTTATTAATTTCGGACAATATATAAATATTTTTATATATTTAATAAAAATTTTCGATACGGAATTTTCATGTGTAATTCAAAGAATTAATCATGAATTTTATTTAAAATAGTTGATATGGGTGAAACCAAATTATTGGAATTTAATTTATCTACAAAGAAACATATAATTTATTAAGCATCAATTATGTTATGCACATGGTCAACATTTATCAGTTTGCGATAATGTCTACAAAATATTTAGAATTTTAGATTCTTCAGATGGTGAGTATAACGATTTGATTGCCAAAATCTGGATGAAGACGATAATAGTGAAGATGACGAAAGTGTGAACAAGAATGAGGAGATCGACATTTGATTGTCAATCAAGTCAATACAGCGATTTATTTAATTTAAGAAACGTAGAATTTAATGATGAACTGCAGGATAACGTTAGTAGTGCCCTAATAATTCCTTAAATCATCATTTCAAAATGATATTTTGTAAAATTACGTTCGAATTGAGTACAATAAGGAACTTAAGTTGATACTAGATGTAAAAACAAAGTAGAACAGCCTTTTTTTGGAATGCTCGAACGATTTATTGCCTTAGAAACTTGCATATGGAAAGCTTTTTTAGATTTAAATATAAAAATCTCAAAATATTAACATGTTCGAGCAAGAATATTTATTAATAAATGTTGCAATAACGGAGCGGCATTAGGGCTTCTCAAGCGGGATCCCGGGATCTTGCGATTATAAAATATTTTATCCCAGGATTTGAAAATGGCGGGAAGTGAGAAGCCCTAGCATTTATCGCATTAAAAAAATTGGATGTGTTTCTAAATTTATTATCAGAAATGATAAAATGAATCTAAAACAGTGAAACTTTAAATGGCGAAAGTATATGAATGTATGTTCACTACTTGAACAGATATATTAAAATTAATTATTATTATTATTATTATTATTACTATTATTATTATTATTATTATTATTATTATTATTATTAATTAATTAATTAATTATAAATTTTTTAATTAATCTGAAATTTGTGCTCTCGGCTGCGGTCAAATATGTCAAAGGAATAAACCGGAGAATGTTGGGATTTGGAAATTAAAAAAATAAAGTAATAGAAAATAGCAATAATCGGGAGTTTTGAATGGTGAATCTTGAGTAATTGTATTAGCAGAAGCCAAATCGATTGTGATTGTAATAAATATTAATAACATCGAGAATTTATAATTGTTGTTAATATTGCAAGATTCGCTTGTCGTTAAATCGATAATTGTTTGTGTATAGTTTCACTTAGAACCACAGAAGTTTGCATTTCTTAAATAACTTTGTCTAAGATCCACAAACACAGAATTTAATTTATACAACCCCAATAAAGGTTTAAGAAAAATAAACTTACTTGTTTCTAGGGAGCTCACTAATTAATAAAAGATGGGGAGAAATGAAACAAAATTAATTTGCTTTGTTTTTTCTTTGTATAATATTCCAAAGTTATTAAAAACAAAAAATGTAAAAAGCAAGAAGATAATTGGAATTTACTGATGGAGTTTTCTCTCCAGATCTCTAAAATATCCATTTAGACTTTATAGTGGTAGTAAATGGACATCCTGTTGTTCTTTGCCGATTTGATTTTCATTTTAATAATACAACACAAATGAGCCTAAGTTTAAAATGTATTATTTTACAAAATTGTGTTCTATCTGCTTTATATTGTAAAGATTTGACTCAAAAGTTCATATTTTTTCTTTATCCGAACTTTGATGGTAAAATACACTGACGTTTTACCTTTTTTATTCCATCTCATCAATCATTCTAGTGAAAAATTCTTTTTTTAATTCTTATAATAAGTTCTCATAACTATTACTTTTAAAAATCTTGACTGGGTCAGTTCTAAATGAGAAACAATGGATGTGATCTCCCTCTGGGTACTGTTTTGAAAATTTAAATGAGCTTGTTGACAGGGTCATCATGCTGCTGGATGACTTCATCAGTAGGTTTAATTTTTTTATTATGGTGTTTATTATGGGATTTTTTGACAGGTTTTGACCATCTTCACACATTGAACGAGGACAAGGGGGTTCTTATGATCTAATTTTAAAGGAATTTCTATATATAGAAAAGAGAGCAGAAGGAGCAACGTCACATTTATTTGACACACCTCTGTAATAATTTTGACAAAGTTTATAAAAAATATTAAAATATCCTTCATTCATGTGGATAAATTTTTCTTCCTCTTGGGAAGTTTTCAGATCCGCTCCTGACTATAATATAAATTAAATATGTTGAGATTTTATAAGATATCTGGATAATAGTTTACTAAATTTAATTTATGGAAATTTGATATATTTCAGGAGGGAGAATAGGAACAAATGATAGTTTAAAAGTAAATACATGTAAAATTATTTTAAATTGATGAAGTACTTATGATATGTAATTAAAAATTAATTAATTAATCAAATTTTTTGATCTTATAAAAAAAGTCTCTATCCTTTCCACCGAGTAATAACTTATCTTGAGATTTAAAAAACTTGAAAGATCTGCATCCAGTCAGAGAGATTATATTTGATCGAATTCGAGAAAATTCGTTACATTTATGTAGAAGATCTTCCTTCAATTTAGACTGCTTTAGTTTTGTTCAAATTCTGAGGTTTTGAACTCATAAGTTTTGTTGGCGAATGGGGGTTGGTTTTTATTTATTTTTTCTAGGGTTTTTGTGCATCTACCCCCCTAAACGCCATCACGATTATTATTCTATCCCTCCTATGTACCCATGGTGAGTGCCATGTTGGTAATGTACATAAGGGTTGAAAATTCATGAGCAGGTGAGCTCCATTGCTAGAACTACTCCTCATGATATTCTCATTTTCGGGTTCTTGACTGCCGATAGAAGGTCTTACGTCTTTCTCTTTCTATATCCTGGTCCTTACTCGTCTATTCCTACAATTTCCATACTTATTCATCATCTTTACCCATTATTTATAGATGTATCCTTCAAAAATTTTGGCAGCGTTCCTCCCTTATTTTTTGGTAAATTTTCTATTTCATTTGTTTAATCGCGGTATCGACTACATTTGTCCTAGTTTACCTTTATCTTTACCTATATTAAAAATTTGATCAACAATTCCTTAATTCCCGGTACGTTTCCCATGATTTTAAGTAATTACTACCCTCTGTGATCACTTTAATAAACGCTACTCTCTTCTGCCAGATTATATCATTCAACTTTTGAAAAACTACTTTCAAATTTTACTTTCCTAAACTATCCTATCTTTTCCTACTTGATTTTTCCTTAATTTTCCGTAAATATTTTAAATTTCCCCTACAAAACTTTATTCCCGCTTAATTAAAGTCGCACTTCCCGAATTTTATTTTCTACTCGCTCCGGCCACATTTTCAGCAGCCGCCTCGAGTATACAACGGCGCCCTGCGTAGCAGTCCCGTGCACAAAGCCGGAACCGACTACGAACTGCCGAGGGGTTCACGAGGCATGACCCACGAGCTCAACTAAGGGTTTTCACCCACTAGCCGGCACACGGTCGGTCCCATGAACCACCTATTGAAATACGTATTATAAATAAGATTTTAGGGGGATTTGTCAGTGGCACCAAAAGATTCCACGACCATCCAGAATAAAATCAAAGTAACAAGACTTCGAAATATATATTTACACAAAAATAACAGTACTTACAAACCACAGTCATGCAACCAGATTTGAAAAGTTGGCATAAATTGGCATAAACACTTTGTCTGACTGAAAAATTGTCTGAAAATTATGTCTGTAAGTCTGTTATTCTGTCAAAATTCTGTCAGAATTCTGTAAGTCTGTCTAAATTCTGTCTAAATTTGGTTAGAAATTATGAAAATGACTGCCGTATATATAGTATTTTCGTGCCTGTGTGCGACCAATGGGCGATTTTTCGCCATTTTTAGGGTTTTTTAATTATTTTATTTATTTCAAAATATTTTTGTAATTTTTTATATATTTTTCCTTATTTTTTGATATATTAATATTACAATGTTGAATTTTATTTTTATTATTATTTTATTACAATATTATTTCTTAACCCCAATATTTTGTTTTCTGGTCGCCTCTTCTGCCTGTGTTTTTTCTAAACCTTATTTTGCAAGGTTTTGGCAGTTTATTTTATTTTTCGTATGTTTCTTTTTGCATCTGTAGGCATTTTTCCGAATTTTAATTAATTATTTGTTTTTATTTAATTTTTGTTATATTTTTAATTTGTTTTAATTAATATGTTTTATTTTATTTTTGGTTTCTTCTTGCGGTGAGTGCTTATGTTACGGCAGCCATATTGACAATTTCAAAACTACATTAATCATTTTGTTCTAACTTGTACAATTTTCACCTTTTTGTTTAAATTGGTTTTGTAATTTTTGTTTTAATTTTGGCTCTGAGCCCAACAGTTTTGAGCTTATAGGTTGGGAATTTTTTAATTTCATGTATTTAAATGTTAATAAATTTTATTTCTGTTTTCAATATAAATTATACAAATCTTATTTTGAATTTCTTTATAATTCCGAATTGTGATTAAAATTAAATTTATTTTTATTCAGTACTGCAAAACCTATGAATAGATAAAGTAGATCGCATACTGTATAGTTATAATACTAATGGATATTTAATCACATATCATTTCAATAACCAATAAAGGGATTAGAAAGGGTAAGTCTAGTGAAAAGGTTGAGAGAGAGCTAGGATTTTCAACAACGTAGGACCTTCTGTCGGGAGTCGAGGTAGGAAAGATAATATGAAATTGGGTCACCTCCTCGTGTGTTTTCCACAACTTTGTACAGTAAAAACAGGTTAATTTAACAACACACTAAGGACGGTACAATGTTAGAAACTAATAGTTGAATTGGCGCATAAGGATGAGTTACGAATAAATAGCCCGTTTGTCCTTTATAACCAGTAAGTTACTAATAAACGTCAACAGGTGTTAATATTTGAATGCGTTTTGATGGGCTTTTAAATAAAAAATCATATTATTACTGATTCACAAAAAACCATATATTTTGCGTTCAGCGATGAGTTTTACGTTTGAATGACATGTATAGAGTCTATACTATAGACTTAAGACAGTTTAATTTGTCAAATTAAGTTAATTAGAGAAATTACTAGAGGCATTTCTGAACATATATTATATTCAGAAGTTGAGATCAGTATTCTTTCAAGTATACAATGCCTTGTTTATCATGTTTATGGAAAAAAGCAAAATATTTCAACACTAAAACCAAAATAATATAGTAAATATTCAAATGTGTGAGTACGTTAATAACAACTTTCAGCATCATTATACTATATGGGAATATAAAGCAATATTTTTCCTGAGCTCTTCTCGTGTTATATTTCTCACCAAAATATACTCACATACATATACATGTTAAATTTCTCCCTTTTATACCGACATTATTATGCTCTTGCTGACTTTTATTGGTCGCTTCAAATCAAACTTTTTACAGACAGTAAATTACAGGCACCATTTGATAATTACCAACTTGGATTTTATGGAATTGAAACTTTTATTTATGATTAATAACTATTTCAATCAGGATTTAAAATGATTCAAATAAATGTACTCAAACTTTATTTATAAATAATCCAAAAGTTATTCGAAAATCATCTGAAAAAAAATTCAAAAATCATTCAAAAATTATTCAAAATCACCCAACGATTATTTAAAAATCTTATAAAATCAACAAAAAAATAATCCAAAAATCAACTGAAAAATCATCCAAAAATCAACCGAAAAATCATTCAAAAAAATCAAAAAAAGAATCCAAAAATCATCTGAAAAATTAACCGATAAATCATCCAAAAATCAACCGAAAAATCATCCAAAAAAATCAAAAAAGAATCCAAAAATCATCTGAAAAAAAATTCAAAAATCATTCAAAAATTATTCAAAATCACCCAACGATTATTTAAAAATCTTATAAAATCAACAAAAAAATAATCCAAAAATCAACTGAAAAATCATCCAAAAATCAACCGAAAAATCATTCAAAAAAATCAAAAAAAGAATCCAAAAATCATCTGAAAAATTAACCGATAAATCATCCAAAAATCAACCGAAAAATCATCCAAAAAAATCAAAAAAGAATCCAAAAATCATCTGAAAAATCATCAAACAATCATCCAATAATCAACATAGAAATCTAAAATATATTTACTAGCAAATCAAAAATACCATTTTCGTTATAAATGATTTTCAAATATAATTTTTCAGAAACGATTAGAATAGTAATTATTTTTGACAAAAGGCAATTTCTTGACGTGGCCGGGGTATACTTTACCCCGAATTCTAAATTGGATTTGTGTTTCATCTTTGATATATTTACTTTCAATGTATCCCATGCATATATTAATGTTTAAAGTAGGTGAAAAGCACCCGCTTGTTACTTGTCCAACCACTTCATTATTTACAGATAAAATTTCTGAACCACCTAAAATCATAAAATATCAATCAAGTTAATAAAAACGAATTTTACCGTTTCATAATCAGAAAATTATGTTTTGTAATTTGGCATGAAAAAGCTGTTATTATGGTTTTTCAAAAGCCGGCTTATTATTTTTTTTTAAATCAAAATAAAAAAAGTTCGGGGATTTTTTTTATTAATTTAATTTTCAAAAAAAATGAAAACAAGACTAACACAATTTACATAAATGTAATAATTAATAAATAATAAATTTGGCAACGATTTAATTAAAAGATAACGCCAATAAAAAACTTTTCGTACGATATATTTCGATAGCATAACTATCATCTTCAGGTACTTAAAACCAACTAAAAATATTATGAATTAACATTTAATTTAAACAAATTATTTTTTATTAATTTAGTTTTGTAATAAATAAATATTTATAAAATATATTCAAATAACTTTTAATTAATTTAAAATTTCATTTATATTATAACTTTTTAAAAAAATTAATGTAATTTAAAATTTCAATTATTTTAATAATATTAAAAAAAATTTCTTTTTTAAAAAACAATACAAAAACATGATTGAACATACGTAAACTATTTAAAAACATTCAAAACATTCGTAGTCACAGCACTTTGCACAATAATCTTTGTATCCAATGACCTTATCAGCAATGTTTCACATATCACGCGTTCCCAATAACTATTAAAACTTTTCAAAAAAATTCTAAAATCAGACATTCCTATTTCACTTTTACAGCCTCTATTGTGCTCACTAATATTGGTCAAAGCCTTCAATCGACAATACTCTAGAACTCGAGTACAGAGATGACGGGAAGTCTCTCCAATGTATGTGGCATCACACCCATTACATGTAAATTGATAAACGAGATCAGAACACAATCCAACCGGAGTTTTTGATTTATTAATAAACATATTGCGTACCTTACACGAATTAGAGACGATCTTATATTCTAAATTTCCTATCTGTTTACTTAACTTCCTTTTATAATTTGTAAAACCTTCAGAGTACGGCAATACTAACACATATTTAGGCTCAATTTTTTATATCCAATTTTACTATTATTTAGATCAACACTCAATTCACACCCATTTGACAAATTACACTCAGACTTTCCAAAACATGGATCCTTAGGATTTTTAATCAATTTATCAACAGTCTCTTTTATCATCAACAATATAAATGATTTAGAATATCTATTCTTTATCAACAACTCAACCAATTTATCAACACTTTTTACCGAATTAGCAAAAGTAGAAGATAAAGACCATGAACGATAAATCAATCCTTTCACCATATTTCTCTTATACTTAAATTCATAAAAGCTTTCTGGAGAAATATAAAGACCAGTATCAGTTGGTTTTCTATAAATCTCTGTCTCATAATGTTTATCTTAGCGTTGAATTAACAAATTTAAAAAGTTATAATATAAATGAAATTTTAAATTAATTAAAAGTTATTTGAATATATTTTATAAATATTTATTTATTACAAAATTAAATTAATAAAAATAATTTGTTTAAATTAAATGTTAATTCATATTATTTTTAGTTGGTTTTGAGTACCTGAAGATGATAGATATATGTTATCGAAAAAAATCATACGAAAAGTTTTTTATTGGCGTAATAATTAATATTAATATTATAAAATAAACAAAAATATTGATAATTATAATAACAAAGTTTTTGATTCAAATAATTTTTCATCAGTTGTTTCAATATTTAAGGAAAGTTTATTCATTTTCTAAATTAAAATAATTTTTGAGGAAAATAAAATCCCGAAAATTAAATAATCCTAAGTCGAAATTGAATTATTTTAGTGAAATGTTCAGCTGTGGAAAATGTACGCTCGCTCTCAGTAGAAGTTTGCTTCATAGTCATTGTAGCAGTTGTATTTTTATTCTTTCACCTATCGTTTCAATGGATTAAATTCCTTTCCAATGGCTTTTCCTTTTTGATTTCACTTTTTATTTAATGCATTTTCATCTACTAAATGATAGAGATGATGTTCATGATAATGATTTTGGTATCTAAAGTGCAACTGATAAAAATGATTGGTATATAGTTCTATTCCGTAAATACTCTTCAATATTTAAACTCTTGGAAAACTGTTTGATAAAGAGCTCCTAAATAATTTTAAAAAATTACGTTTTACATCGTGTTGTGCTAGTGTAAAACACATATCTTTGGGGTTTTGACGATATTTAGTGAATGGAATCAAATTATTATTTCGTCAATCACTTTTTACTAATATCTGATTACAGTTCACTAGGCTCATGGAATAAAAATAAAAATATTGCTTCCGCAGAAATAATTGTGGCCTCTCTTCTACTTAAAGCTTCTACCTCTAGTCTAACTGTTTTTAAAGTTTCAGAAATATTTCCAATATTTTGTTTTGGTCATTATATTAAAGATCGTTTTTACCTAAAGCCTTTAAGGCCTTTTTAATACATCTGATCAACAAAAAAATTGACTAAATCGAAATTCTCCATTGAATTCCAGCTGGTGCTGCAGTCTAGGGTTAAAGATAACTCTTTTCATTTCTGTTCTTTTGCAAATTTTTGATAAATGGTATTCTGCTGTTATGTTCTTCCTTTTCGAATTGCAAAATATTTCTATTTGGATAGAGAACACCTAGAACTGCATGATCCCGGCATAGATACGATTTGGCAGGAGACAAACGACAAAACTTCACCATGACTGGCACTGCATCAGATTTAAAACACAAACCAAAAATTTCTAAATGTTTTGTAACAATATTTAAAACAGTATGAGAGTGACAATATTCATCAATCGGTACAAAACCAAAGTTACGATGACTCTTATTATCGAGACTAAAAACCATCTGACTATATTGTGAGTTTCAGATTGACATTCAACCAAAATAATAATAATATAATAATTTAAAAATAAATCATTTCATTTAAACAAAAAGCTTTAAAATATAGCCGAGCCAAAACTCCAAGAAGCAAGGTTTTTTTGATAAATATTCCAGGGTTAATGTTTAAGCCATTTATTCAATGAGGTAAGGTTTCAACAAAAATACCTCACTGTAGTGCAACAGTCTAGTGTTTCTTATCGAAAATTTATTTTTAGGATTTTTTACCGAGAGCCAAAAATACCCCGAACTATAGTGTGAGTCAAATCCTTTTTTTTAAAAAAATCACTTCATTTAAATAAAAAAAATTAAAAAGTCACTATTAGTTTGATTTTCTCATTGAAGTATTCAGTTTTCATGTTATCATTAACTAGCATAAATTTTATTGAATTTAATTTTTTCTCTTAAATATTTAAAAAAAATAAGATTTTTTTTACAAGTTTTATCTGTTCCTTGTTTATATTCATTTCCTTCAATTTTTTCTTTTCTATTCAACACTAATTTCTAACAAATATTTTGATCTAGTGTTTGAAAAACCGTTGCTGACTATTCTAGTTGGATAGAAACTAAAACGTTTATGTTTAGTCTGAACGAAATAAAAATAAATAAGATGCAAAATGAAATTATTACATGAAAAAGATAAAGATGCAAAAATAATATAACGATCGTACTATGACAGAAATTCTATCTTTATGGGTTTTTACCTAGGCTGACACATAAAATATCCACAACTTCTTAAAAAAATCAACAGTTAAAACATTTTTCATCAATAATCAATTTCGTGCATATTTTTTAAAATAACTTTATAATTTACTTTTAATTTTATAATTTTAAAAGTACATTTATTTAGAATTTTTATTCACGGTTCATCTGAAAATTATTAAATGTAAACTATCAATTTTTCATAAATCTATTAAATATTAAAAATACAGAAAAAAACATAAAATATTGATTTTAAAATTTCATACGCTTATTTGCTCCGTTTAAACAATCCTTCTTTTGAAGTTTGTTTTATTGAATTACAAATTACTTTTTTAAATGAACAGTCAAAATACAATTTACAACAAAGAATTTAATGTACCGCAAATGAAATTTTATATGCGGTATATAAAAAAACTTTTATTAAATTAAATTTTAAAAAATAGAAAATTGTGTATTTTTAATATTTTATAATATATAACAAATTCATTTTATCGTATTTTTTGATATAAAATTAATTTTAACAAAAGTAAAGTATGATGCTATTAATCAAAAATATATTTATCGTTGAATCTGTTGAGTTAAAATTACTGCTGAGTAGAATAGAGCTTAGAATATAATTTCTCGTGTTTTCGATCAAAACAAGCAACTAAACACAATAAGTTTCATAGTCAAATATTTTTTAATAAAAATAATGTGATTTGACAATAAGTTTAATTTTTACCACAAAATAACAAATTTTCCAATTTTGAATGACAAAATAAAACTTTTCGCTTGATTTTAAGGGCAGCTTACAATAATGAAAATTGATTCAAGCTGAACGAATTTGATTTAGCTTCTGAAAAAAACTCCTCTCTAACTACATAATATCTAGTTATTACTTTCGTTTTATCAGTTTATTTTTTTTCTCTCTTCAGTCGCTATGACAACTAAATATTGTTTTTTTTCGCTTTTTTATATGCCTCTTTCTTATCAATCTTTGACAAATTAAAATATTCGTCCAAGAGAAACCCAAAAAAACTAATTATTTTTTATTAGCTTGACAGGTTGCTAGATGTCAGTCAATCTAGAAAATTTTGTTTTAAAATTAAATCTAATAGGTTTTTATCCACTAATTGATTAGTTTTTTTAAAATAATTTTATATAAAGACCCAAAATTGATTTTAAATAATTATATTCGCATTCATCTCTTCATTTGCAACTCACTCATATATTTTATTTAACTATAGTGAATTTCAAATCTTTTTTAGATTGTGTTCCGATCATGATTATGAATTTAAATGTCACGAGTGCAATGCCACATAGATTATAATGACTACCCGTCATCTAATTCTCGATAACTGAAATTGATTAATATTAGTGGACAAAAAGTCTATTATATTTTATCAAAGAGTTACTAGACTTAAAGTTTCATCAATAACCAGTATAGCAACTTTTTTCAATTTATTGGACGCAAATTGTTACACGTTGGAAATAGTAAGAAATTTTGAATACGCTACATGGAGTTAGACCACTTTTAATACCTTAATATTTAATTTTAATAGATTTATACATATATTCACAATTGTTACTAAAACGTTTAAATTAAATAACGGTCATGATCTTAAAAGATACACTATTTCAAGTCCGACTACAATTTTCATCTATGCATTTATGTTTGTATATATCACAATATTTATTATTTTTATTATATTTTTTATTAATAAAAATACACACTATGAAATCAATAATAAATATTGCGTTATGGACATCATTCATAGAGAAATACAATAATAATAATTGTGAGGATCTTTGGGAATAATTATCAACGGACATAAAATTATGTTTTAAAATGATTAAAATTAAAAATGAGATTTAAATTAAGTGTTAATAAATTGGATAAAAATATTTTAAAAAGTTTGATTAAAAATTATTATACTAATTATTAAATAAAATAAGTATTTTATTTATTTTAATCGTGAAAACTTTATTTTGAATAAAATTAAATTTAAAAAAAATTAAAGGCCGTTGATAATTTTGTTTAAATATTCGGAAATATTTAAATATTCGATTTAGTCAAATTTTGTAGAAAATACAGTATCTTTTATTATTATTATTATTATTATTATTATTATTATTATTATTATTAATAATAATAATAATATTAATAATAATAATAATAATAATAATGATAATAATAATAATAATGATAATAATAATGATAATAATAATAACAGATAAGTTGAATATAATAATTATTTTGCAGCAAGGGCTTATTTTATTATACATTTATTTGATATCTTAATATATGTTGCTACCAAGGAATTACCGTTAAAGTGTCCATTAATTGAATTATACGAAATTTAGAAAATCTTTTCTTTCTAATTGAATACTTTTTTTAGGTTTCTTGCTTGTTCACATAATTTGTTTAAAAAAATATAATAATATAAACAATTTAAAATTATTATTAAAATAAAAGTTAATTTTTATATATTAAAATAAGTTATAATACGTATATATGACCAATAAAATATAGAATTAAATATACGAACTTCTCGGAGGAGGGCCAGTAGTTGAAATCAAACCAACTCTCCGTTTAGTTATTGGACTTTCTTTATTTATTTGAGACATTATTTTATCGAATCCGGGAAATTTCACAAAATCATTGCCTATGACAGTTTTTCGATTTTTCTCTAAATAAAACTTACAAATACAAATTGGTAAATCACATTTGATTAAAGACATAGTTTATCTGAGCGGATTTTAATTAACTTTTGGTAAAAGGTGCAACGTTTTCTTCGTCTTCAAATTCTTGACCTATGACTTTTTATTTGTATATTTTTAACACAACTGGTTTAAGTTTAGATAATTTGTTCTTAAGCCACTAGTCACGTTGGTTCCCTGTTATTTTTGAACGATTTTATTAAATGATATATAAGGGTACCAGAAATGAAAAGAGTGTAGTATTCTTTTTTGAAAAAAATAGATGAAGAGCGCCTAATAAACATGCTTTCTAGAGTGAAAAAAACTTCATCTTGGTTCTTGCATTCTTCGAGTACCATGAAGAGGTTGACCAGGTCGTTCTTAATTAATAAATGCAAATGCAAATGAAAAAGAAAAAGGGAAACTTAAAAAATTTGAGAATGAAATTCATTTATATTAAGAGTTTTTCTAAGATAACAAACGAATTATAAGGGCAGTCCGGGAAATAAAAAAGTAAAGAAAACAAAATAGAAGAGTATATCTCAACCGTTGTCAGAGATAATACAGAAATTAGAAATTTTCAAGGGAATAATGTTGGTAAGTAATTATCTACGAGTGTCATGAGATGCCAAAGTATTAAAGAAATACAAGAATTGAATAAGAATATAATTTCTCAAAGACAGTATTTAAAAAGAAAAAAAGGAGAAAAATAGAACTGAGAATAAAACCAGAAGAAGAAGCGAGAAGAAAATAAACGAGAAAATAGTCAAACATTTTGGAGAACAGAAACCAAACAGAAACTAAAGAAACCTGTTGAGTGATACGGAGGTTCGATTAAAGAAGAAGTTTAGTAGTTATTAATTGGACTATTACACACTGTGTGCCATGATAAATTTAGAGTCCTGAATGGAGAATCTTTGTGTAATTATATTAGCAAAAATCAAATCGATTGTAATTGTGATAGACAATAAATATTGATACTATCAAGTCAGATCAGCAACTGTTAATTTCTTATTTTTCCAACAACTGTAACATTAACAAAATTTAAAAATGAATTTGTAGTTCAAATTTAAATTACAATTCCTTATTGTTGAATGTTTTTGGTTAATTTTTTTTATGAAAGAATTAAATACAATTTTTTTACTAATAGTCCATGATAAAGATGCCTCTCCTGGTGTAGTGTGTTCATCGATATCATTTCCATATAAACAAAGTCCGGCTTCAAGACGTAACGTATCTCGAGCTCCCAATCCAACTGGAATGACCTGGAAATTAATGTTTCATGCCAAAATGAGGTTTAAAAATAATTATAACATTTTCATTAGACAATAATTTTTCAGCCAATTCTTCTGCCGCTGCCTTAGAAACACTAATTTCTACCCCATCTTCTCCGGTGTATCCACATCGAGTAACCCTACAATTTGGAATCCCAAATACTGAGCAATACATGCCACGACCAAAGTATAAATCCTTCAATGACTTGTCTAATCCAGGTTGAAGAACGTCTGCTACTTTTGGTCCTTATTTAAAAAATCAATGATTTTCATAATTAAATCATTATGTGTTTGTTAAAATACCCTGCAGTGCTATTAGACCCTTTTCCACCCATTCTACTTGAATGTTTTTGTTTTGTTTTCGGAATTTCTCTTCCCATGCCTCAAAAATATACCAAGTTATTGATAATCTCAATAAAGAAAATAAATTAGAAAAAATACAACTTTAAGAAAAGAAAAATAACATTTAATAAAACAAACTTCAAAACAAGGATTGTTTAAGCGGCAATATACAAATAACCGTATGAAATATTTAATGTTATTTATATCGAATTAACTGGGGAAATGGTTTTTCTGTTAATTTTTTTTGAATTATATTCTTATAAATAATCCGGTTTTGACAAGTTATTTTTAAGTTTATTTAAACAAGTCAAAGCCAGACTTGATGTCATGTAATAAAAATTTAGCAAATTCGAAAATTAAAAAATGTATAAATTTATTTAGATTTTAATATTGAAAAATTAAATTTTATTTAATTTTATTTTGAAATTTTTTTAAATTTGCTTAGATTTTTTATATATGGAAAAATATCGACTTCAAAAACAGGAAACCTCAAAAAGGATTCAATTAGCAAAGAAGGTGTTAAATTTTTTATTGGAGTGAACAGAAACTATTAAAGGTGTAAATATTTCAATAAATAAAAACTTCAGAATTGACTTATTAGTTAATTTGTTTGAATTATATTGTTATAAATAATTTGTCTTGTTAGATTGCGTGGTGTAGCATTATTTGCATCAATCAAGATAATTTATAAATTTAAACTTTTTATTTATAGTATATTATATTAAAACCAAAAGATTGTTTTACGTATCCAATATCACGAGCAAGAGATTAACACTTTACTCTCCAAACATTCTATTATTTTATATTAGATATTTATATTATCATTATATTTACATATAATACTAAATAAATGTTAAATTAATGAATATGCAATTTTTTGAATTGTTTAATTATTAAGTTAAATAATATGTTTAATCGACCATTCCCTTACATCTTTATTGCCAAAAGTATTTTAAAATTAAAATCGAATTAAATAATAATAAAAATGAAAATAATATTAAAACTGGGGAATTTTGAACATTTAAGGGTGTGATCTAAATGAATTTTTATGCATTTGAAGTTGAAGCATCTAACTTATATATTTATAAGTTTGTTGATCTTGGAATCATATATTAATTATTTATAATTATTTATATGTAAAAAAAATTGTAATGTCATGGGAAAATAAAAAGTAATCTATTATAGGAAAAAATTAATTTATAAATAAAAAACATAAACACACTTACCTGAAATATCGCTAAAAGTTATAAACACTGACATAAATTAACTGAATTGACTATAGGAAATCAAAAAAATAGGAGTGAGAAAAAGAAAATACAATTATTTGTGAATTAAATAAGTTTATAATGGCTTAAAAATCTTTATTTAAATAAATATTATATTAACATTAAAAATGTTTTTAAATTTTTAATAATTAATGAAAACTGTAAATTTTAACTTACAATGTGCACATAATAGTTGCCTTCATTGCTTTCATAAATTACTATCAGAAATAAAAAATTGTTTGGTAAATGGTAAGTTAAAATTTATATTTTACATTAAATATTGTAAAAGAATTTTTCTTATTTTTTATTGTTAATAATTTTTTTTATTTAAAATGTTTGAAGTTTTTTAAACTTTTTTCATTCACAAATAATTTTTTATGCAGTAATTTTCTTTTCATTCAGTGACTTCGATTAATCTTTTCTATCAATTTCTAAATATTTAAAAATATTATTTCGCTTATAAATTTTTGATTTTTAGGGGTTTTATTCTATATTATCCATAATTTCCGGTAATTTATCATCATTTTCCAAATTTCTAAAAATGTTATTAGAATTTGGTTAAATAAATTATAATTTCCATTGCTCCTCTTTGCTACTCTCTTACTAATCGAAAGGTGGAATGCGATAAAGAGTTTGAAATATCCACAAATTTCATATTTTTATAATTACAAATGCTTATAATAAATGATTGCTAACCATAATTTTTGTTTTCTGTATGTGTATTTATTATAAGGTTTTTGTGTGCAGTGAAAGTGTGTTTGTAATTTATTTATGTCACCAAAAATATTTTTCTGCTATTCAATACACCAAGCGAAGTTGAGATAAATCACATATAATGTAAAAAGAAAATCAATAAATTTATAGCATATAAACACACCAACTCATTAAATAATTATAAAAAATATAATTATTTAATGCAAATAATAATTTTTATAACTTCAAAAATAATTTAGCTCACATTATTTGAATAATATCCGAAAAAAATACATATTTTTGGAGATTAGTTATTGTTACTTAATTTCTTAAATATTATTTATAATAATATATATGAAATAGTTGATCAAAGTTATATTTAAGAGCTTGAATTATGATCATATTTCCTTATGAAATCATAATTCAACTCTTAAAATTTAACTTTAAGTTATATAACTATAAAAAAATAACTTACTTAGCAGCCATTTAAAAAATGGCTGAAATGCATTTATTTTTTCACAAAATAAATTCCGCCAAGTTGATTTATGTATCAACTTGAATTATAGCGGAATTTATCTCAATGGGGCTTGGTGTAGTAAATTGACTTACTTTAAGCTGGTGCCTATAATTTTTCTCATTATTTCAAGTAGGTTGAATTGTTTTCTGTAAATGAATTAATTATTTTTTATAGTATACCTTTATCAAAAATAACTAAGCTTAAATAAAAAAAGTTGTATTTATAAAAATTAAATTTTAAATTAACGTCAATAAATTAAACAACCCTTTCAACCCAAATTGTATATAAAAGCACCAGAGATATTTGTAATTATTATATAAATAGGTAAAAAACGGATGTTTGTCATCAATCAATAAACTTTAAATATTTTAAATCAATCCAAAAATTAAATGAATTAGATAAATATTATTTATTTATTATTTATTATTATTTAGTTCATAGTATATCAAAAATGTTGAATTTGTTTTGGTTCTGTGAATATTTCACGGGTTCCAACTAGTAAATTATATTCATGAGCGAAAGACATTTGATTTTGCACAATTTTAGTAATAAAAATAATTTAAAATTATAAAATTTATAATGCGAATTTGTAATTTATTAATGTAGCTAAAAATGTTCTCAGTAGATTTTTGACTCGGTAAAAATTAAAGAAATCAAATATTATTTACCAATAAATGGTTTTTAATTTTGGTTGCACATCCGGCATTAGAGACGCCATAATAATAAGTTCCACAAGTATTATTGATAATTACATCATCCATAATACCACCATTTTCATTCGTAAACAATGAAAGCGAACCGTAATCAGGTTCGAAGTCGTCCATATCAATAACTGTTATGCTATGAATAAATTTTTTACGATTTTCTCCGTGAATTTTAAACTGAAATATTATTTATTAAAATTAAATTAAAATTACATAATATGCATGATAAATTTGACTAAAAACAAAATTAAATACATTATATTATGAGATAGAAATATTTACTGTTTCTATAGGAAAACAAATTTAAAAACAATATTTAATTAAAATTCTAACTTTTGAAAAGATATAGTAAAGTCGGCTATGGTAAAAATCCGTAAGTAGTAATTTTTTTCGTGGCAATAGCGCCTTGCCTATTATGTACTATATAAATTTTATTGGTTATAGTAAAATTCGGTTATAGTAAATTTTTTTCATGGCAGATAGTGTTTTACTATAACTGTAAGTTACTCTAAAAGTAAATAAAAGCAGAATAAAGTAAAAATTCAAAATATATAAATAAGTAGTTACAATTTTTTTATGATGTAATAAAAAATTTGAAAAAACAATCAAATAAATAAATAATTTATAGATGAATTAATTATTGAAAATTAATTATTTTAAATATTATAAAAAAATTTAAAAAATAAATTCCTGCTGTTTTTTTAAATTTTAACATTGTGCATGTCATTAAATGTTTTTGGTATAATGTCTTGAGTTATTCGAAAGAGGATGTTTTGTTCTAGCGTAATCTATGATTTATTTTTTTGTTCGAGTCAATTTATGTTAATTGTCAGATGTTGGTTTGGAATGTTAAGTTGAGAAAAATGAACATTTTCAACACCTCCTTTTTGGTTTTAATCACGGTTTTATGAACACAAAAGATGCTGATGGAATTTGTGCTGTGTATAAATTGAATGTCATAGCTGAAAGAACCGTTCATAATTGTTATGCCGCGTTAAAAATTGGAAATTTTAACTTCAAAGACGCATCTCATCCAGACCTTCGAGTTGAATTCGACGAAGAATGATTAAACCAACTTTTGCAGGAAAATCTGCGTCAAACGACAATGGAACTGACAGAGAAAATAGAATGCCCCACGCAGCTATAAAGAATCATTTTCATACACATATGCACCGTGTGCTTTAAATGACGACAAAAATCAATAAGCCATCATTTCAGTTGGTTTGCTTGATCGTCGCTGCTCAACTCATAGATACAAGCAACGATTTCTTTACTCAGTCATTACAGATAACGAAAAATGGTGCCTGTACATCAATATGCAGCAGCACAAGGAATGGCTTAGCCCCGTCAAACAAGCGATACTACGCGAGAAACAAGATCTTCATTGTGTAAAACGATGTGTATATTTGGACTGAGAATGGATTATTCATTATGAACAGCTCTTACGGAATCAAACTGTCAAAGCGGAACTCTATCTTCAACAGACTGAACGACTCAAAAAGACTATTCAAGAGAATCGACAGCATGTAGTTCTTTAGCTGCAAGACAACAACCACATTCATATCACCAATTTGACCAAGAAAACCATTCAAACGCATGACTGGGAAGTGTTGCCACATCCGCCGTACTCTCCTAATTCGGCACTAAACGATTCCCGCTTCTTTCGATCCCGTTCAAATGCAATGCGTTGAGTTTCGTTCAATAATGTGAGAGAATTAAGAGCTTGGTTGAATGAATTTTTCGAGTCGAAACCGTGTGATTTCTACCGCTGAGATATTGAAAATCTCGTTTAACGTTCGGAAGAAGTTTTAAACAACATGAACACATTATGGATTATATAATTTTTTATTATGAAAACTTTTAAAAAATGGCGCGAACTGAGTTGTCAGCCTAATAATTAAATAGAATATGATAATTAAATAGCTAATTCAATTAAAATAATGACGTTTAAGTTGATCTTCATGTCAATTAGTTTTATAGAGCATTCATATATAATAATATTATAGTTTTGTGTAGAGTGCAAATACAAAACCAGGCTTTACTTTCTCCACGATTCCACCTATTCTATTCTATATATTAAATAGAGTTGATCGGGTTGTGTCAGCCAAGCGTTCATTGTGACGTCGCTTTTTGGCTCTTGAGTTGTCCTCTGAGTTTATGCAAACAAGCATAATTTGGAAATAATTTGCACACCACCGAGAATATTGAAAAAAATCTGTCTTGAAATTCTTTGGCTTGAGAATTCACTTTGCATTATACAAGGACTTTATATCAGATTATTCAAAAAAATTGTCTTATTGATCTTTTATCATTTAATTATTATTTTAATTTTAATATAATTTAATATGGTTTCAATAAAAGTAAATATTTATACAGTCTAATTTGGTCTTACTTATCAATATATTTTATTATAAGTCCAGAATATATTATAGCTACATAAACTTTAGAAAATATATAGAAATTTATAATCTATATATAAATTTTTAATGAACCTACAAAAGTAGGCTTTGTATGCCTGTTAAGAAAGATAACATTGGATTTTGCAATGAAAATTATTCCAAAGTTTTCAATATCTTTAATAAACGAAAACTTTTATGAAAAATTATTTTTATTTTATTTTTTTAGGCAAAAAGTAAGGGCTGTCGGATTATTCAAATGCATCAGTTTTTCAAAATAATTATATTTTACAAAATTTTAAAATTCACCCAATTCATAGTTGATAGTTGCACTTTGAATTAGACATGTAGAACAAGATAAACATTTCGTCGAAAATGCGCACATGGTGCTAGGTAGACCATCCGAGTTTAGTATACGATTATTCGAATAGAAATAAAGGCCGAAATGTGAAATATTTCACAATTTGAATTGAATACAATGGAGTTTAATGACTTCAAATTTATAGTAAATATAGAAAAAATAAAATTTTAGCGAGAATAGAATGACGGAAAAACGTTTGCATTTAGAATAATCAAAAGTACATTTGAGGTATTGACTTTTAGAGAAAACATTAAAATTACTAATTGTACATACGGTTATATAAATTAAAATCCTGTAATCTCAGAAACTTGAAAAATGTAATAACATCACAAGATTGCTAGTTACACAGCGATGGCTAAAACATACGTTTTATAATTGACAAGTAATTTAAAAGATCTTTGATAGAATAATTTGTTCCTTCTAACTGGCGCTCGACTTGATTTAAATCCACCTTACAATTTTCTTTAATTAATACTTTATAAAATTCCTTAATTGTTTCGTTAGTGTTTTCTGAAATCTTTATAAAAATCTAAAAATCATATTACATGGTTTCTTCGACTCCTCCTTTAGCTTTGATTTTTTTTACAGACATTTTATCGCTGATTTATCCATTTTAGCTTAGACTTACATGTGCATTTTGCATGCATCTTCCATTTCAGTCGAGTTCATGTAATTTTTCCGGGACTTGTGGATAATATCCCATTTTTATGATAGCAGTCCACTTCAATTCGAGTTCTTCTTTGATTTGTTTGTTTATCAATTAATTAGAACTGACATTGTTTCAATTATCATTTATCTATTTTACTAATATTTCCATTATTTTTCTAGATTTTTTATTCACATTTTGCAATGATGATCAATAATTGTTTCCCATTTCATATTGTTTTTGTTATCTACCGTTATATTTACTGATTTTTCAGTTATTTATAATTTACTATTTTTAGAAAACTATATTATGGATTTTCTTTTGCTTAATATTTTTGATTGATTGAATCGATTTAAAATAATAATTTATATTTGGAATTTAATTTCAATGTATTTTTATGACGCATTTTGTTGACGGGAAAAAATGTTTGCAGAATTATTATTGTGCGATCTTTTAATCGGGTAGCTCATAAATCAATTTAAATGATACTGGTAAAACACACTCTGTTATAACAAAAGTATAATCTAACTAAAATTAGATTTTATAAGTTTCCCACTTTTAACTAAATCCAGAGGCGGATCCCAACTACAAAACCTGGAGGTGCTAATTTTTTTAGTCATAGTCATAGTTTTACAAAGATTGAAATATGATCCAAATGTAAGACCTAAAAGGCTGGCATTGAGAGAAAAATATGTTTTTACTTTGCACAACCTTTTCGTGTTTTACATTTATTTTAAGGAAAGAAAGAAATATTTGTGAATATAAATTTTTGCAAAACCTAATGAAGATCTTTTGAATAAATAATAATGGAATAATAAACGCACCCTTTTGATACTTACAATTTGAAATAAATTCATCAAATCACAAAAACATTCTATTTACGGCACACGATCACGAGGCATCCATAACTATTAATTAAAAAAGTAAAATCGGTGGCCGGAGAAAAGCCGACTTTTCTATAATTTGACCTTTGTCTTGCACATCCATAAGTTTTTTGTCGAAGGCTTTCAATACTAAATCACTTGCTCGTTCACTTGTCATACGGGATCGTGCAAATGTCATAATATGATTTAAAAATGAAAAAGTCCTCTCTAAAGTAGCTGTTGAAATAGGAATCGTCTTGGCCACTTGATCTAGTTTGTTCAGATTTGAAAGAAATAACATTCCGATTGGCTTTCCAGTTTCCATACTTCACTTAGCCCGTTAAATTTCACACTTTAAAAGGGTCTCATTGATTGTCAAAGCGTTTGAATTCAATAAACTCTGCTGAAAAGTTGCCGGTAAAATCGTGCAGCTTCATCTCCGTTAGCACTATTGTGGATACTGAGCTCTTGCAGAGCAAGTAGAATTATGTCCAAACGATCAAGTACCACATCTAAACTGTCAAAGTGACAATTCCAGCGAATACCAAGGTGGTGGGCTTTTTTTCTTTACCTGATAAAGGAATTACCTTTGCGCTTTCTCAAAGATAATGGCATTGTTAGATTTGCTCATAAAAATCTGAAATTTATTGATTTTTCTCATTTATACAAACACTATAGTAACCGTTTCAAGCAATCGTCTTACAATCAGTACAGTTAACATATACTGCAGTTTGATATTCACGTATGAGGCGACTATAAACACCATTTTCATCCCTTGACATCACACTAGCTTGATTGATATAACTGTTGAACTATTTATTTTACGTAAGATTGTTTGTAAGCATGGGAAAATATTAGCTGCTTCAAAATCTTTTAACTCAATAAATGAGTAACACATTTCGTTAATTTCATTGTCCTAAACATATCTGGAGCATATACTTGATTGTTCATCATCAGAATTGTCCAAGCTTTCGTCGATCAACAAAGAAAACATTTCTGCTCTTTCGATTGCATTGAGAATTTGTTCTTATTAGCTCTTAATAGATTGTTTTGATAGATTAGTCAACATTGCCCTGAATTTCTTTCGAATACATTGTTGATGAATCTGAAATTCCTTATTGGTGCGCAACTGCATTTCAATAAATTCTACAAAATTCCTCTTAATACAAGAATCTTATTGTTCATCTCTTCCACGGAATGATAGCTCTTGCCTCGTAAAAATGGACAAATTCAAGTAAATAAAGCATATAATTTCTGATCTTTCTTTCAGAAGCTGGTGTAATGGATTAATTTGTTCGGCTACTGTGATATCAGCTTGTTGAGTGGTTTTGAATGTTTCCCACATCGCTTGACTTGTCACGTGTTATTTGCACAAGTTGTGTTTAATGAAACTGGAGCGTGATGAGTGGAGTGTTTTAGGCACGTTGTTGTTGCCCTTTTTAATAATAAAATACAATTTTTACCGTTTGTATTCAGGTATAAATATATAAGGATTAATTATCGATAAAAACCTAATTAAAATAATTACCTAATTCAAAGATTATTGATTAATTAGTAAAATAAAATTGAAATATTTATTAATAATTTCAAAAAAATCAAAAAGTATAAATTAAGCATCATACTTGTAGCATGTGGGATACATCAAATAATCCGCATTTTTCTCGTACCCATTTATGACTGTCAATAATAGAATGCGATTTGTATTGTAATGGCATCAAATAACCAGCAAAATCAATCATTCTAGCTCCATGGCGTAAGTGAAAATCATACAGACAAGTTTTGGAAACTTTATTGGACTAATTTACAACTTAAAAATTAAAAATATAAAATATAACTGACACAAAATCGAGTAATTAAATTTCCAAAGAAAACTTTAGATGATAAATTGATATATTTAAGAGTTCCCTAAAATAATTAATTTTTATTCCAATGCTATACAATATGTTAACAGACAACATTAAAAATAAACTGTTTTATACATAAAATAAATATTTATTATTATCTATCAATTTTTATAACATTTTGTACATTATTTAATTTTTGAAAGTAAATTAAATTACTGAATTTTCAACTTTAATATCCATATTAAAACAAGTTCCTCATTTAAAATTTAAAAATAAAGTTTTCTTATACAAACTGTATTTGATAGAATGATTACACTAAATTTTAAATTTAAATTAAAGATTTCAACAACTATAAAATTAACATCTTATTTTCTTGTATTATAATCATAATTTATAATAAATCGACAAATTTATTAATAATAAAAAACCTATCTTGATGTCATGAATTGGATTAAAGTTTTCTTATAAACAATAAATCTATTTATACTAAAAAAACAAGAAATTCGATTATAGTTTAATAATAGTTTAAAGATTAATATTTGTATGAGATTAAGTAAACATTTAATATTATTTGACATCCCATCTGTCTTTGCTTTGGTTATATTTTTGGCACCGTCATTATTTCCTCGAATAGTTGCCGATTGAGATTAGGATTTGAAAATAAAACGAATGCAAGTCCCCTGGATTGACCATCAGGAAATCTAACAACTTTAATTTGATCGTTGCACATATAAATTCCATTCATCGTAGACAAAGATAAACTTGCAGAAGCTTGGTAAGTACATTCGATAAACCAATATTGGTTTGTTTGACAACTAATACATTGAACAAAATTTCTAAACATTCTGTTTAATAGCTGATCATTAACTACGTTAATATCATTATAAATCCTGATTTTAACAAATTCAAAATCTTGCGTTTGTTGGGTCAGAACACAAACGGCCTCGAAGATTGTTTAAATATATCAGTAATATAGCACAATAACCCAGCACCAAGATAACTTAAAACACAACATACAACACCACCTAAACACACAAAAATTTGAGAGAACATAAATAAATATAAAATCAAAAACACAAAAGTGTGGGGTTTTTATGGTGTCAGTGTCCTTGACCCCAAATGAAAATTATTATCTTGCTCCCAATGGTTACCCCGTTGCCATGCAACGTTGGTAATGCAACCACTGGTTATGGGATCGTCAAAGGTGAGCGCCATATAGGAACTGCTATGGCCCGATCCCATAGCGGCTTTAACGCACCACCGATAGAAAGTATATATGCGATTTCTATTTATGGTCCCTGTTGGTCCAGAACACAAACGGCCTTGTAAATTGTTTAAATGTATAGGTAATACACACACAAATACAACATGCAGATTTAAAATCGGACCCATAAAACATCAACTAACCCTGCTAAAATATGAAAAAGAAAACAATTAAATATAAAATTATAAAACACAAAAATGAAGTAAAATAATAACAAGGCGCAACAAGATCCGCACGAAATAAACATAAAAATAACACGAAAACTTAATAATTTGACCGAAATTTGACAATTTACCAAAAAATGCGAAAATCCATGAAAAATGGAATAAAAATCAAATAATTTGAATTGAAAACAATTCAATTAAAAAATTTAAAAGAAAAATTGTCAAATTAAATTACAAAATAATAAAATTAAGAATAGAATATAATAGAAAATCACAAGGTAAAATTTTGTTTTACTAAATCAAAATTAACACGCAAGGTTAGGGTTGTACAATAGGTATATATACCGATTCATTTTCACATAATTTTTAAGCGAATTTTGAATCAAAAGAATCGTTTTAACCAGTTTGGAAAAACTTGAATAGTTTTAATCAGTTTGAATCTGTGGAAGCCAGAAACTTTGATGTGAGTGAGAGGATGTTCGAAAACTCTCTCCACGTCACGTCTTTGCAACCTCGAATGAGCTCTGCTTGGGCGTCGGCGTGGGGAGAGGGGTTATGATGTATTATGCAAGAAAATTATGTTATTAACGACAACTATAATGCATTATGTGGCAAAAAATATATGTTTACCTAAACAAGTAGATTTCTTTTTGTCGAAATTTTTCCGGCCCACTGCCGAAACATCATTACAAGCAATTAAAATCATACATTTAATTGAATTGTGTAAGTGCGTGTATAATCGCCAATAAATCGTGCCCGTAAAGGCTCCGGCGTGAGAACGCAGGAGCCGAAACGTTAATATCATTCCGTATAGGGAAAAGGGTGAAGGGGTAATAGTCTTTTGGCTGTCTCATCGGCACTCATTTCCCATAAACTCGACCTAAAATATTTTCACACACGGGCTAAAAATTCAAACACCGAGTAGTCCAGTGGGCCTTCACTAATTATAATATAAACACAAACGTGCCTAAGATCAACTAAAAAGGGAAGGTGACGGGAAATAAAAATTATAAAGTCATTGCTATGTCTTTCTAACTTCATGCCGTAGAGGAATTTAGTAAAATCAATCCATAGAATACCTATAAGTCAAACTCTAATAGTACGTCAGAACGAAACTTAGTGAAAATCAACCGCCGAATAAATGTAAATTATGTAAAACCCTAATATCTCGTCCTAAATGAACCAAATTGAATCAAAACTATAGAAAAGCACGAGTTGCAATGAAACCCCGCGTAATAACGTTATCATAAATGATAAATACTAGATAAATAAAATCAAACCAAAACAAGCTATTCGCAATTATAAATATTAGCTAAATGACCGCGATCGCAGTTGATGAAATAGAATATAGCGATAAATATTGTTTTGGGGAAAAGCAAATTCCTCAACATAGTAATGGTTAATCAGGTACGAGAATACACCAGATTCCGCGGAGAATAAATTAATTCGTCATAATTACAAATCGATGCAAATTTAAAATAGATTCGAACCATAAACTGCAAAAAACCCTTAAACGAAATAGCAGGACCCACTCTAGGCCTGATCGCTTAGCGAAATTAGGTTATCAATATGGTATAAATTTACTTTACTTTTATAGAATTTACCCAATAAAACCTTTCCTAGCATATATCAACAGAAGAATAGACAGCTATTTAACATATGTTTATTATAAAATATCCAACATCATCGTAAGAGACAAAATTCGAGATCATTTATTCACTGACAATTGATAAATGTTTTTCTGCGCACTAAAAAACAAATATAGATACGCCATCAGGATTCACATGTCCCAACAATTCTTCCACGGTTTTTGCCATCAGAAATAGAGAGCCCTTTAACTAATTCTCGGTAATACTATTGCTAAGGATAGTCTTATTCTCTATGGAGAACCGGTCATCGTCAAGTTGATTTGTAAGAAATTGTCTGACATACTCGAATAATAAATTCGGCAAATCACATATAAATCGCTAGAGTAGCCCATATTAATATAGAAATTGAACCCATCGAAACGAGAATTGACCATGAATATTGAATCCCCTAAAATGAAAAGGAAAATCATCTACCCAACCCATTAACGACTTACAATGGAGTACAAACAATAAGTTTCACAAATTTCCTAATGATATTTGAATTCATCCTATGCATATACCGACAGTGATCAATTGCCTCACCTGAAATAGAGGTGGATAGAATGAGGTCGTTATTCGGTTTGAAAGCCATACTCATAAAGCAAATCCTAGCAAGATATAGCACAAATAAAATGAAAGAAATTAAAGCTAATACTTACCAAAGGAAACAGTGCTAATTGTTTACCAGAAAATGTATCCACTATGAACTCCAAAAATTTAACGAATGAATTAGAACGACTGGAATAAAAAGCTAATGTAGGAAACCAACTTAGTGTGTGCCACGACCTTTCCTAAAAATGCCAATCGATAAGAAATTTTAGTACACAAATACCACAACCACTTACCGATAAGAGGAACACACAAACACCAAGAGAGAATAGCGAGTAGGTCAACCAGAACAACTGCTGATACGCACACCTACGCGCGGTCGAAGAAGTGTGCACATGTCATAAATTCATGCACCATCAGACACACATACCAGTATAAAAATTAGCTTGGGTGAAAAATTATTCATTCTACCGTACTTATAGATATGTCTGGAAAACGAGCACAAGATTCGAGAGAGCATCAAGGATACAAGGAGCATGACACTGCGAGTGCGAACAAGCCCCATATTCGGGTAATTATCTAAATGTTACTTATCACAACGTTAATTCCTTTCCAAGCCTTAGCACCGACGCGACCCAGCCACCATGCCATCGCCAGTGAAGACCCACCATTGGGAATAAGCAAAGAATCATGTCAACCTCTTATTAATATCGTAAATATAATTGTTGAGTCGATCAATTCGTTTTTGTTTTTACAAATTTTGAAGTATTCGACAACAAATATTTATTGAATTTCTAATAGGATTAACGTAGACGTTTAACAATCTAGTATCAGTATTGAACCAGACATTTACTAGACGAGAATAAAACAGACTATTATCATAAGTAAATTAGATATATTCAATCAAATAGCAGCTCAAAAGTAAACCAAACTTCGTTAAGAATTCCTAATCTTACTGGTTTAAGTAATATGTACAAATTACATTGGATCAAATGAATTCCATGCCGACGATGCGTTTTCACATGACCGACAATTAATGAATACGTATACTAACGAATATGACAGGGATAGACTATATCCAAACTAGAACGAATAAATGGCAAGATTTTCTAATCATAGCCAAATAATAAATATAAAAAGTAAGATTGGTCAATTTTGATCTCTGATAAGTATCAGCATGAAATATTTAAATAATAAGTCCTAACATAAATCTTTGAAAGTCATCGGAGAGAGGTCTTAATTATTAAATCATCGAATTAAATGAGTATAATCAGGATATTCATCAAAATACAGAAAGGAAAAATTTAAAATATTTTCACCGAGTAAGCTTTGGTAGGGTATAACCTAGTCATTACACCAAATAAGAAATTGATCATCAATAACTCATTAATCTAAGACGAAACGAAATCGATTGAGGAGTTAACCTCAGGGAGGCCTCCATGAAATGACACCGTATGTGAACCCCAGTCACTACCAACGAATTGCGAAAAATAGGGCACATGGTTAATAATTCGTGACCCATACCATAGAAATACCACAACCGAATAACTCAGACCCAAAACTAGACAATAAAGACGAAACACACTCCAGACATTAATTAGTGATTAATATATTTATTAAAAAAAAATCAAATTTTTATTAATACTGTTGGGCTCAGAGCCACAATTTAAACAAAAAATAAAAATAAAAGTTAAAAACTAAAGTAAAAATAATGGAACGAGTCACTGAAAATAAGCACGCACCGCAAGAAGATACCAAAAATTAACGAAAAACATATTAATTAAAACAAAATAAAAATATAACAAAATTAAATAAAACAAATAATTAATGAAAATCATTAAAAAAAGCATACAGCTGCAGAAAGAAGCATATGAAAAGTAAAATAAACTGCCAAAACCTTGCAAAATAAGGTTTAGAAAAAACATAGGCAGAAGTGGCGACCAGAAAACAAATAAAAAGGGCTAAAAATAATATCATAAGAAAATAGTAATAAAAATAAAATCCAAATATAATATAAATAGTATGTCAAAAGATAAAGAAAAATACATAAAAAATAACAAAAACAGTTTAAAATTATTAAAATAATTAAAAAGCCCCAAAAATGGCGAAAAATCGCCTATTGGTCGCACACACGCATAAAAGTAGTATATATACAGTGATGAAATTCATTATTTTAAAACTTATGCAAAATTTTTGAAAACCAAAATATTACAGCAATATCAAGAGTAAGGACTTGTATTAATTTTAGTTTGTAAACTTTTAATTTTTGTTTGTTATCAATGAAAATTTTTATTTAATTAAATTCTATGCTCGTAATGTCCTATGTTTTTATTAATTAACTATCATTCATATACTTCATATATGTTCGAGTTCCGTAAATATTATAATATGTATAGAAATAGCAGTCCATGGGACGGATCTCGTGCCGGCTGGTGGGTGAAAACCTCTAGTTGAGCTCGCGGGTCATGCCTCGTGGACGCCTCGGCAGTCCGCAGTCGGGTCTGGCAATATGCACAGGACCGCTACACAGGGCGCCGTTGTACAACTCGAAGCGGCTGCTGAAAAGTGGCCGGAGCGAGTAGAAATAAAATCAAGGGAAGAGCGCCATTTCAGTTAAGGGGATGTTAGGTACGATCACAGGTTGATCTAAGAAAATTTTAGAAGTCTCGAACGAATTAATAAACAGAGAACGGGTAGCAGGGATAAGCATAGGTGCTGACAACTAACTATTGGAATTATCGCTCGAAAATAAAATTAATAAAGATTAAAAACGAAAGTCGCATGACTTTTATTTGTTCTGATAATATTATTACACTAAACAGAATAAACACTACACTACTGATCGACGCGAAGAATTATCTCTCACTCCAGCAGGAAACTCCGCCGCAAAGAAGTTGCATAAAAACCATGAATAGGTTAATATGGCCAATGAGGAGTAAAGATCCATGTTTTTCTGACGCCCATCTCCATAAATATATTCCAGAAAGACGACGAGTCTACATTGCATATTTTCCTCAATGTGTTTGAAGTCCACGAGAAGTTGCTAGGTATTGTAAGGAGAAGTAGATAGCACGCGTTATATTTGTCCAGTACAATTATTGGTGATTGGGAGATCGGACAGTTGCATATAGACCATTGTAGCCAGAGGGCAAGCGAAATCTTTCTTCAGATATGATATCTATAGAGGGAAGAATCCGTTCGACTGTTCGATCCGTAAGTTGAAGATCTCCGCGAACGACGCGGTCGACTAAACAGTATGACATAAGAGTGAACATAATCAATAATTATACACTCACCTACGCTTGCAAACATCAATTGACAGTCTTCAGCACACTACAACTAACACCAACAGTGGATAGAAATCGATAACAATCTCTGCAATTTAATTTGTGCACTAGTCAATATCGTGGAATTTACTAATTTGCAATTATAATCGCTACGGATATTAGGATTTTTATACACGCCGGAATTCAACAGCTGTAAGTGTAATTGTTAATATTCATATAAACCTTTGACTAACTGTCTTACCGCATAAATATTATATTGAATAATTTTCTTTTATGAATCGCTCAAGGTTCCATTTTTTAACCGGATTGGTAGTATTACCAGAACTAATAATGTAGACTATGCATAACGATAAAACGGACTTACGGACGATAGGGTTTAATAATAGTATAGATATTGTTTTAATCAATTTAATAAATTAAAATTGATATTAATCATTAGCAGTATAGATATTACTTTAATAAATTTGGTAAATGAAAGTTGATAATAATCGCTGATGCTAGTTATTATTTTAACAAATTTAATAAATTAGAATTGAAAGTAATCGTTAACCCGGTAGACTTTAATGCAATCTCTAGGAACAAATAATGTGGTGACCTCGTAATGAGTATACTGCAAATTTTTACTAATTTCAACTCTGAAAAATTTATTAATTAATAAAAATATTAATATTACTTATTTTAATATAAACCATGCTGATAGTAACTTTTTCACGGTGATGTATATTAATTTCTAGTGTAACGGGAAGTCATTAATAATAGCAACGGGAGTGAAACTTATTATGGGATAAAAACGTAGCAATACTAGGAGGGTATATAACAAATTTGGTTAACTTAAATCCCGCAATAAATCATCAACGATGACAATATCAAATCATGATATCGTTGTGGTATAACGATGAGAGCCGATCTTATAGCGAAACCTGCGAACTTGGACCCGATGGTAACATCCCTGATAGTGATGGGGGTACAGCTTACTATAACTCCGACATGCAAGGGTACGAGACCACAGTATAATATTACTCCACGGTTTCCGTGGAAGCCCCGCTCTAACGATAATTTATCGCAACCCTAGTGATCTAACAAATAGTAAAACCCTCCGCGTGTGTAAGCCATAACAGGAAATAATAAATTCAGGAGCTAACTCATCAAATAAACATTCGAACCTCTCCTGCTACTGTTCCGTCTATCTACCCCCCCACCTTTCAGTAACCTTCGTTTCTAAAAATTTTTCCCTTTTTCTTTAGAATGAATACTAACGTCAACTCGGAGGTGAATAGTCTATCAAGGATTCCCCGACTTTCCCCGTCGGTCATTGCACTTCGCCAAAGGCTCGAGGACCTGGAGACGAAGTACAACTCTTTGAGAATCAAATATGAAAGGATCAAAGGTACTTGGTCCTCCCCGGAAGCCACCCAAGGCTTACACCGGAAAATCGAGAGGCTAACTCACACCAGGGAAGATTTGATCGCAGAGTCACGCAGCCAACGGCTGCTGATCAAAGAGCAGGCCACGGCCCTTCGTCAGGCTTTCACGGACGTAGAACTCCAAACTCGCGTCCCCGGAAGCGTCCGGGCTCGCCAACTAAATATAATCCCGGAGCACCATCTACCGCTAGCCGGATTTCCCTCAATCCCAACCACCTCAGCTCCTCCACCAATCGAGTCGCCCCGCATTCCGGTGGCAGAACCGCCTACAAATCCCACCCATCGACGGCAAAACCGAAATCGGCGACGTCGAGATCGTCGTCGTAGAGAAGTGGAATTACTACGAGAAGCGGAGCCACTCGAAGGCACGTGCCGGATCGACGATTTACCGCCCTCATACCAAGAATTCGAGATTCCGGGGCTAGATCCGGATATCCTCTACGCTCCCAACATCATCTTCGCGTCGCCATCTCGATCCATCCACATAAATCTCGTGGATGAGGACACCGATCCTCCCCGGGTCGCTCAAGTTCTCGGCCATCTGGGGCTGGACCTCGACGACATCGCTGTCCTCACAGGCGATGTTCCTAGTAGTACTCCTCAGTCTGAAATCGCAGGACCCTCCACTCGTATTGAGGGCAACTACCGAACGAATCCCTCGCCCTATCGACCGGCCAAGCGAAGGTGTCTACCCACCGACATCGATGCCGAGGAGGACTAAAATTGGAAACGAGTTATGTTCACTCAGCCGGGAGTTCACTTGTATGGACTATCTGCCTCTGTAAATATGGCATCAATGTGTATCACACTTAATGTAACTTACTTGTATTTTTCTTTGTTTGTTTTCTTTTCTGTTGAGTCTAAATTAATTATTTTGGGATTAAGAGAGACGAAGCACCGATAATAATGGATATTGTAGATAAGTTTTGTAAACGGATGACGGGACACAAATGTTTTCCACGATTTTCTCGACGTAGTTAATATGAAAATAGGGGCTAGAAATAGGTTAAGAAGTAAAAGTCCTTCCATCGGCAGCAAATAATCCGGGAAAGCGAAGGTCCTTCGAGGAGTAGTGTTAGCAATGACGCTCACCTGCTCGAATGGCAATCGGCTATTGCGTACAGTACCAACATGATTTCGGTCATGGGTACGCAATGGTTATTAAAATCGTGCGACGTATCAGGAAGACATCCCTAGTAGTTAAACGAGGAAGTTACGCCAGTAGGATGAGTGATATAGTAAACTGAAAATTCCTATGCGTCCAACAATACAAATTCGGTTGCCACTCAGGGCATAAGGCGAGATTGATTACCCTGTCCTTCAATTTTAGCTTCAGACATGTTAATACACAATTAAAGTGAGAAAAATATTCTCAGCCTTAGAACGACTCAGAGGGTCACGTTCGGCGTTGGGCGTTCGGCAAAGGATATTTGTCATTCGGTAATCGGCATTTGGTAATATATTGGGTTGCAGCAGTCATCATTGTGATAGTTGTATCGGAGCATATAGGTATTCAATATTGGTAGGTAGATTTGGTATTTGGTACATGTCATCAGGAACACAGTAGTATTGATATTTGGAGATTCATCATCAGGTATCATTTTCAGCATTAGTTGTTTGTATCAGTTAGTTATCACGTCATTATTGGGCTGCGGCAGTCATCATTCGGTATTGTGATAGTGGTATCACAATATATTGGTGTTCAGTATTGGTAGGCAGATTTGGTACATATCATCAGTAAACACATTAGTATCGGTATTTGGAGATTCATCATCAGATTATTCGGTTTTCGGGATCAGTTGTTTGTATCAGTTGGTTGTTTTAGTATGTGTTGGAGTTTCAAGCATTAGCTGTTACATCAGGCATAGAGTAGAGTCCAGGCAAGCATCAGGATACGAGGCTTTCAGGAGTTAATCACTTTCTTCTTCATATTGTTGGCTTTTAATGTATGCTAGGTAGTCAGGATCAGCATGGTAGTATTCGTCTTCATCTGGGCAGTCGCTATCATCGCTATCATCGTTATAATAACTATCATTACAACAATTACAGAATATGTAGCCACGTATACGGCATGGTTGTTTTGTTGGGTCTTGGTCAATAGTTGGAGTATATAGAGAATCAGGTTTGTCAAGGTTAATATTAAGAGTGGATGAAGTAACAAGGTCGTTTTCAGTTGGGTTTAGTGAGTGGTCGTAATTTGTAGTAGTTATAGAGCCATCATTGTTTTCAGGTTCGTAATGTGTGCAGATAAAGTAGTGAGCAAAGGATTTGGAAGCTTGAATAAGGTTTTTAGTCGTAGTTGCAGGTGGATACTTTGGGTTGTTTCGTGTAATAATTGGTAATGAGTTAATGTTTTTTTCAATTTTGTAATGTGTGGGAATAAGGTCTTTAAGCAAGGTAGTTAAGATAGATTGTAAAGTGCTGTTTGGCTTATTATCATCATATGTGAAGGAGGTTAATTTATTGCTAAGATCTATATGGTCAGTAAGGTTTTCGTTACTATGAAGGGTAATATTGGAGTAATTGGTTGTGGAAGTGGTGTTATCAGAGATGTTTGTAAGATCAATTTCAGATTATTTGGATGAAGAATTGAAGAGGTCATCAAAGTGGTTACATGGTTTTTTATTACAGTCATTTTTAGGGGTTGAGCATGTAGTAAGATTCTTGATATAATTTGATTGGAATTTTGTAGGTGTTTTGGAGAGTATATAGTCATCTTGATTGATTGGAGAGTCATCGTAATCATCGGAGTCATCAGAGTAATCGGAGTCAATAATGTATGGTGTGTAGTTTGAGCAGGTAGTAAAGGTTATACTTGATTTGGTGAGTTTGGTGTCAGAGGTTTGTTTATTTGTAGTGATAGTAGTTGTGTGGTAATACTTAGGGTATACAGCATCAGTAACAGGGTTCAGTTCTAGTGCAATTAGCTGGTCTAAAAATAGAGGGTGGAAGGATGAGGAAGTTTCATGGTCATACGTACTATTAAGGTAAAAAATTTCAGTGTAGCTGAATTTGTGTTCGAGTTTGTATGTCTTTGTTGATTTAGGCGTATTGTAGTTAAGAGTGGTTTTATCATTGCAGGTGGTAAAGGTGATATTTGATTTGGTGAGATTTATGTTAGAGGTTGGTCTTGTCGTGGTTATAGAGTGAATGTAATAACCGTCTTTCGGATGTTGAATATAAATTGGACTTTGGAATATGTCATCGGAAGGATTACCAAGTGGACGGATGAAAGGTGTATAATGTTTGCACACGTCATGCATATATGTATTATCATATTCATCTAAAGATATTACAAAGTTTTGATAGATGCGCCCCATGTGGTATGTCTTTGTTGTCTTAAGGGATTTGGTAAGCATATTGTTTTGGATTTGTTGTGTAGTATTAGAAGTAGTAGTATAATTATTGTTTAAGTTGCAGGTAGTAGTGGGTGTTATAGTGTGTATAGGGTTATTAGAAATAGAGCTGTCAAGAAGGTTTTCATCATTGTAAGGTGTGTTATTTGTGCAGGTAGTATAAGTTATACATGATTTGGTGAGATTTATGTTGGAAGTAGGTGATTGGTGTTTTGTAGGTTTTTAGTAAGTGTAGGGTCATGTGAGAGAGTTGTCAGGAAGTAATTTAGTGTAAGGTGTGCAAGTAGTATAAGTAATACATGATTTACTGAGTTTTATGCAAGAGGTTTGTGTGTAAGAAGTAGTATGTTTACAGAGATCTAGTGTGCCAATAATATTATAGTGATTGTAGTCATCATTCTGGCTTGTAGCCTTTGGAGGTTGTTGGTAATAAAGTATTTCGGTTTGGAAGATATCAGTAGTGGAAGTTTTATTAGTAGCTTTAATATTGGTGGGATCAGCGAGTCGGCCGCACGCCGACGAGCTGCGTATGCTATATTTTTCATGCTTGTTTTGTGGATTTAATCTGCTTAAATTCGAATATTTAAACAACATTCTCTTTATTTTAAGTTTAATAATAAAATAAAAATCATTCAAAAATAAATCAATATCTCGTTTAAAATTGTTTTTAATCTTTATAAAGTGATTTTCAGTATTTAAAAAATAATTGTTAGTCAAATTTCCTATTTTATATAGCAGAGGTATGTCATTTTAAAAATATTTGTTAGTTTTTTGGAATTTTTTGTTGAGTAGTTTTTTTAATTTTAAGTAAAATATGTAAAAAAAATTCAATTAAAAATTTTATATAGTATGTTTCATCTTTTATTTCAAGTTTAATATTGAGCAAATAGATGTTAAGATTGTTAAAAAAATTGTCAGTGCAATTAGTTAGTGATATAAAAATATTGTCAGAGTTTTTAAAATTTTTAATTAATGCGTTTCTATAAGAAGTAGGCTGTGCATGTTGTGTTTTTATTGTTTGTGCATGTTTTGTTATAATTTCAATATCCTTTGTTGAGATATTTTGTATTGTTTTTTCAAAAAGTTTTTTCATTAGTATTTAAGATATTTTTATTAAAATTTTTTGTATTATTAAAATATTTTTTATTAAAAAAGAAATTTAAGTATTTATGATTTATCAATTTTTCATAGGTTACCACATCCGTAATAGCATCCTGAAAAGTTTTCAGTGCATAGTCAATTTTTGGTTGCGAATCTTCATAGTGGAAGGGTTTTGTTAGTATTAGTTGTATAATTTCTTAGATATTGGTATCGAAGGTACAAGTGGTGCAAATTTCTTTCCAGTATCGGGTAGCGTCTGTTATTGGAATTTCAGTTGTTCCGTTTAGAAAGACAAACATCCTGTAGTGTAACTCGATTATGTGGGGATCATAGTCATTTTCATAAGCTAATAAGCGTAGTTCAGATAGACTGGTTTCAAATATGGTATCGGTTGGAGGCAAGATGTTCAAGTTTCATCAAAACGGGTATTCATATTGGTATTGGCTAAAATAGATGTAAATGATTGTTTAGAAATAAATAACTCATCAGATCCGGATTTCGGCCCGGTGCTATTCGAATGTCCTTTTTTCATGCTTGTTTTGTGGATTTAATCTGCTTAAAATATTTTCTAGAAGACTCGTGGATTGACGCATCCCGGGTAATAGGCCGATTCCCCGCTCACTCGGCTGCCCGATACAGGCAGGCGATGCAGGACACGGGATTTTCTATCTCCCCGGTACGCGAAACACGAGCTGGCACACAAAGAGTCACCGACGATATCGATCTTACATATGTGGCTATCAAGAGAGAGCCAGGACGAAACCCGGCTAGGGAGATGCGAGGTCAGGCCGAATACTTACTGGCGCGCCTCGAGATACATCAAGCCGATACGAACCGACAAGTGGAACAGGCCAAGCGGCATCTGCAGAGGATCAATGCGGACATCGCGGCAGGCAGGATACCCAGCACGAACGGGTATGCCCCGCGATATAACGTTTTGTACGAGTTGGATGACCCAAGCTCCAGAAACGAATGACGGATATGGATGTGGTAATCCCACGCCGCATTCTGCCGAGAGAAATGCGGGATGAAAGGGAACTCACCGAAATTCACCGGGAACATCCGTATGCCAGAGAGCGATATGCTACAAAGAGAAAGTAGAGACTTCGTAGATAATCATTAAGCACATAATTTAAGAAAAAAATATTCTTGTTTGTTTGGAATAAATCGTGTTACTTTTGCGTTTCGGTCTTCCGTTATTTAACTTATGGAAATAAATCTTGTGTTCGCCGCCTAGATTAGTTTGGATACTAACCGCACATCAGTTCTATCTGTAAATCAAAGGGGAAGCTGTAGATACCGTATGTCGACCTAATAATAAACAATATGATAATAAATGCCCTACAACTGTGGAAATCGTTATGAATAAACTTTATTATTTATAGAAATGGAATGGCGTCAATTTCCCCTATTGCAACGAGAACTAGACAAGGCCCATGCTGCCAACCGGAATCTACAGCAACAGCTTCTACAGATTACTCGGGAGATCCAGCAGGTCAAAGGGACTTGGATCGAACCGAAAAGGATGAAAACCATTTATCAAAAGATGGAGGTGGCACAAAAAGGATGGGCTGGTGAACGGCAACTTACGCAAAATCTGAGAACACAAATCAAGGGCCTAGAAACGGCACTGTCGGCGTGTCAAGAAGGGGCCGCAGTAACTTATCAATTAGTGTTCGCCCCGGCACAGCTGGCTTATCGAGACACGACATCTCCATCCACACTCAAAGACAAACTCAATAAACACCGGCCAGGAAGAGCTGAGTGCGCAAAACGACGAGCGGCTTAAGTTCGGGGTGTGCAATCTCAAGTATAGACAATCACCTTGAAATGTTTAATAAATGTTTTGAAAAAGATGTTCGTAGTGTTATTATGTCTAAACCGAGCATAAGATTCCAACCTAACAATAGGAGATAACTACGAAAGGTGAACATATTTCAGCAGGGTACCAAAGGCAGGAAATCGCACATAAACCTTCTAACGACAGTGAGTTGAACCCAGTTGAGATCGGGCCAGAGCAGTTCCAACGTGGCGCTCACCTTTGGCGATCTCAACGCCGATGGTTGCATTACCAACGTTGCTTAGCGACGGGTAACCATTGGGGACCAGAAAACATTTACATCTGGGGTCAAGGTCACGACGAAACCATAAATCCCACATCCTTTTCACTTTAAGAATTCTCTCATTCGATCAGTTATCGCTCTCTCAACCCCCGACTGAATCTTTATTATCTTGCGTGAATTATTCCCGGTCATAGTAAACTAGTTTAACGAATACGAAGGAAATCAACTAAAATATTTATTTATTATGACATTTCTCATTATATTCGTTCCGCAAGTCCCATCGCTCGTTGTTTCGCTCTCTCGATCTTTCCCAGGTGGCGTTGAGGTGGTTTCACCGCGGGTTTGGTTGCGTCTGTTGCAGTTCGGTACGCCAACTGTGCAGGTGCAAAGTCAAGGGGGTAGGTGACAGCTAGGCCCTCCTAGCATGCTGATAGCGCCACCTCCAGGTCGCGTATTTGTGTCTTCATGGCCTGCCCTAGTCGTTTTTCTTCGGCCCACCCGCGTTGGACGGCCGTTACTCGCTGGTATAAAAATTTCGCTTTGACTGATTCTATCCATGTCGACTTTATCTGATGAATTTCCTTTGTCAATTGTAGTAACTGTCTATGAAGATCGGTATTCTCCTTGCGTGCGTTTTGGAGAGCCGTATTTAGTATCGTGCAAGGGTCCATCTCTACAATAAAAATGGGTCATTAATAGCTCATTTCGTCCATTATACAATAAATAACATAATAGCTTCAAAGGGTATTACGTCTAAGCTAAGGTCAGGTAATGGTTTACTTTCATGGGGCGAAATATGTCTTACACTAATCTTAAATATAAGGAATGAACAAAAAAATCAGAAATATATATTTCACAAAATTCAGTGGTGACGTGAGTTTGAATAATCTTTCCTTGAGTTTCGTCTTGATGTTCTGCGCGTGTAGGAGTGATCCCACTCATGCATCCGATCTCCAGTCTCCGTTCTCATTCCTCTTGGGAGTATTTTCTTCGGCATCGACACGGTCATGGCCTGTGTTGGCTGATTTACTCTGGGGTCATCGAGTTCGAATGAGATGCCATAGGAAGGGGCATACCATCCGTACTCGGAATCAGACCAGCCGCGATGTCTTCGTTGATCTGCTCCAATTGACGGCGAGCTTTTTCGACCTGTTTATCGGTCCTTCTTTGATGTGCTTCAAGACGTGCCATGATATCGTCCGCCCGACCGCGGAGTTCGCGAGCCGGATTCTGTCCTGGCTCACGTTTTATTGCCACGTACGGCAGCTCGACATCTTCTGCTCCTCCTTGTCTCTTGAATCTCGACTCTATCACTGAGGAAATCGAATATCCCGCATCCCACATCGCCTGTCTGCATCTAGCGGCGGAGTGGGATGGGAATCTCATCTTGATTCGAGATTCGTCCACCAATGAATCTATCGAAATGAACATCATTAGCATTTTATATGAGAATCATGAGAACTAAAGGCAATAGATTTATGTGTAAGCGGATTGTTTATATATATAGGATTTTTTTGCATTTTTCGGCGACAAGGTCTCAGTAGAGGGTGATCTAAACTGGTCCTCAAATCTGACGTAATTTGGGGTTCCTGAGTCGTACTCTTTGTGGAAGTTGTTTACTGTGACACTCGGTAGATAGGTCTTAGTGGTCGTGTCTCTACGTTTCATTTGCCAATTTAAGATTAATGCAATTTTTACTATCCTTAGGGGCCTTTCATCAATACGTTGCGTTAGTTTGGACATGGAGGCATGAGAAATTCATTTACAATTTTTCTTGAAAATTAATTGATCTAAATGGAGAGCGAGGTGTCGTGAGGTCGACAAAGAAAACTCAAACTGTTCGTTATTGACAGAAACTCATAGTTGATGTTCGATTCTTTGTTATAGTAACTTAGCATTACTCCCAAAGCATCGTGAATTTGGCATTCAGCTGATTTCTAATTTATCCTAATGGGTCGCATGATACCGTCCATAGATTAGTAAATTGTAATTCCAGATTAGCACATTGTTGGGCGAACCTTCATCTTTTATTCCTGCATGCAGATTCGTAAATGAACGTGAATTTGAATAAAAATGCTAACTTAATATTTATTTATTTAAATTTCACGATGGTAATCAGGGTCTTCCTCGTTTTTTATCACATTTTCTTTATCATTAAGAGCATCTTGTCTTTATCCCGACTTGGGTCTCCGAATGACGTGTGGTAGAGTCTTATAACGGATGTCCGAATTGCATGAAATGTTATGTGTAATTAAAAGGGGTACATAAATAAAATGAATGCCTTACTTTCTTGGGCGTCGGTCCGAGGCTCCATTGTGATCTCTTCATTATCCATAAAGTAAGAATGATGGCCTCTAACTCGTGAATCGTTTCGCCGGTTGGAATTCATGTTAATATCTCACTGTGAACTGTCTGAATTCTCGACAATGACTGATCTATTTATATTGCCTTCTGCCCCGCAGGTGTGTCTGAACCCGTTTCAGGCCAGTGTGTCTAATGTTGACATGTAATTTCTGCTAAATATTTTCTGCTGACGTGGAATTTTCTACCCACTTATTGATTGAAGTCGAGTAGATCGTGCCTTGCCATGTCTACTGTTTGTTCACAATTTTTATTGATTTGATTTTAAAGATTTTCATTGATTTATTCACTGCTAAATTATTCCACAATGGTCTCGTCATGGGCTTGGGTTTCTTTTTCATTACTGCAGGTTTTGAATTAAGTAAATTTTGTATAATGGTATTAAATTAATAAATTAAGTTCATGAACCGAGAATGGATTTGTGCTCCTGATAGATTTAATGATTTCAAATGGTTTCCAACCTTGATTTTCTCCTACTCATTTGGACTTTGTTCCTTGAAGGATTGGAGTCCTTGCCTAATGCGTTCATTGTGATTAATATACCGCTTGGATCTAATGTGCTATTGTTTTTCATCGATTATTATGGTAGTTAATTAGCGGGAATTTCTAATTGGGTGATCATTTACAGAGTTAATTTAGATGTGGTACACCTTTCAACTAGTCGTAATGGCATCTTGTTTTTCATTGGTATTTACCCTTCAACTCATGTTAATCTCTGATGGTAAATTTGATTTATGTACGTTATTTTCAGACTCGTAATTTTTGTCGTATGCCAAAATGGTGTACTAGAATTCGTTAATAAATTTTTTGGTTACTTTTGATGTGCATCATAATGTTATCTTATTATATTTTGTTACTCTAACGGGTGGTTGGTTATTTTTAGAGGGGGTATTTTGGTTAATACTTTATCTTTATCGTTAGACAATTTCGCAAGTTACTACTTGAGTCAAAGGGTAAATTAGTTATACCGAAAATATCTTTCAACTAAATAACACAATTTTTATTAAACGTCAAGTGGGCAACTTATTTACTCTGATCAAAGTTTTCGTTATAATATATTTTGCGTTGTATTATTTTCTGGGTCCCGTTAGTCTATACTATTACGTCGATGTTCGCAGCGTCGAACCCTCGTCGTCGACATTTATTAGTTAATTTTGCGTAGTTAATCTCTCGGGCTTTCTCGTATGATAACGTGATTTTAATCTAAAATTTAGTTCGAGTAATTTAGACATAACAATTATTTCCGAATTCTTTCCCGACTTCCTTCCCTTTATTTGACCTTAGGATAGTTATGTTAATATTATGATTTTAAGAGTGCTCACCGAGCTACTCAATGTTTATGATTTTTAGCCGTTGTGTACAATGAGTTTAATTTGGTCGAAATTATGGAAAAATGGGTGGTGGAGGAGTAGCCAAAAGACTACTTCCCCTCCTCCCAATTTCCCCTATGACGGATATTATTGACGTTTAGGCCCTGCGTTATTCATGCCGGAACCTTCACGGGCACAGGATATTGGCAGATAAACTGCACCTACACAGCCTGAATTGTATGTTGATTTACTTTCTTGTGGTGCGTGAGTGGCTGTGGGCCGGAAAAATTTCGACAAAACATTGTATAGTGAAAGTTTTATTAGCATATAATAACGTTTGATAATCCACATTGTATATTCATCATTCATCAACGACACTATCATACTTTCCCCACGCCGACACCCACACAGAACTCTTATGAGGTTGTATGGACGCGACGTGGAGAAAGTTTTCGAGCATTCCTCCACTCACATTTAGAACCGCACGAAAAAATTCATAAAAAATAACATAATAACAAGAAAATTTGATCGAAAAACGACAATTTATATAAAAGTAGAAAATTAATGAATTTAAAATAAAATATTTTTTGTTGAATAAATTCAATTAAAAAATTGAAGAAATAAATTGCTAATTGAAATTAAGAAAATAATAAAAATTTAATTTAGAAAACAAAAATAATTTCAAGGTCAAATTTTGTTTTATCGCAATAAAAATAACACGCAAGGTTAAGATCAAATTAAAGGTATATATACTGATGGGTTTTCACAATTTTTCAGAAAAATTGACAGATTGTGTACAAAGAAACAGATTGTGTGTAAATGATAAAACTGTGTGCAGAGAGACAAATCGAATTTTAGAGTTAGTTGCAGATGGTCAGACTGATTTTAGTATACAGATGTCAATTTGTGGTCTTACTTTTCAGTAGTATTGTTGGGATATTAAATATTTATTCGTCGATGAATATGTCTCTCAATCCGACTCCTCGTGTTCAATAATCAATAAGACAAAATCCCAACATAGAAATATTTATTGACAAATATTTACCACGATACACAATAGTTTATCTCTCGTACACACCCTAAAGGTATCACTATGTAAGTCACTGCAATCTGATTAACTTTATCGATTTTCTGCTCTTCACTCGTTCCTTCAACTCAATAGATTCTCTCTTCGACCAACTGGCAACTTATTTTGTTATCAGTTGCTTTTATAGTTTTTGGATTCCCATTAATCTGAATTACTACTATGGAAACAATTTTCCATTTCGGACAATTTATTGCCCGTTTCACTAATACTGGGAAACACATTGAGCTGACGTTCAACCTAGCGGCCCTTGATTAATGGGTTCGTCGATAAATAATTTAATTAATTAATTAATTTGTTTTTTGGGCTCCCGACCCTTCAGTATACCTTATCTCAGTCTAATATTATTTTTTTTTCAAACTTTTAATTAATTTTAATTGATTTTGATAATTTTAAAATTTTTATTTTTATTAATGTTTTCTTATAACCCCAACAGTATTTTCAAATGCTTGTATTTATGAAACTTTGTGATGAAAATATGAAATGAAGAATTTTAATGAAGAATATACGTTTATGCATGTAAGCTTTTATCCAATTTAGATTGTAATATTTTTTTTTCCGGCCCACAGCCAAAATATATCACAAGTAATTAAAATCAGACACGCTACCGAACTGTGTAAGTGCGGTTTCTTCGCCTATAGTTCGTGCTCGTGACGGCCTTGCCGTGAGTAACGACGGGTCGGAACGTCAAATCATGGAAATAAATAACGAAAGAGAGTAACTCGATAGTGAGTCTTTTGGCTCCACTATCTTGCACCTAATTCGGATAAAATCGACATAAACTTTCAAACAACATTTGGCTCAAAATCACTAACACCGAGTAGTCCAGTGGGCACTCATTAAATACAATGTGAACACAAATAGATCATAAGAACAAAAAGGGAAAGGGTAGCGGCGAAAATTACGAAATCGTTACATCAGTTAAAATTAATAGTCATCGGAAAAATATTAATTCGAACGACATGAAAAAAGAATAATCATGAAAATCATGAAAAAGAATAATTTAAATAATATTTAAGAACTAAATAAATTTATTTTGAGTTGAGATAGGAAATATGGGCGTAACGCTGCGCAAAAAAGTAAAAGTAGAGTGCGACTCAATTGTTTGTATAATTAAAATATTCTGATCAAACTGAGAAATAAGGGCGGATCCCTACAAAAAATTTAATAATAATAATAATAATAATAATAATAATAATAATAATAATAATAATAATAATAATAATAAAAATAATAAAAATAATAATAATAATAATAATAATAATAATAATAATCATAAAAATAATAATAATAATAATAATAATAATAAAAACAATAATAATAATAATAATAATAATAATAATAATAATAATAATAATAATAATAATAATAATAATAATAATAATAATAATAATAATAATAACAATAATAATAATGGTAATAGTAGTAATGGTGGGTTACAGGTTTTCGAATCTCGCTTATCTTCCTAGTTGCCCTGGTAACGCCATACAAAATGATACTAACCGCCACTTGGCACCCGTTGCTAAGTAACGTTGGTAATGTGTTCAAGTGGTGGATTGCCCGCAAAAAGTGAGTGTTATTGCTAATACTGTAATTGCTCGGACAACCCTCGGGTTCACGAGCTGTCGATAGAAGACCTATGCTCGCTTTGCTCTGTCCCTCATAACTGTTCAGGATTAGGTTCTTATTTGCACGCGGAAAGATGGAGCGAAGGTTTGGTGACGTGATGCGGATATTTAAGGTAACGCTGGCATACAAATATATCAACAGAACAAATTGATTAAGAATACGACTACTCTATTTAATCAGCAACACGCGCAATATTTACGAGTTAATGATTTTGAAGCTGGATTGCTCGACGTCGGGCACGTTCCTTGCATCCCGGCCGACGATTATTTGCTGGAGGGATAGATTGCTCCGCTGACTGGGTGTTTTTCTGCGACATCTGGGTTGGGGCAAAGACGAGCGGATATGTTACCGCTTCCCCCTCCCGGCAGACTGCTAGGGCGACTTCGAGTCCCCGAATTTGCGTGCGCAGGCTCTGATTGAGCTGCCGCTCTTCTGCCCAGCCTTTCTGGGCCGCCGTGAGTCGGTGGTAGACCGCTTTCGTTTTTGTGGGATCAGACCATGTCGCTTTCATCTGCTGCATTTCTCGGGTCAATTGAATAATTTGGGTGAGTAATTCGGCGTTTGACTGTCTCGCGTGGTCCAGTTCAGATTGTAGGATTTGTAGGGAAGACATCACTATAACCAAAGATATCATTTCAATTTATTATTGATTAAGTTAGATCATCATTTATCTCATTAAACAAAATCACGAACAATTCTAGCTATAAGAATAAATAACACGCATAATTTTTAATATTTTTTAAATCAGTTACTACATGAAGCCTATCACTATCAAATTACTCTTCGGGACAATGTCTCTTCAGGCTTCGTTGAGAGCCTCCACTGTATAGGGTCGTCGGGTATCCCGGACTGGGCGAGGTGGATAGGCGACTGCAATCCGCCCGGCAAGGATGTCTTCCACCACGTTCGCGAGATACATCCTCGCCTTAACCACCAGTAAATCCACCTGCTCCTGCACCCGTTCCCATTGGGTGAGGAGACTCCGAGCATTGGTGTAAATCTCTGCCGCTGGGTACTGTTGCCCGTCGAGTCCGCACGGATCACTTGTTAGGTCCAGTAACCTCCAAGTCGTGGGGTACGGCCATTGCTGTTGAATCTTCTGAAAAATCTCCACCTTTGGGGGTGATTCTTTCCGAGGTTGCTTATCGGATATTGGGGTGTCGTTCCGTTTGAGTGGCATATTCTCTTCTGAAAAGGCATCAAGATCAACTACTTGCATATATGGGATGAAAACAGCTCATTTAAATAGTTTACTCGGGTCGTGTACTTGACTCCCTATTGTTCGAATGGCAGGTCGGAAATGTTATCATGATCCTATCTAATTAATTTATCTGCTCTCCGTAAGAATCAATTAATGGATGCCTGTATTATTTGCCATTAAATTTATCTAACTTTAAACTTATCGAGTTCTATTAGCGTCACTTTCTGTCATAACTTTTGTGAAACGGGTGAGTGGTTTATCTACAAGTTTTACGGACCTGGCTCTTTGGTATGTACTCCTTCATAGGGTGAGGTATAATATAATTAATCATATAAGTGAGATAACCGTGATATTTAATTCATTTTACATATACATATTAACATTAAAATATTACATGTTAGATAGTAGGCGGATAATCGTGTATTGACCTAAGAGAATTTGTAAATTGATTTAAAGTTTGGTTACCAATTTCATTTACGGTTAATCGAACTTTAAGATCTAGGCCGGATATTGATCCGAAGTAATTTAGTCGTGCGTGGGCGTATTATGGTGAGCGAACGATTGCCGGCGGATCTTGCCGTTGTAACTTAAGCGGTTGACTAAAGGTGATTTATATTGTTTACATCCGGTAATTATATTATTCGCCATATTTTCAGAATTACTGTTCAACTGCTTCGCCTACACTCTATTAAATCAATTATGGTAAGTGATTTCATTGATTAGTTTGAAGGGACTTTACTGACAATTTTTAGAAAAACTTCCTACGCTTACCGGGGCTTCCAAGTAGATGTGATACCCTTCTTTGGAACATTTCGCTATGTGGAATTTTATTTGTTCAATAATATCGGTAACAATTTATGTGATATTAATACAAATTTTCTCTCATCATAAACTTTGGTTTTTCAATTATATTAATTTAATTTATGTAATAATTCATTCATTTTACCTCCAATCAATTTGCTATAATTCTTGAATTTATAATAATTAAAGAAAAACTTTTTCTAAATCTATAAATTATTCTGGTTCTAACTAAGAGATTGTGTTATCAGTAATATATATCGACATCTATTATTCCAATTTCTAATAGTCTTCCCTAAGGCTATTTGGATCAACCATTACTTTAGTCCGTGAAGTTATTTTAATATTAATAGCTTTAAATCCTTGAATCCAGTTTTACTTTAATTTACATCGAAAATTACTTGATTTTTACCAAAGAAACTGTCTTACGGTTATTCAATTCATTTCTAATTTTAATTTATGAATTACTTTAGTCAACTAATCATAGTTCATTAAGGAATTTATATTATTTATCCTTACTCAATACTTTACTTTACCAAAAGACTAGGTTGTATTGGTTTTACTCAATAGTTATGTGAATTAATTTAATCACTTTAATTTGTTACCAATAAATTGATTCAATCTAATCAACGATATATTTATTTTTATTCATTTTATTTTTAATCAATAATTTAATCTAAACACTTGATTTTACTCAATCACTTCTTCAATTTTATCAAAATGAATTATCAGTGAATTACGTGTCGTTACATTAATTTTAATCAACAACCCAACTAAGGGATTCCACACTTCCATTCGAGAATCACTCCACTTTTAATTGATACGATTCATTATTTGAAATCAATGAATTCGATCCTTAATTGCTTTCATTTTTATCGGGGATTGATTTTGATTAGATCAATACCTTACTCGTTTTTACTCAAAGATCAGATTAATTTTATTGAAACGAATTATAATATTGATGAAATTATTTGTCATTACCCTAATTTTAATCAATAATTTACGATCATTTAAATTCTGAATTACCTTTACCCAATATTTACTGTAATTTTAAGTCATAAAACACCTTACTTTCCTTTATTTACAATCAATGATTACTTTAAGTTTTATCAATAATCGCAATCTAATCGAATTCAATGATTTCCAATAAATTTTATCTATTTCAAAATATTAATCCAAAAATAGTTATAACAACGATTTCAGTTAATTTAATCCCCGTACCCTTTCCCTTTAATAGGCCTTAGACGCATATTGTGTTTATATTATATTTACTGAGTGCCCACTGGACTACTCGGTGTGATGATTTTGAGCCGTATGTAACATAATTTTAGGTCGATTTTACAGAATTGAGAAACGAGGAAGCAGCCAGAGACTTCTTCCTTATTTCTCACTTCAGCTATAGGGATAAATATTGACGTTACGACCGCTGCGTTGCGCACGCTGAGTCTTCACGGGTACATATCATTGGCAGTTTTCCACGCACTTACATGCATCTGTACTATGTAGATTTTACTTTCTTGCGTTATGTGTTGGCTGTGGGCCGGAAAAATTTCGACAGTTTAATTTAGTTTATGAAAACATATAAAACAATTTATGTATATAAATAATATTTATTAATTAAAAAAACAAAACAACATAATTACCCTTCGTAACCATTCCAAAATTGCATAAAATATCATATCATAAAATAAAACATAAATGCCTCTCTCCCCACGTCGACGCCAAGCAGAGCTCTACCGAGTTGCAATGGTCGTGACGTGGAAAGAGGGTTCCAACCAAAATATTTCTCACCTAAAAATTAAGATTTCCAAGATAATCTGCAACTAGTCTTAAAGTTCTAAAACAGTTGGAAAATATGGTTTTTAAAATAGTTTCACAACGATTTCAAAATGGTTTTGAAAAATGGTTTGTGTTTCGAAAAACGGTTTAGATTTTCAAAAGGGTCTAAATCAGTTTGAAAAATGGTTTTTGTTTCGAAAAACGGTTAAATTTAATGTGAAAATGGATCAGTATATATACCTATTTTTCTCGCGTGTGAAATTTGATGCAGTAAAACAAAATTCGACCTTGTTATTTTCTAGTAAATTCTATTCTTTAATTTTATTATTTTTTGATTTATTTTTATAATTTTTTATTTAGAATTTTTATTGAATTATTACTAATTCGAATTTTCCAACTTAAATTTCACTTTAATGAACTTTTATTAATTTTTTCAATTTTGTCGAATTTGTTGTGTTTTCTTGTTATATTTGTGTAGGTATCGTGCGAATCTTGGTGCATTTTGTTATTATTTTAATTTATTTTTATGTTTATTATTTTATATTTAATTCTCCTTTTTCTCTCATAATTTATATGGTTTAATTGATGTTTCCAGGTTTATTTAAATTGCATGTTATTTTTGCGTGTGTGTTTCTGATCCATTAAAACATTCCTCAAGGCCGTTTACGTTCTGGCCCAACAGTAATAACCATAATAATAGTAGTAATGATAATAGTGTTAGTAGTGATAAGGGTAGTAATAAGGACAATAATAATAGAAATAGCAGTAAAAATTGATAAAAACAATACATATAATAGTAACTTTGATAATACTAGTAACAATAATAGGGAGCATACTAATTATGACAGGAATAAGGGTAAGAGATATACTGCGAGGATATTTAACATAACGAAGGGTGTACAGGCCATGGTAAAATCAAAAATACGAACAACGACAAGGAAGACTATGGGAATGGATATAAGGATAAATGATATAACAGTATATATTGTTGGGACAGAACACAAATAGCTTTGAGAATTGTTTAAATGCATTAGTGATACAGCACGAAAACCCAGCACCAAGATAACTTAAAATACAATATACAACACCAACTAAACACTTTAAAATCTGAGAGAATATAAATAAATATAAAATCAAAAACATAAAAGTAAAATAAAATAAATACAAAATGCATCAACCGCACGAAATTTACATAAAAATAACATAATAACAAGAAAGTTTGACAGAAAAAACGACAAGTTATATAAAAAATTAAAATTAATGAATTAAATGAATAAAAATAAAATATTTTTGGCTGAATAAATTTAATTAAAATTGTTAAAAATAAATTACCAATTTAAATTAAGAAAATAATAAAAAATTTAATTTAGATAACACAAATTATTTCAAGGTCAAATAAGGTCAAAAAATTTAACTCATCGTTTTCCACCACCTGTGGTATGAGTCTGCGGTCTACAATAATGTTCCCAACCAGTTGGACAGAACCGAAGAGATTTATACAACGAGAGTACTCTCTTAATACTCTAATTGGTTATCCTAAACCCTTCAATGGGCTTTTGGTATCATTTCATTTTGTGATTTCACAGAATAAATAACATCTTACTTAAGAGAGTCATAGTTACTCCCGCCGTTAACCAGAGCTTAGTTGAATTTCTTCTCATTGACATTCAAATAGCACTGGGCAGTAAATTTAATAATAATAAAAATCAATGTAATTTTAAAGATCCAAAATTCTCTAACTATATTAAAATTTTAACGGATTTTAAAACTAATTTTGATAATTCCTTTATGAAACTAACAAATGAAATTGACAGTTTGTTTTATCAAACTGAAACCACTCAGATTAAAAATGTTTAAAAAATTTTTATACAACACTGACATTCGAATGCCTAACCCTAACCCTAACCCTAATGCCCAAGTGCTGTTTGATTTTGTGAAAGATGATTGTTCGATTGATTTGAACTTAAGAAGCAGTTGCTACCGCCTTATGAGGCAACTGACTCCATATAACTCCTTTTTATATAGTTATATAGATGGACTAGTCAATGGAGAGCGGTATAATGCGACAATTCACCAAAAGGGCATTACATTGGCTAATAATATCTTAGTGTAGGCTACCTACCAACTGGCATTTGATGATCTAAATGCCCTATCCTCATTCCTCCAAAAACCAACTTAGACGAATGACCCCCAACATATTGATAGATGTTGGGACAGAATCAGACCGACTGCTCGTTGGCCAAATTCGAAAACTTGTCGATACATCCACAAATTTTTGGAAGCCAATAATGACGACGATGAATCCAACCAGTGGCTGCATTCGCAGGCAGTCAACCTGATTAAAAGGTTGACCATTACCCTGACCAAAACAGACGGTAACAATTTTTCTTATATTAATTACTCATATAAGAACCAGCGTAAAAAAAGGAATTGGACCCCCCTTGATAAGTATAATATTAATGAACAAAGCAATGAAAAAAATGAAAAATGCTCTACAAAATTCAAAAAAGTCGAAATTAAAATCCCTCAACCGAGAGACCAATATGCTCGCCCTCAGTCTTTTGGATCTGTTCCCCATGCATCTAAAGCAAATAAATTTCCGAAGATTAGTGATACTGCTACCGGCAATAGGGATGCTGCTTACCGAACTGATCCAAAGAGAATTACTTATGGTTTTAATAAATTTCCAAAACCTTCTAGCAGCAGCCCTGAACTTAAAAGTAACAAAACTTCCTATGCTGATATTCTGAAGATTCATGGGGAAAACCTGAGAGGCCCAAATAATAATCTCGAATATCCCAAAAAGAAAAATCTTAGTAATGAAAATTCTAAATCGGACATGAATTTAAATTTAAACCGTAATAGTAAAAATGATTATAATTATCAAATGTATGTTAATAATGAAATTAACAAGAAATCTGTTAAATTTACAAGTTTTGGTAATTCAACAAATCTTAATAATCTAGAAAACCTTAAATATAAAAATAAATTTGATAATAATGAGAACCAGAGTAATATTAAAGATCATATTATAATTCCCAATGATTTTAATTTTAAAAATATAGTAATTATGTTACTAACAAGATACAATAAATTCTACCACTGTCATTACTAACACACCAATTGTTAACCATATCACTATACCACCGCCAACCAAAGTATCCAACAACCAATTTAGACAACAAATTAAAATATTATCCAAAAACCTATGGAATCGTTTCAACATTGACAATACCTACATTGACACACTAAAACAATTAAACATAGATGATGCCCCCACACATTTCAATTCAAAAAAACAATCACACAAAACCACCAACCAAGCCCATCCAGAACTTTCAAAATATTCCACACCAACCGATAATCAGCCCTAAGTGACTAACAACCAACCATAACACCTATAACCAAACACAACAAACGTCACATTATATCACCAAAACGTTTCCTACAATCAAATACAAACCACTCAACCAATCTAACAAACCAAACAATCAAACCCTTCCAATTTACACCAAACATCAAAGAAATCAACAATAAACAACAAAACCCATTCATTACAAGCAAAACACTAATAAATGCTCAATCACCACTTCTTAACACTAAACTACATAAAAATACAACAGAAACTAAACCAAAAACCCCAACGATACACATTATCAATAACAATACCCAATACAATCCCACAACACTCTCACCATCAATAACACCCAGCCCAAACACAACAAAAGACATCTCCATCACCTATAATAAAAGAGACAAATATATCATTTCCCAAATACATAATATCCTAACCCAAAAACAATCAGAAATAAATCAAAAACACCTAAATATAACAACCAAAATAGACGACATAATTCAAACCCAACAACACTCATATACTAAAGCACAAGAAAATATTGATTCGTTAACCCAACAAATGTTAGCACTCCAACAAAAACTAAAAACAAACCCTTCCCCACACTACTGTCATATTTAACTAATATTGATGTTGTCAAACTTTCACAAAATACCGCAACGCAGTTGAGATCATACAACAATACACCACCGCAGTTTCACCAACCAGAACTACCTGACCCCACAAATTCAAGCCCAGCAAATCTACCCAATGATGACGACAACTCTATCATAGACATTGACCCTTTAAATGACACTTAAGAAATTAATTGCAACGGTTTTACCACTGAGGTAGAAGATCCACCTCCTCTCGATGACATTATATTATTCACAAGCAATGTTGACCTTGACAAATCCAACACATCATCGGTAACACTCTTCTCACCTTACAACACCCAGACCTACATCCTTAACGAAACCTTGAAATAACCTCCTTTTGCAATAAAAACTGATAAGGACAAACAACAAAAACCTGTCACAATAGAAGAACACATCAACTTTCATCCATCATCACAATATCTTTTCTCCCCACTACAAAACACTGACACACTCCCAAAGGAAGGAAACACGCTTACCAATCCCGAACAATATTTACACTTCGAATCACTAGACCTCACCCAAAAAACCTACAACCCACATGACCTCCGCGATCACTTCAATCTAATCCATGCCATTGAAGTCACGAACATATATGATGTAGCACCAACCTATGAGACATTACACATCAAAACACCAACTACCCAATTCATAACATTATCCTAACAAATGAAACTATAATTGAGAGATCACCAATCAATCTAAGAACGTCATCCCCCATCTTTCTTCTTGGCGCTGAAGGCTATGTCAAATGCACAGTACCTAAATGCAAACACGGCAAGATAGGTCCCTTGATGCCTACTAAACAACTTGAACACCTCCAAAATGAACACCATTAAACAATAAGGAAAAATGACACCTTCATTTGCCTGTTATGTGAGAGAAACAAATTAAAACCCTTTGTCATCGCACTTACACAAATTGAAGCACATCTCAATGAGAAACACCCCGAAAAACCAATCCGAGGCACTAGAGAAGAGTACAATGACAAAAAACTCATCTTGACTCTTACACTTAACCATGAAGATACTCTGGTATGAACATACATCGCAAAAAAAATCCATGCGAGACTCACCTAACAGTTAACACACCCATCTCTGATATCCACAAACACATCTTAGCGAAACACAAAAACCAAAAACCTTCAATGACACAAATAATGTCAAATGTCACTGTGGCATAACGACTAATCTCACTGATGTCTTAACCCATCACATCACACATTCACCAACCTCGACAGTGACTATTATAGAAAACTAACCACCAACACATATTCCTGTGACTACTTCTGACATCGGGTCAGATTGACTATCTCAGCACCAAATCTCTGTCTTTATGCTGACTTATGCCACAACACTCACAACCATATTTATTGACAGTTTTATCGGCACTGCACACACCGACCGGAACTATACCACCTTTTTTGCTGCCTTCCCCTTCCACCGATACCCTACATGGAATGACATAATCTGGCCTCTCTATCTTGATAAAAACCACTGGGTATTCTTTTATATAAATAAAAAAGGTAAACACACTAAGCTGATTAAGGTCAATAATGGAGTAAAACAGGGTTGTCCAATGTCCATGACACTCTTCAGTCTCACAATTAACTTTATCCTACAAAATATCCTAAATGACTACCCCTTTACTATTCACAATCACAACATTAGCATTATGGCATATGCAGACGATCTTGTCCTCATATCTGACTCTAGAGATAAAATGAGAAAAATTATAAATGACATAACCAAATATACTGATTCTGCAACCGTTAAATTTCGACCCAGCAAATGCGGATACTTCCAATTAAAGAGAAACCACAATGAAGTACCAATTACACTTTATGAAGAACAAATTCCCATAATCGATGAGAACCACCTACATAAATAAATTTGGCGTCGACTTCGGCCAAAAAGGCAAATACGAAATTGACACCATACTAAATGCTGCCCTCGAAGACACAACAAAAATAATGTCCTCTGACTTACACCCAGCTCAGAAACTACAAGCATACAAAACTTTCATACACTCTAGTCTGATCTTTCCTTTTAGAAAATGTAACATCAACCATATGATCCTAGACAACAACCGTAATAGAATTGTACAACATTGTGAAAAACAACTGGGATTTGACCAGAAAATAAAACGTTTAATCAAGAACATGCTGGGAGACATCCACCAAAACATAAACAATAACTTTCTTTATGCCCACTCAAAACTTTGAGGTCTTGGTATTACGCCTAGTATTGACGAATATATTATACAGAGCGTCACACATCTTATAAAACTCCTCAACCCCAAGGACACCAAAATGCGCGACTTCATAATTGCAGAATTGATTGAACACACAAAAATGCGATTCCCCTATCAGAAAATCATCATAGATGATGCTCTAAAATAGCTGCACTCAGAGATAAAAGGTGACAAAGGAGGCCCAAAGACAATCTTCACCAAATTCCGTTCTTCCGCAAACAGACTTAATGAAAAATTTGGAATTCTTGCCAAACTTACACTTGACAATGACAAGTTTCAGCTCAAAATCAAAGGTAAAAAACTACACTGAGACCATAACACCTGATAACTTAAAAGAATCCTCCTCTAAATTCCACGAACTACCTAGCGAATGGTACGCAGACCAATGGTAAACCATGACTTGCCAAGGACACATTTCCAAAACAATTGGCAGTAACAGACAATCTGCTTTCCATAAAAACATAGAGCCCTTACTGACAAACAATACTTCATGTTAAAGTGCGTAACAATATGATAAGCCTTAACTTCAACACAAACAGAAACAAAAACAAAATGAATATAATGTGCCGAATTTGCCTAAAAGAACCCGAAACACAAGCACACATATTTAATCATTGTACACCGACACAAAACGCAAGACGCAACAAACACAACAACGTGTTGAAAACAACGAGCGATTATCTCATTTCCAAAGGCTTCTGTGTTGATGTTGAACGCACACCACATGGAATTGACACTCAACTCCGACCTGACCTTATCATTAAGTCTAAACGCAACAACAAACTACATATCCTAGAAATCAAAGTACCTTATGACTGGGAGGAGAGTTTAAACGCAGCAAGAGACGACAACTACAAGAAATACCCCGAACTTTCCATTGAAATTGGCAAAACCAACGCCTGCAAAACTACGTTGTCTGCCTTGGTGGTTGGATCTCTTGGTTCATGGGACAAGGGAAAGGATAAAGCACTTGACCAAATAGGGTTAAACCAAATTGAACAGAAAAAAATAGCAAGATTATGCACTACAACCGCAGTCACCTCAAGTTACGCAATGTACATAGACCACATAACAAATAGACCTAAGCAATCACAATAATGTGTTGCTAGTGGCACGAGCTGCTTTTTAGCAAATATTTGCTGGTGAAATGCGGCACTCTCTGAGCCGGGATTACTACTATACTACTATTATATTACTACTATACTACTTTTATATTATTATTATATTATGAATATATTACCATTATATCACTATTATATTACCATCATGATATTACTCTCATGATATTACTATTATAATACTACTTTATTACTATTATATTATATTAATTCATGTTATACTATACTATATTATACTATTTTATATTGTATTGTATTATAACATATTATATTATGTTGTATTACATTATGCTATATTATATAATGTAATATTATGTTATGTTATGTAATATTGTTATGTAATATTATATTATATTATATTGTATTACATTATATTATATTATACTACTATTATATTACTATTATAGTACTATCTTATGACTACTCTAGTTTTAACATATCATATTATTATACTACTGTATATTTTAGTGTCTTTAGTGCTACTTCGGTGCCCTGCGTTTTAACCAGTATATTCGCCACGATGGATCTAAATGTTATTAATGGCATCTGATGCTTAATAATACATAGACCCCTGACAGCACCATGTCTAAAGAGGGTCCATACATACAAGTAGACTTAAGACATGTAAATGTTTTTAAGCTACTACTTAGATAGACAACGGTGTAGTAACTAGCCGATACTACACCGTCTAGCGGACAAAACCTAATTCAGGTATGCCCGTGAAGCATCGCATAATGATGCTCAAAAAGCCTCTGAACTCTCACGTACCAGAAGGGGGATTGGTGGGAGTGCTGTCCGATTAACATGAAACGTTGTGATGACCACTGTTGATCCCCAAAGGGAACACAGCAATCAAAAACTCTGAGTAGAACTGAAAAAACAACTGAAACCGTTACGGTGGAAGTTTATCCGCAAGGATTCTGCCTGCTCTTAGAAGAGGCTGGTAAAACCAAGCTTGATGCACATTGCGTCAAAGCCGTTTTGTAATGGTAATGGTAGTAATAGGAATAATAATAAATGTAATAGCAGCAGCAATAAATAAAGGTAGTACATATAATAGTAACGATGATAATGCTAGTATCAATAATAAGGAACATAGTAGTTATAATAGGGATAAGGGTAAGAGAGATACTGTGTGGATATTTAACATAACAAAGGGTTTACAGGCCATAGAAAAATCATAAATACGGACGACGATAAGATGGACTAAGCAAATGGACATAAAAATAAATGATATAGCGGTATGAATTAATATTTGAAGGAGATAGAAGAATAATGGGATCTAAAAATCAAAATCTGGCACAGGCCTTCTATCGGCAGCTTGTTGGACCCATGGATCTTTCGGTCAATTATAGCATTAGTAATAACGCTCACATTTTTCGGATGATCCACCCACTCGAACACAGTTCGAACGTTGCTTAGCAACGGGTGCCGAGTGGTAAGCGAAAGATATTTGTATGGGGTTGTCTGGGTAACAACCATATAGTTTCAAAATATCAACACTCAGAAACCCACCAACATTAACATTTGGATGAGATAAAAAAAGAATGGGACCTATAAATCAAAATCTGGCACAGGCCTTCTATCGGCAGCTTGTTGGACCCATGGATCTTTCGGTCAATTATAGCATTAGTAATAACGCTCACATTTTTCGGATGATCCACCCACTCGAACACAGTTCGAACGTTGCTTAGCAACGGGTGCCGAGTGGTAAGCGAAAGATATTTGTATGGGTTGTCTGGGTAACAACCATATAGTTTCAAAATATCAACACTCAGAAACCCACCAACATTAACATTTGGATGAGATAAAAAAAGAATGGGACCTATAAATCAAAATCTGGCACAGGCCTTCTATCGGCAGCTTGTTGGACCCATGGATCTTTCGGTCAATTATAGCATTAGTAATAACGCTCACATTTTTCGGATGATCCACCCACTCGAACACAGTTCGAACGTTGCTTAGCAACGGGTGCCGAGTGGTAAGCGAAAGATATTTGTATGGGGTTGTCTGGGTAACAACCATATAGTTTCAAAATATCAACACTCAGAAACCCACCAACATTAACATTTGGATGAGATAAAAAAAGAATGGGACCTATAAATCAAAATCTGGCACAGGCCTTCTATCGGCAGCTTGTTGGACCCATGGATCTTTCGGTCAATTATAGCATTAGTAATAACGCTCACATTTTTCGGATGATCCACCCACTCGAACACAGTTCGAACGTTGCTTAGCAACGGGTGCCGAGTGGTAAGCGAAAGATATTTGTATGGGGTTGTCTGGGTAACAACCATATAGTTTCAAAATATCAACACTCAGAAACCCACCAACATTAACATTTGGATGAGATAAAAAAAGAATGGGACCTATAAATCAAAATCTGGCACAGGCCTTCTATCGGCAGCTTGTTGGACCCATGGATCTTTCGGTCAATTATAGCATTAGTAATAACGCTCACATTTTTCGGATGATCCACCCACTCGAACACAGTTCGAACGTTGCTTAGCAACGGGTGCCGAGTGGTAAGCGAAAGATATTTGTATGGGGTTGTCTGGGTAACAACCATATAGTTTCAAAATATCAACACTCAGAAACCCACCAACATTAACATTTGGATGAGATAAAAAAAGAATGGGACCTATAAATCAAAATCTGGCACAGGCCTTCTATCGGCAGCTTGTTGGACCCATGGATCTTTCGGTCAATTATAGCATTAGTAATAACGCTCACATTTTTCGGATGATCCACCCACTCGAACACAGTTCGAACGTTGCTTAGCAACGGGTGGCTAGTGGTAAGCGAAAATATTTGTATGGGGTTGTCTGGGTAACAACCATATAGCTTCAAAATCTCAACACCCAGAAACGCACCACATTAATACATTAAGGATATTGACGAACAAAAGAACAAAAAGTTCAAGACTTGTAAAATTTATTTATTTCAAATTAAATTCACAACAATTCGAAATAAACTTCCTTACCAAATTCACAAACTCCAAGACAAATTGATTTAGAAAAACAAACAACAAAAATTCAAAAACTTCACAAAAGTAATTTTTACAATTAAATAAAATTACATTTTAATTAGTCGAAACAGTCATGAATTACGCTTACATATTTTTTATCAAACTTATTCTTTTTTAATTCTCTTTGAATTTAGTATGAAGATTAACTGATGTGTGTTGCTCCAGTAAAGATACCATAGAAAGAAGATAAGAATTAAAATTAAAATCCATGTTAACCAATGTCCATGTATCGGTTGTAGAGCTCATATATTCGACTTTATTCATTTTATCTTGTAACTCTAGTTTAGCATTGTTGTACATGTCTGGTACTATGACACCAGTGAAATGTTTTCTTGATAGTTTTACAAACGAGGGATCTAACTTTGCTACAAATTCTTTGAAATTTTTTGATTCAAGAAAAGATATTGGAAGACTATCTTCAGCTTCCTCATATTTTGTTATTTCATCGATTAAAATCTTATGTTTTGATACCATATGATATCTAAACTCACTTGTTTCATTGTTGATTGGAAAGTCATTTTGACATTGATTGCAATTTGCAGTGCTTTCACCATCCATTTCTCTTTTTAAAACTTGATTTTCATCATTTACAGATGTATAGGGGTTAGAACTGAATGTATCATTGTATGGCTTTAACGGAGGATTGGTACTTGATGTGGTTTCATTCGTTTCTGTATTAATTAAACACTGTCCGTTGGATATATTTTTTTTGTTTTGCGTTAAGGGATAAATTATAGATTTTATTAATAATTAATTCAGTAATTTATTATTAATAAATTATTGCTAAGCTTTAAACCCATCCCTATTTGATGAATATTATATTTATTTTAGAACATATCAAAATCAATTCAATCACTCAATGTGATTTTTAGTCTAGGAGATTTAACATTAATGAATATCTGAAATATAGGATGTAATCCCTGTGTGGGGTTCGTGGTATTTGAACTTGACCCCTACATATAACCTTTCTTGCCCCCAATGGTTACCCATTGCTAAGCAACGTTAGTGCTGCAACCACTGGTCATGAGATCGCCAAAAGTGAGCGCTACGAAAGAACTGCTAAGGCCCGATCTCAAGGTGGGTTCAACGCACTACCACTAGAAGATCTATGTGCGCTTTCTTATTCCGGTCTCTTCCGTTGTAATTGACACTCTTAACAGTTAAATTTCATCCGAACCGCTTATAGTTGTAATTAAATCTACTATTCACCGTTAAATAGTAAAATAATGAATGAAACTAAAGGATTAACAATAATCATTTATTGGACTAAAATGGTTATAGTTTCGAACAGTTCGTAGTTTGTAAAGCTCGCCGCTTCGCCTTTCCTGGGCGTCGTGGAGCGGGTTTTGTCGCTGGCCTGGGACGCATTCGATAAGCCAACTGAGCCGACGAAATACCAGTGGGTACGTTACGGCATTGCCTTCCTGGCAAGCCGATAACCCACTTTCAAGCTGCGGATCTGGATTTTTTGTGGTAGTCCGAGCTTTTTCTCGTCTGCCCACCAGCGTTGGGTGGCAGTCAACCTCTGATAAATCCTCTTGGCCTTCCCTAATTCGATACAGGAATCTCTGATTTCTTGGATTTCTAGAATCATCTGGAGCAACTGGGAGTGAAGCTCCGCATTTTCGTGGCGCGACTTTGCGAGTTCCTTGCTCAGAGTGCGGATTACGTTCATATCTAAAATTAAATCATTTATTAATACATCTCATCCATTTTGTTATGGCGCTTTCACATTTATCGTCCCTACTTTCTATTTGAACTTAGGTTACTAACTGGGAAACAATTATATTCTTGTCTATTAGGCATGCTAATGGCTGTCTAACGCCTATTTATCGTCCTCGATACCTTGGTCTTTAAGTCAATATTCTAGGTATATTCAGAAATTAGAAATTAAGATTTTAATTTAACCATTTATTGAATAACAATGTATTATTGATGTCAGAGATTTCGACGGTTCGAATTCTGAGTAGATCCTCGTTGTCTTTCAGCATACGAGTGCTCTTGTCTCCATACTGGACTTCCATCTGCATAGTGGGACTCCCTTGGTAGTAGCTTTCTGGGGATGACCACGTTCATCAATCAAGTGGACTCGACTAATCTCGGATCATCCATTTTATATGCGACGACATATGGTGGGGTGTATCCATCTGTGCTGGGGATCCTTCCCGCAGCGATCTCCTCGTTTATTCTATCCAGGTCTCGCCTTGCCATTTTGACATGCCAATTGATCTGCCTCTGTTTCTCCTCGAGCCTAGCTAACATATATTCTGCCCGTTGTCTACTCTCCCGGGCTGCGTTTCGGCAAGGCTCCAACTTTATAGCAACTTAGGGGAGGTCCATCTCTTCGGATTCTTTGACTGGAGACACCGTGAATCCGGCGTCCCGACATCTGGCGGCGGATCGTGCTGGAAAATGCACGGTGATCCGGGACGCGTCGATCCATGATCCATCTGTATAGTAAAGTTCAATATATTAGAATCGCGGCATTACACTTGGTGATTGAGTAAAATAATCCTCGGCACTCCCCTTCGTCGTTCCCGGTTTGGTCACAATCCTTATAGTAGAAAGGTTATTTACATTATATTCAAACGACGATTCTAATCTAATTCCCTGATGCGTCACTTTATGCTGGCGTTGGTGTGTCATAATTTATCGACTTTAGTGTCTGGGTTTTTATGTATCATGGTTGAACTTTATTTTTTGTTATGACGTTTTTATCCATCTCTTCGGATTCTTTGACTGGAGACACCGTGAATCCGGCGTCCCGACATCTGGTGGCGGATCGTGCTGGAAAATGCACGGTGATCCGGAACGCGTCGATCCATGATCCATCTGTATAGTAAAGTTCAATATATTAGAATCGCGGCATTACACTTGGTGATTGAGTAAAATAATCCTCGGCACTCCCCTTCGTCGTTCCCGGTTTGGTCACAATCCTTATAGTAGAAAGGTTATTTACATTATATTCAAACGACGATTCTAATCTCATTCCCTGATGCGTCACTTTATGCTGGCGTTGGTGTGTCATGATTTATAGACTTTAGTGTCTGAGTTTTTATGCATCATGATAAAATTAAAAAAGATAGAGAAAGATCAAGAAAATATTTACCGTATATGAAGGAATCAGTATACAATCCTAATGATATGCCAATGAAACTGTGTGATATCCCGACTTTTGAGAAGAAATATCCGGGTTTTGCAATTAATGTATTGATTTATAATAACAAAAATCATGTGGATAAAGTATATATTGTTATGAAACACCCATATTTGAATATAATTCATCGAAGAAAAGTAACTGGAGTGGATTCAAAATATTTATTATTGATAAAGAAAGGTGAAAAGTACCATTATACTGCTGTAACTAATTTGCAAACTTTAATGAATTGTCATAAATACATCATAATAGCATCACGTGGAAACTACTGAAGACACAGAGTTATTGTATATCGACATCAATAACCTATATGAATGAGCTTTAAGTCAAAGTTTACCCCGTGGAAAATTTAGTTGGATTCATGATAACCTTGATAGTATTTTAGAAGATTGCAAGAATTTAGACTTAGAAAAGATGTCGTATGGATATACTTTCACCACTTTCCTTTATCATCATTGAATCCGCTCAACCTTTCCTAGTTTGCATTTTCATCTCACACTTGCTGACGTCTCATGAGTCGTTGAAGTCTGCTATATAACTGGTACCATGTTGGAGAGGTCATCTCCACTTTAATATTTTATTAGGTTAGTTTATATGACTCCAATTTAAAATGTCTGCACTTGTAGTTTAGTCTCTTCATGATAGGATTGCTCTCTTAATAATTTGATAATTTTATGCAGCTCCGCTAGCTATATATATATTCAGTCTACTTAATTATCGCACAATGCTCGGTGGACCATTGAGATCATCCTTGGTAGATTTTATTTATTGTAGGGGAATTTACCTAACTCTACAAATTCTATTTCTGACACAACTATATGGATTTTCTAAATGCCATAACTCCAATTTTTGGCTAAGTACACAAGGGTTGTATATGTCACTAACCTTTGCTTCAAGGAGAACATTTATGTCTCTGAACACCGACGATCTTAGTCTCAAAGTAATTTAATCAATTCACAAGTTTTGAAAAACAAAACAATCATAGCTAAATCTTACCTGTTATTAATTTTCATGGCGTAAAACGGAATAATACCACTAAAACATAGCGGGGTCTATTAAATCTCGCGCATAAAGATAAACCGATTTGAATTGTAACATCCATTGATATATAAAGGCGCACTCATGCGCCTAAAACACACCGTACACAGAATAATTTTAGAGCTAAAAAGTAAATTACAACATTACCCGATTCAAAAATAAAATTAATAAATTATAAAATGTCAAAATTTTATTCAGAAGAAAAATACTATAAATTTCTTTGGGTGGAATGTATAGTCGTATAAATAATAAACGTGTCATCCTTAACTTCGGTTGATTAGAGAATTTACAACATATTTCTATAACAATAAGAGCGAAAATTAATTTGTGTTGGACGTAGAGGAGTTTTAAGCTACGGTGTTACTCATCTCACTGGTATGGCCTTCGCTTTTAATTACTAGGGAGGTTTACCCGCTACGTCGCATGATTTTAATAACCATTGCGTACCCATGACCGTCATCATGTTAGTACTGTACGCAATAGCCGAATGTCATTCGAGCAGGTGAGCGTCATTACTAACACTACTCCTCGAAGGACCTTCGCCTTTCCCGGATTATTTGCTGCCGCTGGAAGGACTTACGCTTCTACCCATTAACCCATTTTAATCACTACCTTTTTGCCGTGACTAGGTAGAGAAAATCGTGGAGAGTGATTATGCCCAACATCCGTTTGCAGACCTTTGACGACACCCATTGTTATCTATACCTCACCTCTCATAAAATGGAATTAATTTATTTAGTTTCGGTAGAAAAGAAAAACAAAACAACACGAATATTATAACTAAGTTATATTGACAGTAGCGTACTTTAATATCATATTTTACAACAAAAATAAAACAACAAAAAATTTATAAGCTGTCCATACGATTATTTCCAAACTAGACGAAGAAAGAGCCGCTTCTCATTTCAATCCTCTTCGGCGTCGATGTCAATGGGTAGCCGTCTCCTTTTTGCCGACCGATACGGCGGGGGATTCGCTTGATGGTTGCCCTCAGTACGAGTGGAGGGTCCGGCGATTTCACGTTGGGAGACAACATTAGACACTTCGCCCGTGAGGATGGCGATATCATCAATGTCTAGCCTCAGCCGATCGAGAGCTTGTACAGCCCGGGGCGGTTCAAGATCCTCATCCACCAGATTGATGTGGATAGATCGAGGAGGTGAAGAGAAGATGACCTGAGGAGCGTAACAAATATCTGGATCGAGCCCCGGAATCTCGAATTCCTGATACGGGGGTGGTAAGTCATCGATCCGATATAAGACTTCGGCGGGCTCTGCTTCTCGGGAGAGCTCCTCTTCCCGGCGGCGTCGATCGCGACGTCGCCTATTTCGATTTGGTCGATGGAGAGCCGTGTTGGTGACAGGGTTTGCCATGACTTCCGCTGGCGGAGGAATGGAAGCTGGTGGAGCTGGAGGAATTTCGGCGATAGGGAGATGATGGGCCGGAATGATATTTAGCTGGCTGGCCCGGACACTCCCAGGGACGTAAGTCCGAAGCTCTACGTCCGTGAAGGCTCGACGGAGTGCGGTTGATTGCTCACGGATCAGCAGCCGTTGGCTGCGTGACTCGGCGATTAACTCGTCACGCGCCTGGGTGAGTCTAAGGATCTTCTGTTTCAGCTCTTTTACGGTTTCTGGCGGAGCCCAGGTGCCCTTCACCCGCTCGTATTTCACCCGGAGCTCATTGTGCTTCTGTTTCAGATCTTCGTATTGGTGCATAACGGCCACTATGGATGAGGGAAGTCCGGGAATCCTTGGCAGGCTGTTTAACTCCGAATTGCTGTTGTTGTTCATTCTAAAGAAGAGAAGGAAAAGAGAATTAAAAACGGAGGTTACTGAGAGGTGGGGTAAATAGATGGAGTGGTTTGAGGAGGGGGTTTGAACGTTCATTTAGGGGGTCGACCTTTGCTTTTATTATCTTCCCGTCTTGGTAACTATAGTTGACATGCGTTCCCCCTAACAGTACTACGTTTCTATTCCCCAGTGAACTTTACTCCCGTTATTAGACGTTAAATGACAATCCAATTATCGAGCGAAATTCATTAATTGATGGTCCTAAACAATGATAATGCTAAGGAAAATTCGGCAAATGCTAAACTGACTATGAGTATTAAAAAAGATTTTACTAAACATAGATTACCCGTGATAATATTAACCGAAATTTATTAAATAATAGACAAAATATTACTGTTAACTAAATTCTATCAATTAGTCATTTAACAAAATGGCCATTCTGAGTGTTGATCTTATTAGGTCTGTCGGAACGATATTTACTAGTAGGAATCCTTGTCCATCGCTATCTTTATTTCAATACTATTTATACAATTAACGTCCTTTCTAGATATAATTTAGATCTAATTAAGCAATAACTGCGCTAAGGGGTTTCCGTGTTAATGAAAGTTATAAATTTAGTTAAAATTAAAGTGGCACCCTCCATTTTTAGTGCTTTATTTTACTCGGATCTATAAGATTAATTAAGAACTAATTCAACCGGCTGAAATTCATACCCACATTATTAAATTTACGTTTGACATTGAGCTTAACGGACTCTAAGGGTCCTAAGAATTTTAATAACCCGATTAAATTCTAAACTTTAATTACTTAACAAAGGAGAGATTAAATATTCGAAATATTGTATAGGAAATATTTTGATTAATAATTTTGCAATACCAAATGTATTTAAGGGTAAATAAAAACATCATATAGCAAATAGTTTAATTAATAATTTTGCAGTAAGCTAAATGTACTTAGAGGTGAATACAAGCATTAAACAATAAATATTTTGATCAAAAATTTTGCAGTGACTAAATGTGCTTAAGGGTAAATAGAAACATTATGAAATAAATATTTTAATTAATAATTTTGTAGTAAACTAAATGTATTTAAGGGTAACTAGAAACAGTGTATAGTGAATATCTTAATTTATAAGTTGTCAATAAACTAAAGGTACTTACAGGTAAATTCTGATGAAGGGGAGGTTCGAGAAATTCCAGTGATTGTAAATTGCAGAATTTTGTGACACTATTAAAATTAGAATTATTGATTTATGTCTCGTACCGGTGTGTTGGAATTTGATTGTTAAGGACTTCGCGCGTGAGTAAGTATGATATTATTGATTGATATCTAATTCTTATACTATCTCACTTAGTCAACCGTGGCGCTCATTTCAGTTATTGGATCGTTAAATCGACCGGGATTTTCCTCATGGACACTTTATTAGAAGATCTTTATCCTCGTTTCCTGACTACTCGGATCTACGTGTAGCTCCTTAATTAGACACCGTTGGTGAATCTTATGGACAATCTCTGACCGTGCTTTCTCTCAATACTGATCAGTTATTTAGAACATGCTATGTCGGAGTGGAGTTGCGGAATTTTTCTCTCTTGGGACACGTCAGACTAATGCGGAATTTTTGTTGCTGCACTCCCATGCTGCAGAATATTTTACTAATGGGTGAGAGAGTTTTACATTTATTTTTATTCATTTTGTTATTCATTTAAATAAATTATGAGATTTCCGTTTTCTTTTCTATGTTAGTTTAGTTTTAATGCAAATTTCTACTGTCGTCGTCTAAAGCCTATCCCTTCTACCCGTTTCCTATTCGTTAATTAGTCAGAAACATAAAAAATTTCCTTTGATCAACCTGTGATCATTCTTAATCTCCCACTAGTTGCATTGTCGCTCTTCCCTTGATTTTAATTCGACTCGCTCCGGCCACTTTTCAGCAGCCGCCTCGAGTATACAACGGCGCTCTGCGTAGCGGTCCTGTGCATATTGCCAGACCCGACTGCGGACTGCCGAGGGGTTCATGAGGTATGACCCACGAGCTCAACTAAAGGTTTTCACCCACTAGTCGGCATGAGATCCGTCCCCATGAACCGTCTATTACAATACTGTAGATATAAATGAGTTTAAGGGGTTCGGACAATAAATATATATAGATATTATTAAATTAATGAAACAAAGCATTACACATAGTTTAATTAAGAGAAAATTTACATTAACATAGAAAACATTCATAAAGTAACCAAATAAATTCCTTACGTTCAAAATTTTTGATTTGATGTCAGAAATCGATAGTTTGGTTAAAAACATAAGATTAAAAATAATGAAATTCATCACTGTATTTATACTATTTTCATGCGTGTGTGCGACCAATAGGCAATTTTTCGCGATTTTTTCGGGCTTTTTAATTATTTTTTTATTTTAAAATTATTTTTATTATTTTTTGTATATTTTTCTTTATTTTTTGGTATACAATTTATTTTATGTTTGGATTTTACTTTTATTACTATTTTCTTGTAATATTATTTTTGGCCCTTTTTATTTGTTTTCTGGTCACCACTTCTGCCTATGTTTTTTCTAAACCTTATTTTGCAAGGTTTTGGCAGTTTATTTTACTTTTCATATGTTTCTTTCTGCAGCTGTATGCCTTTTAATCATTTTTATTAATTATTTGTTTTTATTTAATTTTGTTATATTTTTATTTTGTTTTAATTAATATGTTTTTCATTAATTTTTGGTATCTTCGTGCGGTGCATGTTTATGTACAGTGATTCGTTCCATTACCTCCACTCTCTGTCTTTAATTTTTATTTTTATCTTTTTATTTTTTGTTTAAATTGTGGCTCTGAGCCCATAATTTGTCAAATACAACCAGGCTTTATATACCCATTTCCAATGAATAAATAATACAAGCTTGCAAGTAAAACCAAAGAAAAATTCACAATTTCGAAGCCTCGGTAAAATAATGAGTTTATTTTAGCAACAATTTCAAACATGCATATTTTACTATATTTTACTTAAAGACTTTCTATCATTTTTCATTTTCTATAATGAGTGAGTTTATTCATTGGAAGATTAAAATTCAACAAACAGGTAAGTTTGTGTATTTCTATAATAAAAACTTATTGGATTTATTTTTATATTATAGTTTACTTTTAGAGAGTCAAAACGGGTATAATATAAAAATTAAATCAATAATTTTACATTATAGGAACACAAAAATTTATACGTGTGTTGAAATCACTACACAATGATTCCAACTTTTAACAGTTCCAGTTTGGTAAATCTGACATAAATATTATTAAAAACCATTTTTATTTTATATTTCATAAAAATATTATTAAATTCTTTTTCCAAGTAATTATTTATTATAGGTCTTTTGAAAAAACTCTTCTCAAATGTTTGTAAAAGTTTTATGATAAAAGAAAATTTTTCAATTAGATTTTTTGAGATTTTTTATAATTGTTAACTAAAAAACAATTCATTAAATTTAACCTAATTATTTTGTCAATTGTAAAGAAAACATGCCTGACTGCAAAAAGGGACGTAAGAAAAATTGCATTTTTACAAGTCTCAGTATTGATATCTATGAAAAATTTTCAAAATCTTTTTATTACTTTATGAAAATCAGTTGCTTGGATCCAGTGATAAATTTTTAATTAGTTTGCTCTGTTTCAATTACGCATAGGCCATTGCTAATGGCTACGTTATTTGACGTGTCTAACTAAACTTTCATTATTTTATTTTATTGTTTTAACGTATTTCAGCAAATGAATCAATATTTAACAGAATATTTCAAAACGTAAGTCGAACAATAATTTTTTGTTTAAATCTTTTAACTATTAAACATATTTTTTTCTTAAAGTTCTCATTTTCCTTTAGTGTACCTGATTACTCCCAGTCTCATCCAATAATTCCCGTTCATTATATAATGGAATGGAAGAGAGATATAAAAAATAGAGATTTAATTATAAAAGTTAGCCAGAATTTTCTTCATTATACATTGCTTTTAAAAGTTTATTCAGAACGCTGATATGGGAGAAATCCCAGCCTTTCCTCATGATGAAACATTATTTCTACAGAAAAGAGAACAGTTATATTATAATGTTGAAAGCCGTGAAAGAATAGATTCAAGTACAACATTCAAAATGAATTAGAAAGACGATTGGGTAAAAGGCATGATCCGATTTACAGATATCGAAGCTCTTTGATGAAATATAAAAAAAGAAAATAGTTCGATAAATATTAAAAACTATTGTTTATAAAGTTGAATTTAAAACATTTAATATATATAAAGATATAAATCTCATTCACTTACAAAAGACATGATTTACTGCATTAAATGAGCGGGAAAAATGTTGCATAAATTATTTTTAGTTTTAGTTTTTTATTTAATATAATTGATTATGAAATATATATTTAGTCAATATATTTAAAATTATTAGGCTAGAACTGGAAAATTTGAAGTTTGTTTAAATGCATCGGAAAAACAACACATAAACCACACCAAGATGAATTGAAATACATGATCATACATTAAGCAATACGAAATAAAGTACATAATTAATTGAGGACTAATAAATACGTAAACTAAAATTAAGAAACGCATGAAAATTCAAGCACTGACATAGTTAAAAGGAAAACAACGCATTCAAAAAATCTAACAGCTGTTGGGCTCAGGGCCACAATTTAAACAAAAATGAGAATGAAAATTAAAACAAAAATAAAAATAATGAAACAAGTCACTGTACATAAGCACGCACCACAAGAAGATACCAAAAATTAATGAAAACATATTAATTAAAACAGATTAAAAATATATCAAAATTAAATAAAAACAAATACTTAAATAAAATCATAAAAAGCATACAGCAGCAGATAGAGACATACAAAAAATAAAATAAACTGCTAAAACCTTGCAAAATAAGGTTTAGAAAAAACACAGGCAGAAGAGGCGACCAGAAAACAGAATATTTGGGCTAAAAAGTAATATTATAAGAAAATGATAATAAAAATAAAATTCAACCATAATGTAATTATATATCAAAAAAATAGAGAAAAATGCATAAAAAATAATAAAAATAATTTAAGATTAATAAAATAATCAAAAAGCCCTAAAAATCGCGAAAAATCGCTCATTGGTCGCACACTGGCACAAAAACAGTATATAAACAGTGACAAATTTCATTATTTATAACTTATGATTTTACAATTTAACACTTTACAAGCTTACTGAATTCATCCGAAATTTTGAAAGTAAGGAGTTCTATTATTTTAAAGTTTCTTTGAATGTAAACGTAATGTTCATTTTGATGTTTATAATGTCTTCAATTAAATGTTTACCTATGCTTTTATATGTTTAATATTTATTTTATCTATATATTCGAGTCCCTCATAACTATCTATTATGTATTTCAATAGCTCTCGATGGGGCAGATCTAGGGCCGGCTGGTGGATTAAGTTCCCTAGTTGTGCTCGCGGGTCGCGCCTTATTGAAACCTCGGTAGTCCGCAGTAGGGTCTGGCAAAATTGCACAGGACCTCCACGTAGGGCATCGTTGAACGACTCGCAATGGCCACTGAAAATTGGCCGAGGCGAGCAGAAATTAAAATCAAAGGAAGGACGACTTCAGATAGGGGATTTAGTAAAGATCACATAATGATCTCCTAGGGATCAAAATATTTTTTAATTCTCGAATAAAAATAATAAAACCAACGGGCCAGGAGTGATAAGTATAATTGAAAGAGAAAAGCCAACGGATAGCATCATAGAAAATCGACGTATAACGACATATAACGCCAAAGTGACATAAGTACAAAATTTCCACAAATTATTCATATAGTCGCTTAGTCCAACCGGGCATGCATCACAGATCGCATCAGTATCGCAGTACGCGTAACTCATCGAATTCCTTAGCTGCAAAAGTAAACTGTCCATATAAAGTAGCCTTTGAATCAGTGTCGATCGAATAAGAGAGAGATCTCGGATATAAGTCAGCTAATTTTTTACTACATGTGTTGGGAGCACATCCATAAAATAGTTGAGATTGGAGAAACAATTCCAGTAACGAATAACCATAGAGGTACAGGGGAAATAGAATAAGTAATTCCATCATATACGAGACAGGGATGAAGATAACGACTGATTCGTGTGGTTAATCAGACACCAAAATTCTCGAGGTTGATAGTTGCCCAAGTGACGGAAGCAATGATCCTATTCTCACGCACGAGAGAAATAAAACTCACTGGAATAGAGGCGACGGCAACGTGAACGGCTAATAACTATACATTTCTATAATAAGTAAATCGATAATAAACGAGATACTCCAACTTACTATAAGAGTCCATATGCATCAACAAGTCCGCTTTACGTCGATACGACTAATAACGATTAGTGTGTTAGCAGTGGATACACACCACTTGGTCGTGACATCACCGACTTAACACTAACGAGTATGTGTCATTTTCCACTTCAACCGCAACACGTCACCCTAGTAAACAGTAACACCACTACAGGCACCACCTGGCATCGATGTAAATTACAGAACAATCGATATACTCTAACCGTGCTGGCAATAGTCAGTAAATTCAATAATACGCCTAACATACTGTCGCTAATTTTATCAATTTAATATTGATATCTTCATTATGAATATCACTATAATCAATCCCGATGTGCTCTATGCACCCTCTGTGACATTCTATTCGCCGGCCCAATCCATCCACATCAATCTGATGGATGACGAAATCGAACCCCCGGGAATAAGCCAGGTTCTAGATCGGTTACGCCTGGATATAGATGAGATCGCAGCACTCACGGCCAACGTGCCCAGGAATCACTTTCCATTTGAAGAACCAGGACCCTCCACTCGTATCAAAGTCATCTACAACACGAATCCTCCCCCGTATCGGCCAGCGAAACGCAGATGTCTGCCAACGAGTAACATCAACTCACCAGATCACGTCGCCCCTTTTGAGAACTTCGCGAGAGTTGACTTTAAAGTGACAATGCTTCCTATCGGGTGTGATTCAGGAAATCTTGTATAAATTATCGTGTGTTTATCTCCTTGTTTTTCTTTCTAACTGTTATGTAACCGTTTTAGTTGCATTAATAGAATTTTATAGTTTTATCTTCGCTTTAGTTTAAATGTGAATATTTTTAGAGTAAAAAGAAAAAGGTAAACCAACGGCAGTAGTTTAGTAATGAATCATTAGAAAAGTATAAGGCGAAACCGTTAAAAGGTGTAAATGAACCTCACGATTCTCAGCTCAGAAGATGAATATGTCCAGGGTTCAAGGATAGAATAACCTTACAGATAAAATGCGTAAGCCCTTCTATCGGCAGCAATGACCGGGAAAGCGAAGGTCCTTCGAGGAGTAGCACTAGTAATAGCGCTCACCTGCTCGAATGGCATTCGGCTGTTGCGTACAGTACCAATATGGTTTCGATCATGGGTACGTAACGGTTGTCCAAATCGTACGGCGTATTAGGAAAAGTGACCCTAGAATACAAAGAGGACAGGCATACCATCAGGATATGAATCAATAAGCAAATAATTTTCCCATGCGACCAACACAGCTTAAAAAGAGCAGATAAATAAAGCATGTATTATTCAAGCGTAATAAATATATTTTGATGATCTAGACAAGACAAAATATTGAAAACATAATTTTTATATGCACCAGTTCTTTCCCAGCAGTCAGTAAGTAACTCTAATCTAAACTTTTTCTAAAGCAATTTTTAGACCTATATTGCATAATAAGCTTTCAAGACCACAAACACCTACTTCAACTTTTAGTAGGTCTAAATAGGAAGTAAAGAAGTAGCACTTTTTTGACCATTCATCTAAAGAAATGGGACCAAAGAGTCACAATGCATATTTTAGGATCGAGGGAATGAGACATCAAAATGTCATAAATGAGCCAACAAAGAAAGGATCAAAAAGTTGATTTTTGAGACACCTAGATGGTATTCATTTTATCAATTCATAAGATTTACTGTGTGTGAAACATCTTTTGTGTTCCGGTTTTCAAGTTTTGTAGTCTCTGTTGTTGATTGCCTTGGTAAATCACAAAATGGTTACGTTGTATTTTGTCAACACGGAGAAAATGTTTCCTTCGAGCCAGTTGTTTGTTCTCTATTGTATTGTCGTCTTTTATGATGTTTTGAGTAGCGCGTTATAAAAGTGATTTGTGTGTTGAAAGAAACTCTAATTCTAGTGTTGGGGTTGTAAAATTAATGATATTTTAAGGATTAGCAAAAGAAATATCATCTAATCAGTCATTGCAAAAGTATAGAAAATCAATAAATTATCAAATTTGAACGAAAAAAGGAGGAATATATAAATTGAGCAATGGTGAAGATCACAGTAGCAAAAGAAAAGCTCAGAAAAACAAAGAATCGTTAATTAATTAATTAATTAAAGAAAACCCTAGTTTAGTAAGCAATAAAAAGAGTAAACGAGAGGAAAAGGCCATTATCATGACAGTAAAATTAATAGCAAACACGAGAAAAGATTATTACGAGAGAGTATATGTGTATGCTGATTAATCATTTCTCAGAAACTAAAAATAGGAAAGGAAACCACAAGTCCAAGGTTGTCAATAGTTCTGGATTTGAATAAGGAGCATTAATCAAAGTGATTATTAGAAATAATCAAGGAAAGCCAAAATCAGAAAAGGTTGGCGTTTTGCCTCAGATAGGGACGAAAAATCTGAAAATAGGATTTGAGGAATCAAATTAGTTATTAGAAGTGAATAGTAGAAGAATTAAAGAAACTCAGTAGGTTAAATACGAATCGAGTCGTGGATCAAATTGGTCGAAGGTGATCACTGTTATAAAGTGTATATAACCGAATAACCACAGCGAGACCTACCAGATAATCAGAATAGACAGTTTCACTGCGATATTTTATGTTTTGTGATTCGTAGATTACATATTAAAGTTTTGAATACAGATATATTTTGGGTAGTGTTTGTTTAGTTGTTTCTTATAGAACACGTCGAGTCAGTGACACTGATTATTATTATTTAATTTATTAAAACTCAACACTAGGATTTAAAAACATGTTGGAGAAATTTGAAATATCCAAGACTAATTTTGTCAGAGTACTTCCATTTCAAAATTGATTATGCAGGTTCCAAAAGTACTTAGTGGATCGACTTTGACAGTTTTGGGTATGAGAAAAAAGATGTGAAGAATGCCTAAATGGTTAATTTATATTTTATATTATAAATCTAGGAAAGTTAAAATTCCAGAAAAAGCCCGAAATTGATATTTAAGAGAATTAAGGTCCTAGAATGTTTTATTCAAAAATTGTTGTTCAATGATAGTTTTGTATTTCAGTTTAACGGTTCATACATGCACACATTTTATGCTATATAAATAACAACATTCTTGTGTAACATTCAAGGATATTCGTCAAAAATTCATTTATATTTTTAAAATTTGTAATCATTACTACATTCATTGTTTTATCATATCATTTCGGGTAACATTTTGTGGCGTCTCACTTTTAAATTTACTTTTTTATACTTCAAATATTAAGTCTATGATTATTAACTAGCTTAATTAGTAATTTCATCATAGTAAACAACGTTCTTATTTTGTATAATTAATACATAAACTCCATATGCACTTTAATATGTATTGCTCTATTATACACTAACATGGAATTTATGCATTTATTTCAAACTAAAAGAATATAATAAAAAATATAATGCAATCGTCAGTCTTCATATGCTTACTTGTGCTTACAAAGTTACACAAAGCCATACAGAAGAACTTTAAAGTGAAAATGATGGACATCCTTTTTTCAAGGCCTATGTGAAAGTCTTTTTTCGAGTCTATCGTAAAGGTCGACATGCCAAAAAATATTCATTGGCACCAAAACGACAAGAAGTTGATCTATTCAATATAAACTTAGACGAAAACTATGAATTCGAATCATACTTTACAGTGAACAAGCAACCGTTTGAATACAAACAGAAAGCAAAATTTAGGATTTATATCCCAACGAAGCTAGGAAAGTATGTAAAGCGGAAACCTTTGCAATTTTTAGTCTACATTGGACAAAATACTTTGTCAGTCTTAAATATTTTCATCTACAATTCTATTTGAAAATTACTGACAATAAAACAGGTAGAACGTTATTAATCTTACGGGAATAATATAACAATGAATAACTACTTTACATCCGTAGCACTTTCTAAAAATATGCTGAATAAGAAGACGACTGTAGTTGGCACTCTATGATCAAATCTTCCGGAAATTCCATCTGCAGGTAGAAAGGTTTCAATTATGCAAAAGAAGATACTGATCACCTGTTTCACGAGACCATAACTAATAGTTAATTTTGAGATAAGAAAAGTAGTCCACTACTGCTTTTGCCTTCTACGCATGTATCTGTTGGTGGGAAAGTAAAATGGTTGAATTTTATAATACTACCAAATCCGGAGTAAATAAATTTGGATAAATTGACTAGAAGTCACAGATGCCAACAAAAAGTTTCTCGATGACCTTCTAGTTCTTTACATTTATGGATGTTGCATGCGTTGCTTCTCTAATATTTAAGAAGGTGAAACATGAAGAGAGCTACAATTAGTTCAAGAACCTGTTAGCTAAACACTATATGTCTTATTAATTTGGTAATGATCCATCACTAATGCATCTCACAAGTCTGTAACTTATAAATATGATGCAATATTTTTTAATAATAAATCACGCACAACTACAAACATGTAAATTTTAATGGTGTATAATAAAAGTCAAAATGATTTTCAAAAGTACTTTGTAAAAGTAGTCATTCTTTACCACCAACGTATTAGTACCTGGAATGCATAAATCGCTCCTCAAAACCCAACTAACGGTTAATAGTATTGGATTTAATTTCTTTTACTATGGTGGGTTTCTGTGTGTTGAAATTTTCGGAAACTATATGGTTGTTACCCAGACAACCCTATGTTGTCTGGGTAACCCTATGTTACCCTATTTTTTATTGTTATTGATAGTTTTCTGTTAATATTATTAGCCTTGTTATCCTTGCCATTATCATTATGTTACTCCAATCATTGTTATATGTATCGTTACTACTATAAATTTTTTATATTAAGATTACTTGTATTTACACTATTATTATCCTATGTATTATTACTATAAAAAATATTTTTTACTATCTGGCTAATACAATCCATGGTCATCAAATCTTTTCCAAATGATAAAAATAATTAATATCCCAAACTCTGACCGACAGGATCGTGAATCATTAACAAATTTGGGTCGAAATGTTTGCCCATCTTCCTATAATTTCTACAGGACTTCCGTTGAACGTTATTTGATTTTATGTCGACAACTTGTTATCAGTAGGAGATTAACATTTGTATTTTGTCGAATAAATTTTACTGTTCATTGTTATTTTATTTATTATTTCCCTTATTATGATTTTTAGATTATTAGAATTTTAGTCGTCTTTTTCTTTCTATTTCATGATTGTGATTTAGCGATTTTATGAGATTTATTGACAACAATTATTCCTTATGTCAGTATAAAGATTCTTGATTTTCGGGGATCTTCTGTGATATTGTGTTTATTAATTTATTTGTCAAAAAAGGGATGTTTTGTTGCGACTTTAATTTCCAAAATTTTGTAATAATTTGTCCTTTAAATTAAATCTTACTGCGGCTTTATTTTAAAGGTTTATATTAAAGGATTTATAGCTATTCATAAAATCATAGTGAATAAATTCGCATAATAAATAAACGTTCATGCTAATACATTAACTGAGAGTTATCGTGTCCAAACAAAACACTTACCAGTGTTAATTGCCTGAATGCACGGCACTCAGCTTGTTACACATAGCAACTAGAATTTTAGACTGAAAATTTTCTGAAAACACATCAGTATATATACCTATAATTTGATCCTAACCTTGCGTGTTATTTTTATTGCGATAAAACAAATTTGGCCTTGAAATTATTTGTGTCATCTGCAACGGAACTGTGACCGTGAGGGTTCGCCAGTGGTAAATAGCGAATCTGAACGTAAAATGATATTCTATAATGGTGGAGAGAGATTGGGGAGCAGGTCTTTTGGCTGGCTGGTCTTTCAACCAACGCCAGGAAAATCGACCTAAACTGAAACACACAAATCGGCTAAAATACTGAACATTGAGTAGTCCAGTGGGCAGTCTTAACTATAATATGAACACAATCAATACATTAAAGTCAAATAAAGGTACGGGAAATGGGGAATAACTTAAAATTATTGCAGCGAAATTCTCTTATCAAAATCGAATATTAAAATTTAGCGGAACTAAATTCGCTCGCCTCAATGAATATGAATTAAGTTTACGGCTAGAATATAACTACCCGATAGGTTCCAAATTAAAATCATAAAAGTTCATAAGTTTGGGGGAGGCGCGAATTAGATATAAAATTTAAATATAAGAGTCAATTTGAAAGGATACTGATATCTGGTCCATTTAGTTAATAAACTGGATAATAAATTGGTAATCTTTTGATGTAGCTTCCTCGTCGATTCGGGCGAGGTCCACGTCCCTTTTAGTTTTTGGTACTTGGCCTGCAAAGAGGAATAATCTTTTTCTAGTTGCTCAAGTCGTTGACGCGTTGCGATGATAGATGGCGACAAACGGGGTATTCTTGGGAGCTCCGACATTTTCCTTATTAGTGATGAATCTATAGATAAAAATAGGGTATTAAGTATCATTGAGGGATAATCTAAGCTGGGTTAGCCGTGAAGAACGCAGTGGGTGAATCTCATGCGCGATGACGACAATAATGGCGTAAAGATTAATGAAGGTGTTAATAAGGGGCCTACTAGTACTAATAATCATAATGTTCATAACTAAATGATAAACCTAGAAGTGACTATAACAGTAATGGGGTGATACTAATAATAACAATACTGATGGAGAATACTAATATTATTTATAGTAACATTATTGATGATATCAATACTAATAGTAGTAGCAATAATAGAATTTCTAATATACAACTGTAGTAATATTAATAATACCAAGGGTGGTAAAACTGATAAGAAGAGGGATGGTAATAATTATAATCCCACTAATAATAGGAATCCAAATGGCGATATTAATTATTAATTTTAAGGCTAACAATAATATAATTGATATTAATGGAAATGATAATAATAATAATAATAATAATAATAATAATAATAATAATAATAATAATAATAATAATAATAATAGTAATAGTCGTTACATTAATAATTATAGTAGTAATAAGAATAATAATAATGAGAGTAATAATAAGCATAATAATAGCTAGCGATAATCAGGGTAATAACCATGATAAAGTTAATAATGATTACCAAGTTAGTCCTAGCAATAATTGATAACGATTACTCGAATAGGCAGTAGCATTAATTTAATTGTTGGGAGATTAATGACGCTAATAAACTCAATGATAAATGATTATCGATAAAACACAAATGGGGTGATTACATCATTACCGGGATTGATAGTTATATTAATATTATTAGAAGAATAAATATATAAATGTAATTATTTATTATGAGATTAAATAATCCTAATTAAATGTATTCATAGGAATCCAGACACATTTTGTGGAATCGACGTGCATACGTGTTACTATCATGTAGTGTTGTCTGCAATCAGGGTAATCAATTCGTTAGATTAGTCGGGTTAGTTGCTTAGCTACACTGTTCGTTCTACGATGACTAGTGAGCTGCTACGTGAGAGATCTATCAGCTATTTCGATGAATTCATTGAGCTGACTAGTTTAACAGCGTCGTCAGAAAGACACATTTAGTTGATGGAATTTCTCTCTCTCCGTGTCACTTCTAATAACTAATCGGGTTCTCTACAGTTGAATGACTCGTGGAAAAATCAATAGTGATCTGAATGGAAAATCAGACATATCTTATGGAAATTTCTATGCTTATCCCCAGTTAATTTAATTCATTTGCTAATGGCAGCTATCTATTGAATTTGGGTTATATTGGAGATTTACTTCTAGATTTATTTTTCTACCTCAATCTTGGCTCCAATCCAGCGACAGTATTCTGGGGAATTCGTTTTTGCATTTGTTATTCGTGAATTTATGATGAATGTTCTTAATGTAATGCTGTCGGCATTTTATTATGTGACATTTCGATAGGTTCTGAAGTTGTGGTCAATTTAGGTTAGTTCAGTTTTTTGCGTTAATGTTCAATATTCTGAATGTGTTAAAAATAAAAGCGTCTGACACTTCCACGTTGTTTAATTTTATTTGATATTAATGTGAAAATTTCGTTTCCATCTATACTTATCACTCCTGCCCGTATTTCCCTTTTCTTTCGAGGTTTTAAAAATGATCCTATGAGATCGTGGTACGATCTTCCCTATTTCCCCTAACTAGTGCCGCTCTTCCATTTAATTTAAGTTTTCTGCTCGCCTCGACCGACGTTTCCATCAGCAGTTGCGAGTCGTTCAACGATGCCCTACGGGGAGGGTCCTGTGCCATTTTGCCAGGCCCCGTCGCGGACAGACCGAGGTTTCGAAAAGGCGCGACCCACAATCACAACTAGGGAACTTAATTCACCAGCCGGACCGGGATCTGCCTAATCGAGGACTATTAAGATACTGTATATAAATAAGAATTTATGAGGGACTCGAATATATAATTAATATGCATATAAGATTATACAATACATAAATAAGAGCATTATGAACATCGTATGAAATGATATTTACATATAACATTACATTAACTTGAGAATAAAACAGAAAAATACAAAAACTCCTTACTTTCAATAAAATTTTTCGGCAAAATTGAAATTGCAAAGTTAAGTTAAAAATTGTAAAGCTGAAATAATGAATTTGGTCACTGTTTATATACTATTTTTGTGTCTGTGTGCGACCAATGGGCGGTTTTTCGCCATTTTTGGGGCTTTTAAATTATTTTATTAATTTTAAATTATTTTTATTATTTTTTATACATTTTTCTTTATTTTTTGATATATGAATATTTATAATTGGATTTAATTTTTAATTTATTATTTTCTTACGATATTACTATTAGCCCTAATATTTTTTGTTTTCTGGTCGCCTCTTCTGCCTGTGTTTTTTCTAAACCTTATTTTGCAAGGTTTTGGCAGTTTATTTCTTTTCTCATATGTTTCTGTCTGCTGCTGTAGGCTTTTTACGAATTTTAATTAATTATTTGTTTTTATTTAATTTTGATATATTTTTAATATGTTTTAATTAATATGTTTTAATTTTATTTTTGGTATCTTCTTGCGGTGCATGCGTATGTGCAGTGACCATTTCCATATTTTCCATTTTTATCTTTTTGTTTTAATTCTTTGATATATTTTGAGCCCAACAAAACTATTGCTGCAAGGGCGAACTAACTGATATGTAAATAAAGATACCTAAACAAATTAGATAAGATCCAACTTCAAGGTATACAAATCAATAAAAATATAATTTCTTATTAACGATAGCATGACTAGCGAGGGATCACAGACGACTCCAAACTTTGAAAGGGACCATAAAAATGAAATTTAAATGAAACCAATAACAAAAATAAATTTAACATTGATAATGATAGAAATGTACTTTTTGAGCATGACAAAGAATAGTAAAACCATAACGAAAGTGAATCTGATATTTACTACGATAAAGATAGTTTGTTTAGGGGCAATAAATTCATTAGGTAAGTAAACTGGGCACTAACAACGATAGAAACTATATTGAAAAAAGATTACGTTGACGATCATAATATTTAATATTGATAATGATAGAAATGTTTTTTTGTTGAAATCCATAACGAAAGTAAATCCAATAGTAACCTCGAGAGAAAAGTTTTTGTTGACATTAACAACGATAGAAATAATATTGAAGTAAGGTTACATTGACAATCCAAGTCATGATACAGCCAAACTATGCCACGTTAAATAACTAGACAATGATAGCACGAATAGCGAACGGACCAGGTAAAGTTGGTACAAGAATTTCAACTGTGATATTACAATAGGATGACTATACTAGACAATACCGCGCAAGAATGATTTTCAATAACGACCTTGTCATAACTTAACAAGACAATAATTATATCAGAGAATACGCCCAAAAAACTAATAGCAAGGACCAGCAATGAAAATTTAACAATGGCAACATGCCTGACTGCATTAGAAATGAGGTGGCTGGTGACACAGAGAGAGAAGAGAGTATACTATATAAGCTCTCTCAATGTTACTTGAAATATTACTACGAATTATTACTTGAATTATTACAATGTTACTACGAAAAAACCCGAGACACAAATCAAAGACCAGCGAAGTGGTTCAAAGAGCAGCAGAGACAAGGAGCTCCTCAGAAAATCGTCAATGCATCAAACACGTCTTCCTTGATGCCAGAATTAATGCCACAAATTTCCAAACACGAAATGCAACATAATAATTATTATCAACCCTACCAAAAATCACGAGGAATCGAGATCGAGCAACATGCATCCGAACAAGGGAGAAAAATCATGCAATTTAACTCATATACGACAGCCCAATGTCGTCAAATTCTATGGGACTACGGGTACACGGTCACTACGGAGTTAGCCCCACCAGGATCACCGGAAGATATAAACATCCACAGTATCGCAATATGCTCCGCATATGCTCCGGAAAATAATGTGTCATACGAACTCAATGATCCCGACTCAGGTGGCGATTCCAGATGATCTAATTCACCCGGACATGCTGGAACGTCTAGATTGCAACAACATGAAAGAGACGATTATCATGCGAGTGCTCAAATGAGGAAACCTAGATTCAAGAGGCAGTAATTCTACAAATGTATTACATCGTACCGTATTGAGCAAATAAAATCCTTTTAGTTGAATTTAATTTTTTTTATTAATTAAATCATCTTAAATGGTCACTAAAAGTAGTTATTTGTCATTCGGTGTTACTTACGAGTGAAGAAGATTTTCCAAGAGTTGAACACCACGCGGGTCGCCCTGAAGGAAGCTAATCAGATAAACCAGGCTCAGAAAATGCAAATCCAAGCCGTGGAGACTACGCTGTCGGCCAGCCAGGAGGGAAATGCTGTAACGTATCTTCTGGTGTTTGCCCAGGCTCTAGTGGCCTATAAAGAACGGAAGGCGACTGACAACAGTGGACAAACCAACCAAAAGAAACATAAACGGGAAAGGCCGAACGCACCCGGCTTCGATTAATGCGAGTCGAACAGAAGTTAGTTGATGGAGCACTAAAAATCACTTGTGGAAATCTATAATAAAAATAATTAAAAGTGTAATGGAAATAATCATCGTTTTTCTTTGATTGTTTTCTTTGTTGTTTTCTTTGGTTTTGAATTAAATCCGAAGATCAAATAAGGAAAACGTAAGACGTATAATAAGTATAATGATAATAATAATCATAATAATAATAGTAATAATAATAATAGTAGTGGTAATAATAATGATAATGATAATAATAATAATAATAATAATAATAATAATAATAATAATAATAATAATAATAATAATAATAATAATAATAATAATAATAATAATAATAATAATAATAGTATTAATTAATAATAATGATGATAACGATAGTAATAATAATAATAATAGTAAGAGTAGTAACAACTGATGAGAATAATACATATGGTAATAACGTTGATAATACTAACGATAATAATTGGGAAAATACTAGTTATAATCTGAATAAGAGTAAAAGAGATACTGTGAAGATATTTAATATAACCAAGGATGTACAGGCATAGAAAAATCAATAATACAAACAGCAACAAGAAGGACTAGGGGATGGATATAATGATAAATGATAAAACAGTATAGATTGACATTTGAAGGAGATAAGAGAATAATGGGATCTTGACCTCAAAATTGAGCACAGGCCTTCTATCAGCAGTTCGTTGGACCCATGGATCGTTCGGTCAACTATAGTGTTAGCAATAACGCTCACTTTTTGCGGACAATCTACCCACTCGAACACAGTTCCAACGTTGCTTAGCAGCGGGTGCTGAGTGGTAAGCGAAAAATATTTGTATAGGGTTGTTTGGGTAACAACCATATAGTCGCGAAAATTTCACCACTCAGAAACCAACCACTAATTTAATATAAATTACCGATTTTCGGTAAAATTTTCTTGTTAATATGTTATTTTTTATAAATTTATTTTTTTGTAAATTTCATGCGGTTCTTGATGCATTTGGTATTTATTTTATTTTACTTTTGTATTTTTAATTTTGTATTTATTTATGTTCTTTCAAATTTTAGGGTGTTTAGTTGATGTTGTATGTTGTGTTTTAAGTATTCTTGGTGCTGGGTTTTTGTGTTATATAGCTGATACATTTAAACAATTTTCAAGGCCATTTGTGTTCGGGCCCAACAACTATTTTAAATCGATTCGATACACAATTCATAAGACGGAAATGATTTTTTATTTTAATAACCAAAACCGGACTGTATAGGGTTTTGTTGTTTTAATATGAATGGCACGAGGTCTAGATATAATTTAATTCCTACCGAAATTGTTTTTAAAACCTTCAACTAAATGTTCATTATAATTTTACAAACAACAAGCAACATTGAAATTTTCAATATACTAGTATTTTCTAGTGTTTATTTTGTATGATTGTTAGGTACCTATTAAGAGGTGACATAAACTAAATAGATTCAAATCACTTGTAGTACCAACTAATCACCCCTTAGCGTCTACTAACTAAAAAGATACTTATTTTTTATCAAGAATAAAATTCAAAATTTTAATTATAAAAATTATTCAAACATATGTTTATGCTTACAACACATTTTATTAAGTAATTTTATTATAATTTATTTGATGTCGAAGAAAAACTTTCGAGAAAAAATAATTTTATACTGAAATATCTAATTGTTTGTTTAAATATTTGTAACCCATCAAAAAATCAGATTAACACTTTTTAAATTTAATTAAAAATGTACTAAAATGAAAATCAATGTTTATTATAGGAAATAATTTTTTACCGTTTATTTTTATTTTTCTTAAACTTCTCAATTTGTCCTTAACGAATAAATATCGTACGGCAATTTCTTGATTTTGTTGAACTTATTGAAATATTTTTGTCATAGATTCATCGATTCCCGTTCTTAAAGATGATGTTGAAAAGTTTGACAAATACGAAATCCAGGATGTTTATTGTAAGTTCTATTGTTAAATGTTGTTTTTATAACATTTATTTCTTGTAGACATTAATGAGCAAAATGATATCAAAGGACACGTACTGAAAACCAACTCAGGCTTTACAGATATTTTTTTATTAAGTTAATATTTATTTTAATTTGAACTTATTTTTTAATTTCTACGTTAAAACTTTGAATAATTTTATAATTTATGTTGATAAATAACACTACGTGCGCCTGTCATAGCAAGATAAGTGACGATTTTTGTTCTGAGTGATTTAGAGTATTTTAGCGTTTAAAAGCTGGTAGCACATTGAGGCAAATAAAATAAGAAAACTGAAATTTATAAGTTTATATATAACTTTTTAATATCCTATAAATTAAAAATCTATTTATAATTAATAATTGATAAAAATAGCAAGATAAATAAATACAGATTTTATTTATGATTATTAATAAATAATTAATTAAAAAATAATGATTATATTGATCCATATTTAATCAATTATTGAAAATTTTAACATACAAGTTAGTTTATTTTTACTCAATATTAACTTCACTTTGTATGCTTGAATGAGCCACGCAAATCTTGCAACGAAAAATTAACCCACTCCTCGTGATCGGATCAAGCTAAAATTTGGCCGATAGATTTGTCGTCGAGAACAATGCATTCTTTCAAAATTTCAGATCGATTGAGAGAACAATAATTAACTTTTTTGAAGATTTTCAATTTGGTTACCTAATATATAACTTTTTTAATAAAATGTTCCTTTCAAAGTAATTTCTTAACTAGGTGATTTTACTTAATATTAAATATTTCACACCATTTAGCATGCATATTGAAATATTAATTTTGAGAGAATTTAAAAGATTGAGATAGAGTTTTAAAAATTATGTTTTTACTGTTAATTTTTTTAATAATTTTCTAATCAATTATATATTTTTGGCTGTGATGAGAAATGTGATTCTAGATAAATTCGAACACTTTCATTTAGAAAATTTGTATTCTCAATGGAATGTTCCATAGATCTGAATAAATGATAATACAATGGTGCAATATCAGGTGAATATAGTGCGTGAGGAACAGCTCACCAGTAAAACTGTCAATTTTTCATTGGGTAAATTTTTCTGCATGAGGCTTTTTCATCTTCTGTTGACCAGAGCCGGCCATTTTCTTATGTAATTGTTCTGTCAATGCAGTCTGATGAATATTAATTTAATAATATAATAATAGATGGTAATAATAATATAATAATAAATTCCCCGGATGTAAAAAATCCTTTTTATTATAGGATTTTATACGAAAAATGAAAAAGCAGCCGGTTAAAAATTAATAGGTTAAATATTCTGTGAAACAACATTAAAGTCCCAAGACTTCGACATATTTTCACGACCAGAAATAATACATTAATTGTTCAACAGTACTGCGCATTTGCAATCATAGCCGACAGTAACAAGCAACGAATAATATTGAAAGTTTAAAAAAATGTCAAATAGCTAAATAATTGTAAAAACAAATTAATTTTTTTAAAACAAATTTTAATTACCTATTTAATTTTCAATAATTTTTTATAAATATATAATTTTATCTTAAAATTATATAATAAAAATAAACGAAAAGTGATACATCAAGCACTTTGTATTGCAAATTAATATTTTTAATTTCTGCCTTAAAACTTGAAGCAGCAATTCTAAAAACTTATTCCAAAAATGATCTTATTCGACTCGAATTTATGTTCCTAAGAGAAAAAGTTTTTTTCACAAATAATAATGCAACTGCAGCACCATAATTTTCATAAAATTTATTTTATTTTAGTTTTTGAGATATAAATTTTTTGTTGTTGGCGTTGCAATTCTTTCTCTATTTTATCACTATCCCCATGGTGTTAGTCCAAATTTATTTTGTAATATTGAAAACATTTTCACTGTTTTATGAAACTTTTATTAATTATTCTTTTCATAATTTATAGTGCCATTTTAATTTTTTCTCGAAACTTTAATTTGTTTTTTACTTTATTAATTTTTAAATTTATTCGCCTTCTCTCTTTTCTATTTTCACTAAAACAGTGGTTGCATGCAAATATTTTGTACTTTCTTCCTATATGCTTATCTTTTAACACAACATTCGTCTCCTTTCAGAAATAATCAATAATTACGATCTATTACGCATTCTTCTTTTAATGAATCTGCTTCTAAATATTTTCTAATGGAATTAGTGTTTCTATTCTATTTACTTTAATACAGTATTTTGCCGAAACATGTTCAAATCGAGTTCTTTCTTATACTTTATCTCAATGCCAATAGATGAAGATACTAATATTAATGAAATAAAAATGTATTAATAAATATTTTATCAATTGCAATTTGCAAATGGCTGAGAAAGTCATGATAAATATCAATTGTTCATAAGATTGGGTAGGTCAAATTTGATAAAATGTGAATAACAATTGAAAGATTTGTATGGGTGATGTTTTAAATCTATATTTACACTTATTTTATGAATAAAAATCAGAAATAAGACATAAAATCTTTTTTACACTTATCTTTGGTTTTAAAAACCATACATAAATGATTAAAAATTCGAGACATTCATTTAATATGGACAGTGAATTTCAAAAAGTTTTACTAACTTATCTGATATAAAAAATGGGTTCAAAATAAACATTTTTCTGTAAAAATTTTCTCTTTTATTTGTCCATAACACTTGGCAACCCTAGTCAATTGTAAATTATTATATAATTATTATGCAACACTATGGTGTTGTATCTGGCTATGATATATCTTACTTCCATTTCACATTAGAAACTATACAATTGTAATGGCATTTCTCGTGACCAGCAGTAAAATAAATTCACTTTTGGAAAACAACCAGAAAATTCCCATAAATGATACTATATCATTGTTATTTTACCATAACATCAAGTGCTTTCTTAGCTTATTATATTTATATAAGATATTTTTATTCGCAAACTCATTCTGGTAGAAATTTACTTAATAACCTTCTTCCATGTGAAAATTCTAGGATATTTTCTGAAAGATCAATTTTAAAGGATTTTTTTATTTACAGAAAAGAATTATAAATAGAAATTGATTTTTCATTGATTTTATTGAATGCACCGAAATCAGAATAAATTTCATTGAACAAGTAAACCGCGATAAATCGGATCAGATGCGCAAAACAATTGAAAAAATTGGTAGCGAAATTTCATGTTAAATATAAAACAAAATATTAATCGATAGTCAAAAATCATTATAAAAATCATACACCAAATTCAATTTGATAATGAATATTTCATAATTGAATACTATAACAAGATCAAGTGTTTCAGATTTTTGTTTTTTCTAAAATGCATTTTAAGTTTTAAATGCCAAAACTTAGGAATTAATCACTATAAATTATTTTTAATATAGTAAAAAGGTTTGAATCCGCTATAGAGCTTGGATTGACATCTTTTGAAATTTTATTTTTTACCTAATAACTTTAATTAATTTTCGATTAATGTTTTTTAATGATTATCAATCAAATCCATTTAATTTACCTGCGAATTAGCAAATGTGTCTTGTTCTTCAATCAATAATTTCATTATTATAATTATTAATTTTTTTTATTATTTAATATTATTATTAATGGCGACGATTTGATTACAAGAAAGCTCTATTCAAACACACGTTTTAAGATATATTTTTTTGATACCGTTTTCCTGTCATCAAGAAGATTAGTACAAACTTTCCAATTTGAGATATCCATTGTTTTTAAACGGTATGTAGATAAAAATTGTTTTGTATTTAAAAGTAGAAGTAAACCCATTTTGCAATTTTTGAGATGTTTATATGAAAACATTGCATTCAAATCGAAACAGCGAGAAAGTCATCGATTGCGTTCTAGAATTAATTATTTCAACTTAAAGATAAACACTAAGAGACAGACACTGGTTTTTGTATTTCTTCTGAAAAATTTAAATAAAAGATAATTATGGTCTTTATTTTCTTCTTATGAAAATTAAGTAAAAAGTGTTATAAAATTGGTAGAGTTGTTGATAAAGCATGAGAATTTAAAATAATTTTTACTAATGATGATAAAATAAACCTTTGAAAGATTAGTTATTTGATGATATAAATTAGTGTTTTTAGTTTATTTAAATTGCTTACAGTGTACGCGATCGTGTACACCGTACACGATTGAATTTGTTAAATAAGCCATTGTTTTTCCTTTTCAAAGCCATCGTCGAATGATTCTGTATGTTTTTTGGATATAAATGTTTCTGTAAGTGTGTGTCACACTTATTGAGATTTATGTTGTCGACCATCATCGGTGCATCTCATGGCTGTTAGCACGTTTGCTTTGGAGGCTTTTAAATAGTTTGATTGGAAGAATTCGGTATGTTGATTGATTTTGCATCAAAATTATTTTAAAGTTCATTTTGAAAAGTCAAAAAATAAAAAAATATCTATTTTAAAAAAAATAAAAATTAATTAAAATATTTTTTTTTAAAATTAATAAAATTTGTATAACTTGTTTAAATATTCTACAATATGCATAGTTTGTATTGATGATGACATGAAAACTGCTGAAATTTATTGTGAAACTTGAGTTTGAATGGAGCTTTCTTGCAATTAAATTTAAAGGTAATTATTTTTAGCTATTCAAAAATAGATCAAAAAAATTGATCTAAGTCACGAAATGGCGAGAAAATTATTGCAATCACATAAAAAACAAAAAAACTTCCAAAAATTATTTTTGAATGAAAAACATTTAGAAAGTCTTTAAAAATCTATATTTAAATAAAAATTAACTACATGTTAGAAAAATTTATTTAAACATTAATGAACATTAGAAAATATTTTAATAAATTGATTTTTAAAAATAGGAATATTTAATGAAAAATATAAAATTTAACATATCATCTCCCATAATATTTGTCTATAATGTACATGATTTATGATAACTGATGTAAAAGATACCTTTTGTTATTCTTCAATAATAGTTTTTACTGCTTCTAATATTTTACCACTTCCAATATGTTATGTGATAGTGATTAAGTTTCTTTTAACTTTATATTTACTTATTATATTTATTAATTTTTTTACTGCAAAAAAAATATTACATACACCTTTTTATTTATTACAAAAAAACGTTTATGTTGCCAAATGGTTTTCTTTTCAGTAATAAGCTGATCAACAAAATGTTGTTGTGTTACCAAATGTCAATACTATGAATTTAAGGGTTAATTATAATCATTGCACCTGACATCTATTCAGAGGGAAACTTGAAGTAGTTTCTCTTTTATCAGCTTCATTATTACCAGTCGATGAATTCTCATTCTAAAAATATAGGCGTACTAATTAAATAATAAAGGTACAAAATATTTAAAATATAAAACTCTCCTTAACCTTATGAAGTCCAAAGTTTTTTTTTAAATGTTGCCAGTGGGGTTAACCGTTTTTTCAAATTATGTTATACAATTTTATTGTAGTTAAATGGCTTTATCTCTTCTAAGAGATTACTTAACCTCACAGTTAATAAAAATACCAAAACAGCAAATTTTACAATAATTTGAGAAAAAATGTCCATATGTTACGGATATAGGACCTATCAGTAAAAAAAGAAATGGTCAGAAAAAAGGTTAAGGTTTCAATTTTATAAATAAAGGGATGGAAATATTTTTGAAATGCCAATTGTCTTCCTAAAATGGAAAATAAAACCGTCTCTATTTCAATTTATAAATATATTTATTAATTATATATTTATATAATATTGTTTTTCAGTTTCAATTATTTTTGGTACTGTGGCAATATTTGTGATCATTGTGATAGCTGTGTTTTTTATATTCAGGTAATTATTAATTTTGTTTGAATTATGTACATACTACGTTGATTGTTTTATTAATTGGAATTGTTCATGTAGATAATTGTTTTTCATAAATTGATGTTTGGTTTAGATTTACTTGTGTTTATTAAAAAATATAAAAGCACTTACAGTAAATTTTCAATACGTTTCAAATTTGGCAATTTGGTTAACTCGATAGTTGTTTTACTGGATAAATAAAACTCAAAAAATGGAGAAACAACCTTGATACTTGTTACTCCTTATTTTTATGAGTTTTAAAAAACTGGATTCATTCCTTGTGAAAATATTCATCATTTCATGTTGATTTTTATTTTTATTTTAAAATATGCAATATTTAATAATTTAAATAATAATAATAATAATAATAATATAAATAAAATTTAAATAAATAACAATGTTAACCAATTTCCGCAAAGTTTATTCATAAAATATGAAATATTTCGACAGATAAACAGCCCTGATCACTCAACCAAAATTTAACTAGACTTTCGCTTTTCCTCTTTGATTGATATTTTCTTTTACTCAACTGTATTCAACAAATATATTTATTTCAACAAATTTCCAATTATTTTTCAAATTAGATTTACCAACATTATTTATTTAATAAATTAAAATAAAAACTTTTAAACTTTTTTAAAAAATAAAAGCTATTCACTCAATTCCAAAAAATGTTATGAATCTATGAAATTAGAATTAAAACTCTTAAATGTTTTAAAAACAAAACCTATTCATTCAATTCCAATAAAAGTTTTTTAATATTTTAAAATCTAATTCGCATTTCAGAAAAAATGTTAACAGATATATAAAAACTTAATTATTAAGTTTTGGATTTCCGACTTTGGATTTCACCTTAGCAGGAATTTGTTTTTTATAAACTTTAATAATAATAATAATAATAATAATAATAATAATAATAATAAATAATAATAATAATAATAATAATAATAATAATAATAATAATAATAATAGTGATAATATTAACAGTTATACAACAATCATCAAACCGAGAAAAAGTAATAAAATAAAATTATTTCAAATAGATAAAAAAATTATACATATAAATTGTGATGACTTTTATGTTCGGATGTTTGCATTGATGACGTCAGTTAATAATAGTTTATGAAATATTAATATTGAAATGAAGTATTAACTTACTTTTAATATGTATGTTGCTTGAATAATAAAAAAGTACATTTATTTTAAATATAGAAAATCACATTTGGAAAATAAAATGGTCACATTAAACGTGATTCGATTATATATATGCATTCGTTTTTTGAATATATTAATATATTATCTAGATACGCTATATCATTATCTTCCATCAATCCTTTAATAGTTTTTCATAAGTTCTTGAAAGTTTCAAGTGCTATCATAATGCGAAAATAAATTCTTTTTAAACAATATTGTTTTCCTTTGGAGGAACATTTCATCTTTACTTGAGAATTTTTATCAAGTTTTATTTTCAGTATCATGCATCCCCAAACTCTATGGAATTAAATTATTAAATTCAATGTAATATGTATAAGTTTTGTACATTTGTATTTGTAATTTTGTTTAAATATCAGTAAGGCGCAAATCATCATTCCCCTATCGAAGATAGCGTTTCCTTTTTTAAATTTTACTGTGGAAGTTTACATATGGTCTCAGAAGAACTTATCTTAGAAGAAGCTATCTTATTAGAATAATCTTTTGAATTGAACAGTACAAAAATATTTTCTAATATCTCAGCACTCAATTATTTTAAATTTTAAATTTTGTACTTTAGCTGTAAATTTTTTCCCTTATATTCATTTCACACAGCACCTCAAGCGCAAACTGTTAAACTATAATTAGTCATGCTCACTCCAGAAAATTTTTAATTAATTTTAAAATTCGCGATACAAATTTTAAAAAATAAACACCATATAAAAATTTACGATAAAATTAAGTCAAACGGAAAAACTTTCTTTGACAATGATGAGGGATGACGCCATGCAATTACATCCACCTATTTATATCCACATGCATTCTAATGGCGTATTCAATCATGAATTTCCCGTCCTCATGATTTCGTTCTTTTCCAAATTTTTATTTGCTTCTATTTTACTTTAAGTTTTAAATGATTCAATTCTTAATATTTATCATCATTGGGTTTATTTTCATGTTATTATGCTCGATAAGGTCAGTTTTCCCCATAACTTTCATTGTTTCATCATTTGTTACTTCCCATCAATATCAGAATTCTATTTTTCATATAAATTCTCCTTTTCTTTCTTCATTTGTTCTCGTCCATATCAATTTTAATCTAAATATTTTTCGCAACTTTACATTTTTGACAATATCTAGAATTATATTTTTGAACAGAACAAATGTCTTCGATTTTAACACAAATATTTTTTCTAGCGGTTTCCAACTTACTATTATTTGCACATTTTAGAGATTTCTCTATTTCAGTATTTCTCTATACTCTGATCTACCTCAATGTTTTTGCCTCTATAAAATATGACAAAATAAATATTTAAATTTTGTATGGTTTTTGAAACGATCCCAGTATAACAAAAACAGGTCTTTTTGAACATTTTTGAAGCATGCGATTAAAAATATTTTACTATTTTTGTCTTGTTTTTATCAGTAAAAGTGCTAGTTTAAATTTATAATTTATATTAGATTTTTGAATAGATTTATATAAATCAACTTATACAAAATTATAATTAAATAAATTTGGTGATGATTTAATTACAAGACAGCGTTTCTCAAGCACACGTTTTACGATATATTCCACCAGGTAAAAAAACCAACCAAAAAATTATATATAATTTCAATTTATATATTCAAGAAAATTATTAACTTTTTAATATTTAAATTACAAAAATTTTAAATTAAATATCCCAAATTTATCAACAAAACTTTTATCAACCCTTTTCAATTAATTTTTGAATATAAATAACAAACTTTCAAACAAAATCTTTGTTAACAATTCTAAACATCTAAAAATGTTAATAAAATAAAAATTGATTTATATTGTTACGAATTGTGAATATTTATCAATAGAAAATCGTCTGTGAGCACATGTGGTATAATCAATTCATTCAGTGCTATTAGCACCGCACTCAACTAATGTATTTTTGCACAGCCTTATGGCTCTTTCTCTGTGTTTACATAATGACTGCAACGCTTTTCATTGTGCAACAGATGAATGTGTCTCATTGCTTAGCCTTCAGTGTTTCATCTGCATCGTAGTGCTATTCAGTCTGTGACATTTCCACCCTATTGTTATAGACTCATTTTCAATTTATTAACAAATTTCATTGGCACATAATTGAATTGACTTCTCTAAACATCAATTTGATTTCAATGGAACTTTTTCTAAAAAAACTACATCGAATATTCATCCATATATAAGTTGTATGTTTCTCCCTTTGTTCCCTTTTTTCTTTAATCAAAAGATAACCTCTAACGTGTGATTTTTTTATGATTTAGAATGGTTCGTGAAATATATCTGTTAGGTTTGTTTTGCTACCGGCTTTAATCAGTACTTTATTAAAAAATTTGTATTCTACATGAATTGAATTGTTATTTTAATATTTTACATTTGTTGAATTATTATTGTTGTTCGGTAGGAAATGGTTCATAATCCGATTCCTTGTGCTATTATTGAAATGACAAACTCAACACAATGAGTTTTGTTTCTATCGCAATAACCACGATGGTTGAAATTTTTAATAACAATAACATCTTTCTGTAAGGATGGCAATTTAAAAAAATTAAAAGCATATCAAAATTTATTATATAACATACATGGCCAAACTAAGGCTCTCGAGCCTCATGTGGGTCTTTAGCATTATCTATTCTGCTCCCATCGACTCTCACGAAATGACGTTAAAAATTAATTTCATAAATTAAAAATTTTGGAATTAAAGTTATTTAAAATATATATATTTTTATTTTACTTGACAAGTCGAAAATCAATAATTTGTTAAAGTGTTTCATTTGATAGGTGATATTTATTTTTCTCTATTCATTTTATATTTTGATTATGGCTCTTCAAGATTTAAGTTAATGAATTATGGCTTCTGCGGAGTAAAGTCTGTCCACCTCTTTTATTTAATAAAATCATAGATTGATTTTGATTTATGAAAACTAATCATTTAATTTGAGTTAGTTCAAACATTATAATGGCTCCATCGAAAGAAGCGGAGCATATGTTTTTGATTTTTTTTGATAAAATAAGGTTTTTTGACCATCTTATAAGTGAAATTTTAAACTTGAATTAAATGATTATTTTCAAGATTATTCGGATTCCTTAGTATCAATTTTCAACAATTCTAATTTGGGTTCATTAGTCATTCCCCACTTGTAAAGCTGGGAACCACTAGCTTGAATAATTGCTGTAATTTTTAAATAACTTTACCTAGGGACCTTCGTCGATTTAAAATTATCCCATTTGTATTTATTTTTTCATTTTCAATGCCCTTAAATTTCCCCAAACTTCCCAAAACATTAATTTTTGTACTTCAATTTATTTTTCTTAAATTTGTATTTTAATGCTTTTAATTTATGTGATTAATTTATGTAATCCCAACCATTATAATTTATACTGAACTTCTATTTGTATCGATAATCATTACTTAATATTATTTACCAATTCTCTGGTAACCAAAACCGGTTAACCAAAACTCATTTCACTTTTTGGATTAAATTTCCCTTATATTGCTCTACACCACAGAGTCTGGTGTATTCTAAGAAGAAATATCTTTACATAAAGATATTGTTTCAAGTGTTGCATGGGAATATATACAGCGACTTATTCTTTTATTGTATGTTATATTCGAATCTGTGCTTACTTATTGTTTAAAAAACACAATTAACTACTCTTTCGTTTCTATGACTTTTTGAAGTAATGACATTGCGCCAATAGTGTCAAAACTAGCGTTTGTATCTATGATAAACGTTTTTCTGAAATCTAAATGTGACTTAATTTTATCCTTATGAAATTCATAACTTCAAATTATCTTCTCTAAAAAGATATTTGCTGTCTTTTTTTTATCTTTATTTTTCAACCAATAAATTTTCTTCTGTCCCGCTTATATATCAATAATTTATTTTAATTTACTCTTTATTTTTATTTATTTCTGCTTTTTAAAACCGTCTTTCGACTGTCATAAAATATCTGTATCCAGCTTCAAGAATACATACCTTTGTACGATTTTCATTAAATGGGATATTTTAAGCCATTTTGAGATTTTTCTCGGAATTCTTTATCGAGAATTTCTTGAGAAATTTCAAGTATTGAATATTTTATTAAATTTAGTTTTCTAAGCCATTTTTAAATTAATTAATTGAAATAAATAATAAAATATTGGTGAATTTTAAATAAATATTATTTTTAAAATTAAAAAACAGAGATTTTAACAAATGCAGTGCTCGTTGTTTAAGACGATTATTATTTATATCCTTTATAATTTTGGGGTGGCACAGATAGAATTATATCAGGTGCCGGGGTGGTCAAACTGCTTGTCTAATCATTACGAGAGCAGGCATCCTTGACATCATGCAATAGCAGGAGATTGAAATATACCCTACAGCCTATTCTTATACACCATATTATAATATTTTGTATTTTTTTAAATAAACTGTGTATCATTCAAAATTTATTAAAATAAGGTACTTTAGGTATTTTAATTTATTTTATTTTCGATAAAATATTTTCTATTTATTTCACAATTGTTTTCACTGTTGATTTTTGTCAACACCTCTGTAACATAAATTGGTCAGTGATCTGAGCTTATTGTTTAGTTTTCTGGCAAGATAAAATAGTGAACTGCACTGATCACACCTGAATAATCGTAACTAACGTAATTATTCTGTCAATTTATCGATTTCTGATTCTACGTTTTCTATTTGATAGATTAAAACAAAATTTTCAAATGAATTTTTACAAATGAATCTTCGTTTGACTTTTAAGTATTTTAACTTTACATTGACTCGATTTCACACTCAAAAATAATTGTTAAAATGCGTTGTTAGCAAATTTTTACTCTTTTTTTGAAATGTATTATATTAACCATTTCGATAGTAGAAATATTAATTGAAGATGAAATGAAATGGGTGTTTTAATGGAATCCTATAAATATATTTAATCAAATTTTAAAAGCCCCATAATTTTATTTTTATTATTGAAAAAGAAATTGCTTAACTCTCACTTGAAATTATGTATTAAAAATTAATAATAATCAACTTTAAGTGTTATATCTTCGGCAGTGAGTAGAAATGATTTTTTAAATAAAATTATTATGAAGAAAAGCAAAGGTTTCTTAGTTGAATGCCATTAGATATTAAGATTAGAAGAAATTTAGATTTATCATCGCATTAATCTGACAGCACTTTATTATATCCACATCCATTTTGGTGCCCTTGAAGAACATTCGAACAACACTTTCAGTTAAGGACCTTCTGCTTGTCTTATTTTCAGCTTGTTATCGTTAGGTATCAGATATAGTAAATATCATTTATTATTATTTTTTTATATATTTATTATTATTATTATTATTATTATTATTATTATTATTATTATTATTATTATGATTATAAAAATATTTTTAAAATTGAATGAATTAGAATAATTTTGCAGTTCGTTTCAAAACAAAAGTGTATATTAGATCAATCTTGTTTAAATTTTGTGACTTGAAAAAAATTTGCGTTGGATTTAAGTTGCAAGAACTCATACAAAAAATACTGATAGGCTATTTGTGTTTTTGTTTTGAGTTATTGTTGTTTTTGTTAAAAAGATTTTTAAAATTATTCAAATTTCATGGTTTTTTTTGTAAAAAATAATTTTTTGATATTAAAATGTTTTTTAAAATCAGTTTTATGTAAACGACATTTTGAAAGAAGTATTAAATTTTACGATAAAATAAACAGTTTAATAGTTCCCCTTTTGAGCAACCTTTTTAACCCACGGGCCAATTTAAATTTTAAAATTTTGTGGTGGGCCGCATTCATTAATAATTTACAAAGCTTTATATATACTAATAAACATAATATAAAAATACAAAAAAAATACTGAGCGGGCCACAAAAAATATTTAAATGGCCACATGCGGCCAGCGGGCCCGTGGTTGCTAATCCCTGGTCTAAACTAACAAATGTAATAGGTTCATTCTAAAAAAAGTATAAAATGATTCAAATTTTCATAAAAATGTTCGAAATCAAATGGAATGAACCATAGTTGGTTATAGTGACTTTTCTGAAGGATTAAACATCATTGTTTAATTTATTTATGAATTAATTAATGTTTCAAATAAAAAGAAACTTTAAAAAATAAAATTACATGAAATTGTCATTATTATTATTATTATCATAAAAGGAGAAGAGGACCGACACTTGCTTGGTGGCGACAAATCCACGATGGAAGGACAGTTTGTGTAGTGTTGTTCTTAAACTAATTGCGCTTATATATATATAGCTAAGAACTAAGTTTAATATGTGAAAATAAAAATAGTTTAAGCAATACTGATTTTGACTCGACTAGTCATAGAATGCCACATCAATAGTTTTAATCGTCAAGAAAATTTACGCAGTTTGTATATTTGTATAAGAGTGACCTGAACCATGGCCATGCCACAAAAAAGATGGTATCTTACTAAGCAAGTAAATGACAAGATAAGCTTTTGCTGGAAATTATGTATTAATTGAGAAGTGTTTTTATAGCAATTTGTTTATTATTATTATTATTATTTATTATTATTTTATTATTATTATTATTATTATTATTATTATTATTATTATTTTTATTTTTGTGAATTATTCATCATTTTGGTTGTACAGTAAAATAATTAATCATGAAAAAAGGCGTCTTTCCAAAGAATTGACAATTCAGGGCTTGACATTAAACAGTGAAGGTGATAAAAAAATGGCTCATTCCGCTCAAATGTTCAATTATCAAATGCAGAAAACCAAATTGCTTGAAGAAGAGTAAAGATTTCTTGACGATTCAAAAAATTTAGTTTATTTAAGGAAATTGATCAATCAATCCAGCGACTCGTCCGAGGATGAATATGAACAGAATTTTTCACATGAAGAATCTTTTGTTTTCGGATCACCCGGATTAGCTTCTGTAAGTTGAAAATTGTCAAAATTTATTTTTAGCATTTTTATTACAATATAATTATATTTTTAGTAATTAATTCCTAAATTGAACCGCTGCATGTTTGTTTTTCATAATTCAGATAATATTCCTATAAAATTTTAAAAGATTTTCTTTTTAAAATTAAAGGTCTTTAAAATCTCCATATTTTAAAAAAAGAATCTTTCAAAATCTCAAAGAATAATCTCCTTGAAAAATTAAAATTTCCCCCAAAAATTACAACGGAAATACGAAAAAGTTGTAGTTAGAGAAAATTTACACGCCGACAATTTCCATTAGAAATTTTCGAAAATCCAAAACGCTCGTGGTGAATCGTAACATGAAAAGTCTTCTTATTTAGCACAATTTTGCGCATATAAATCAATATTTGCACTTTTCGTGGAACTTATAGCGCTCTCGCTATAGTCTGAAATAATTTATCTTTGACTAATCAGAATTTTCACTTTTCACATAAAATCACATGTCAGATTTTGGTGCAAAAAATTCAAATTTTTTTTTTCAAATATTTTTGTCTTGTTTTTATCAGTAAAAGTGCTAGTTTAAATTTATAATTTATATTTAGATTTTTGAATAGATTTATATAAATCAACTTATAATTAATACAAAATTATAATTAAATAAATTTGGTGATGATTTAATTACAAGACAGCGTTTCTCAAGCACACGTTTTACGATATATTCCACCAGGTAAAAAAACCAACCAAAAAATTATATATAATTTCAATTTATATATTCAAGAAAATTATTAACTTTTTAATATTTAAATAATTTAAATTAACTTTAAATTTATATTTTATTTGTTAAAATAAATTTAATATTATAAAAGTTTTTTAATTTAAATAGAGTTATAATTTTAAAAACAAAAATTTTAAATTATCCCAAATTTATCAACAAAACTTTTATCAACCCTTTTCAATAAATTTTTGAATATAAATAACAAACTTTCAAACAAAATCTTTGTTAACAATTCTAAACATCTAACAATGTTAATAAAATAAAAATTGATTTATATTGTTACGAATTGTGAATATTTATCAATAGAAAATCGTCTGTGAGCACATGTGGTATAATCAATTCATTCAGTGCTATTAGCACCGCACTCAACTAATGTATTTATGCACAGCCTTATGGCTCTTTCTCTGTGTTTACATAATGACTGCAAAGCTTTTCATTGTGCAACAGATGAATGTGTCTCATTGCTTAGCCTTCAGTGGTTCATCTGCATCGTGGTGCTATTCAGTCTGTGACATTTCCACCCTATTGTTATAGACTCATTTTCAATTTATTAACAAATTTCATTGGCACATAATTGAATTGACTTCTCTAAACATCAATTTGATTTCAATGGAACTTTTTCTAAAAAAACTACATCGAATATTCATCCATATATAAGTTGTATGTTTCTCCCTTTGTTCCCTTTTTTCTTTAATCAAAAGATAACCTCTAACGTGTGATTTTTTTATGATTTAGAATGGTTCGTGAAATATATCTGTTAGGTTTGTTTTGCTACCGGCTTTAATCAGTACTTTATTAAAAAATTTGTATTCTACATGAATTGAATTGTTATTTTAATATTTTACATTTGTTGAATTATTATTGTTGTTCGGTAGGAAATGGTTCATAATCCGATTCCTTGTGCTATTATATATATATATAGCTAAGAACTAAGTTTAATATGTGAAAATAAAAATAGTTTAAGCAATACTGATTTTGACTCGACTAGTCATAGAATGCCACATCAATAGTTTTAATCGTCAAGAAAATTTACGCAGTTTGTATATTTGTATAAGAGTGACCTGAACCATGGCCATGCCACAAAAAAGATGGTATCTTACTAAGCAAGTAAATGACAAGATAAGCTTTTGCTGGAAATTATGTATTAATTGAGAAGTGTTTTTATAGCAATTTGTTTATTATTATTATTATTATTTATTATTATTTTTATTATTATTATTATTATTATTATTATTATTATTATTATTTTATTTTGTGAATTATTCATCATTTTGGTTGTACAGTAAAATAATTAATCATGAAAAAGGCGTCTTTCCAAAGAATTGACAATTCAGGGCTTGACATTAAACAGTGAAGGTGATAAAAAAATGGCTCATTCCGCTCAAATGTTCAATTATCAAATGCAGAAAACCAAATTGCTTGAAGAAGAGTAAAGATTTCTTGACGATTCAAAAATTTAGTTTATTTAAGGAAATTGATCAATCAATCCAGCGACTCGTCCGAGGATGAATATGAACAGAATTTTTCACATGAAGAATCTTTTGTTTTCGGATCACCCGGATTAGCTTCTGTAAGTTGAAAATTGTCAAAATTTATTTTTAGCATTTTATTACAATATAATTATATTTTAGTAATTAATTCCTAAATTGAACCGCTGCATGTTTGTTTTTCATAATTCAGATAATATTCCTATAAAATTTTAAAAGATTTTCTTTTTAAAATTAAAGGTCTTTAAAATCTCCATATTTTAAAAAAAGAATCTTTCAAAAATCTCAAAGAATAATCTCCTTGAAAAATTAAAATTTCCCCCAAAAATTACAACGGAAATACGAAAAAGTTGTAGTTAGAGAAAATTTACACGCCGACAATTTCCATTAGAAATTTTCGAAAATCCAAAACGCTCGTGGTGAATCGTAACATGAAAAGTCTTCTTATTTAGCACAATTTTGCGCATATAAATCAATATTTGCACTTTTCGTGGAACTTATAGCGCTCTCGCTATAGTCTGAAATAATTTATCTTTGACTAATCAGAATTTTCACTTTTCACATAAAATCACATGTCAGATTTTGGTGCAAAAAATTCAAATTCAAATAATCCCAAATCAATTTTGAGATAGTTTTGTATGGAACTTTTTTATTAAAAGTGATATTATTTCAAAGAAAGTCTGATAGATTCTGATAGAAATCTGAGCGCCTCCCGGCATAGTACTGATGAGAGCCCTTAGCTCGAAACTAGTATACTATTGGGAAATGTACTGGATATCAGTTAATGTATCGTATATTCTAAAATAAAAATGTTTGGAATTCATTTACTGTTAATAATAAGTAGCTAAACTAATTAATGTATAATTTATTTTTAGATTCATGAAATCGAACTCAATAACCCTATGGTGGTAAAAGAAGTTGCAAATAAAAAGCATTCTCAGTAGTGCTAATAAATTAAGTCACATGAAAACCTTTCAATCAAATGTCTTCCTTTCACATAATATTTGAGCCTATTATTATACTCAACGAAGTTATTTTATATTAATACAAATAAATACGTAAATTGATTCAGCATAAATAAGTTTTATTTTATTATTTTTATATATGTGAGCATAATTTGTTAATATAACTAGAAAATTTAAATTTTTAACTTTTTTATAAATTAATTTTTTAAAAATTTAATTAATTTTAACCATTCAAAACATGTTTATTGTTATATCAAAATATTATTATTAATATGCATAATTTAAACTAGATAAATGTTTATCATAGTCGAAAGTGCAGTTCAAAGTAAATTAAATAATTGTTAATTGTCAAATTTATAGTGAAATAAAACGAAAATTAGGATTTTGATTTTTCTAGAAGAAAATAATAATTATCTCAATTGCTATAAAATAGACTTAAATGCAACTAACGACGAAATTAAAAATAATGGAACTAGAAGAATAATAATAAGAATATTTTTTTGTTAAAAATTAGTAGTTATAATATTCAATAAATTATTGAACAATAATAATTGACAATAATAATAATAATTTTCCTCTATTTTCAATTGTATTTTACATTATTACCTATAAAAGGAAAAAGAAAGTTAAGACAGAAGCGGAAATTATTTGATAGTTTTCAAGAAATCGCCAGATAAAACTTATTAGAAAATCTGCGATTGATTCGCGTAAAATCACTTATTTTCATGAGTAAATGATGGCAGAAAATAAATCGTCACGAAAATCGGTCATTATGGTGTTTGTGAGAGCTTTTTTACAAGTGGATAAAACTTTAAAGAAATTAAGACACTTCATCATAGTAAAAATGTTTACTGATTTATGACATTCTGCCCCGCCAAAAACATTCACCTGAGAAAAATTAAAAACATTAATAATTACAATAATAATAATTTTACTCTAATCTATTTAGTTAAATCTTAGAAATTTTACTCTTAGTCTGACGTAATCGTAATAGGTATGGCTTTAAAAAGTTTTACAAAAAATTTGGATATTACTTCTCAGGATCCTCCAAATTAATCAATCAAACTTATGGCGACGAAAAACAAATATATTTAAGTATCAACTCAACCATTCTGACAAAGAAATTAAAAATATTTAACACAATTAGCAAACTGTAACAAATATATATAGATTAATCTGCAAGAAAGTAAAAAATGCCAATGATGGAAGGTAAAGTGTTTCATCAAACCAAAAGCCGTCCCAGAATTCGATTTTATTCATTTCCATCAAAATCGACGGGGAATATTCTATGCAGAGAAATTCGTATAGGTTGATCTTTGATGAGGTCAATTCTTACCCACTTGAGGTTTTTCTTGAGATGTTCGAGACTTAATTATTGTTTCAGTGGCAACAGCAGGTCAGTCACTGGCATCATGATAGGGAACCTGAGGTTCATTAACACTCGTTTCAACGTTGGCTCTTTCACGATCCTGTTCACATTGAGTTCTGGGTAACATTCCAAAACCTTCAATACTGGCCTTAGAGATGGTGGTATTCTCATCGCTACTCCGCGTTTCAGGCTTCGTTCTTTCAATTCTGATTCGGTGTACACATCCATCAACACCGTTGGGCTCGACTCTGGGCAAATTGTTTATTCCTCATTTGGAGATCTTTTAGCCGACCAGGCTCGAACCAAGTGCAAGTGATTTTGTTCAGTTTCTCCATAAATTTTCCGATTTTGACTTTCAAGGTCGTGATTTCGACACCTCGACCTACAGAGGTTGAGACGATAGACAACCGATTTTATTGGAAATAATGTTGTTTAATAAGTTCGACATTTTCTTTTTGCAAGGAATGATGATATAAACGAGATGTTGAGGTCTCAATTTTCTAAAACCTCAACCTACTGGTTCTTAAATAAATAACAAACTTCAGAATATATAATTTATGAAGCAAAAAAAATTACCAATTACAAGGAATTTTTCAATCAATTACAGATGTTTCTTTTTTAAAGATTTTTTATCAAAGGAATAAAAAGGTGCGCGCTATGTAAATGTTTCGTTTTGTGTCTAGTTATGTACCTATTAATGCAAAAACTCAAAATATTGTTTCGCTTATATCTACGATTATTTAATTTCGTATCATGGGTGTCTCCTTTCAAGTAATTTTTGGGCGAAAATACTGAATTTTACTTCAGTATTTATACTGTTTTACATCTATGCTGTATGTGGAAATTATAAATATTTATATTTAAATACTGATAATAAGATGTTTTTTAAATAAATATTGATTTGAATTAAATCGGCTATAATTATATAAATATTTATATTAAAATACCGATAATAAGATGTTGTTTAAAAATATTGATACTAATTAATGTCAATAATAATAATACCACTAATAATAATAATAGTATTAATAACAGTAATAATAACAATGATAATAATAATAATTTTACCCATAATAATATAAGTAGTGTTTTTCCCTTTGTGTTATTAAACGTGTAAAATATTAATATCCAAAATACACTAAAAAATTTAATTTGTTATAGCTAAATACAATTTGTTACGGTAGAATAAAAAAGAGTTAATACATTGTAAAATAAAAAGGAGTTAATACATAAATGACTGTCATAGGTAAAATATTGTCATCACGCTATGAAAATATTGTCGATTTAATAAGGCTATATCGATTGGATTTTAGATTCGATTGGATTGATGGAGCATGAGGTTGGGTAATTTATTTAGATCCTCTCAGAATAGATATTGATCTTGTATTATGTTTGGGCCTATGCTATAATTGTCATTTAATTCGAAATATTTAATTTTCCGACTCCTGTCATCCAACAGAGACGCTGTCAGTCTTTCAATTTGAAGACAGATATTTATTTAGATATGGTTCGGAAGATTTAATCGGTTTGCTTTGTTATTGAAGGTTGGCGGCATTATGTGGGTGCAAATATCTAAATATGTATATTATGTCAAATTTCAATTATTTTTCTAGATTCAAATCGCTTGGATATTATCACAAAGTGCTTGGTTAGTTATGTGATGTGAAAATATTCGAGTTTAAAACCCCGATTATTACAATGTTTAAAACACTTGTATTAAGATAACTACATACATGATTTCAAACCCCTTGAGTGTTGATTAATCTTATCAATTATTTTAAATTTACATTGCTTTCATTGAAAAGGCTACAGGTCTTAAATATTGACGATTCACAAGCACATTCGATGTTTTATTAGTAGCAGAAGCTAATAAATTGTAGGGAAACGTCAGAGAATCAGAAACAACAGATATCAATGCCAAAACGTGGTTTTTAAATACATTCACAATTACAAAATCAAAGACTGGCAAAATCAGAGAATTGGCAGATTTGGAGCAAGAAGATAATGAAAGATTTACCGCATTCAAAATTCGAATAAGAAACGTTTTAACTGAAGTTTGAGTAGAATAACTTTGAATAATACAGAAGTAGATATGTTATGCGATTCGGGAGCGACAGTAACAGTTATGAGCAAAATTTTGTGGGAAAACCTAGGCAAACCAAACCATAAACGTAGTGATATACGATTATGTGGAGTATTTTCAACTGGAGAAGAATCAATTTGGTGTATGACTATACTAGACATATGGAATTAGGTAACCAAAATTATAACAGTGGTTGTTGAAAGAGATTAAGTCCGATTTCATAGGTGGTATTAATGCAATGGAAGAGTTTGGAGTAAAGTTGATAAAGATCAATAATATTGAAACTTCATTTATAAATAAAATTCACGCTAGTGAAGAATGAATAGACCAATCTCTGACGGCATTGACAGTTGAGAAGAACAAAGAAATTGAATGAATGATCAGGAATTACAGTGGAATTTTCATGGCATCAAAATTTTATTTAGGATTTAATAATTTAGTATGACACAAGATGCGGACGTCAGGAGGTCATATAAGGCAACATCTACGGCGTCAATCAATGTACATGGAGAAAAGAATTGAAGATCTGTAAAAGAATTAATAAAAGCAAATTTAATTCAACGTTGTAAGAGCTCTTGGAATACTCCATTAACAATCGTATGAAAGAAAGATGGATCGATAAAAATGTGTGTAGACTATCGTGAATTGAATGCTATTACGGAAAAGGAATATTTTCCTATGCTTAATACCAAATTTTTACGTTACCTAACAGTATTATCTATTGTTTTTGGGAAAACAGAGAGCATATTGACAGGCAGCTCTGAATTTCGAAGGAAAACGTTTAAAAGAGAGATTACCGAAACTTGATATCATGCGGGAATTCAGCTCAACTAACCGGTATCAATCAAACGGATTACCTGAAAAAAACGGTAAGAGATGTTATTACACCGACATTGGCAAGCGAGTCTGAAGAGAAGAACTGGTATGAACTTTTACCTAGGATAGAGTTCAGCATAAATATCAGTCGACAGAGTGCAACGGGATTTTCACCAGTTGAGATAATTTATGGGCGAAGTGTTAATTTACTCAAACTTCAAACAAACAGATATATCAAGAAAAGAACTGATCGTGAGATATAACTCAGATAAAACGGCAGATAATATGAAAGCTATGAACATGAAAAAGAGAGGCGTTAGTGTTTTTGAAGTTGGGGAGGGGGTATTAGTGAGCAAGGAACCGCATAATAGAAACAAAGATGATATGTAGCAGGAAAGTCAATACAAAATTTTCAGGTTTTATCTCATCGATTCAAACTTCATTCTTAAGGCAGAACGAAAGAAGAATCGAGTGACTGAATGGGAGAGTTATGATATTTAATTATCTTGTGTTTAAAAAATTGATTATTTGGTACTTTTATGAAATAAATCTTAATGGAAATTAATTCGTTTGAAAATGAGCTAGATGTAACTATTTAAATTCCTCCTTAATCTATATTTTGTTGCTGACACTTCGTACAGAAATTGGAGTTTTCTCGAGAGGATATTTGAAAAATAATTTATTGCAAAGAGAAATGTCAACTCCCAAATATTACTGCGACCATTTGGAAAGACTGGATGCAACTGTTTTTGAAAAACGGCGAAGACAAATATCTGATGGCAACCACTATATCCAGCACGACAATGCGAGAGCCCATGCGAGTTTCATCGCGCAGGAGCAAATTACACAGCTTCGTCTGAACGTCCTCGAGCATCCACTATACAGTTTCTTTTTTAAGGTCTTTTCACCTAGATTAATAAGAGAGGGTCTTCTATTTGATTTCTCAAACTTTCATAGATTTTAGAGAGGGCTTCAACAAAAAAAATTTTAATTTTCACTAGGGAAAAATACGCAAAAAAGTTTTCTGTTATAGCTCCACAATGACTCATCACAAACGCGCCTGATACATACGTAAATATCTGCCAAATCATGACACATATAATGATTCATATCTTTTTTAAGCCAATCAGAAGCAACTGTGTCAGGTGGTTCATCCTAACCTACTTCATCATCATCATTGAAAAAATTTAAATTCGAAATTAAGATTTATTTCAAAAAACTGTCGCTCAATTCAATATTTAAACAACGTTTTTAATTTTCGACGAATTGGGTATTTTCGGAAACATTACTGAATTGATATAAATACTATGTATATAAGATTTTATTACTACATTAAATTATCTACTTATTTTTTAATATTTAATTTATATAATAATTGATTTAATATTAATAATCCTTACAATCATCATCATTATCATCAATCATATGAAAACAAAAACACCGATACCATTGGATTAAGTGTATTAATTGAAAAATAATACAAAACAAAAAATACAGAATTGGAATCAAATTAATAATATTATAAATAAAATTTCAGAAATTTGCCAGTAAATATATTGAAATAAAATTTTACAAAATTCCGAATAACAATCTCTCAGATATCAAAATTGTAAAATCAAAAGAAGATTACAAAATGTAAAATGAGGATATGATGTTCGGTGACAATAAATTGTTTTAAAAGCCTATTTGAGACTAAAGTTTTGATTGAGGCATGTCACGAAACATCAGAGGCAATATGAGGAAACATTGATTCAATTTTTTTAGTAATTTGGACCCTTTCCCCTCTTCTTCTGAACGCCAGCTTGTAACAGCAGCTTCACAATTATCTTCGACTATTCTATAAAATACTCCGTATCCATTGGGTCTCATCGGAGCTACAGCTCCCATACTTCTTGAAGCTCCTGTTGGACTTGTGCTTAACACGAAGTTATTACCAGAACCAGAAGCCTTCCAACTAGGATGATTGATAATACTTTCCAATAATGGACTGTGAAGTTCTTGTGACATTTTACTTGCAACAATCAAACCAAAAATGTGCCTATCAAATCCTTTTCCATTTTCACAAACAGTTCGTAAATTATTATGAGCTTTGTGGGCTCTCAGAAATAATGCTGTAACTCTATAAAAGTAAAAATTAACTCCATGGAGCTCATGTTAAATATTTAAATTCTAATCTCAAATATATGAAAATATATTTTTAAATAGAAATTAAAAATTTTTTTAATGTATAAAAAGAAAAAATATTTATTAAGAATATATATTTGTATACAAAATTTAAATTTATAAATAATCTGTAATTTTTTTTAATTGAAAAATAATAATGTATAACTACTATAAATAATAATAGTATTAATAAAAAATTATTATTATTATTATTCCTTGTTAGCAGCATAAATTTAAATATCAGACAAGTAAATAATAAAATAAGCCCTTTTAAATTTTTTCCACTTGGTTTTATTTTTTAAATATATTTTTCTATTCAAAATAATTTTGTTTTGTTTTGATGAAAATATTAATAATGGCTCAATCTCAAGTTATTTGACACGTTAAATGGTTTAACTCAAAGAATGGATACGGATTTATCAGTGTTGACAATGGTTTATTTGTTCAATTTCAATCGATTGGTGCAATAAATGCAACTTCGTTAGCTGATGGTGAAGAAATGCTCTTCAATATTAAATAAGTTCTCTCTTTCGGTGCGCCTGGGCCTACGACGGCTATCGTTTTCGATTCGGGAGGTGTATCACATACGGTGCCAATTTATAAAAGAAAATCAACAATTCAACACCATGTATTATAAAAGGTAGCCAAGACAAGTGTACTATTGATTATACGCTTATTTCACCAGTAAAGACGCGTTTCCATATCCCACCCGGAAAAATATTGATTTTTTTCGTTTTAAAAACAATTAATCAATTTTTAATAAATTTAGTGCAACCCCAATAATAAAGATTTTGAGCAAAACCCAGCACATCTTTCACAAACTCTAGAGCTCTATTTCTATATCATTGCAGTTTAAGATTACGAAAATTAAAATTTTCAGTCGCATAGAGCAAAAAAGGGGCGAGAGCACATAAAAGTGTAGAACTTACGAAGACAGCGATTTGAAGAAATATGAAGAAGCTAAAATTTCAAATTATTAAATAGTAAAATGCCAAAAATAAAAAAAACGACAAACTTTGGGTTATCGGGCCCCAATTCGAGAATCGCTTTCATCCAATCCACGGCTTCTATTGTGCAACTACGGATAGTTTCTGTTCTTCCGCGGCGAAATTGCCGCGTATTAGCAGTCTCATAAACACTAGCCGGGCTTTCGATTCCGTGAATCCAGACATAGGCCAATTGTAAAAATAACTGGAAAACCGTATCTGGATGAAGTCGATAATATCTGGAAATCTTTCTACTGAAGCTGAATGTATTAGTGTCATTTCAACATATCTAGTCAAAATTTTAGATTACGATGAAAATAAAAATGTTTGTCCTTCAATATTTTTGCAAAGATTCAAATATAAAGAATGTGCGTTGTCTATCACTTTATCAAAGTAGCTAGGCAACTCGAATGTCAACTCTTTCCATGTGATGGGCGTATTTATATGTTTTATTACACTTAGATCGTCAATATTGCATATATTTATTCCATTACCACATATAATTTCATCTTCGATAAATTGCATTGCCAAAACTATTGCGATCCCATCCATTGGAGCATGATCGGCTCCGAAGGTAATATAACCATTGGAATAAAAAGACACGTAAATTGATTTATCTGCCCAAATATTTCTGGAAAAGAAGAGCAAATGTATTGTTGATTAAATTTGGAATTTGATAAGACTGTTACCGGCAATCGGTTTTCAAAGATCTTTCCAATAACATTTGTGGATGTGGGGGGTCTTGATTATTGAGGCACAGCCAAAAAACGGATTGTTGAATAAGATCTATATTAATTGCATTGTTATTTGATACTTTCCGAATCGTATCGTAATATTTAGCCCACTCATCCCGAGGAAGACTCGTTAGAGTTGATAATGAAGGACCTGGACCTAAATCGGAATTGGAGGGTTTATTGAAACGGAAAAAACATATTTCCAATATTTAAAAAAAAGCAATATTTTGTTATTTATTAACGGATATTTTAACACGTTGACCACCACTGACTTTTATCAAATTACATCAACAGCAAATCCAGTTAAAGAAGTCATCAAATTTCAAAATTATTGGAATTTTTTATTATTAGTTAAATCTTCAAAAATATATCAAACATCTTCGGTTTGTTAAAGTTTCCGTGATATTTTATACTCCACAATCCAAAAACGACTATATAGAAGAAGCACAACCATACTAAAATCTCGTTGCATTTAAAGGGTTAAATTAAAAATTATATTAAAAATTTACATTAAACTAAAATTTATATAGAAAATAAATATTCTAATTAAAAATTACATATATCGTAGAAGACTTCATGCTCTGGCTTTAACGGTCCCCGCTCTCAATTTTCTAACTGATTTAATTCTTTCAATAACAAAACAAAAACTAGACACAAGTAACAGTATTATTAATGATTAAATTTAAGAACATCAAAAACAAATATCACAATGTTGAGTTATTTTTGTGGGTGCTCAAATCCCGTTGAACTTGAGAATGCGCCCCACCACCATGCGAGCAGTTTTAACTTTATTCTGCCTCTCGTGCTCCTTTTTGGCGGGTCTATTTCTTTGCCTATTTCTTTTCGGCTTTTCTTCTGGCGGGCGCGAGGTTCCTGATAATCTTCACTCCGCTATCTTTCCCGATCACGTTTCTTATAACTATTGCCTTCTGCTCGGGAGACAGCTGACTGCCGCACGGCACGAGTCCAGCACGGATCTCGTTTTTCAATTTTAACTCCACTATCTCTCTGTTTTGCGTTTGGATCTTCTGTTCTGCTAGCATCAGAGCTTCATCCCTTTGAGCCAGTTTCAAATTTAAAGTTTCGATTTCGGCCCTCAATTTAGTAACTTCCTCTGGCCTTAGCCAAGTTTGTTCAATGCGCCGGCCCTTTAATTTTGAACCATCGCTTCTGATAGTATTTGGCTACATTTTTCCAGAATCGCTCTATTATTTGATTGTTTTGTTCCACTAGAATAGATAAATGATCAGATAACACGTGCATCTATCAATACTTGGTTTAAAATTAATTAAAGAAAAATGTATTTTATAAGTTTATCCTTGAACTTCTATCGAAACGTTCCTTTTCGGGATTTTATCACACCGCCTGGATGAGGATCTACTATGACGGTTCTACTAATGCCCGAAAACCATATTAATCGATTTTAATTATCTATATAGTGTGGAATAGGAAAATTAACTTATATAATATAATTGACATCAGAACTCGTACGAGTTTCCTATTTTGAATTAAGGGTTTCCGTTGTAACTATCTAAAATCAAAAATCTAAAAAATAAATCAATAAAACGCTATATTTTTATTTTATTGTCAACTCTGACCTAGATAATTCATTGATTCGCTTGCCACTTATCTCCCTGGCAACTTATTATAGTGTTGCGCCAGAACACAAACGGCCTTGTAAAATGTTTAAATGAATCGGTAACACACATGCAAATATAACCTACAACTTTAAAATCAAACCCATGAAAACATCAATTAAACCTAGCAAAATATGAGAGAAAAGCAACTACATATAAAATAATGAACATAGAAATAAATTAAAATAATAACAAAAGCACCAAGACCCGCACGATATAAATATAAACATAACACGAAAACCCAACAAATTCGACCGAAATTTGATAATTTAACAAAAAATGAAAAATTTCATGAAAATGAATATAAAATCAAAGAATTTGAATTAGAAATAATTCAATAAAAATTTCAAATAAAAAATTATCAAAATAAATTAAAAAATAATAAAATTAAGATTAGAATACACTAGAAAATATCAAGGTCGAATTTTGTTTTACTAAATCAAAAAGAACATACGAGGTTAAGGACAAAAAATAGGTATATATACCGATTCATTTTTACACAATTTTAACCATTTTTGAACCATTTTTAAAATCGTTTTTTTAAGCGTAAAACATCGTTTTGAATTTTTGAAATCACTCGATACTTTTAAATCTATTTTAGGTGAGTGAGAGTTTATTTGGAAACTCTCTCTCCACGTCACGTCCTCGCAACCTCATTTGGAGCTCTGCTAGGATGTCGGCGTGGGGAAAGTAGTATTTTTATTTGATATGATGTTATGCTTCAGCAAGTAATTTGGTATATTGTTTTTAATATTTTAATAAATATTTATAAAACCTAAAATCAGTTTATTTTTCATTAGTTATTTTATTGTCGAAATTTTTCCGGCCCACAGCCAAGACACATCACAAGTTAGTAAAATCCACATATTATTCAGATTCGTGTAAGTGCGTGGAATATCGCCGATGATCTGTGCCGTGAAGACCCGGCGTGCGGAACGCAGGGATTGGAACGTCAATATTATTCCGTATAGAGAAAGGAGAAATAAGGAAGGGGTCTTTTGGCTACTTCCTCGTTTCTAGCTTTCTTTAAATTCGACCTAAATTGATCTACATACGGCTTGAATTCTCCACACCGAGTAGTCCAGTGGGCACTCATTAAATATAATATGAACATAAAAGGCGTGTAAGGCTTATTAAAGGGAAGGGTGACGGGGAATAAAATTAATATGAAATCACTGCTATGAAATTAAATCAATTAATTTTATGAATTTAACTCAAATGCGAATTTAGACGAGGAATAATAATTTTAAGTTGTTATTAAACGAATTACCATGAACTCCCAGCGAAGTAGTAGATTTAATCAAATTCCAAACCAGAGTATATCTTATTAGTAGAAATGATAGTAGAACCTTTTCAAACTCCCTTATAAATAAAAGGTAGTCATTACCAAGCCCAACTGTTGATCAAAAGTGGCTCCCGCATAAAAGTGAATTAACCTAAATAATAAAATTTAAAATACAAACACTGATAAGTAGAGGAAGGTTTATTGTAAACCAAATAAAAGAAAATTATCCAACTCCTCTGGAGCAGCCAACTGAACTGATGTAATAATCCACCTGTTTTCTGCCCCCTTTGAACCACTTCAGCATCAGCAGGTAGTACTACGACATTGGCTTCCCGTGTTTGACACCGTTCCACTGTCAAATCATTTAACTTTTGACCGAAAATACTCGATGGATTCGTAGGCCATAAATGATTTCCAAATCTCGACCATCATCATAAACCAATTTGCCAGAAGCCTAAGTCGCTGACATTTCCTAGAGTTGAATAATTAAACTCGAAATTATATAAAATAAAACTGTTTAATAGCTCTTAATCACGCGGAGTGAACAATAGATAAAAATTTTACACCGCAACACCTTAACGCCATAAGGATCCATTAAGAAGAAGTATCAGTCGACAAAATAAAAATCCAATGCTTGCGGATAGGAAGATGTCTCCGATCGTTCATGATTTACAACATCACGGAAAGTCTAGCTATGAGGAACAAATTAATTAATCATTAATAAAATAAAGGAAAATGTTGAACATCGAAATTAACATGGGAACACCCGCAGTGAAATTGTGAGATTGGCAATGACACATGCGAGTTTTCTGATGTTAATCTCCAAAAGCTTACCCGATCTCCTTTCCCGAACTCGATCGTCATACAAAGAGTGAAAATGCATCTAATATCAGTACTTAATATCACGTCATGATGGATGTAGATCGAATCGTAAAGTCCGAGCGGATGTCGATTGTTTATAAAAATAATAATAACAAAAATCCTTCGGATTAAAACAAGATCATAATTCAATTGACTAATCCATCCAAATGTCGATTTTCTCGCCTCTCGTCGGCGACAATCACCCACCTACCAACACACCACTAGGCAGTGTAAGGGACACCCACAATCATCATATAAATTTATGAAATAACACCACTCACTGGAATTACATTTTCTCTTACCAAATATCCAATAGATACCTAACAATAATGATCGTAAATGCCGATCGGATATCACCACACACCTGAGGGGCAGAGAAAATAACGAGGTATAATTCTATCCTGCACGTTTTCTTCATAAATAAGTGTAAATATCGAAGAGTCATTTTCAAAAGCTCTACAAATGGATTGTCAATTTAATCTCGACAAAGAAGTGCCGGCGAATCGATCATCCATCTCCGTCGAGCTTCTGGGATTTAATTTAGGTATCGCAGGTAGATGTTTTTCTTTACAGTAAAAATCTTCAACCTTTAGAAAATTCAATGATTTATTTGTTAATAATTTTCGATTTAAATAGAATTTGATTCATAATTAATAAAGTTACCGAGGAAACCTGATAATTTCATCGTATTTGAACAAGTTTGATTTATAAATCCCTCATTAGTTTTATTAAATAAATTGTATAACTTTAACTTTTGATTTTTGGAATATCAGAAAGGCCTATTCAACTGGCAATTTGATCACATTTTATTAATATTTATTATAAGGTTTTTTATAAATAATGTATACAAGTTCGATCTTCATCCGGATTATAGAATTTGGTCAACAAGGTAAATGAATTTATTGATAGTATAGTCATATTTTAGCTCGAACCGTTAGAAAATAATAGGTCCTAGAAGTTTTTCTTCCATAACCCTTACGGAATCTAATTTTCAAATCGTGAATCCTGTGAAAGCGACAAATTTTAGAATTTAGCCAAATAAGTTATTTTATAAATCTGGATGTTAATAATTTTAGTTAAATATTAGAATAAGATTACCAGCTGGGGCATAGAATTTTTTGAATGATTTACAAGAAATCCGGATATTTTTAATTGCGTAGTCTTTAGGACCCTAAGCTAAACTATCTGTGGGTAACCGATTTTTCACCCCTAAGATTTTACTAAATATAATATCGCCAAGGGATTGACATCTTTACCGGAATTTCTGAAAAACGTTGGTTACTCATAATGTTGACTTTTCTGCGTACATCTTTTATTGTGAGGTCATGTTACGGGGTATACCTTAGATTTATTCGCATTTATTTTTACCGTGAAAGCTATTAAATTAACATAAATGTATAATAACATTAAATACTCTTCATAATGCAGAAAGATCCAGCTCGATGGCCTGTGTTTCAACCCATCTTGCGGATCGATGGAGATGGGCATGGGAGCGATTCCGGCAGGAGAAATGCCCCGAGTTTCCTCAACCGGAGCCTCAACAAATCGACCGGCAATCGGAAAGTGACCATGGCTTGTGGCTAGCCGATAGGCCATGGGACGAATGAAGCCCGGCCTGGGAGATCCGCGAGCAAGCCCGTCATCTCCTCGAGCAGCTCGAGAACCACCAGCGGCAGGTGGATTTTCAAGTGGTCCGAGCTCGCCAATACCTGGCGAATGTCGAAGAAGACCTACTGGCTGGTCGGATCGCCAGCAGTTATCAATATCCGCGGCAATACACGGTCGCACAAGGCACCCGACCGAAAACCACGCGGACCCGCAATACTAAGCGGCCCGTAATGACGATATTTGGTTATTCTCCGAAAGAGTGGGTCGAGAAAGGATTTCCTACCTCCTGAATTTCCAGCCCATGATAAAGACTTCATGTGACTCAACGTAACTCCTGATTTAATTGAATTTTGATTGAATAAATAGTTGGTTACTTTAGATAATTATTCTTATTTGTGTGAATGTTTTAATAAGAGAATTCCTTTTGTTTATTGCATAAAATTCCGTTGTTGTCTATAACAAATCGTTTAAATGTCTCTATTAATAGCCATGGAACCCATCCAACTACTGCAGAAAGAACTGACCCGTGCCCAGCAAGCTAACAAAGCACTGTATGAGCAAATCATACAGCTCATCAAAGAGGTACAACAAGTGAAAGCCACATGGGTGGATCCAGCCAAGCTTAAGCCCCTACGCCACCGGCTCACCACTGCTCAAAAGGGCTGGGCCGATGAACGGCAATTAAATCAAAATCTACGAACACAGATAAGGGGGTTGGAAGTTGTCTTGTCCGCCAGCCGGGAAGGGGAGGCAGTAACCTACCATCTTGTCTTCGCCCCATCCCAATTGGCTTATCGGGACTCAATAAACAAACCAACGCCCGCTGTAACTCCTACTACAACACCATCCACCAGTTATAGGCCGGGCGGAAAGAGCGTGCCAGACGAAGAGCCGCTCATCTGTCGAATAAACTCAATTGATTTAAAACTTGTTTCATCTGTGAATTGAATTAAATTATAAAGGTTGTTTAATTATTCGAAATGATGTTTTGAATTTGGGAAATGTTAAAACCCCGTAGCTATTTCATGAGTACTCACCCTTCGTCAGGTAGTCGTTGTCTTATCTCTAAGAACGCCATTACCGAATTTGGCTCTCACTATGATGAATCTCTAATCTTAATAACCAGCACATAAGGGACTTGTAAAGCGAAAATAAGTCTTCTATCGACGGCTCGTTGAACCCAGGAGTTGTCCGAGCAATTACAGCATTAGTAATAGCGCTCACTTTTTGCGGACAATCCACCCACTCGAACACATTTCTAACGTTGCCTAGCAACGGGTGCCAAGTGGTAACTAGGAGATATTTATATGGCGTTACCGGGGTAAATACAGGGACATTTAGAACAAATAGCAAAACCCAGTAACCCACCAATAGTAATGCAATTTTTCTATAGTAAAGGGAAGTGTGTGTATTTTAAGCTCTTTTAATTTAATATTCTTGTCGTTTTAGAATTCTCCGACGAAACATCTCAGCACAGTGGATTCTCCTCCCATCCAACGAGTGATTTTCTCTTCCTCAACCCATAACGAGTCTTCCGTTTGGGTTTCCCCTAATGTCTCGGAGCTATCTATCGTGTAATTACTCTCAAGTCGATCTCGTCAACCCTGTTCCATTCTCCAATGCAATGAAGTTATTTTCTGTTATCCATATCATGGTAATTTTTACTGATTTATATTAATTTAATTTAAATAAATTTAATTATAGATTTTCTTATTTCTCTGCTTGGAAATAATATTTTCTGTTATACCTATCATGGTAATTTTTACTGATTTATATTAAGTTAAATTAGATGAATTTAATTATAGATATTCCTACCACTTTGTTCGGAAATAATTAACCCACCACAGATCTTTTGTTAAGTGATTTTCTTGATTGAATAAAATTCGTTATGTATTTTCTCTTTATTTTATCTTTAGGTGAATAAACTTATGATTTATTTTTTTCGTTATTTCACTTAAATATCAATAAAGCTTGCCGTAATTTTTGTGATTATTTTATTTCGCAATAGACGAAACCCAATAGTAGGTTTTATTGGATAGGTTATTTTTTTGAAAATTTGTTATTTTATATTTAGATCAAATAATAAATTGGGTCAGAGTTGAGTTCAGATCATCGGTAATTTTAGGTAATGAATAAATTAAAATTGTGCGAATGATAGTAAATATAAAACTAATTCAATATTAATAAGCATAGATGTATAACTAATATTGTATCTTAAATAAATTTAACATTCACAAGGGTAACTATATGAATAATATTAAACAAAAATAAAATTAATATTAGCGTAATGGAATGAATAATAAAAAATTAAAAGTAATTTTAATAAAAGTATCACCATAGGGTTGAAAATAATAATAATAATAATAATAATAATAATAATAATAATAATAATAATAATAAAAATAATAATAATAATAATAATAATAATATAGCAGTAAGGTGAAAAAGGTAACTGGTGCATTCGTCTGAAGTTTGCACCAAAATAATTTTTGTGAGACTTTTAAGATAACAAAATCTAAATAAGACTTTAAAATCATCCTTTTATCAATTATCGAAAATTGGACGTTTGCTTTCCTTCAGATTTGGATTAATTAATGTTTGCTAGAAACGCATTCATTTAAGTATTTATGCTAAGTGTTGTCGCTTCAATCGGTTTTTAAAGTAAAGGTTCGTAATTTTCAAATTCAAAATGATTTTTGTGTTTCATTGACCATAATTTGTGTAAAGTAGTGGGTAGTCTATCTTAAATTTATTTTCGGTTTACTTTCACTTGCGTCGTTCGTAGCAACTAACTCCTCTATATGTTCTTCAGATTGATATTTTTTTCTTTATATTTATACCTTTCCCAGGACCACAACGCGCTCTTTCGAGGGTTGGGCGATAGGATCTAGGAAGAGAGAATACAGGACGGTTCCAGCGACGCCTTCACCGCTAACCACCGGTGTAATCCGGGGTAAAAGGGAATTCATTTTACTTTCTTGTGTGCTTGTTTGCTATTAAGTTTTTAAAATCGATGAATGGAATTTATTTCTCGCGATGGAGATTTGAATTTCTTAATTAATTTATGATAATATTTTGTCTAATGTAAATAAAGTAAAAAAACTAAAAATAAGAGTTTTATAAGAGTGCTTTAAATTTTAATCATCATATAACAATATATAGTTTACATAAAAAAATAAAAATAATAAAAATAACAAATTTTACTTTTTAGGTTTCAATTATCGTGATTTCCACAAAAATAATGACAAATAGATAGTAAAATATAATTTGACAGAGTACGTATAAGATTTCAAAACAAAATGTATTAAAATATGCTAGAGTACGTGATTAGATTTTAAAAATGTACTACTTTTTGTCTGCCCAGCACTGCCTTATATACCACGATTTTCCATGCGTGTGTTTTGATGCGGTAAAACAAGGAATTTTAATTTATATTTTCAATAAATAATTTTTAATTCTTTTGATTTATCGTCAAAATCTTAAAATTTTTTTGTATAAAGATTTGATTTAATTTTTAATTATTTTATTTTTCTTTTAGATTTACAGTTTTTCTTTTAAATTTAGTTTTCCCGCTCAAAAACACACAGGCATTATCGTGCTGGTCAAACAATTATGGGCTCAAATTAGTTTTTGCCCAACATTTTACTGAAAAATAGATGCTTACAACAATAATAAAGCAAATTAAATCCAATCATCACAAACTATTTATTCATAATTTAATCATTTCAACATTTGAACATATACAAGATTTTTTGTGTGCTGCATATTATTGTTAAACTCATTTAGCGACTTTACTGACTACTAGGGCATGACATGTTCATGGCTTTGTACTAATTGAAACAAACAATATGATGCCTTGTGAATGGATTTTTCAAAGCGCAACATATCATGGTGAAAATAAAGATGTGAGTTGAAAATAGTTGCTCAATGATTTGTCTATTTTAAATGTGCCAGAAAGTGTATGAGGTGTTTTCAACAGAGAATTGAATAATTTGGATGATTTGTCAGAGTGATTTGTAATGAATTTAAATAATTAAAAAAAATAAAATCAGTTTTGGTGAGATATTTAAAATTATAATTAATAATTTTTAGAATTTAGTAATGAATTTTCAAAGTAGATTTGCATAATTAACTTTGATTAAAATTTTAAATATAGTTATGAAATTGTTTGGTTCAATGCTTGAAAGTTTGTTTAAATATTAAAAAAATATTGAATATAAATAAATTTTGGAATTTATGTTCATTTAATGAAAATGTGTTCACGATAATTTAGAAGATGTTCTTGCAACTTCTAACAATGTGAATATTAGTGTGTACACACTGCATATATAAAATATTTGTATATTTCTATTTATAATCAATGAAGATATTTCATAGATACTAATTCAGATCTATAAATGAATACCATTTAATAATATCAATTACCCAAAATTCATTAATAAAATATCTTACATCAGGTATTTTGTCTGATTTTTTTATTTGCGAATCTCTTTTATTTCAATATAAAGGAAATATTTGCATAATAAATGAAATGAATAATATACATGTGACTTTTTACTTTTTCAGAAATTTCAATTTATTGAATCATAGTCTTATGAAATGAATTTTAAATATTGAAAATATTTGATCAATGGTGAAAATTTTTTTTTTACTTATTAATATTATATCACTAATTAAATACTACATTTTCAAAAATCAGAATGAAGAAATATTTGGTCGTATAGTTTTAACGCGTGTGACATGCTCGTGGTCTAATAAGTATTGTTTGAAGGACAAAATGACCAGTTGGGAAATATAAATAAATCATTCCAAATAAAGTAAGTCGTGGATTTGGTGCTCAATTGTCATGTGTCGCATTGACTTATTTTTATTGTTACATTTTTTCAAAAATACGAATCATTTTATTTTATCCCTAGAATATTTGCAATAAATATCATGTCATTCTTTTTGTGTTAATGAAAAATTAAAAATAAAGTAATTTTAAATTAAAAACAAATTTTTCATTTACCAGAAGAAAAATATTCATTATTGAGATCGGTGGCAATGAGAATATTTGTATTTTTGGTGAAGTAGCATTTGTTCAAATAAAAAACATCAAATCGCAATTTAGGAGTCCTATGATTGGTGACCACTTAATGGCATCTATTCGATTGTTCATCAGTGATTACAAACCTAATTTTACAAGACTCATTGATGAAATGGATTGTCACACATCTACATCAAAAAATTAATACAAAAGTTTTATCAATAAAGTATGTCGCACTAAATATTAATGAATAAAGTATGCCTATATTCCAAAAAATAGTAAACACAATGTACCTATTTAATATATTATTAATAAAGACGTTAATTAAATTTTTATTTGTTTTTAATTAAACCCATTTTGGAAGTCGATCGTGCATAAATAAGAAAAATTAAAGTCGATCATACCAGTAATCAGTTTGCCCTCCCTTGTTGTAGACCATTGTAATAAATGATTATTGAATATTATTATTAATAATACTACTTAATTCAAATTTTAATGAAGCAAATTAATTTTTTCAAATTTATTGTGTTCACTAATGTTGATCAATTGTTTCGATCGGCAATATTCAAGAACTAGATTAGATAAATGAGGGAACGTCACTATAATGTATGTGGCATTACAATCCAACCACAGTTTTTGATTTATAAATCAACATGTCGTGTACCTGTAATGATTTTGATAATATCACAAAATAGCAATATATTACGTTGCGGCATTTTAATCGTGAATATTAATCTGTAATATTAATATGATTTTGTCATTCAAATTGCTTTGACCTCTTTGATTTCTTATGGAACAGTACCTACCCGGATTCGATAAGATCTTATAATATAAATTTCTCAACAGCTTAATTATCTTTCTCTTATAAATTGCAAAACCTTCTGAGTACGGCAATACCAACACAAATTCAGGCCCATCAATTTTTCATACACTATTGATATTATTCACATCAACATCAGATTTACACCCACTAGTCAAATTGCACTAAACCATTCTCAAACATGGATCGTTAGGATTCTTAATCAATTTTTCAACAGTCTCATTTATCATCATTAATAATCATTTCGAAAGTCATTCTTTATCAACAACTCAATCAACCTATCAAAACTTTTTACTGAATTTTTAAAAGTAAAAGACAATCAAATCAATCCTTTCGCCATATTTTTTGTGTACTAAAATTCTAAAAACATTTCAAAAGAAATAAAGACAAGTATCAATTGGTTTTCTATGAATTTCTGTCTGTTTATCTTTCTGTTGGATTAATAAATCCAATAACTTAATCGATGACTTGCTCTTCGTTTCACAGGTAAATTCAATGCTGTTATGACATCTGTTCATTAAAAGCAAAAACAACTCTACATGTCTCTGATTTTCAAACACAAGAAAAATATCATTTACATACCATTTATGAAATAAGTAGTTTTTTTACTAAGCTTGTCAAGAATATTTATGTAAATGGTAGATGTTGTTTTTGGGTGTATTAAATTAAAATTATTATAAAATATATTTTTTAAAAAAGTTTATTTTGAAAATAGTCAAAAACGGAATAATAAATTGAAATTGTATCAATTAACTAATAAATTTTTGTATTTTTGAATTTACGATTTCAGATTTACGGCTCATTTTGAAATTATTAGATTATTTTTCTGCTTTTAATTTGCTACGTGTTTCAAAATTTCTACTTAAAAAACAATAACTTTTACATTTACATTTTCTCTATTTAAATTTATATTGATTTTGAACACTTTTGTACAAACTCAGCATTAATGTAATTTTGAAACATGTAATAATGTTGCGCAATGATCGTCTAAATTTTCTACGATATGTGGGGGAGGGCAAATCTATTACGTCATGTGAGAATCGTCGTGATTGTTCCCACATATTACGTTGCGGTTATTTAGGCAATCATTTATGATTTGCATGAAATAAACTTATTGTCGTTGTCGATTCAAATGGATTTACAAGCTATCGCGGCCTTATTAAAAAATATCGACATCTTTCCAAAATATTCTTGAAAAGATGTCATCAAATGGGTCAAAGAATTCGAACTCAAGACTCAGGTGTTGGGAACCTCTAACTACCAGGATCTTGCTTTAGACATTTGGAGACATCAAACAGAAACCACAAGAAGCAGCTATACCCACTAAAAGTCAGCCTTGGTAAAACCCTTTGGTTTAAGCCCGTAGGCAGTATATGAAGCTTTCAGGTCGAAGAAATGGAATCCAGGTGAAACCGTCGATTACTATCATGGTTCACTAAAACGCTCGGGGGAGCTGGCTAGAATAAGTGATGACGTAATTGCAATAGCTTTTGTTGTTAGCCTTCTCGTCGAAGTTTCAAAGGCTTTGCAGATCTCCAGAAATTATGGCTTAGAATCATAAATCGAGAAAGCTCTAGTAATGCTGGAAAGCGATATGCCAGGCGAAGCTCAGATTTGGGATAACGGAAGCCATGAGTGTCATTACGGGTAACGAGATAAAGAATAATTTAATGTTTCCGTGTTGGGAAAAGGGACATTTCTCAAGACATTGCAGGCGTCAGGAAAACTACAAAAGGAAGCTGTAAGCGCCGGTAGATTCCTCAAAAACAATTTGGTACAAAATTTATTCCAATAAAAACTCAGGGAAGTCAAGTTAATGCTTAGGTCGATTCAGGCAGTTCCCAATAAATTCGTCCAAAAGAAATGGTATAGTAGTATTTTTTGTTTCGAGCAAGTGGATCATCACAATAGACGACCGGAAGTAAAAGTGCCATGAGTCTTCATTTTGATATTCAGGGAACTTCAATTGCCCTATCGTGCCTCGTGGTGGATGAACTTCCCTTGGACATAGACATGATTATTGGCATGGACGCAATACTGGCGAAAACTCTACACTTGACAAAAACGAAAGACTCGACCCATAGATAACCTACGACATAGCGAAGAACATTGTCAACTCTTGTAATACATGCAGAATGTTCGACCCGGCTCCGATAACGTGGTAAAAGGTGCATTGGAAGTAGAGGGACAGTGGTCTCGTATCGCTATCGGTGTCACTCACGTGAATGAGGATATCTATCTATCTGTAGTAGACTGCGGACCAAGTAGATACTGCTTGCGGAAAAGACTTGCTCGTGACGATTCTGTGACGATTCTAAACGTAATATTCTCAGATAAAAGTCCTGTGGAAGAAACCTTGACAGACAACGGACCAAGTTTTCGCTCTCTAGATTTCAAAAACTTTTTCTACACGTGGAGCATGAAGATAATATATCTTTGCGCCTATAGAGCAGAGGAAAACGGTATAGTAGAAAGAAATCACAGAACCGTTAAACGAATAATCGCGAGAACATCCTGCGACCCAATAAAAGCAGTTTTTTATTATAATATATCACATTCAGGTTTAGACGACGAAACTGTACCCTCAAAATTACATTCAGGCTAAAAATGGAGAATTCCAAGGTTTCTCTTAGTCGATACGATTCCGGATCGTTGTGAGAATCACAAGGCTGGTCAATACGATGTCGGTAGCCAAGTGTTTGTGAAGCTACCAAGCACAAAATGCAATGTACCATGGGAAGTTGGAACATTCACTGGCATCAACAATTTAGAAGTCAATGGCACCCCAAGGTATATTAGTCACTTGCGGCCGATTACTGAACCCTAAGATGTCGCCGAAAAACTGTCACAAGAGCCGGAAGAGTGCACAAAACGCCCCAAGTGACTGAAGGATTTCGAAACTGATCCAAAGATCACGAGGGCGTGTAATGATGTTGCACAATGATCTTCAAAATCTTTTAAGATATTTCCAGAAAGAGGAAATCTATTATGCCATTTGTGGGAATCGTCGTGATTGTTCTCACATATTACATTGCGGTAATCATATATGATTTGCATGAAATAAACTTATCGTCGTTGTCGATTCGAATGGATTTACAAAACAGTTTTATGTATTTATTTCAGGAATCAGTATTATATAATGAAGGTTTGTTTTGAAGTCATTTAAATTGAAATCAAAACATCCTCATTCATTGTTACATTCCCCTTCATTCATCTTTATATGTCCCTTCATTCATCTTTAGATGCCTCTTCATTCATCTTTAGATGCATCCTCATTCATTGTTATATGCCCTTTTATTCATCGTTACATTCCCCTTTATTCATCTTTATATGCATCTTCATTCATCTTTATATGCCCCTTAATTCATTTTTATATGCCCCTTCATTTATCTTTACATGCCCCTTCATTCATATTTATATGCACCAAAATATTTTCTGAAATTATTAAACAGTTTTTGTATCTTTTTGCCCTTTATTCAATATAGTCATTAAATTCATCGTTGTTCCATTAAATTTTAAAAATATTTTTAAAAAAATTCTTCCGAAATTCTTCCTTTGAGGTTTTTCCAATAAACGATCTTGTATGAAGAAAGAAGTGAAGCATATTCACATTATATTGATCAAAAATGTATATTTAACAAGTTTGAATATCTGTAAAATTGTTACAATTTCTTCTTTCTCTTGAAGATATCGCCTCAATGGAAGAAAAAATTCCTCAATCGGATTTAAATGAGTATTTGGTGGTAAAAATTTCAAAATATTTCGATTTTGGATACATAAAGATTGTGTAGAAGGTGTCTTGTGAGCTCTACAGTTATTCATTAAGATATGTTCGAATGATTTCGGAACAATTTTAACTTCCAAAAACTCGTTTAATTTTGCGGCAGTTAATGATTCCAAAAGGATATCACAATCAAGAATGCCAGCGGTTGATATGGCTGTTGTATATGCTTTCATATTTGCAGGTGAATAACCATAATGACTATTCATTTGAAGATTCAAACCTGATTCGTCTAGAAAAACAATTTGATGATCTGAGATAGTGTTTATAAATATGGCATAATGAAATCTTTCGTCGAAAACCCGAATTGAGTTTCGCTTTTGTGGAATTAGAACAAGACATTTCCATGAATAATTAATTTTTAGAATTTTCATTGAAATGGTTGATTAGTAATTATTTATATTTTGATTTTTAATTCTTCCTTAATGAATTCTTGAGTTATTGTTTTATCTAGATCTATTAGATCTTTTATACATCTAAAGCTTGTTGTTGCCGATTTCATTGTTATGTTTATTTTTGTATAAGAATCTTGATAATTATTGATATAATCTTTTCCCTCTTTGTTTAGTATACTTAAAATTGTTCGTTTAGAAAAGGAATCCCGTGGAAAGAAACCATTTCTTTGGTCGATTTTTGCCTTGCCAATATTTTAAAGATCGAGATAAAATTCTTTTTACCAACAATTCTCGTTGCCTTTCTTGTCGGAGTTTTAATAATGTTATTGATATTTTCAGTGTTTATTTTTAAAAACGGATATAATATTATTTTTGAAAGCAATATAGATCGTTAATGTATAATTACTAGGACGTAAAAAATAGAACAAAAAAATACGTAAAATTAAATTATAACATTGAATATATGGTAAAAAAATAAAATAAATATTTAATGATATCAGAAGATATTTTGGTGCGTATAAAGGTGAATGAAAGTGCATATAAAGATACATAACCCTGTATATGTAAGCATTTAATTTATCAATAAAAAGTATATTCCATAAATTACCGTTTTTTTCACAGTACTCGGCAATATCATTAAAAGCAACACAAATGCTTTCAGGAGTGTGTAGGCCATTAGTATTTTTGATAGGATCTATGACAAAAATTCTGCCATAGCATCCTAGAATAAAATGTGAGGAAGCTTCAAACTCATCAGCCGTTCGAAAATAATGTGCAAGTAAGTCTTTCTCAATGTTTGGTATCTGAACATGTAAAACACAATGAATGAAGTAATATGTGATCACAATCATTAACAATTTGACAAACCGGGTTTACTTATACAGCTATTATAATAATTTACCTGACATTTATTTGTTAATATTATGTTATTATTAAAATGTGGGCTGCAAATGTTTTCCTAAATAAATATTTATCTATTCTCTTCATATAGATCAGTGGTCTACTTCGTTTTTTGAGTAGTGTGCCATTTTTCAATTTCTTCACAAAAGGGTTTACTGGTGGGTCAGGTCACATCGTTTAATTTTTAGATTACATATTTTAACTAAGATATTTTAAATAGATAATTACAAATTTATTATCATCAAGTCTATATTTATAGTTTCTGATCTATTGTGATATTGACATTCAAATGTTAAATTTTCATTTAACCCTTTACGAAAGGGTCTTTGGACATATCAAACGAAAAATAAAATTGGTCGTGGACGACTTTTATTGGCTTACGCGTTCGAAGTGTTAATAGCGTTAATTTCTAATTTATTAATGTTTATTGTAATTTTATTACGTTAATTTTATATATTAACTATTCTTAAATATTTAAACCTTATATGCATGATTTTTTTATTGCTTTTTTTATTGTAACTGTGAAAATAGCAGGAAAAAATTACAAGAATCTATTTATTGCAAAAATACTTTCATACGAATCCTATTTATTTCTTTTCAGTAGTAAATTAATCAATAAAATATTGTTATGTTGTCAAATGACAACATTATGCATTTAAGAGTTAATATAAGTTTTAATTAAAGATTGACTTTATATCAGTTAATTGTTCTTTTTTTCAGACAAAATTATTAAAAATAATTAGAAAAAATATAATAAATTGATGATAAAACACTTAAATTAAAACATAACACTATTGAATTTCAAGACCACCCTAATAGATGGAAACTAATATTATGAATATAACATGATATCATAATATCTATAATGTATAAGTATAAAACGGTGATTCCTTGGTAGCAGCATAAAATAAGATATCAGATAAGTCAGTTACAAAATAAGCCCTTGCTGCGAAGTAATAACCGAAACTTTTTAAACAATATAATTATTACTTCGCACTAAGGGTTTATTTTGTTAAGCACTTATCTGATATATATCTATAATGTAATGCATCAAACATTCCAATTTTATATACTCTAAAACTCGAATTAATCCCCCATACTGAAATAATTCCCCACACAATCAAATTTTTCCCGAAATAATTACCCATCGGGAATTATTGTTATTTGAATAAATATTAAAATTTAATATTTTTTAAATTGCAGAACCATACCATTTTTGGCTTTTGTTTTAATATTATTTAAATTTAAATATCCCTTGATGACAAATAAGAAATATTAAAACAAGCATAAGTTAAATGCGATTGCTAAATATCGACTTTGTGGAAATATCTCAGAAGTGTCTAGAAAATAGACATACGCTGAGAGAATTCAGCAATAGACTTCAAGGAGGAGGAAGATGGTGTCTGAGGATCTTGACAGTTCACTAATCTGATATATTATTTTTACATAATAAAATCATTTTAATCTCACAATTAATTACATCATATAAACAATTCACATTCAATTATTTAAATACATTTAAAATACCAACTGTGTACAAAAGGTATGTATGTTGATGATATGTTTTTGGTTTTTGAAAATCGTGAGCATGTAAAGCCTTTCTTGGATTTATGAACAGCCTACATTCTAATATTAAATTTACGTGTGAAAAGGGAAAAAAGTCGTCGATTGCTTTTTTTGGATTTGCTTATTCATTGGAAGGAAAAGCCTATCAAACGGAAAAACTGATCTGTATACTACGCCTGAAAGCTTTTGTCAAATATGGTGAGAGGCTTAGTATATTGCACATGTTATTTATCTTCTATGTTTGTTAACTCAGCAAAAAGTGTCGACTCTTTGGTTGCATTGGTACTTAAAAATGGATATTCTAGATCTTTTATTGAGCGTATGACTAAAGAGTCTGTGGATAAGATTGTGCTGAATTCTTATGGGTGTTGTACCGATTTGTCTGGAGGTAATATTCTTATTGACTCTGAAATTGATAAGTTGTCAAGTTTATAAGGTGAACAAAATCGATCAAAACACTTTGAACCAAAATGTATGTTGGTATTGCCTTATTCCGAGGGTTTCAAAGAATTAAGGCATAGGATCCTCAGAAGTGTAGATAAAACTCAGTTAAGTATCGTCTCAACGTCTTGCAAAGTTAGTAGTATGTTCACTAATAAATCTCCAACTGCAGTTGGTCTTTGTTCTGATCTCGTTTATCAATTTGCATGTAATGGGGGTAACACCACATACATTGGAGAGACTGCCCGTCCTCTCAACATTCGAGTTCTTGAACATTATCGACTGAATGGATTGACTCATGTTTGTGATCATTTTAGGAAATGCCTGACTTCAAGATAATTGCAAAAAATCTGACTAATTATTGCGAACGAGTTACTTGTGAGGCGTTGTTGATAAAATCTTTAAATCGTATAATTCAAACCCTTCCATGTGAATTTTGATGTCTTCCAAAAATTGGTAAATTTTTCCATGTAGAGAATTTTAAAGCAAGCGTAACAAATTAAAATTGGAAGGTTCCAAATCTGGTATATATGGAAGGTGAGGCAAAACATCAGACGAAAACTCCATCAGTTTTTATGCAGTAGTTACAGACGTATGAAGTTTTGCGTTGTCGTGGTGAAACACTATTTTTATCGTCCGATTATTTAGTAGCAACTCATAATAAACAACACCCTTGAAGTCCCACCAAATGCTTAGCACTACTTTCCTCGGGTGGAGATTAATGGGCTTGATTTTCGACAAAGTTATTTCGGTGACGGTGAAGAAACCTTAATCAATGTTGATCAAGTTTCAGAAATTATGAGACAGATTATTGGAAAAAGATAATGACAATAACATTTTGTTGGCCGGATACGGTTCTGCACATTCTCCTTGGTTACATTAAGTCTAGTTGACAGTTTCCTGTGGGTAATTCGTTTCTTTCACAATAATCATAATTTTTTCGAATTTCTCCTCGTCAATTTCCTGTTGTTGGCGATTTCTTTCTTCAACAAACACATTGATCCTGTCAATTACTATAAATAGCAGCCTGGTCTGGTGCTTCATTTACCACACAAGATGGCTAGAAATATTTCATTCAATGAATGAAATGGCTTAACCGGTTTCATTCGATCGATTATGTAACAGTTTAATCAATAGTGAAAAAGCTTTCCGGTTTTCGATTATGAAAAATCGATATTTCTCCTTTTTAATGGCGTCAGCGAAAATGTAAATAATATAAAAAATAAGTGAATATTTATACTTAATACACAAAAACATAAAGGACAGCTCGGTTAGTGACGTAATCGACTTAAAATCGGTTGTCAGTCGATGATTGGCTGTTTGAACCAACGAATCCCTGCTCACTATGACAATCAATTACAACAACAGCGGAATTACGCTAAATATTGTCTGACTGCGATTTTGAAATTGAATTTCATAATTAATTTTCATTGGTCAATTTAGTGAATTTAATAAAATTTTTCTTCACTTAAAACTTTTGGTGATTTTTAAATTAAATTCTTTTTATTTTATTTTAAAAAGTTATTTTATTAGTCCAAAAACACTAAATAAAACAGCTGCCAACATTTATCAACACAAAGAATTCCGATAAATTGGTGAGTAGTAGTGTAGTTGCCAGATTGCTTATTCGTGATAGGCTGAATACCTGGAGCCAATAATCAATTTAACGTTATTTTTCCGTGCGACAAAATGTTATTGTAAAAACAGATTTTAATTTTAAAAGCATAAATGCCCAGTAACCTGGCTAAGCAGAGTTTGGTTTATTGATATATTAAACAACAAATCTGAGATTATAATGTAAATGAAAATAATCGAAAAAATTATTTAAATTTTGAAAAATAAATAAATTAATGTATTAAGATTACTTGAAAATTATTTATTGAACTATTACCCTGCATGAATTGAACACAGTTTTCATTTGTTGCATTGTCATTGGCTTATTGTCACGTGTTTTTGTGGGCACAATTAATTCGAATCTCAAGCATAACCAATATTTCATTAAGCTATATGCAAATCTTGAAGACCGACGAATTATTTCAGTATTGATAACTTTAACTTCACTATTAATTAATGGCCATACTGATTGATGTAGTGAAAGAGTGCCGGAAATATTCCAATATGGAATGAGTGATTCTCGCGATTTTAAATATGTTTCGTCAAGCCACCACTTTTAATATAATACAAATTAAATTTCATTAATTAACTATTATTGAATCATTACATTTTCTAACCAATTTTCAACAAAATCAAATCGTGATAATAAGGCATTTTGTAATTTTTGTGATTCCTCACTGTTCAGAAATGCATCAATCAGATTCTTAAGGTTATTTAAATCTTCATTAACAAGAGCATTAACTGAGCGGAAATATGAATCAAATGTTTCTTTTAAAGTTGGAACGGGAAGTTTTGGCAATTTATCATCAAAATAAAACGTTTTAGCATTTGATTTTATTACTTTAGTTAACGGAGTATGCATTTATTTTATTAATAAATTTAAACAATCTTTTGATTTAATTCATTTACGAAATTACATAATTTATCAAATAAGAATTATTCATTAAGTCATATATTTATTGATAAGCCATCTTTTATTTTGAAATAACTCTTTCTAGAAATTTTTTGAAGAAACTCAATTTTAATAGGTAGTTAAAGATGGTTATCGCTCCAGAACTAGATCTTGGACGAATGTTTTTATGGATTAAGCTCCGCAATTGTTACAGTTGTTGGGCTAAAACCATGATTTGTTTAAACGAATCGGAAATAACACGCAAACAGAGCAATGCAGATTCAAAATCTAACCTATTAACATCAATTGAACATCATAAATTATTAGAAAAAATGTAATTAAATACAAAATCATAAACATGAAAGTAAATAAAATTATATACAAAATGCACCAAGAACAGCAAAATATTAACATAAAAATAACAAGATAACATGAAAATTTGACCGAAAAATAAATTAATTTATAAAACCAGCATTTTTAACAAATGTGGGGTTTCTAGTGGTCGATATTACCTTGACCCCAATCATATAAATACTAACTACCTACCACTGGTTACCCGTTTCTAGGCAACGTTGGTACTGTAACCAATGGTTCTGTGACCGTCAAAGGTGAGCTTTGTTTCCAAAACTGCTAAGACCCGGTCTACAGCTGGTTCAGCGCGCTATCGTTAGAAGGTTTGCGCTCGACTTAATTTTTCTAGGTTCCTCAATTACTTACTTCACATCACTTCGTATTTACTCCTGTTGGGCTCAGAGTAATTTTTATCTGAGGCATTAAATAAAAATTCTTAACAAACTTCCAACAAACGATCATACAAATTTTAATTACTCTTAACAAGTAATGGTGGTCGTCTTACTCGGCCTAGAATCCTTGGTTGCTGGACGGCTTCGGTCTTGATTAACGTTTTCATGAGTTGGATATTTAAATACCTCGGACATTCGTGAGTCCAGATTCCCGTTTCGACTAATATTCTTCGTTTCGTTTTGTGTAGTTGTTTTGGGTCTTGGAGTTGTTGTCATTAAGTTCATTTTCAGATTTTTGTTACTGCATACAACTCTACTGGGTATTTATACTTACTCTCAGTAGGCGTGTCGCCACGTGGCAGAGATTATCCGCGTGGGGAGATCTGATTCGTTGTTTTTCTTTCTACTTCTGCCGACACGAGGGTAGAGAAAAATCAATTGGCAATATCTCTAACGGTTTTGATTTTATCGCTGGTCTGCAGGTATGTCATAATCTCTAGACACACAAATGGGTGATCGTTAGATTTATTCGTCTATAAATCGGTTGGTCTATCCATTTCTAGAATGGTCGATCTACATTTGGACATTTTATAGATTTTGCCGATTAAATTTTGTTAATTCTCTATATTCTCCTACAAGTTGTCACTTGATTAGAACGTTTTCAGGTGGATTTTCCATGGCGACGATGGAAATTGAAGAATTAGCTTTCAAGTGGGATCCTTTGTTGGCGAACTCTCGCCATAATATTTCACTAAGGTAATTTACACTGTTTCGTTCTTTCATCCTTGGTTGTTTCTAGGAAGACAAAAGAGGGTAGATTTTCATCTTTAAATCAACAGATTGACTTCTATGATTACTGCCTTGAGTCGGATAAACTTGCCTGAATGTATTTACCCGAATATTTCCTCATGTACAATTTTGTTATTTCATGAATATTAATTCGATTTTCTTTTTATTATCTGTTTCGGCAAATTTTCTGGGTCTAATTTAGTTGGAACGATAGAGTGCTATGATTAATACCTGTTCGGGTCTCTCGAAAATTATTGTTACATTTTAGATTGCAGGTCCTGTTATTGGTCTTTTATCTATCATGATAGATTTTCAAATAATTTTAGACGTTAGGATTTTTTGAGAGTTATAGTTGATTTGGTACCGTATTAATGTTGCCTGTGTGTATTCCCCTTATCCTAAAGTTTAGTAGTTTAGGGTCGAATTTTCTCTTTGGTGACAATTTAGTTATGGTTGGTTTTAACTCTACTATTTTATTTATCTACTCCTTAATCCCTGATGGCTATTGACCCGATTTTGCCCTCATCACGGCATCATACTTAACTGGGTTCGATTCTCGTCACACTATCTAGTGGGTTCCACAATGACACGATGATTTTACGATAAATTTTTCGGGTAAGTGAATATCCTCGGTGAATTTCTCCGTTTAACTTTTAGACTATAGTTAGTTGAATCACATTACGTTCGTTATTAGTTTATATTTATTTAATCTAGTTAATTATGGATTTTAAGTTCGATGCATCGATTTCCGCAAGTCCGGTTCCCCTTTAACCTCAATTTGATCCTAGGACATTTTATATTTATATTAGATTTCAAGAGTGCCCACTGGACTACTCTGTGTTAATATTTTAGCCGATAAGTAAAAATATTTTAGGTCGATTTTTCGGGAGAAGGTAGAAAAGTAGACAACCAAAAGATTGCCTTCTGATCTTCCCTCTACCCTTATGATAGTAAATGAATTGACGTTCGAGTCCGTTTCGGTTCCATTTGTCATGAATAAACATCATACACAGTTAACATATCAGCAAGTCATTCTTGCTTACTTCGCTAGATTCACGTCTTTTTGGATAGAGTTTCAGTCAGAATAAAAATGCTTCTAAATTCAGAAATGGATCGTTCAGAGTTCAATTGATCAGAGTAAAAGTGATTGAACTGCTTCGAGTTTTTCAAAACTGATTGATTGATTGATTAAAATTATGTGAAAATGAATCGGTATATATACCTATTCTGTGACCCTAACCTTGCGTGTTAATTTTGATATATTAAAAAACAATTTGACCTTGGGAATTTCTCTGTATTTTCTAACTTAAATTTCTTAATTTTTAATTTATTTTGACAATTTATTCTTTTAGCAAATAATTTAATTATTTCTAATTCAAATTATTTTATTTTGGTTCCAATTTTCATGAACTCTTGTTTCTTTAATTAAATTGTCAGGTTTTGGTCAAATTTTCCGTGTTTTCATGTTATTTTTATGTTTGTTTCGTGCGGATCTTGTTGCATTATGTTAATAGTTTTATTTATTTTTATGTTTTTAATTTTATATTTTAATTATTTCTTTCTCATATTTTTGCATGGTTAATTGATGTTTTAGGGTCTGATTTTAAATCTGCATGCTGTGTTTGCATGCTATTACCGATTCATTTAACACAACACAAATAAACCTGGTTAAAAATAAAATATTTCTGGTTGAAAATATGCAATTAAAAAATAGTAAGAATAAATTATCTATTTAATGTAAAAAAATGGAAAATTTAGAATTAGATATCACAAGTAAATTCAAGGTCAAATTTTGTTTTAAGGCACCAAAAAGAACACACAAGGTTAAGGTCACAAATGTTAGGATAGCACTAAGTTTTGTTGGAATGGATTGGAAATAGCACGCAAACACAACATGCAGATTTAAAATCAGACCCATGAACATCAAATAACCACCTACAAATGCGAGAAAGACATAATTAAAAATATAAAATTGAAAAACATTAAATTAAATTAAAATAATAACAAATGCATCAAGATCCACACGAAATGACATAAAAATAACATAATAACAAAAGATTTGACCGAAAATTAACAATTTACGTAAAAGTAAAGAATTAATGAAAAAATTGAATAAAAATAAAATAATTCTAGTTAGAAATAATTTAAATAAAAAGCTAATGAATAAATTGTCAAAAAAATCGAAAAAATAACAAAAATTAGAATTAGATTAGACAAGTAATATCAAGGTCAAATTTTGTTTTACCGCATCAAATTTAACACACAAGGTTAGGGTCACAGAATAGGTATATATACCAATTCATTTTCACAGAATTTTAATGCATTCACTTAGTGAGCAAAGTCACTTTTCTTCAGAGAATTCGAGAATCACCGTTAACCCAAGGACCAACTATCGATAATCATTTTCCACAATACGAACTCAGGCATCCTTCTATGTAAGCCCTACTTGAGCGTATGTGTGGGAGATAATTGTCGTACGTATATGTGTATGCCAAAGAGAAATATGATGACTATGTAATGATTCGAAATATATGCTTAAATGAGAGATTTGAACCTGTCGAAATTTTTCTGGCTCACAGCCACACACTATGAAGACATTAAAATACGACACAACTATCAGCTGTGTAAGTGCGGTTTCTCCGCCTAAAGCTTGTGCCCGTGAGAGTTCCGTCGTGCACAACGACGGGCTCGAACGTAAATTCATATTCGATGTAACTAATTTAAATAAACTCATGAATAACATTTTGTGCTATGATTGAAAATAAAGAGAGATATACCGCATCAATCCCAAAACTGATAAACTATATAATTCTCAAGGTAGCAATGGCTGACCATAGTTAATTGCGTACTATAAAATCGTGCTAGGGGAAACATTAAAATAATAGCTAAGAACTTATCTAATTTAATACTGACTTAATAATACCCTTAAAGAAATTTAAGAAACTAACAGTACCAGAATGCTAATAGCAAAGCAAATATAATGTTCTCGCTGAAATGAAATTTAAATAACAACAAACCAAAATAGGGTAATTCGAATTAAAATACTTGTAATGAAGTCATAATAACCCTTTCGCAGAGAAAAATAAAGCCCCAATATAAAAATAATATGTGTAATGGACAACTAAAATTTAATCAGAAAAAAACTATTTAATCAACCGCAAGTATATCGACCCCAAATCTTTTCACAGAAAACAGGATTGAGGTAAGTAATTAAGATACAATCTCAAAGAATTTTTGGATCAATAAAATAAATCAACACGAATATCCTTTCACGGAGGAAAAGATCATTGAATAAGATAAAATGTGAAAAGAACAATTAAGAAATTAATCATAGAGGATGTTGTGAATCTATAAGGACAAACACATGCGACATCCAAAAATATATATATCAAACGCTGTCAAAGTCGGCGTATCGTAGAACTTATTGATCAACTCTGTATTGAAAATTGCTAGTGAATTTCGACCCAACATTGAATTCCGGTAGGAAATTGTGAATAATGTGGACCCAGAATAGTAGAGGTTTGAACATTGATTGGTAAAGAATGAATCACTAACTAGAGAGTAGGAAAAAAGGGATCCAGTATCCATGAGTCCACTGATAAGAGGAGGACGATAATGTACCCGTTCTAGACGAACCCAGGGATAAGAATCCAAAAGGAACAACTTTCATCCTGTCGGTATAACACTAAGAGGAACACAATAAATCCAGAAATAATTACTCGGAAATTGTTAACATCAGAGAAAAATCTAGACCAAAATCACTCCAGTAAATTTTTATGAAACGAGAAGTGTTATGTTCCATTAATAAAGCGAAGAGAAATCTCATAATTCCGCACAAAGTATTCTTAATTGGAATATTAAACCAACCAAAAAATTGTCTTTGAGATATAATTTAACAAACAGAGTAATAAAGAATGATTTGTCCAGCCAACAGTAAAACATGACTAATAGAGACATGGTGAATGGTGATTTACACCTACGGTTCAGGTGAAAACAGATAAACAAAAAAATAACTTCTACAAAATTAATAAAATGAAAATAGAAAAATGGTAAAGTGGGTTACATTAAATCTTAACCACAAAATGAACTATAGTTAATGGGGGGATATACTAGTCGAGCGGCATTGAGTCACTTCCATGAACACATATAGAATTATAAATCCAGTGAGTTAAACAGCAAAGTCGACAATGTCTAATCAATATCAACCGCACTCAGATGGTAAGCATAAAAAGAAGGAGCAGTTCGGAGATAGGTTCCAGAATCTTAAACCGCCTAATGAAGCTGGAATAGAGAGGAACTCCATCGAACAGCAACGAGGTAAATAGTTCCAGTTTATAATGATAATTTTTTCCCTCATTAATTATGATTTTCCCGCTTAATGACCGATGATGATAATAATTACCTTACTGACAGCGTAGGATTTTCCTAACTAATCCATAAAATACTACTTAAACTATAATATTAATTGAATTGATTATTTAAATCGCAGAGATCCGCACGGTGGATAGTTCGACGACACGCGGCTTACGCTGCAAGTACCTGCTCACTCAGCCGTAAAATACCGACAAGCCTTATGGGACCATGGATACTCTCTGGCCACGTATGGCGAAACCAGTTGGCCTCGACGACCAGACGATCGTGGAGATGAAGTCGAGCTACCTAGTGTAGCTATCAAGAAGGAACCGGGTAGGAACCCGGCGCGAAAAGCTCGCCAACGAGCCGAGTTCAAGTTAATACACATGGAGAACCTCGAGAAGAAATATCATTGGAGAGCAAACATGGCTAAACGGCGCTTAGCCCGCGTGAACGATGACATCGCTAGTGGCCTGATTCCGAGTACCGACGGATTCGCTCCAGAGTACGGAGTTTCGTTCAAGCTGGACGATCTCAGACTGATAGATATGGACGCACCGACCAAGCTGATCTTGTCTGAGCAACTAATACAGACTACACTTCGGAACTGGCTCGGACCATGGCAATTGGGAGATCACGCGTATGCCAGACGACATCCTCAGTGGAAACCTATGGATAGTCCCCGTCGAAACAGAGATGACGGGTTTGAAGATTAAAGGGTTTGACCAATATTAGAGAGCACAATAGAGGCTGTAAAAGTGAAATAGGAATGTCTGATTTTAGAATTTTGTTGAAAAGTTTTAATAATTATTGGGAACGCGTGATATATGAAGCATTGCTGATAAGGTCATTGGATCCAAAGGTTAATGTGCAAAGTGCTGTGACTAAAAATGTTTTGAATGTTTTTAAATAGTTTATGTATGTTAAATCATGTTTATGTATTGTTTTTAAAAAAAAACTTTTATTTAATATTATTAAAATAATTGAAATTTTAAATTACATTAATTTTTTTAAAAAGTTATAATATAAATGAAATTTTAAATTAATTAAAAGTTATTTGAATATATTTTATAAATATTTATTTATTACAAAATTAAATTAATAAAAAATAATTTGTTTAAATTAAATGTTAATTCATAATATTTTTAGTTGGTTTTGAGTACCTGAAGATGATAGTTATTCTATCGAAATATATCAATATGTCTAACCTTAGGATCAAATAAAGGAGGTGAGTGGGGACAAAACCGAGCGAAATTTTTCCAACGACGAAGTTAACTGTCTAAATTAATTAGAAAATTCGATAAATAAAATAAAACCTTAAATGGGTTAGAATCACTTAGCAACCGTAGCAAATATAAATTGACTAGACTATGACAATTAACTAGAATAAAATCAAAATTTCATATCGTTTAAAATCATTCAGTGAATAGTATGCAGAACACAATCTAAATTTGTATAATTGAAGGTATGCAGTACTGGCGAGAAGTGGTTGAACAAGTTTTGAATCCCAGAGAACCTTAGATTATATAAAAGTAGCGGAAAAGGAGGAATAGATATAAGTCAACGACCTTTATGAACAATTAGTAACGAGAGATAGGAATATTAATAAATTTTTAAAACCGCGAACTAATAATCAGTAAAAGTAAAAGGTGAGCAAGGATTAAGGGAGAGAGATCAATACCACTTGGCCGATGAGAGGAATTATAAATTCAAATCAATGATCAAAAACATGTAGCCCTTGTAATGAGTACAAAAATGAGAATATGCAAGACCTAGTAGCTAGTACCAGTAAGGGATCATTTAATCGAACTCGGAATCTATGACACAGTAGTAAATTACCTTCTTAACTTGAATATGTAAATTGACAATAAACCCGAGTCATAGTCGGTTCAATTCAGTCACTATACGAGACATTTAAGATCATTTATTTTTAGGAAAAGAGCAAACATGGTACTTTCAACGATGACCCACCAGTTCACAATATAAACGCATTAAACAAACACTAAATCAGAAATGAAATCCAATTATAATTATAAAAAATTATGACGATTAATAAAACGGTCAATAATGACCCGATGTGGACTTCCTGAAAGACAGATCGAAGTAGAGAGGAGCTTTGTCGTCTACCACTAGCCCAGCCGAGACCAAATAGAGGAGTGGGGAGCCTCGTCACCGACCAATAAGCTAAGAATAGTTCGATAAACTTAATAAAATAATCATCGGACTAATAAGTTACCTGAATCAAACTGGATAGGACCATTGAGACATTCATCATCAATAACTTCGGGTACTTCCGTCGTTCACAGCTGAAAATGTAACGAGGAAAAATAGGCAAGCATCAATGAAATTGAAAAGCAAAATTCTAAATTAGTAAAATACTATGTCAGGACACACCATCGGTGACTCATTGACCACACACTACCATCACAAATCGCATGCGAAGGCGACCAAATTAATTCAGTATAAAATGTTTTTGAAAAAATGAAATTTCAATTACGACGACCAGCGAGGGAGAAATTTTCATCGATTCGGAATTACAAAATGTCAAGCCACATATGTCGTTGGATTAGAATGCAATAAAAAGCTAGTAAATGAGAGATAGATCATTTCTAGTTATAATTAATACACAATCGAAAGAAACGAAGAACGAAGAGATTCTCATGACCCCGAAAACGAATAAAAGACGCATGGGCTGACCAACTCCGACGAGCGACAAGGAGCCAAGCGGAGGATAACATCGGAGGAGTGTGATCACTCAGGTAATTATATAAATTTCTTCATGACAGGTTTTAATTTTACCATTGATGAAGGAAATCTGCTCAACGGCCGGAAAAAAGACAAAAAATCTGGAATCTTAATATACAATCACAGAACCCAATCAACGACGACACATTACGATTAAAAATCCAATATTATCAGGAACATAGATCGAATTTATGGTTCCCCTGTGAAGTCACCGACTTGAAATTAAAAAAAAATTGGTTGAACGTGATTTATTTTCTTTTTATTAGTTATGCTATAGTGATCGACATTAATTCTAAAAGAGAAAAAGTCCTACCTGCGACGGACTCTCTATACCAGGAAAATTTCCAAGAATTTGACACAGCATCATGACAGTAATGGAGTAGCAAAAGATTAAAAAAATCCGTAAGGCATCGAGATATTAAGACGAACGTAGCAGAGAGTAAGAATCTTACTATGGAATATTCACAATGAACGTGTGCGAAACTTAAGCAAGAAAGTGATGGAAAAATGGTAATTCGCTAGTGTAGAAACCCCAAAAATTATTATTCAGCGTTTATTCAATTTAAGCCATAAATTAATCGGAAACAGAATATTTTTAAACAATGAAGTTAATAAACTCAAAAATACTTTAATTATAGCAATAAATCAAATTTTTTGATAGATTCAGATGTAATATTCTGTTAGTTTTGAATTGAATCGTTTAATTATGTTACATTATCAAAGAAATGATGATAAATATATTGCCAAACTCCTGAACTTCATAGATAAGACGATTATGAGTAGATATTATAATTACCAAGAAGGAAACAAGTCGGAAGTAATCGCTTAACTACTCTCCCGATCCTCCGACTATCATAAACAACGGATTTATCTATAATGTTATTTAGCCAGGAGCACAACACTCACGGACGGATCTTGGAACGACGATTAGAAAATCACGATCCAATTCCCAACCAGGAAAGCTGCACGGTGTTGCCAAGCGATGTGGGATGCCGGATACTCGATATCCCCAGTAAGAGGATCAAACGTCTCTCTCAAAATCGCAACAATGAAATCGAATTACCTTATTTCGCTATTAAGCGCGAACCAGGTCGAAACCCTGCACGAGAAGCTCAATAGAGGCCTGAGTTTGCGTTGGCCAAATTGGAGGAGCACCAACGACAACAGAATTGGCAGGCAGCTATGGCCAGATGTCGTTTAAATAGAATCAGTGCGGACATCGCCACAGGCCGGATCCCGAGTACTAGCAATTAGATTAATCACTACTTGTAGTTACTAATTAATTTATCGTTCAGTAAACAATAAGAGTTGGGGGTGAAAAGATCAGAAAATCTATAAAAATAAATTTTAGTAATTATTTGATGAGTTAGCAAAAATATTTATTTAGGGACATGTGAAAATTAAATGAAAAGGTTGACATTTATCTTTGTAAATAACTTTTAGTAATTGTTCATTGTTGAACGTAATTAAAAATATTACAAAAATAGTAGAAAAATTTCAAAGTCTTTTAACTAAGTTTTACAAAATAATTTCAATAAATCACATACAAGGCTGTAAACAAAGCAATAAATTTTTATTCAGAGAAAATACAACACTTTATTGGGCTTCAATGATTAATAGTTTCTTGATAGCAATCAGGTAACTAAGCAACCAAACAATTTGGAGACATCAATGATCGATAAAAGAGTGGAGAAGTTAATAAAATTTGTAATTGAAATTGTATTTCTTTTGATTGTTCAAATTTTTATGTGCTTTTATTTAAAGATTTCTTGGTCAGTAAACAATTTTTGATATTAATTTTATTCAGTAACTAGTTATTGATAACATATTGTGAGGGTGTGAATAACCAAGTATTTTAACGGGAAATTAATGAGAGAAAATTTAATTTTTTAAGTGGGTTAAGTTGGTTGAATATCAGTGTTCAAAGAGTAAACATTATTTAAATATGGCAGTTTAATGCATAAGTAAATTATTCAATGCCTAGTATGTATATAGAGAGTTGTACAGTACTCAGTTATTTGTATACGGTACCTAGTGATTGTTGTTCAGTTATTAATCAATGAATTATTTACTGTGTATGGGTTATCAGTATTCAGAAGTTGATACCAAGTAAATATAACAATGGATTTGGTTTCAATGAATTTGATTAATTATTGCTTGATAACAACAAGGTAACTAAGCAACTAAAAAATTTACCAATTTGGAGACATCAATGATCGATAAAAGACTGAAGAAGTTAATAAAATTTCAACTTGTATTTCTTTTGTTGAACCTTTTATGTGATTTATTTCAAAATTTGTTGGTCAGTAACCTATCATTAATATTTATTGGTTCAGTAACTAGTTATTGATACCATTTTGGGTTTATAGTCAATAACCATGTATTTTAAGAGGAAATTATTGATGAGGAACAAGTTTATTGATATTTTTAAGGGGTTGAGTCGGTTGAATATTGCTATTTAAAGGGTAAATACTATCTAAATGAATATTTTTATGAAAAATAACATTTAATGGAAGAATAATTGTTCAAAATTGAATAAATTTTTAAAAATAGTTGAAAAATGTTTGACTTTTACAAAACAGTTTCAATGCTTTCAATAAAATACAATAATCAAATACAAAATTTTATTCAGAAATGTTAATTTTTCTTGCTACTATTCAGTAACTAAACAACCAAGTGATTTACAGATATTGAGGCATTAATGATGTGAAAGAGAGTGAAGAAAATTTTATTAATAAATTTGTATTTTTACTTGTATTTCTTGTTATTGATTTACTTTTATTTAAAGTTTTGTTGGTAAGTAACCAAATATTTATTTGTTCAGTAACTAGTTATCGGTTACCTAATATGTATACAAATAGTCGGAATGAAGTTCCCAACTGGAAAACCTCAACATGTAGTGAATAGAAGTGGAAAATATCCAATCTTATTCTTCAAGAGCGGAAAATGCAGGATAATGGGTTGCAAAAGACCATTACAGGAAGGAGATCTCAAATATCAGATTCAAGATTTACAAATACAATCATTATCTTTGAATATTGACATGGGTTGTCGAATCAACTTGTATGATTTGTCTACCAAAACAGAAAGCATTTACGAACCGGAACTGTTTCCAGCATTAAGACTTGTCAAGTATAATCCACTTTGTGCTCCTGAATATTTGGCTACACGGATCTATCACATGACAGGAATCAACATCGAAGAAATTGTACGGATGCACTACGAATCAGTTCAAGGATCTGGTTTGAAATATTTAGATGACTGCATTGTTTGTGCAGATCCCTCAATGTTGACTTGTCCATTTAGATGCAGATGCTGCAGAGACTACAAGAAAGAAGTTGTACATATTTTGTTGGCTGAGCTAAGAAGAGCTTATTATAAGCAGATAAATTTTATTATTTTACTTAAAAAAATTATATTTTTAATTATATATTAAAAATTATACTAAAAATTTCATCTTAAAAAATCATATATAAAAAATTCATTGATAAAATTATACTGAAAATTCTACTTAGAAATCATATATAATTTAAATTCAATTTAAATTAAAAAATTAAACTTACATATAAAAATCATATTTAAAAAATCATATATAAAAGATACATTGATAAAATCATATACAATTCAACTTAAAAAATTTAACTTACATATAAAATATTTCAAAATTTATATAAAGAAATAAATCGCGTCAAAAATTTGAAAAATTTATATACAAAAAATAAAAAATACATACAACATTTATATGCACTAAAAAATACATAAAAATTTTATTAAAAAAAAATACACATAAGAATTTCGAAAAATACACATAAAAATTTCGAAAATTACACATGAAAAAATTTCAAAAAATTGTGGGGTTAGTGGTGTGGATGACCTTCACCCCAAACATACAAAATAGTTTTGCTCCCGCAAATGGTTACCCGTTGCTAGGCAACGTTGGTACTGTAACCACTGGTCACAGGACGTCCAAAGGTGAGTTCCGATATCAGAACTGCTAAGGGTTAGTCCTATGTCGGGTTCAGCGGACTGCCGTTAGAAGGCCTATGTCCGTCTTCTGTTTCAGGTCCATTTATGGCTTTCTATTTAATATATCTCTTTCCTATATTCCTTACAAATAATAACATAATAAGCTAAACAATTTTATTTAATATTAAATAATTCAGCAGTCATGGGCTTGTTATTTCATTTGGCCACTCCTTGGGCACTTCGTCGCAATCGTTCGGTTCGACCTGGTCGAGCGTGTGATCGGGGTTTTTTGTCAGTTGATGGGGCTTTTTCTTGGTCGCGATAGGCTAATTGTGCCGGAGCGAATACCAGAGGGTAAGTCACTGCACTTCCCTCCTGGCACGCCGACAGGGCGACCTCCAGTCCTTTGATTTGTGTTCACTGCGCCTGGTTAAGCACACTTTCCTCTTTCCAGCCCTGTTGTGCGGCAGTGAGGCGCTGGTACAACGCTTTCATCTTTGCGGGTTCGGCCCAAGTGGCTTTTAACTGTTGCATCTCTCGACTCTGTTGTAGGAGTTGTCGGTGTAGATGCTGATTTTCTCGTCTAAGTTCTTTCAACTCTTGATGTAATATTTTCGTGGCCTCCATTTCTAAAATTACAAGTATTTAAATGATTAATCGTCTACAACGTTAATTTAATCCTATCGTGCCTCTCTCTTAATTATTTTTACGATGTATTAACGACTGCGTCTCGTTCGTCTCAGTTAGTTTATGTTAACTCTCTGGTTGGTCAAGGTTTAAATAAAAAAAATCGTTTTACCTTTTTATAGCATTTATTGTCTACAAAATATTTAGAAATTTATTGCAAAGGGGTCAGAAAGTTTATATCCTTTAGTTATACTAGTATCAAAGTAGTCAATTTATAAAACTAAAAATTGAACAACCCGTGAAACATAAACATTTATTGTTATCAAAAACTAATCAACATATCGGTTCGATTCATTTATGGTCATGGAAACGTTCGTTTCTTCGATCTTTGTTTTTGGAGTTCCACTGGGGATGCCTGCTCGCATACGTGTGATCGCCCGTTTGGCGGGATACGAGTCGGTTTCGGAGTGTTGACTGAACGAGTTTTTCCGGTAACACCAATTTAGTCGGTACCGTCATCTGCATCAACTTCGGGTCGTCTAACTCGAAAGAAACTCCATATTCTGGCGGGAATCCATCGGTGCTCGGGATAGCTCCACTTGCTATGTCCCTGTTCACTTGAGCTAGCCGTTGTCTGGCTAACACCGCTTTTTGGTGATATTTTCTTTCTAACTCCTCCATCTTCATGGCTGTGAATTCGGCTCGCTGGCGGGCTTGTCGTGCTGGATTTTTGCCCGGCTCGCGCTTGATCGCGGTACTCGGTAGTTCGATCTCCTCGGCTTGGTGTTCAGCTCTTCGCGGCCAGCTTGAGTCTCCATAAATGGATAACAGATATCCGTTATCCCACAGCACTTGGCGGTATCGAGCGGCGGAAGCGCTCGGAATCTGGAGAGTCACTCGGGAGTTGTCATCCCAGCTGCCATATGGGTCTCTGCGATCTAAATGCATAAAAGATTTAATTACAAATCATTTTTTCGACGCGCCTGTGCATGCAAATTATGGATGTTAATAATTTATTCTACTTCAATATAGTATTGGTATGGGTGAGTTTTAGTTAAAATGAAAAACTGTAGCGTGCGAACATACCTGATTGTCTCTCTCCACTAGGCGTTCGAGCATCGTTCCTCGAGATTCGACCTTGTAAAGAGTCTCGGATTCGAACGCGTCCACGATCGGTATTAGTTGATTGGTGATTCATCGAAGTTTATGCGGTATGAGATGTGAGTTTCTACTATTTTCTTTTATATTCATAAGTTTATTTACGAGGGCGTGGTGGAGCTAGTGAACTGACATTTAATTTATTCTTTCTCGCGGTTGAATTTATTATAATTTTTATAAGTTATTTGCAAATTTATTATTGATGTCGACTATTATTTATTATTCGTTCAGGTTGGCGGTGAAAGTCCTTTGTCACTGATCACCTTATCGCCTTTGTCGTTAAGATCTTGTGTGGTTAACGTCATTTACCTGTCATTCGCGTCGGATTGTAGTTGGTTTATTCCGCTGTAAACTCAGAGTATAACCTGTCTGTTGTATATTTATTATAATTACGATCGAATTGTTCTTTATTGATTCTATGAATTAGTACGTGGCTAATCTCGTTGTTAACTTGATGAATGGAATTTTAGGACGTTTTCCATCTGAATTGTTACTCCTATTCGACGTCGGTAAATTAACGATGCACTCTATTGCAATTTACTCCGGAATAATGCTGTTTCTGAAAATGTTCAAATGTACGGCCTTGTCATGGGGAAAACTGCTGGGTGGAATATTCGAAGATAGCTATTCGATGAAGAGAATACCGAGGTTGGGGAAGAGTCTAAATCCCTACTCTGATGTTTCGTTGGGTTGTGATGTTGAACTATATGGTTTGCTAATTTGGTTGGAACTTCTAATTTTATTACTTCCATCAATTTCAGGGTGTCTCTTAGGTTTTATTCGGATCTAAAGGTTTAATACTATTCGTGGGAAATTGATCGCATTCGAATTATCACGGATTCTCTCATGAAAGCTGAACTCCTTTATCTTTAATTATGAACTATATTGCGAGATTTTCATTGTTATTAATCTACTATCCTTGTGTGGATCATTCTTATTAATTTTTTTATTCATGTCAGGTGCGTGTAATATGATTATTTTTGTCGCCTTTTATCTGTTATTGGTAGTATAATTTTATTATTTAACTCATTGAATTATCCTTGGATCCATTAATTACATCTTTATCTTTAAATTGGTTAAAGGGATTTAAATCTAATCATTAATTTGGTTTATGATTCATCAATGCCTAATGCTTTAATTACTACTACTTTTACGAAATGTTAGCGGATCTATATCCTGTCGTAACTTTTCTCGGAATCAGTTATTTCTACTCTATCGTTTGCAGTTTCGTCCTTTTACTCCATTTCCTCTGGCTTCATACTCATAAATTTTATTAGTTTAGATTAAATCCGAGGATAATTCAAATCATTAAACACTTGTGAAACTTTACTTGATTTTCATTACACGAGTAGTTTAATTATGGATCATTTTACTAATTAATTACTATCTTTCGATTACATTACAAAGGTATACTCTTTATATTATATTCTGGTCACAAATTTAGTTATCATTCCATCATTTTATTTAGATTAATTTATTTACGTCGAGTTTGAAGTCATAGATTCAATTACTGTAAATCAAATTAATTACCATTTAGCTATTAAATTTATCTGCATAGCATCGGTTTCAAGTCCCCATTACTCGAGCCTTAATTTTAGTCCTAAAGTTCTTGTGTTCATATTAGATTTTACGAGTGCCCACTGGACTACTCGGTGTTATCATTTTAGCCGATTTGTAATTAGATATTTTAGGTCGATTTTACGGGAGATGGGTGAAAGAGAACCAGCCAAAAGACTAGTTCTCAATCTTCCCACCGCCCCTATAATGGATAGAATATTTACGTTCGAGATCCGTCGTTACGCACGACAGAGCTCTCACGGGCACACACTATAGGCGGAGAAACGGCACTTACACAGTGTGACTAGTTGTGTTATGATTTTACTTTCTTGTGTGATGTGTGGCTGTGGGCCAGAAAAATTTCGACATAAAACTAAAGATTCGTTTTTTGTAATACATATATTTGTTGAAACAATTTCATCATAATTCGTTCATAGTTCGGTTCATACATATCAACATACGACAAGAGGTCCTCATACATACGAGCAAGTAGAGCTTACATTAAGTTACTTGGTTTCGCAGTATGAAAACAATTATCGAGAGTTGCTTCCTTGAATAAAGATACTCTGGCAAAAAAGTAATTTATTCACTGAGTGAAAAGCATTAAAACTTTGTGAAAATGGATTGGTATTTATACCTGTTCTGTGACCCTAACCTTGAGTGTTATTTTTTATGTGTTAAAACAAAATTTGACCTTGCCATTATGTATCTAATTTATTTCTAATTTATTATTATTTTTCGATTTCTTTTACAATTTACTCATTTGTTTTTAATTTCAATCATTTCTGATTAAAATTATTTTATTTTTGTTCGCTTTATTCATGAACTCTTTTAATTTTTCGTAAATTGTCACTTTTTTGGTCAAATCTTTTGTTATCGTGTTATTTCTATGTCAATTCGTGCATATCTTGGTGCGTTTGTTAATATTTTAATTTAATTTTATGTTTTCTATTTTATATGTTAAATTATGTGTTTTCTCGCATTTTTAGGTGTTTATTAGATGTTTATGGGTCTGATTTTAAAACGTGCGTGTTATGTTTGCGTGCTGTTTCCAATCCATTTAAACTAAAGCTTGTACTGGCCCAACAAAATACACAAAAAAATTACATCATTGTGTAATCAATACACACCGTAAATAATCACTAAATAAACCCCCCCTATATATTATGCAATGGTGTGTGGTCCAAGATAGCTCCTAACTACCTACTTTTCATTGTCACTATCTTCAATAAGTTCTGAATCACAACCCGAATCTTCTATACCCAATGCTTCAACTAGAGTCAAGTTTGTTTGAATTATAACGAAACATATAGGCAGTTCAAATATCACAGCAATAACGGCTATACATTAAATCACTAAAGGGGTCTATAATCTCAATTACAATGAAAATGAATTGAATAAAAATACTAATAAAATTAGTAACATGTGCCGAATTAGGAGTAACTATGTGATCGGGTACTTTTCAAACTTAATATTTGGTGTGACACGGCATTTATTGGTGGTAACTTCAACTTCGGTAGTCAAACTATTTCCGGTTGAATGATTTTTTTCGTTTTAAAATAAATAATTAGATTTGTATAGTATTTTCATTTTTGCCAATAATAATCCTAGATAAAATGAAATATATGAATTCGAGGACGAATTCTAATTAAAGAGGGAGATATGTTGGAGTTATAACAAAACATGAATAAAAATAATAAAATTTTGAAATTATCAAAATCAATTAAAATTAATTAAAATTTTGAAATAAGTAAAAATCAATATTTTTCGGGGGGGAGTTAAAACCGGTGGCAAATTTGATTGTGAAGACTAATAAAATACTATTAGCTTGAGATAAGGTATATTGAAGGGTCAGGAGCCCAAATTAGTTTAATTATTTACCGACAAACCCATATACAAGAGCTGCCGAGCTGAACGTCAGCTTAATGTGGTTCCCGGCAATAGTGAAACGGGCAATAAATTGTCCGAAAAGGAAAATTTTTTTTCAATAGTAATTCAGATTTATGGGAATCCAAAAATTTTAAAAGCAGATGACAACAAAATAAGTTGCCAGTTGGTCGGAACGCGAAAATAACGAGTCGAAGAAACGAGCAAATAGTCGTAAATCGATAAAGTTAATCAGATTGCAGTTGAATATACATCGTGATACTCTTAGGGTGTATACGATAAATAAATTATTGTGTATCGTGGTGAATATTTGTCAACAAAGATTTCTTTGTTGGGATTTTGTCTTATTGATTATTGAACACGAGGAGTCGGATCGAGAGACCTATTCATCGACGAATATTTAATATCCCAACACTTTTCTAGCTAGTGTGCATCGGTGTGTGTAAATTATTGCAAATAAACAAACTTGATCTTCTGGAATTCTCTAATATAGGTTTTATTTTATTTATATTTTCATTTATTTAATTAAACCAATTTCTCTTTAAAATAGAATTGAAATTATTTTCTGTTATATTTAATTTCATTTTTGTACTAAAGCTTTTTTTAATTTTGATTTTCTAAAAACGTTGAATTGTTCGGTCAAATTTTGTGTTATCGTTTTATGTCTATATAGATTATATGCAGTACCTGATGCATTATTTGTACTTATTTGACTTTATTTTTATGTCCTTAATTTTTATATTTATTCATTTTCTCTTCTCAATTTTTTTATGTTTATTTAGTCTTCATTTTTGAATAGTTGCTGTATGTTTGCGTGCTATGTCGATCCGTTATAATAAACTACAGGGTCGCTCAGTTTTGTAATCTATCCCAGTTTTTGGTTTGACACATTTATAACCATTTTTTCGTATAACAACAGATTTGTCAGAGTGCTTTATAGATAGTATAAGAACGTCAAGTTTGGCTTTTCATTTTAGTACCGTTAATCCATCTGTTGGGCCAAGACTAAGTTTTGTTTAAATGAATCGAAAATAACATGCAAACAAAGGATGGCAAATTCAAAATCAAACCTATCAACATAATTAAGCACCCTAAAATATGAGAAAGTAATCAAATACAAAATCAAAAAACACAAAAGTAAATTAAAATATATACAAAGATGCACCAGGAAACCTTACGAAATTAACATAAAAATAACATAGTATCATGAAAATTTGAATGAAAATGGACAACTTTTAAAAACTAAGAAATTATTGATAAAAAGATGGAAAATAAAATACTTTTTGTGGAAAATATTCAATTACAAAATTATAAAAACAAATTGTATATTTAATTCAAGAAAATAATAAAATTAGATTTAGATAATACAAATAAATTCAAGGTCATTTTTTTGTTTAACGCATCAAAAAGAACACACAAAGTTAGGGTCACGGAATATATATATATACTGATTCATTTTTACAGAAATTTAATAGCTTTTTCCTTGTGAAAATAGTTTTTCTTGCTAAAAGTTATTACTTGCTTTTCTATAGGAAAATACATCTTTGCATTGTGAAATATTTATTCAGAGTGAAAAGCTCGAAGAGTCTTTTAAAAATTAACGTACTACGAAACACCTTCAAGCAAACTTCAAGTAATTCACTACTTGAGCGTGTCCTCTGGAAGTGTGATGCATGTGTACTTGTTATGTTCTCTGTCAAAATTTTCCGACCCAAAACCAAACATAACACAAGTCATTAAAATCCTACATACAATCAGGTCGTGTAAGTGCGGTTCATCCGCCTATGACCTGTGCCCGTGAAGACGGTGCCAAATATCAATTGACGAAATTACTATAAAGGTAGTGAGACGATCGAGGACCAGCTTTTGGCTGATTATCTTTCACTTATCTCCCAAAAAACCTAAATCTATTCACACATCTCCTAAAATCACAAACACTGAGTAGTCAAGTGGGTACTCATAAACTCTTAATATCAACACAATGTTCCTGAAGGTCAAATTATAAAATGGGTAAGTGAAGGTTATGGAGAAATCAGTGCAACTGACAGGTCTAATAGTTAACTAGGTAGAATTATAAATCTAAACCATTAAACCAGAGTAACTAATCGTTAAGTAAGGCTGCTACAAATTTAACAAATTAGTGGTGTAGGAGGAAACGAAATAGTTTATATAACAAGTGCGAATACCCGTATTAGGCGAATTGATGCTTAGGAGAAAATTTATAATCCAGATCGGATATAACAACGAGTGTGAAAATCAATAATTTTGTAAAGTTCCAAACTTTACGAATCAGCGAGAAAAACCATCCAGATTACCATGATAAATGTACCTCAATGGTTAGCATATAGTATAGGGATTGAATAATAATGAAAGTTTCTTATTAAATATGAATTAAAAGACTCAAATTAAAATATAACGAAAATCTGAAGTTAACCTACATCCCAGTGATCACAACTAAGAGTTAGACATTATATAATAAATTAATCCTTACGTCTAGATAGGTTTAAATTTCACGACACTAATATCCAGGTTGAAAGCAAATTTACAAATTGAGACATCAATAACTAGGGTACTTCGTGAATAAACAAAATTCACATTACAACAGCGTTATTCAGTAGTTACCATTAATAAATGACCCAACATAAATCATGAATCCACAGAAATTACATTGATAGGAGATACAATCTTATTATGAATTCCCTGTACCGAAGATCCACGTCGGTCCTCCTTATAATTCGTTAACCAAAACCTGTTCTACCCTATAATGTAACTACACAAGTTATCAACAATGGAATAAGGTAAGGAATATTATCTCTTATTTAGACAACTATTGAAAAACTCTAATTTAGTGAGTACCAAACCTATAAACGAAATCACGTGGGAAGATGCCGGGCGAGTAACCTTAAAGGTTCTTCAAACGATGGCTGCCAAGTATCGACAGTCACTACGGCATGCAGGCTACAGTAAATGGCCTATCCAGAACAACTAAAGAGACGATGAAGGGGAAGTACCAAACCTCGCTATAAAACTCGAGCCGAGTTAGGAATCCTTTATCCAGATTCGAAGCCCTCGAGCGGAAATTTCATTGGAAGGTGATGATGACTCGTCGACATTCGAGGCATGCTTATATAGCGATCGCTTCCGAAGAAATCCCGAGCACAAGTGGACACACCCCAGATTACGGGATCTCTTTGAACTGTATGATCCAGTTTTGGATCAGATGAACGCGCTAACGAGCATCATATTGCCAGCCAAGATGTTCAATGGATCGGTGTGAAGCAGACTGGGATTACAACGAGGCCGGAGAGACCATTCTTATGATAGCCGTTATCCATCAACTAGCGAGAAGATGCGAGAAATTAACCCGCAACGTCAGGATGGAAACAATGACATTCGGGACGAATCGAACTTATACTAACATTTTGTTTACTTACTTTAACAATAAATTTTAGTCTATATGAACTTTTTTTTTATCATTAAAGGTTTTCATGACAGTAAAAAAATATGATTACACCACCAACGCTACCGCAAATAATCAATCATTAAAATCCTCAACCCTGAGATAGTTTTAGTTAATCATCGGTTTACATGCATAAGAACCAAACCGATCTTAATCAACTGGTAAATAAAGTAAATTTAATGCAAGTTCTGTGGAAAACTTTGAAAAAACCTTCCACGTGAATATCAGAATTTATTCCAAGGATAACAAATTGCCGATTAAATATATTTATTTCAGGTATGGATACGATCCGATCTCTAACACGAGTATTATCTAAACTGTGACAGGTAAATTCAGAACTACACGACCAGATACTCCAAGTGAGCGAGAGATCCAAATCCTTACATCCACCTGGGTGGAGCCAAAGCGAATGAAGAGACTCTATCAAAAGTTAGATGCAACCCAGTGGGGCTGGCAAGAGAAGCGACAGCAGGTACAGGCTCACGCACTCAGATCTGGAGCCTTGAAACCGCGTTAGCAACCATCCAAGAGGGTAATGCAGTTACTTACCCTCTATGTTCTCACCAACTCAATTGACCTACCCGGATAGGCAAAAAATTACATCCTCGACAAAAACCAACCGACCACATGTACGCCCGGGAAAAGCAGAACGTCTGAACATAAGACAGTAGGAAACAAAGACTCTCACACCACGTGGGGCATATACGCCCAAGCTACGATAAACGCTATATACACGATGTGAAGTAATTTTTTAAAAAATTCTTTGTTTTTCAATGATAATTCCAAGTGCCCACAAGGCACGGAACGTGTCAAATAATGTTTTAAGGTTCAAATTTGGTTCCATCTTAATAGACAAGGCTTTCGCCAGGTTGGATTGTATGCCAAGGTAATATATCTAGTAGTCGTAATACAACTCCGAACGAGCAGCTTCATAAAACGGTATTTGATATATTTGTCGATTGAAGAGTTAATATTCATTTTCATTCCGGCCGAATTTTACGCCGACCTTCCATAATAATAATGCCTGATAAACATCTAAATAATTTGGCTGCGTTGAAATAATTTTTATGTGCACCTGATTCAGTTTATTAAAAACTTCTATAATAGAAGTTTTAATGAACAACCCACTACGATTATGATTAAGTTTATGAATTAGCCATTTTTAAAATGTCTGATAGGTAAATTTTTTAAAAAAGTATATTTTAAGGCTTGGATTGTGATCTCGTATATTTATGAGATCATTATTCAAGCTCTTAAATAATAATTTTCCTCAACGTGTATTTTAAATTTACTTTTATTAATTTTTTTAGGTTTTTTTTAGGAATTTATGCCAATTTATGTAAATTAATGGAATTATTTTCGAATAAATGTAAGTCCGATTAATTGAAAACTAAAATTTATTAAAATAAATTTTATTGTTAAAAAGTTTCTATATTCGAATAAACTATTTCTCTGTTCCTTGGAAATTCGTTTTGGCTGTCATTTTTTTTACCTTTTGACAAATCCAAATTTTTGATATTTATTGATTTTATGAGGCTTTGGAAATTTCTGTTAAATTTCCCAAATTTATAAATTCTTCCCCATTTTGAATGGTATTGTTGGGCAAAAACTGATAAAAACCCTTTTTCTTTTACTTTTGTTTAGCCAGCACGATAACGCCTGTGTGGTTTTGAGCAAAAAATTTAAAATTATGTAAAAACGGAAATTTAAGGAAAAATAAAATAAATAAAAATTTAATAAAAATTTTGAGTCATAAAAATGTAAAAATTTAAATTTAAATCAAAAAGAATAAAAATTTTATTAATTTTGGAATATTCGAGAAATTCCTTGTTTTACTGCATCAAAACACACACACAAACAATCATGATATAAAAGGCGGTGCTGGTTAAGCAAAATTCAATGCTATTCTTTTCATTTTTACCAGACAATCTTTATCATTTAGTAAATCTCTCGAAATCATTTTATTTGAAAGAAAGTAATTTATTTTTGTTTTGTATTTGATTTTATGATTAATATGACATGGTTATTAATGATTTTTTTAAATTTTTTTTTTAAAAAGCTTTAAAGAAACGTTCTTTGGCGATCGAGAAATTCGACTCCGTATTGTTGAACCTCCATCATGAAAGGATTTGTTCTTGAAGTATACCAATTAAATTTTGTCAACAATAATCAAATTACGACTTACATAATAGATTTACATGCATTCAAGTTAATAAAATGAAAGTGTTTTATTTTCGTCATTTAGTAAATCTCTCGAAATCATTTTATTTGAAAGAAAGTAATTTATTTTTGTTTTGTATTTGATTTTATGATTAATATGACATGGTTATTAATGATTTTTTTAAATTTTTTTTTAAAAAGCTTTAAAGAAACGTTCTTTGGCGATCGAGAAATTCGACTCCGTATTGTTGAACCTCCATCATGAAAGGATTTGTTCTTGAAGTATACCAATTAAATTTTGTCGACAATAATCAAATTACGACTTACATAATAGATTTACATGCATTCAAGTTAATAAAATGAAAGTGTTTTATTTTCGTTACCCCGTATCGAACCAGTCGTTAGTGGGGGAAGCCGCGGTGCCGGTAGTAACCAGGCCTGCCCAGTATTCTCCCTTTCCTAAATCCTCCCCTTCCTAAATCTCTAAAATAATAATTAAAAAGATACAAAATTTTATAACCTCGGGAATTTGCCGATTGTTGACTCGTTGCTATGGCAACGAGTGAAAAGCAAAAAATGAATTACTATAATGCAACAAAACAAAATAATAAAATCTAAATTGTTGGAGAAATAAATTTTTAATATCATTTTACAATAAAATTTTTGTAAATCATTTTAGAGTAATTTAAATTAGAAATTTCTACATCTGAAGCTAATAAATTTAAATTTGGTAAATTAATTTTTTAAATAGAAAAATATAAATTTCATAATGTTATTGTAATGTTGATAATATAATGAATTACATAACTACCCTTGGTTATCACAGGTATTGTCAACGTTATCGTTGCTAATGCCTGTTATAATTAATTGACCATAAAAAACCAGTAGATTCCGTTAAGACATATAAGTAGAAAAGGATATACCCATCCTTCCCCCATCCAGATGACATATTTGTTTGTTGTATTAAAAATGATTAAAATATATTACTACATTAATACTTATTATGCATGAAATAGAGAATAATAAAAATAAAGTTAAAAATTAATTTTGTTTAGTGGATCCACATAGGAAAACTCTAGAACAATTCCGAAGAGACATAGCCGGCTACCATCAAACCGCAGTAACACAAACTCAGAGAGCAGAGGCCATGGTGCGGAAGTGCCGCTACATGGAGCAGACATGGCTTCGCCCCGAAGCGGCAACCAAGTTGAGGGTAGAGATTGACACATTGAAGACTCAGTTAACTCAGAAGGACGAAGCCCTGCGGTCGGCCAAACAGAAGGCACAGGAGCTAGAAAAACAGGTAGCAGAATGGAGGTTGAGGGATAACATCCGGACAGGTCTCCTGCAGAGTGGTATCCACCTGTCTGAAGAACAACAAGCAATAGTGTTGAGGAATGCCACCGGAAGAGACGCTGGCGTAGGAAACATAATATCAGGCCCCTCACATGCATCAGAGGAGTTGCCGAAAAGAAATCGCAAGAAAAACCGGCCAAACAAAAGAGAGAGGGAGCGGCAGTTTAGGCTAAATCGCGCTCGCCTGTTGGGGCATATCTTAGATGCCAATGGGTTTTGATTATGCAATTATGTACTTAATTTGACTAAATTAGTGGATGTTAACAACTTATTAATCGTGTAATTTATAGATGTTAATTGTTTATTTATTTTAATATAACTTGTTAACTTAATGTTGAATTTGTTATTGACGTGTATATGTGATTGAAGTTGTTGAGTATGGGGAACTGAGGGATCTAATGATTAGATAAATTAGTAAATAGATAAGATGAGAAGGGGACGATTAAGTAAGAGCATGAAGTCTTCTATGACAGCTCATGGACCCGAGGGGGGTTAGGGCATTAGCAGTTCTTGAGAAGGAGCTCACCTTTTGCTAACCTTCCACCCACTAGTTCACAGTACCAACGTCATTTATGACGGGGTGACTAGCGGTTCAAATTCTTATGCAGGCGCTAGGTGGGGATAATAACCCTTAGGCAGTTCAAAACAATTTTAAGGACCCATCAGTGCCCAGCAGTATTAATGATTTGTATTTTTTATACTTTACAAAAAATATTATTTTTAAACTTAAGTTTTTCTAAACTCCTGTTGGGCCAGCACACCAATAGCCTTGAGAATTGTTTAAATGCATCAGTAATACAGCACGAAAACCCAGCACCAAGATAACTTAAAATACAATATACAACACCAATTAAACACTTTAAAATCTGAGAGAATATAAATAAAAATAAAATCAAAAACATAAAAATAAAATTAAAATAATAACAAAATGCACCAAGATTCGCACGATACCTACACAAATATAACAAGAAAACACAACAAATTCGACGAAATTGAAAAAATTAATAAAAGTTCATTAAAATGAAATTTAAATCGAAAAATTTGAATTAGTAATAATTCAATAAAAATCTTAAATAAAAAATTATAAAAATAAATCAAAAAATAATAAAATTAACGAATAGAATTTACTAGAAAATAACAAGGTCGAATTTTGTTTTACCGCATCAAATTCCACACGCGAGAAAAATAGGTATAAATACCGATGTGTTTTCACAAATTTTCAGTCTTATTTTTCGGAGAAAAAATTTCATTATAGAACTGTGTAGCTGGTTGTATGGCTGGTTGAGAGCCGTGCATTCAGGCAATTAACACGGGTGAGTGTTTTGCCTGAACACGATCACTCTCAACTGGTGCAATATTATTAGTTGATTTTTTCGAAGAGAATTGATGGGTAATTTTTCAATTGAATTTATGTATGACTTTTCAGATCGAATTGATGGATGATTTTGTTTATGGATAATTTTGTTTTTCCAATTGAATTTATGGATGATTTTTTTGAATCGAATTTGTGGGTAATTTTTCAATTGAATTTATGGATGATTTTTCAGATTAAATTTATGGATAATTTTGTTGTTCTAATTGAATTTATAGATGATTTATCGAATTAAATTTATGGGATTTTCGAAGTAAATTTTATGGAATGGATACAATGAATTCCAAATGTATGTGGCCGATGTAATATGCTGAATAAATATTTTATATCTACAGCCTTAGTGCATCGAAACTTTTATTCCAAATGCTATGGTAAATTATTATTTGTTATTCCTTTTCCGGCCCACAGCCAACACATAACGCAAGAAAGCAAAATCTACATAGTACAGATGCATGTAAGTGCGTGGAAAATCGCCAATGATATGTACCCGTGAAGACTCAGCGTGCGGAACGCAGGAGTTGGAACGTCAATATTATCCGTACATAGGGGAAATTGGAGGGTAAATGAGTAGTTTATTGGCTGCTCCTTCACCGTCCGTTTTCTGTAAAATTGACATAAATTTTTAACAACAATCGGCTCAAAATCTCTAACACCGAGTAGTCCAGTGGGCACTCATTAACTATGAAATGAACATAAATAGATCTTAAGGACAAAAAGAGGGAATGGGTAGCGGGGAAAATTGCGAAATCGTTGCAACAGTTAAAATGGATAGCCATCGGAAAAGATTAATCCGAACGACCAAAATCATGAAAAATAATGTTTTTAAATAAAAATTAAATAATTTAATTTGAGTTGAGGCGGAAAATATGGGCGGGACGCTGCTCAAATTTTCCGAGTCAATGAAAATACTTTGTCGAAAACGGTAGAATAGGGATGAACCGTAAAATAAGGGCGGAACGCTGCTAAAATTTTCGAATTTACAAAAATACTTTATCAAAAACCAAAAATTATAGATGGACTACGGCTAATGTTGTATACCCATAAAGAATTTTAACGCTGAGGAATAAGGAAGGATCCCTACAAAATCTTAATAATAATAACGATAATGATAAGAGTAATTTTAATTATAATAATAATAATAATTATGATAATAATAATGATAATAATGATAATAATAATAATCATGGTATTTGTAGTAATGATTGATAATAATGATGAGAATAATAATAGTAGTAATAATCATAGTAGTAATAACAATAAATATAATGGTAGTTATAGCAATAAAAATAATAATATAGGTAATAGTAGTAACAATTAATAAGGGTAATACATATAATAGCAACAATGATAATGCTAGTAATAATAATGGGAAACATTGTAGTTATAATAGGGATAAGGGTGAAAGATATAATGTGGGTGTATTTAACAACAGAGGGTGTACAGGCCAAAGAATAATCTTCGACATGGACAATAATAAGAAGGACTAAGCGAATGGACATAACAATGCATGATATAAGAGTATAGGTTAACATTGAAGGAGATAGGAGAATAATGGGACCTAAGAATCAAAAGCGAGCACAGGTCTTCTATCGACAGCTCGTGAACCCGAGGGTTGTCCGAGCAACTATAGTACTAGCACATGGTACTCAATTTTTGCGGGCAATCCACCACTTGAACACATTACCAACGTTGCTTAGCAACGGGTGCCAAGTGGATCAGAATCATTTTGTATGGCGTTACGAGGGCAACTAGAAGGATAAGCAAGATTTGAAACCCTGTAACCCACCATACAAATTTGGGGGCTCAGCCGGGATAGAATGATTGTTTCGTACAAAAAACCCAAAGAAATACAAACAAATGTCTAATGATCAAACAAAAATGTCGGGACGACATTTTACCGAACCCCGGAGAGATAAGAACGACATGAAACAAAATACAGAGAACGATTGATGGAAAACGAACAACCTTACTACAAGATAAGAGGAAATGTCAAGGAAATAGACGACTAGCCCACCAAGTACAAATTTGGGGGCTCAGCCGATATATAATAAAAAATGATTGTTTTTGCAAAGAGTCCAAGGAAATAAAAACAAATGTTTAATTATTAAACAGAAAATGAGAGAGGGTGAACTAAAGAATGGAACTTAACAACAAACGAAGGAAAACGATCGACTTATTGACGATGAGAAAACAGTTCTATGATATTATGTAGAGAACGATGAGATGAGTAAAAATGCCAATTGAACTATGGTTGAAAAATTTTATTTTTGATATGTTGTACAGGACGGTGAGTTGAGTATTATTGTCAATGGAACTATAGTCGTATCTTATCGAACTTCAAAGGTGTAAAGGGTCAAACCTTGACCAAAAATATAATTTTTGATATGTTGTAGAGAAGAATGAGCTTAATAAAATTGCCAATAGAACCATGGTCATATCTTCTAAGGGTCCGAAGCTAAAAAGGGTCAAACCTTGACCAAAAATATAATTTTTGATATGTTGTAGAGAAGAATGAGCTTAATAAAATTGCCAATAGAACCATGGTCATATCTTCTAAGGGTCCGAAGCTAAAAAGGGTCAAACCTTGACCAAAAATATAATTTTTGATATGTTGTAGAGAAGAATGAGCTTAATAAAATTGCCAATAGAACCATGGTCATATCTTCTAAGGGTCCGAAGCTAAAAAGGGTCAAACCTTGACCAAAAATATAACTTTTGATATGTTGTAGAGAAGAATGAGCTTAATAAAATTGCCAATAGAACCATGGTTATATCTTCTAAAGGTTCGAAGCTAAAAAGGGTCAAACCTTGACCAAAAATATAACTTTTGATATGTTGTAGAGAAGAATGAGCTTAATAAAATTGCCAATAGAACCATGGTTATATCTTCTAAAGGTTCGAAGCTAAAAAGGGTCAAACTTTGGTCAAAAAAATTATTTTTAATATGTTGTACAGACGACGAAAGGGCAAAAGTGGCGATAAAATTAGGATCTTCCGACCTTTGGATAAAAAGTTATTAAGGGTCAAACCTTCAAAAATTTTAATTTTTGATATGTTGTAGAGCTTGAGAAGCTGAGCAATATTTACTATAGAAGTATGGCAGTCTGACTTCTGGGTCAAAAGTTATAAAGGGTCAAAACCTTGGTCAAAATTTTTAATTTTTGATATGTTGTAGAGCGTGAGAAGCTGAGCAATATTTACTATAGAAGTATGGCAGTCTGACTTCTGGGTCAAAAGTTATAAAGGGTCAAAACCTTGGTCAAAATTTTTAAATTTTGATATGTTGTAGAGATCGACGAAACAAGCAAAATTGCCAATAGAACTTTAGTCGTCAAAGCTTTAGATAAAAAGTTATAAAGGGTCACAACTTTGGCCAAAAATTTTAATCTTGATATATGGTGTAGAATAATAAGACAATCAAAAATTACTATAGAACGATCATCATGTGAACTTTTGATAAAAAGTTACAATGGGTCAAAACCTGCGAATACTCTAGAATTCAGAAAATTGCGAAGAAATTAAAAATTTTGAAAGTGAATTGTAAATATTTTTGTAAATCAGTGGAGACAAAGTGTATTAATCAATAAAGTTTATATCGTTTGGAGTTCGTTACTGGTGTTTAAAGCACGTTTGGAGGCAGATCGACAATAATTTCTATCCGAAGTCACCGAGAACTCCAATAATATGATGAAACAAAACAACAGTTTAGAAAACTCATGAATGACGAGTATTGTAATAAGAGAGGAAAATATCAATATATGTAAATAAATTAAAATATTAGATACACAAAATTTCAAAAATGAAAAGATTCAACAGGAAAGTGGGGATAAAATTATCAATATTTGTAGAGTAGGAATCAAAGAAACAGGAAACTATAAATAAAAATAAAATTATGGGTAGGTTGTATAAAACAATGGAATCATCGTGTAAATATCATCCAAAAAAAAAAAAAAAAAAAAATAGATAAATAAATAAAAATGAAAATAATAAAAATAGGGAAAAGGTGGAAATCACGAGGATTAAAGTGATTAGAAATAGGGGGAAACCACAAAATGCGGGTCGTCTAAGAGTTCGTAAAAAAAAAAATTGGAAAACTAGAAATTACTGGATTAAAATTGTTTGAAATAAGACGTGATCACCAAGTCAGTTAAAATAATTCTAAACGTAATAAACGATTAATTGAAAGTAATTAAATTAAAGATCAAAATAGTAACGGAAAAGGTTGCAACGATTTCGAACCCCTACTCCTATGAGATGAGAAATATTAGTGGAAGTAACGAACAATTGATTGTAAGTATTACAAAAGACATGAGGCCAAGTAGAGCCAAATTAGATACAAACGAGAACAGATAATCGATTAAGTTAGAGAAATTGACACAAAGATAATCCAGATGATGGAGAAACTTAGGCGTAGATAAAAGGAAATGTTCAGGTGTAAATGAAATGAATAGTAAGAAATGAGCGTAGATGAATAAAATGATGATGCTAGTTATTAATGAAAATAAAGGATTAGAGATAATAATGAATTACGAGAATAATAGTTAGCAACCAGAGGAAAATGATGATTAAAAACGAGTACGATGAGTTGAGATTAATAATAATAATAAATGAGACAACAATAGCAACCGAAAGGTGTAAAACATACGAAAAAAGCCGAAAACTTCATGAAAGCCGTTAAATAAATTCTGAGTGGACAAGTAAAACACAACTTAAACAGCGAAAGCTGAAAAATCACACATAAGGTACGGTAAAAGTTTCGATGTATCATTTTGTTAGTGTATTTTGTAGTGTTATTTATATTATATTATATGGAAATGATACTGGAAAGTAAGATTTAAAACCGAGCTATCATCACGATAGTACGCTTATTCCGATGGGGAACCTTGATCAACCCGAGGAGAGGAAGGTAGTAGGATGTCCGTCGCAAATGTTGGGGAGTTCCTGGCGAGAGATTGATCACCTCTTTGGGGAACAAACCAACGCGATTACTACAATTTTTGAATTGGGAAAGTGAAGGGGAAACCGAAAATAAAAATAAAAATTGAAAAAATGCGCATGATTTAGACGTTAAAGGTACCTAGAGATATTCTTTTTTTTCCCTAGCTGGTGGTGAGGCACCAGAGGACAGCTACGGACTGTCGTGTTCAGGTTGTTATCAGCCAAGGGACTGATGGCGCTGAGCCGTTCGATACAAAAACCCGGATCACACACCGAGTATCGAACGATTCTTTTTTTTCGCTGGGAGGAACTCGATACAACAACCCGGATCCCACACCGAGTATCGGGGCCAAACGGTAGGTGAGATGTGAACTAACCGGTAAATGGTTCATACTCAAAATGTCCTACTAAAGCCAGATGAGAGCGGCTGAACGGAGCCGAGAAATCTGATGGAAGGAGCGGGCAGAGATTTGATAGTTTATTTTCCGCTCCCACTTTTGATCATTTCCTTTTCTTTTCACTATTCGGGAAATCAAGTAAACCGCTTTTGGAACTTGATTGAACGTCTAGGCATTTCCATACTTTTATATTCTTCGAGGTACACAACCCGGATCCCACACCGAGTACCGAGGGAATGTTTTTTTATTGCCCAGCGAGGAGTTTGGTACAATAACCCGGATCCCACACCGAGTACCAAATATCCGAATGGCGGTGAGTAAAGCGTAACCGGAAGAATGCGCGGCCAAAAGACGCCATGGCTTGAGAGTCAGTGTGAGGCCTCAAACATACCCAAAAGTCACTGTTGAGCTCAAGTCCGATGAAACAATAAATAGAGGCCGGATGATCATGATCAGATACTAGAGGCAATAGAGGGCCGGATGATTATGATCAGATACTAGAGGCAATAGAGGGCGGATGATTATGATCAGATACTAGAGGCAATAGAGGGCCGGATGATTATGATCAGATACTAGAGGCAATAGAGGGCCGGATGATTATGATCAGATACTAGAGGCAATAGAGGGCCGGATGATTATGATCAGATACTAGAGGCAATAGAGGGCCGGATGATTATGATCAGATACTAGAGGCAATAGAGGGCCGGATGATTATGATCAGATACTAGAGGCAATAGAGGGCCGGATGATTATGATCAGATACTAGAGGCAATAGAGGGCCGGATGATTATGATCAGATACTAGAGGCAATAGAGGGCCGGATGATTATGATCAGATACTAGAGCAATAGAGGCCGGATGATTATGATCAGATACTAGAGGCAATAGAGGGCCGGATGATTATGATCAGATACTAGAGGCAATAGAGGGCCGGATGATTATGATCAGATACTAGAGGCAATAGAGGGCCGGATGATTATGATCAGATACTAGAGGCCATAGAGTGTCAGATAAGATATGATGTGAGTAAAGATGAATAGATATTAAGGTCACAGAGGACCAGTAAAAGAGTTAAAGCCGAAGGCCGAAGAGCAACGGAAATTCTAGAGGGCATAGAGCGCCAGCGATTGAGGATTAAGTAACGAATTTTTCGGGAGACATAGGAAAAATGATTTACAGATTGAATGAGAGTATGAGTACAATGATTTTATTATTGTAATATAGATAATTAATGCGACCACATAGATAATTGATAAGACTATATAGATAATTGATACGAGGTCGATAGATAATTGTTACGAGATATAGATAATTCAAAATAGACTTAAAAATGAAGGGAGATGAATCAAAAGGAAAACGATCACAGCGAATAAAGTTTAAGGAAAAAGACAAGAAGATTTAAATAAAAAGACTCATAGAGCAACAGTGGTTAAAGTTTAAGGAAAAAGACGAGAAGAGTTAAGTAAAAAGGCCTACAGCGCATAGAAATTAAGGAACGTTTTTGGACCAATGATAGAGATAAAGGAGAATAGTAAACGAGACGATTATTGATATGATGGTGATGATTTATTTGATTAAAATAGTTAATTGATACGACCGGATAGATAGTTGATGCGACTATAAGGATAATTTAGACGAAACAAATAGATAATTGATACGAGCTATAGATAATTTAAAATAAAATTAAAATGAAAAAAAGAAGTTGACGTAGAGAAAAGAATTAAGGAAAAGCAGTGAGAGTAGTACGATAAATTAATGCGGAAATTTATATACTAGAAGTGTTATTTATGTTTAGATAATTGACAAAGAATAAAGAGATCGAGTAAACCAAAAGAATAAAGAGATCAAGTAAACGACGAATAATAGAGCCGATAAACTAGAGATAGAATCAAGAAACGAGTTACGAGAAACCGGAATCAAGGGAACCATTGTGTAGAGAAACTGAAAATATACCAAAACAAACGGAGAACAAGGATAAAGAAATAGACCATGTTATTGAAATTCAAAGAGAGTGAAAAGCGGCAACAGATAGAAAACTTAATACAGTAGCGATAGCAGAACCAATGATTACAACAAGATTAGAAAGTTTGGAAACAGAAGCCGAAAAATATGATAAATTAACGGAAAAGCTAACCGATAAAGGAAACAACGTGAAATCACCCGAGCTAGGAATTCCAACTCAGTTGAAAACAAGTACGAGTAAAGAGATGGAAAAACTCCGAGAGGAAATGAACCAAGAGTTGCCAAGTAAAAACACGGATAAAACAGAAATATTTTCGAGAGAATCAACAATGTACAAAATCGTACGCGATGAACCGGAAATGAAGGGCCGAGAACCAATATCTTCAAGTTTAAAGAGGAATGTACAGGAGATGCATTCAAAAAGAAAATGCAACGAAGAAGATTTGAATGACAAAAAAGAAACTGGAAATTCGGAAATAAAAACAGTTGGAACAAAAATAGCTGAAACATGGCAAACAGAAATCGTACTGGAAGAGAAAATATTAACCACAATGGAAGAAAGAGTCGAAAGAGAAAATGAACAAACCGAGTTAAAAGATCGAGTATCAGAACCAATAAAAGTAGTGATGGAGATAACGAGACAAACGAAAGATATTTACCCTCAACCAAATCAATATATTGAAAAACCATTACGAATTTACGATATGCCAGTTAAGAGGATTCAAGACAGTAGAGTATGTACTATCTGTTCAAAAGAAGGATGCCGAACTGACCGAGGTTATCAACTAAAAAATTGCCAAGGATATGATAGAAGAGTTCGCACAGAATGAGAAGAAATGATAATCTGTTTTAATTGCAATCAAAGCAGTCATATGTCAAAGAATTGTCGAATGAGAAGAATTCAAGGTCAACAAAAACTAAACCAATTCAAGAAGAGTCCATAAAATAACCCAACACAAGGGGTCAGACATTCAAGAGATAGGGCGATAATGAGTACAACAACAAGATTCGAGATTACAACCTGTTTTAACTGCAACCTAAACGGACATTTGGCTGAAAATTGTCCAACAGAGAGAAAATCGGGACAACCAAAAACGAAAATTATAGTCAAAGTACACAAAGCAATCAAATACAAGAGAGTGAGCAATTAAGAGATATGATTAAACGAATATCCGCTAACAATCAAAGACAACGAAGTAATACGAGAAGAAACAGGAATGATGTTCGATATTTATGGACCGGAAAATATTCGGAACAGCAAAAAATCGTTATTAAAAACAGGATCAACTCTAAATGAGAATGACAATAAAGGAAAAACGATGTTAAATTACGTTATGATGTCGCGAGAAGCAAGAGCAATAGATTTAGTTACGATAAATGGAATTAAAGAAGACATCGAAATAATAGGACAAAAATTAAACCCAATCCTTGGAGGAATCGAGAGAGGATACGATAAAGCAGCAGCAAAACTGATCAATTGGAGAAAAAAAAAGAAAATCTGATAACGAAATCATGGACGTAAACAAATTCGAAAGCAATGAAAATATATTAGTAAAAAGAGCAATGAAATCCGAATATGCATTACCAAAGACGATAAAAGCCCTGTTAAAGAGATGAGAAATAAAATTCACGGACAATAAAAGAGAGCCTGAGAGAATAATGCCCAGAAAAGAAGAATTAGAAACATTGGTAGGAGAATGGCACCGAATACAAGGAAAACCTAGCGGTAAAAAACAAGAAATTGATGACGTCAGAAATGGAAGAAAAATGCTAATCAAGATGTATGAAGATATAATCAAAGAAATAAATGCCGAGGACAACAGGATTGAGAAGGCTCAATGTAATAAAAACCAGGACAAAAAGGAAGATGATAACGAAGAGGGAGAAAACCGAGAGAGTAATAAAAGACGATCAGAAAAGATCAAATGATGAAGAAAACACAGACAAAATCTGTTGGGAAACAAATGATGGACTCACAGAAAATTCAAAATCGAGAGAACAAAGCAAGTCAAAATATGAACCAATACCCAATAGCCAAGTGAGATCGATATATATCCAGTAATTGATGAGAGATGCGGAGGGTTACGCACCTTGCGCGAAGACCCTTTGGAGATAAATCGAGGAGCCAAAACAAATTTAAAAATCAGACGATGTGACAAAAATAAAGCGGAATGAGAAAGACAAGTGATGTGACATTACGTTAAGATGGAGAAACAAATCAAATGGAAGCCAATCAAATATCAAGCAGTAAAGCTTAGTTAGATAGATGAGTGTAAAACAAGAATCAGATCAGGATCAGAAATTGAAATAAACCGATTAAGAGGTACCGAAGCCGTCAAGGAAATCAGAGACAAGAGTAGACTTGGAGTGCAAATTAAAACTTGGAAAATCCAGTACAATCAGATGAGAGACGAAAATCAGGAACAACGAAAACAAAGTCACGATCGGAGCAAGATAAAGCAACAAAATAGTAAAGAGATCACCAACACAAAACGAAAGCATTGAAGAAATAGATGAAATATCAAGTCAGTTAACGAAAAAGACGAGGGAGAATAATTTGATGAAAAACTGAATCAAGTAATGAGAAACTGGCGAATAACAACAAAGGACAGCTAACTGAGAAACGAAATTTGTGGTGATTGAGTTAAAAGGAAAAACGACAAAGACAAAGAATTAAAACCAGTAAAGCTCAATATACAAACCTAAATGAATACAAAAAAGGGTGGAAGAGACTATAAAATCAATTCAGGAATAAAGTAAGAAAAACAACCAACTGCAAGTGAAACTAGATGCAGCCAAACGAGACAAAATGAATATCACGGAATCGTAATTCCAAGCAAGACTGACGTGCAACAGCGGATATGAATAAGAAAAGGATCAGAGAACAAATCAAAACCAACTCAAAATCAAAAACCAGACTACAAGAAAGACAAATCGAATCAGTAAAGAGAGAAGGCAAAGGGCAATGCCAACAAACGACAAGACGAAAGATGACGAGGCTGAACTACAAAATGCACCCAATCAAAATGGAGTATTGAAAGGATCTTGCAAATCGTAGTAAAGACAAACAAAGAAGATAAATGATGTCAAAATATAGTTAATACCAATCACAGAAACGAGAAACCAGATATGATAATAAAAGCAACAAAGATAAAAAAAGAGAGAAACAGAAAGTCAAACAACTACCCAAAATCAAGGGAAAATAATAACAAGCCCTATTAAAGGAACCTGAAAATTGTTATAAAAACAAGGAATTCGAAAGCAGCATGATATTGGCGACGAGAAGGAAGATATCAGTAATAAACCCATATATACAACCTAGCATCCCTTAGAAAGATGTCGAAAAACCCCACAATCAATCAATCGATGCAAAAATTAACTGTAACAAATATGCCGATATATGAGAAACTCAAAAGATACCAATTACGGACGGATCAATTCTTATTATACCCAATGGTCAAAGGATTAACACAAGAAAAACAGATCGTACAAACCCTCAGAACTCTAGAAAACCAAATCGAAAGTCAATAGAAAAAGGAAACATCCATCAAGGAATCGATATTAAAATAATCATGGATGATCTTTAGAAACCCTACAAAATAACAAAAAGAACCAAAAATCGAGAACAAACAGCCAAAATTGATAACTGAAAAGAAGAAACTCAAACCAACCTCAAAGAATCATGAATAATCCCGAACCGATCAATTATCATAAAATAATCGAGACTAGATAATATGATAAAGGGTCAGCTATCCACAGAATCCAATTGAACCCCACCCAGTTCAAGATGCAAAGAAACAGTCAACAAGCGAAAGTTAGAATGTCAATTTACAACTCAAAACCCTAAATAAACCAGCAAAAAAGGAGTCTTGAACTAAACATTCTATCTATTCTTCTTATCTGAGATTCACTAAGCCTTACAATCTTTCAAACAATCGGCATCTAATGAAGTCAATTCCCCAACTAAATAAAATCTCAAAGTCAAATCGCACAACAGATATCGAATCGTCAAAATATCAGAACCTGCTGAAGAAAGTAATCAATCAGAAACCAAGAAACTCAAGGCATCAACGAGACGAATACCCAAGTGACAGAATATTGAACTCATGATTAACAATGAACTAATGATTCTTAGACTATTAACTATTCTTTATGTGTGATCATGACCGGACTGTATGTCCTCTTTCACTTCATCTTGTAATCCATATATTGATGTATACTGTATGATTATTTTTATGCATGTTGGTTTTAAGGTCACGACCATGTAGCTCGTAGACCCAATTGAATGAAAAATGTAAACTCTGCATAGTTCATAGCTTAGATCTTTAAGAAATTGCGGGTCGCAATTTTACGGGCCCCGGAGTGTTTTATGTTGGGCCAGCACACCAATAGCCTTGAGAATTGTTTAAATGCATCAGTAATACAGCACGAAAACCCAGCACCAAGATAACTTAAAATACAATATACAACACCAATTAAACACTTTAAAATCTGAGAGAATATAAATAAAAATAAAATCAAAAACATAAAAATAAAATTAAAATAATAACAAAATGCACCAAGATTCGCACGATACCTACACAAATATAACAAGAAAACACAACAAATTCGACGAAATTGAAAAAATTAATAAAAGTTCATTAAAATGAAATTTAAATCGAAAATTTGAATTAGTAATAATTCAATAAAAATCTTAAATAAAAAATTATAAAAATAAATCAAAAAATAATAAAATTAACGAATAGAATTTACTAGAAAATAAAAAGGTCGAATTTTGTTTTACCGCATCAAATTCCACACGCGAGAAAATAGGTATAAATACCGATGTGTTTTCACAAATTTTCAGTCTTATTTTTCGGAGAAAAAATTTCATTATAGAACTGTGTAGCTGGTTGTATGGCTGGTTGAGAGCCGTGCATTCAGGCAATTAACACGGGTGAGTGTTTTGCCTGAACACGATCACTCTCAACTGGTGCAATATTATTAGTTGATTTTTTCGAAGAGAATTGATGGGTAATTTTTCAATTGAATTTATGTATGACTTTTCAGATCGAATTGATGGATGATTTTGTTTATGGATAATTTGTTTTCCAATTGAATTTATGGATGATTTTTTGAATCAAATTTGTGGGTAATTTTTCAATTGAATTTATGGATGATTTTTCAGATTAAATTTATGGATAATTTTGTTGTTCTAATTGAATTTATAGATGATTTATCGAATTAAATTTATGGGATTTTCGAAGTAAATTTTATGGAATGGATACAATGAATTCCAAATGTATGTGGCCGATGTAATATGCTGAATAAATATTTTATATCTACAGCCTTAGTGCATCGAAACTTTTATTCCAAATGCTATGGTAAATTATTATTTGTTATTCCTTTTCCGGCCCACAGCCAACACATAACGCAAGAAAGCAAAATCTACATAGTACAGATGCATGTAAGTGCGTGGAAAATCGCCAATGATATGTACCCGTGAAGACTCAGCGTGCGGAACGCAGGAGTTGGAACGTCAATATTATCCGTACATAGGGGAAATTGGAGGGTAAATGAGTAGTTTATTGGCTGCTCTTCACCGTCCGTTTTCTGTAAAATTGACATAAATTTTTAACAACAATCGGCTCAAAATCTCTAACACCGAGTAGTCCAGTGGGCACTCATTAACTATGAAATGAACATAAATAGATCTTAAGGACAAAAAGAGGGAATGGGTAGCGGGGAAAATTGCGAAATCGTTGCAACAGTTAAAATGGATAGCCATCGGAAAAAGATTAATCCGAACGACCAAAATCATGAAAAATAATGTTTTTAAATAAAAATTAAATAATTTAATTTGAGTTGAGGCGGAAAATATGGGCGGGACGCTGCTCAAATTTTCCGAGTCAATGAAAATACTTTGTCGAAAACGGTAGAATAGGGATGAACCGTAAAATAAGGGCGGAACGCTGCTAAAATTTTCGAATTTACAAAAATACTTTATCAAAAACCAAAAATTATAGATGGACTACGGCTAATGTTGTATACCCATAAAAAATTTTAACGCTGAGGAATAAGGAAGGATCCCTACAAAATCTTAATAATAATAACGATAATGATAAGAGTAATTTTAATTATAATAATAATAATAATTATGATAATAATAATGATAATAATGATAATAATAATAATCATGGTATTTGTAGTAATGATTGATAATAATGATGAGAATAATAATAGTAGTAATAATCATAGTAGTAATAACAATAAATATAATGGTAGTTATAGCAATAAAAATAATAATATAGTAATAGTAGTAACAATTAATAAGGTAATACATATAATAGCAACAATGATAATGCTAGTAATAATAATGGGAAACATTGTAGTTATAATAGGGATAAGGGTGAAAGATATAATGTGGGTGTATTTAACAACAGAGGGTGTACAGGCCAAAGAATAATCTTCGACATGGACAATAATAAGAAGGACTAAGCGAATGGACATAACAATGCATGATATAAGAGTATAGGTTAACATTGAAGGAGATAGGAGAATAATGGGACCTAAGAATCAAAATCGAGCACAGGTCTTCTATCGACAGCTCGTGAACCCGAGGGTTGTCCGAGCAACTATAGTACTAGCACATGGTACTCAATTTTTGCGGGGCAATCCACCACTTGAACACATTACCAACGTTGCTTAGCAACGGGTGCCAAGTGGATCAGAATCATTTTGTATGGCGTTACGAGGGCTACTAGAAGGATAAGCAAGATTTGAAACCCTGTAACCCACCACTCCTCTTTTGAAGGTTCTGGTTCCACTGCTCCTGGTAAATTGCAAATGAGGTAAAAACTCAAAAACCATTTCTTCTATTCTAAAACTATTTCTTCATCTCCTCAAAAACCTAGAGTTTCGATGGATATTTTTCAAATATCTGAAATGTTGTAAAAATATTAAATTGATTGAATTTCATGAAAAATCTTACGAAATTATTTCTTAATTTTCTCTACAACTCTAAGTAGAATTATTGGTATTTTTTTCAAAAGTTTCCGGCTTTAATTTTTAAAAAAAATTGTCTAAAACATTACTAAAAATATTTTTATATAGTTTTTATTGAACTGAACATTTCTGCATTTTTGAAAGTTTGCATGCATTATTTACTATTTATTATGTGTTTATGTTTAAAAAAATTTTCTTCAATTTCCTTCCTTCCTATAATAAGGTTTTATTAAGTTGAACAAATTACACGCAGACACGGGTAAGTATGTATATTCTATATTATAGCATTATTGATTTTTTCATTTTATTATAGGAGTTTTTAATGAACTGAAACATGTGTAATGCATCATATGATATCGGAACTAATTATTTAACCAATAAGCTGATTCAGCCAATCAAAATGGAGATAATTTTCATGTATTAAAATATTATTAAATTTATTTACTTATTAAAAACAAAAGTAAATTTTATTAAATCTTATAATTGCGGGAAACTTGGTTTCTTTAAATAGACTGACTGGTGAGATTCATCAACTGTATTTACTGACGCTGATGAAGGTTTATCAACCTCGAATCCTGATCCCCTCAGTAAACCATCAACACTTGCATTTTGTCGATTGGGAACAACGGGAACTAGAACAGGGTCATTTAATGAATTGCGATGTGAATGATCTTACGCATGAATTCAGTGCTACCGGGAAACAATGACATTGGTGCTCTATCATCTGATACTTGAGCTAACAGAATTCTGGCATACGCTTCTTCTAATTGACGAGCTCGTTCAGCAGCTTGTCTTCGTTTTTCTTCTAATGTTAATTTACTTGGCCGATAACATGGAGTATCCATTATAGTATATGGCTCTGGAATTGGTGGCACTGATGGAGGAAATTTTAAAAGATTTGATAATACATCCTCATAACAATACATTCCCGTATTTAGTGGTTTTGTAATTATTTTAGGATTTTCCGCAGCTATAAAACATAATTAAGACTAATAATAATAGAGATCCACTTAATACTACGGAGTTTAATTGGTGCACAAGGACGGATCAATACGTCTCGAATTTCATACACATTTACTCCTTTAAGAAGTAACATGTATTTGATATCTATTAAATTAGTAATATTTCGGTTAGAATTTTCTGTCAGTTTTCTTGAATCATATCCCAAAGTTAATAAAACTAAATAGTAATTTATATATAAATAAAATAATAGTTTTTTATTAGCTAACAATTTATTACAATGCGACACATTAGATTAAAAGCATGTGTATCACAATTTTTAAAACCAATTGATTCTAATATAGAGGCGATAGAGGAGTGTAGACATTCAATTATTGGATCCATTTAGAATGAACACAGTTAATAGTCAAACTTTTAATTTTAATTTAAAATTTAAATAAATCTTTTATCAGCAACGTTTATTAAAACAACCAAACATTAAAATCTATTTAATTTATGATTTATAATATTTTTGCAAAAATAAAACTTTATCAATATTTTATTTGACAGTTCTTTAGGATTAATGATATATTTAACAAAAAATATATTAATTTATTTTTAAAAATTAAACTTTAATTTTTTTTAATTTGATAAAACATTGGATTTATTCATTAAATTATAAAATCTGTTTATTGTAGAGTTGTGACCACTTACTGAAATCTAGTTTCATGGTTAATATCATAGTTAATAAAATGAATGAAATATTTTTAGTTTTTCGTGGAATTTTTATCTCAATAGTGAATTTATCATTGCGAAAACGTTTCTGAAATATTACTAATGTTGGTGAGTTATAACTGTTGGGCAAAAACTAAATCAGCTTATTTTTGTTTAACCAGCACGATAACTGCCTGCGTGTTTTGAGCGGAAAACTTAAAAATTTAGCAAAAATTGAAATATAAAGAAAAAATAAAATAAATAAAAATTAAATAAAAATTTTTGTACATAAAAATGTAAAATTTAATTTTAAATCAAAAGGAATAAAAATTTATAATTTTGGATAATTCTAGAAAAACTCTTTGTTTTACCGTATCAAAACACACACACGAGAAATCGTGGTATATAAGGCAGTGGTGGGCAGACAAATTTCAGTACATATTTTATTTTACATTACGTACTCTCTCTGTTTATTCACGAAGTCTACTAATTCCTGATTTTTGCAGTTATTATTATTATTTGGAAATTGCCGAAAACCTATATCAAGTAATATTTTCTGGATTTTATGTGTATATTTTGTTATTAAATGTATTTACCATTATGATGTAAAAAATTTTCTCTTAATTACACTTTGTATTTAGCTTTGTTTTGTTTTTGGTTTTTATGCAAAAATTTCTTTTTTTACTATTGATATTAAATTAAAAATTTTCTAACTGAGGATTATCTTTTTATTCATGATCGAACCCCATTTCGATGGAGTGGCATCATCAAAAAATTTTTAAATATGCAAGATAGTAAAATTATATTGTTTTTGACCGACTGCGCGTGGTGATAAACGACGGTCTGTAGTACCCATGAGGAAGAGATTGCTGTGAGGACGGTTGTCAGAACAGCTCAGTTTTTCCCCGGTAACCTCAACGCCCGATCGTCATTATAACCGGGAAAGGACATGAGGAAGGTTAAAAATTATTTAACATAAAAAGAAAAATAAGAAACGAGTAGCCAGGGAAAAGAAAAAGCTAAACTAAAGAAGATAGAACGACTACAGAGACATTGAATTAAATTATATTAAAAAGTTTTGGAAAATTCGTAAAGCTGAATTTGATATAATTAAAGACTTAATACAAAGGATTAAAACCTCAACCACAGGAAAAAATTTTCATCCATTTCGACCTGGCAGAGTATCTCCAGATAACCGTCGTTTAGATACCTACTTAATTTATATTTACATCATGCCATAATTGTTCAAGTAATATTACTGCTTCACTTCAATACTAATAAAATTGTATGTCGATAACAAGAAAATGCCTCCAATCCAACCCCAGTAATTTTAAATTAAATAATTTTTCAAAAATCTACCCCTTAAAAAGAAAGATCCTAGTAAACTGATTTCGGAAAAAGTCAACTACATTAATACTACTTACAAAAATAATAATAAAAAATTTATAAAAGAAAAACTCATTTATATTTATGAACCATAATAATACTACTTATAAAACTAAACCAACAGGAATTACTTAACCCCAAATTAAATTACTATAAACCCCATCGTCAGAACAAACCATTATAACTTATCATTATAATTATACAATTGTCGTGATTATTATTAACATTTTTATTATTATTATTACTACCATTATCAATTTAATATTATTATTAATAATTTCACTATCCCTATTATTAATATTATTCTTATTAATACTATTATGATTATTATTACTACAGTTATTATTATTACTAAGATTAATACTATTACCATTATTAACTTAAGATTATTATTATCATCGTCAACATTATTATTATCATTATTGACAAATTACCACGGATGTCGACATCATTAATCCGTAACTTAGAAAATTTTTTTTTATTATCACCACTATTGATCTAATGTCATTATTGGTATCACTATTATTATTATTAATATTATCATTATTATTGGTGGTTTCTAGGTGTTGATATTTTTGAAACTATATGGTTGTTACCCAGACAACCCCATACAAATATTCTTTCGCTTACCACTCGGCACCCGTTGCTAAGCAACGTTTGAACTGTGTTCGAGTGGATGGATCGTCCGCAAAAAGTGAGCACTATTACTAATGCTATAATTGACCGAACGATTCATGGGTCCAACGAGCTGCCGATAGAAGGCCTGTGCTCGATTTCGATTTTTAGGTCCCATTATTCTCCTATCTCATTCAAATGTTAACCTATACTCTCATATCATTTATCTTTATGTCCATTCACTTTGTCCTTCTTATAGTTGTCCGTATTCATGATTTTGCTATGGCATGTGAACCCTTTGTTATGTAAGTATCCGCACCGTATCTCTCTTACCCTTATCCCTATTATAACTACAATGTTCTCTATTATTGATGCTAGCATTGTTATTGTTACTATTATATGTATTACCTTTATTAATTGTTACTACTATTACATTTATTATTATTCTTATTACTATAATTATCATTATATTTATTATTATTACTGCTATTATGATTATTACTGTTGTTATTATTATTATCATAATAATTATCATTATTATTATAAGTACCATGACTATTATTATTATTATTATTATTATTATTATTATTATTATTATTATTATTATTATTATTATTATTATTATTATAATTACCATTATCCTTACCATTATCATTATTATTATCAAATTTTTGTGTAGAGATTCGTCCTTATTCCTCGGCTTAAAAAATATTTTATTGATATACAACATTAGCCGTAACCTATCCTTATTTTACAGTTTTCGACAAAGTATTTTTGTTAATTCGAAAAATTTTAGCAGCGTTACACCCTTATTTTTTGATTTTATCGGATTATCATACCAACAATTGAGCCGCGCTCCACTTTTTCCTTACAATATTCGCTGAAGTATGTTAATTAATTTCGAAAATTTGAGCAGCGATCCGCCCTTATTTTTTGGTTTCAAGAGAACATTATACTAACAATCGAAAAACATTTCACTTTTACTTTACTATTTTCTATAAGTATTTTTATTAATTCGGAAAATTTAAGTCCATATTTTTCGTCTCAATTCAACATAATTTATTTAATTTTTATATATTATTTAAAACATTCTTTTTCATGATTTTAAATTTTTATTAATTTCTTAATTTAAACTAGTAATTTATTTTTAACATTTTTAAATAAATTTATTCAGCCAAAAATATTTTATTTTTATTCATTTAATTCATTAATTTTTTACTTTTTTATAAATGGTCATTTTACTGTCAAATTTTCTTGTTATTATGTTATTTTTTATGTAGATCTCGTGCGGTTCTTGATGCATTTTGTATTAATTTTATTTTACTTTTATGTTTTTTGATTTTATATTTAATTATATTCTCTCAGATTTTAAAGTGTTTAGTTGGTGTTGTATATTATATTTTAAGTTATCTTGGTGCTGGGTTTTCGTGCTGTATTACTGATGCATTTAAACAATTCTCAAGGCTATTTGTGTGCTGGCTCAACATCATTATAAGTATTATGATTATTATTATTACCTTAACATGATCTTTGTGGTTATTATTATTATTAATATTATGTTAATATTATTGTTATCATTTGTATTATTACTATGATTATTATTTTTATTACTAAAATTGTTATTATTAATATTAATAAAGACTTAATATTATTATCATTATCTAGGTATCATCATTATCATTAAAATTATCAATACAATAAATTTAAAGGAAAAAATGTCAAAGAAAATTTATTTTTCGAATCACAATAAAAATAACTTCACGATAAAAAGTTCCCAAGTTGGTGAGGGTCAAATTTGGGATTCTAAAATATCAAGAGTTAAAATGAGTTAAACTAAATAAATAAATAACCTAGTAGATAACAATAGTTCCGGTTGGAAGTGCCCATGTGCCTTTCTCTTCTGAGAAAAACCTAAAAATATATAAAAAATGTTAGTCAAAAGTAGCTAAAATCGATATTATAGAATTTACAAATTGTTTAACCCGCTGCCATGGTAATAAGCGGCAAGCAAAATGAAATAAATCTAGATAATAAGATATATATTTGGATATCTTCCAAACCATCGAACTTCAAGGGTTAAAATGAATACATGTAATTTATAATAGAAAATTCTTAATTACAATAATGTTAATCATAGTAAAAAGATAAATTTTTATAAAATTCTATATAGTAATTTAAAGCAAATAATTTTAATTTTTAATATTAGTAAATTAAATAAAACTTATTAAGAAAATATTTCGAAATAAAATTTTATCAATTAGAATAAAAAATTATTAGTATTAATTATTATTATCATTGTAAATAAAATATTAGTAGTTATCATAAAAATAGTTATTATTGTTATTATTAATATTAGTTGTTGATAAATATAATTACTGTTATTATTTTTATTTTTATTATTTATTGGGAGACTTATTGTCCTTATTATTATCCCAATTATTTGTCGTAGCTAGGGTCACCAAGAGTTATCATTATCATGCTACGGTTTTTATGGTTACCGGATGACTATTACCTTTTCACCAAACCTTACCCTATTCTAAGTCCAACGAAATTCGCCATCACATACTGACCCACGAACTCCTGTGCCACTAACATTAATACGAGGACCATGACCTCACATACGCCACTCCCGGATGATTTGATAAGCGACCATGGAACATATTAATCCTGAAGATAACTTGCCATTTTATACTATAAACTTTGATCTTATAATAGTAATTACATAGGTCCACCTGATTAGTAATTAAACCCTATCTTTCGTTTAGTGGATAATCACCAAGCCGACTTCGAAAAGTTTAGGAAAGACGTCGCCAGATATCATGAAGAGGCGACGAGCCAGTCTAAGCGGGCGGAGTTCCTCGTGCGGCACATGCGACGCATGGAGGCGACATGGATCCGGCTGGCCCAAGTGAAGAAGTTATATGAGGAAGAGCTTACTTTGTCCGCTCACTCAAGGTGAAGATCCGGCAACAGGCCTGTACTATAGCGGCCCTGGAGACCCAACTCCAGATACACAAGGATTTGACTTCCAACCCTCGAACGCCGAAACAGAACTGTTTCCGGAGACAAGTGCGATTCAAATTGAGGAAAGGGCCACTACATCGGCACCTCCTCCAGAGCCATGCCCCGCAACAGACACGCCAACTCTAAAACGACCGCCGCCGTCTAAACTGCGACCTGGCAAACACGAGCGAGCCCGAAAACGGAAACTCAAAATAGCCCGTCTGATGGGGCAATTAGCCAGCATACTTGACTTAATTTAACACTGTGTACTTTTGTGATCGTGTATTTATTATTAGATATTAGTCATAAATAAATGTATTAATTTGATTTCATTTCATGTGTTCACATTGTTTCAAGGCCAGGGAGAGTAGGGTGAGAATGGGACCTTAATAAGTAGGACAATAGACCTTCTACGGTAGTTCATGAACCCAAGTGGGTTAAGACATTAGCAGTTCTTGTAGAAGAGCTCACCTTTTGCTAACCTTCCACCTATTAGTGCACAGTACCAACGTCACTTGTGACGGGTGCCTAGTGATAATAATTTGTTATGCGCGTACTGTATGGGGTTGTAAGCATTGCCTAGATTACTCGTATAAAGTTTTCCCCATAAGCACCCAGCATAACCCAAACATACAAAAATCATGCCCTTCACTGGCCCCCGTTGCTAGGCAACGTTGGTACTGTAACCAATGGTTATGAGACAGCCAAAGATGAGCCCTACTTGTAGTACTGCTAAGGCTCGACTCATATTGGTTTCAGCGAGCTTGGTCGTTTCACTTTCTTTCATGGCTTTGTTGGTGTACGGGAAAACTTAATTGATGACAAACTTGCGCTCCTGGTCAATAACCATCCTATCTGTGATCTAGAGTTGACTTATCCGCGCACACCTCACGCTTTTAGTTTACTGTCACGCACCCATGATCGAAATCATGTTGGTACTGTACGCAACAGCCGAATGCCATTCGAGCAGGTGAGCATTGTCTCCAATACTACTCCTCGAACGACCTTCGTTTCCAGTTCCTTGCGGCCGCTAGAAGGTCTTACGCTTACTATCTTAACCCTGTGATTCTTATGGTGGACTTAATTTATCGCATTGATTGATGCGGGATGAATTGTGAGAATGTTTATCGCAGAATTCTAGCCATTCGATTGTTATCAATACTAATTGTTAGTAGAGGGATATGAGGACTATGCCCCGTGGATATTTGGCTTGAAATTGCCCCGTGGATATTTGGCTTGAAAAAATCCCGAGACCCCCCCTCCCCCTAAAAAAATTTTAAGGGGGGAGGGGGGTGTTAAATTTTATTTTAATTATTTGTTTTAATGAATGAAAAAAAATTTTTTTTTTTAATTATTTGTTTTAATGATCAAATTTAAAATTTAAAATAAATTTTAATTCATGATAAAAAACTTTAAGTATTTTTTATCGATTTGAAAGCCTAAAAAATAAAAATTGGCTTAAATCGCCTATGATTGATCGTACTGATGATTATTTTCGAATAAAATTGGTTCAAACCCGAGAACCTAAAAATATTATATAAAAGCCTAAGTATTTTTTTTCCATTATCCATCAAAAATGGCTCAATTCGCCTGTCGACTAAAAAGCCTAAATATATTTGCTCGAATAAAAATCATTATTATTTTTATTTACTTTAATTATTTGTTTAAGTCAATAATAATATTTATTTATATTTTAATTATATTAAATTTAATTATTTGTTTAAGTCAATAATAATATTTATTTATATTTTAATTATATTATTATTTAATTATTTGTTTAAGTCAATAATATTATTAATTTATATTTTAATTATATTATTATTTAATTATTTGTTTAAGTCAATAATATTATTTATTTATATTTTAATTATATTATTATTAAATTTAATTGTTTGTTTTAATCAAGTCAATTATTTATTTTTAAATAATATATTTTTAAATTAAATTGTTTGTTTTAATGAAGTGAATTAAATAATTATTTTTTATTTTCATTTAATTATATATTTTATATTATTTATTATTATTATTATTATTTTATATCAATATTATTATTTTATTATTATTAAAATTTTATTTGTTTTAATGAATGAAAAAAAAAACAAACTTTTAATCCATACAAATATTTTTATTGACAAGATTAAAAAAGATTAATTTTTATTTCAAATCAAAAATATCCGAGTAATATGTTTTACGAATTTCGGCCAACAATATATGGATTGTTTGGTCACGTTTGAAATCGTGGCAACATGGACATCCATCTGAACATGATACTCTCATACTATCTTTACAAACAATGCAATTTGCAACACATAGGTCACCAGATCCCTGAACGTTTTCATAGTGAATCTCGAGAAGTTCTTCAATGTTAATCCCTGTGAAATGGTAAATTTTTGTTGCGAGAAACTCTGGTGCGCAATAATCCAACGTATTTTTAATTCTTGGATAAAGTTCCTGGATTTTCTTTAAAATTACTTCAAAGAGATAAACTAAATAATAAAATAAAATACATATTTAAATATACATGATTTACCTTTTGACATTTTTTAATACTTAATAAATTAAACAAATTCAAACAAAATATTTATTATTTTATTAACATATTTATTTCTGATTTAAAATTTTCCACATAATCATTATAATCCAAGGATTTTATTCCTAGTATTACTACTTTCCCACTTGAAAATATATTGACACATGATGGATTATATTTTTGAAGACGTAATGCTGGAAATATTTCTGGTTCAAATACACAATTCACCTTTCTTTGTAATTCATATAGATTTATAAATTTCCCAATATCGATTGTTACAGTGATTGATTGAATTTGTAAATCATGTATATTATATTTCAAATCCCCAGTTTTTAGAGGTTGCTTACATCCCATTACCCGACATTTCCCCGATCTGAAAAATATTATCGGATACTTACCTGATCGATCTACAACTTGTTGTGGTTTTCCAAATGGGAATTTCATATCAGGTATAGAATATCTTCCTTTATAATTTATATTACTCAACATTTTCAAATAATTTCAATTCAAGTAATTCTAAAAATTAAAACAAATATAAACAATTAAATAAATAATTATTAATAAAATGGAATTAAGAAATGATGCTGTATATCAAGTAGTTGGACCAAGTGGTTGTGGAAAGACTTTATTTGTATGCAATTTATTACAATCGAACTTGTTTAAATCAAAATTCAACAAAATATATTGGCATAGAGGAGCTGACGAAGAACATGGACTTACTCAAAATCAATTCTGTAAATTGAAAATGACAATAATTAAAGGGTTTGATAAAAATTGGTCATCTAGATTACATCAAGGCGATGTTATTATTATCGATGATCTATACCAGGAAGCTAATAAAGAAAAGGATTTTAATAATTTATTTACAAAAATTGCTCGACATATTGGAGTTACTGTTATTTTCATTACTCAAAACTTGTTTCATCAAGGGGGCAGTCATAGAACTCGTAATTTAAATGTCCAATACTTGGTTATTTTCAAAAACCCTAGAGATGCAACCATTATAGATTTTCTTGCTAGACAAGCTTATCCCAATGATAGAAAATTTTTAATTGATTCGTTTCAAGATGCAACAAAGGTTCCCCACGGATATTTGTTCTTTGACTTTACACAACAATGTCCTGATGAATTACGTATTAGAACTGATATTTTCAATGAGAAAGGTGTTACGATTTATAAACAAAATTGAAATCTGAAAATAATTACTTGAAATGACGTTTAAAAAAGTTATTGTTCAACGTGAAAAATCCACAAAGAAAAAAGTTACAAAGAAAAGGGTTACTAAACGTAAAATAATAAAAACGAGTAAGAAGATTGTTAAAGATAAAAAGTGGATTAAAATATAAACAAAACAACTAGATGAAAAATGTATTTAATATGAAAGTTGAACGTAGTCTACCATACTTTAATGCCTTGATGAAGGCTCCTAATAACAAAAGAATGAATATTTTACAGAATTTTCCTTCATTTGTTATAGATGATCTAGTTGAAGTTATTGTTAATGTAGTTCGTGGTAATGTAAACATTACTAAAGTTAAAAAACTTGTATTACAAAAGCATAAAAGATCGCTTTTATCTTTAGTAAACACTAAGAATCGACGTCTGATGCGAAAAATAATATATAAACAAAATGATGGATGTTTGGGGGCATTAATTCCAATAGTATTATCTACAATAAGCGCAATTTCATCATTAACTTCTTAATGGGTACCAAGAATTCATTACCGGATAAACATAATTTAGATTTAAATATTTTGACAACTTGTTGTAATAATGAAGGAAACATTAACCAAAAATCGAAACACGGTGAAAAAGCTCGAAAAAGTATGGACAGACCCAAAACATCCCGCTGGTTTTGGTGGTGTAAGGAAACTGGCAAAGGAAGTAGTTAATTCAAAGAAAGAAACTCAGAATTGGTTATCTGGGCAAATGGCGTACAGTTTAAATAAACCAATGTTGAAGAAATTCAAAACCCGTAGTTATAAAACAATGGGAGTTGATGATTTATGACAAATGGATTTGATGGAAATGATACCATTCTCTAAAATTAATAAGGGATACAAATATATTTTGACATGTGTTGATATATTTAGTCGATTCGCTCGTGCTATTCCAACAAAAACCAAATCGGCCAATGAAATGGCTGAAGCAATCAAGGAATTATTTATTGATGGCTAACCTCGTAATTTACAAATTGATTTGGGTATGTAATTAAATAAATAAATAAAATAAAATTTATTCTTTAGGTAAAGAGTTTTAAAATAGTAAAGTTAGAGAAATTATCAAAGGAATAAATCATTACTCTGTATTTTCTCAATTTAAAGCTGCCCACGTGGAAAGATTTAATCGAACTCTAAGAGATCGCTTGAAAAAATATTTCGTATATAAAGGAAATAAAACCTGGATAAATGTTTTACAGAAAGCAATTTATAGCTACAATTATTCGCCACATAGGGGTTTAAATGGAATGCGACCAATTGATGTTTATTCAACGAATAATATGGATAATTGGATATCACAACAATCTGATTCTATCATTAAAAAGCCTAAATATAAAGTGGGTAATCACGTTAGAATAAGTAAAATCAGTGCTTCTCCATTCATCAAGAATTTCGACAACAATTGGAGTGATGAAGTATTTCAAATCTCAGAAATTGATATGAATCAGAATCCAGTAATGTACTTTATCAAAGATGATGAAAACAATCAAGTTAGTGGAAAATTCTACGAACAGGAACTCCAAGTTATAGAAACCCTACTGTATTCAGAATTCAAAAGATATTAAAAACCAAGAATGTTGGTAAATATAAACAATACTATGTTAAATGGCATGGATATGAAACTCCAACTTGGATATCTGAAAATCAATTAATTAAATAAATATTATGAAAGAAAACCAGTTTTATATGATTTTACCTAGTAATAGTTGTCCTCTTATTTTCCTAATAATGAAGCTAGTAATTTTAATGTCGAATTTCAAAATCCTATTTACTTGGATGGTGAGTGGGAAGTTGCTTTGATTGATTTTACTTTTGTGTATAAAACATTTCCGTTTTATAGTAATTCTTACCTAAGTTATGAAACGATGAAGAGTGGTACTGAAGTAAAATATTTGAAAATAAATAATCAAAATGAAACTTATGAATTAATAAATTCTAAACATATCTCTGATGTCGATGTTTTTATTGAAAAATATGAGAACTTGGTTATTGTCTGTCCACATGTTCCATTTAAAGTAACATTCCCTGACATTCAACATGCGTTTAGTTTTGGATTAAAATCTATATCCGTCATTAATGAAGATGATCACTGTCGATTAAAATTACGAAAATTTACAGATGATGGTGTTATGGAACAATTCGGGATAATTATAAGTTATGAAGAAAAAACAATATTTGAAAAATATTTTGAAGATAATTTACTCATAAACACATTATCTGAATTACAAGGACATTTAATGTCATTTATTCCGTCTCCGTTTAAAGAACTAAAAATTGAAAACAATGAAATTGTTAAAATAAAACTTGCAGATAACATTTCAAAAATATATTTTGACAAAAATTTAATCAAAACCTTAGGATTAAATAAACAAACTTTTAGTGAAAAAGACATCGTTGGTAATAAAGTTCCAAGATTATTACATCATCATCAACAAATGTTCATTTATTCGAATATTATTGAACTAATAACTGTTGGAGATGTTAGAGTTCCTCTATTAAAATCTATTTGGGTTAAAAACTATGAACAAGGGGAAATTGTACAATTAGAAATGAAGAATCCAATGTATTTACCAATTTCAACTTCAACTATAAACAACATTGAAATTAATATTCGCGATGATAGTGGAAAATTAATTAAATTTAGTAAAGATACCAAAACACATTTATCAATACATTTTAGAAAAATAAATGAATAAAGAATTTTACATAAATCTACCGAGTAATAGTTGTCTTCTTACTCATCCAAATAATAAAGCTGATAAATTTAATGTTGAATTTCAAAATCCTATTTACTTGGAAGGTGAATGGCAAGTTGCTCTGACCGATTTCACTTTTGTATACAATAATTTTCCATTTATAACAACTCAAATATTAAATATAGTAAGAGTACATTACATACAAGTTATGAATATTTTTACTATAACGATGCAAATAATGAATATACAATTAGTCACGACTCTATATTTATCTAGTATACATTGATGGAAATACTTTAAATATTAATTGTAAATATTTTCCATTTAAAATTTCATTTGATAGTATTGCAGAAGCTCAAAAATTAGGATTTAATAAAAAAGAAATAAATTTATTGAAAACTTGAATCAAATTAAAATTCCTTCAAATAATCGTAAAATAAAGTTTGACACAATTCGATTAACTACAAATTATTTTTACGATGTCGAGTATACAGATAAATTTGAAGAAAATTTAATCATTACTAATTTATCACAAATAAATGATCAATTAATGACTTTTTATCCGCATCCATTTAAATCTTGCGAAATTGAACAAGGAAGATTAGTCAAAATTGAATTGGAAGATGATGTCAGTAAAGTTAAATTTAGTAAATTTTTGGCTCAAAGTTTGGGATTAAGTGAAGAATCATATTCAGAAAAAGTTATTGTTGGATTACGTTTACCAGAAATTTTGCAAAGTAATCAACAAATGATGATCTATACAAATATCATTGAACCTATTCTTGTTGGTGATGTTTTGATACCTCTATTGAAATGTGTATGGTTTGAAAAACATAAAAAGGATGATCTAGTTCAAGTTATAGAGAAAAACCCAATGTATTTGTCTGTATCATCAACATATATAAACAATATAGAAATCAATATTCGTGACGATAGTGGAAAATATATATTTGGTAAAGAAGATAAAACTTTTCTTACATTACATTTTCGTAAAATAAATGAGTTATCCTGACATTGTAAATTTTTATAGTAGTACTCAATCTGGTGGAGAATTACCATATTTTATAAGTAAACAATATGGAACCGGTTGGTTGAAAACAATAGGTAGATTTGCATTACCTATTCTTAGACGTATAGGCAATTTCGGTATGAAAACGGCAAATGACGTAATAAATAATAATTCTGATTTTTTACCTGCTTTAAAATCAAATGCAATATCTGAAATTAAAGAATCTTTACCTAGTGTTATGCAAACTTTACCTAGTGTTATTAATAAAGTAAGTGATGTATTTAATCATGAAAATGAACAAAAAGGAGGGACACTTAAGCGTAGAAAGATTATGAAGAAACATATAAACAAAAGAATGAGAGGATTCGGAACTATATTTGAAAAATGATTAGTGCAAAATCTGAATTATGTCTTTTTGATAGACCATCCCTCAAGCCGTGATTGAACATGGTTCATTTGAAGATATTTTCCCAATGAATTCAATAACTGATGCTGGTACCTCTTCGATTCAATTTTACATTAACGGATCACAAACAGAATATTTAGATTTGAACGATACTTTGTTATATATTCAGTTGAAAGTTGTAAATAGCTTAGGTGAAAATATTACACAAGAAGCTGACGTAACAGCAAACAATTTCTTTTTTCAAACTCTTTTTAAAGACGCTGAATTAGTTTTTTAATTCTACTAAAATTGAAGGAGCAAATGATAGTTTTGCACACAAATCTCTAATTGAAACTATTATAAATTATAATCAAGATACTAAACATACATCTTTAGGGGGAATGGGTTACACTGAACATGATCTTATGCGAAAAACATGGATTGCAAAATCAAAAGCATTTTCATTATGTTCACCACTCCAATTTGATTTCTTTGATCAACCCAAATATTTGTTACCAGGTGTTAGTGTCCAAATTAAATTAACAAGAACAAATCCAGAAAAAAGTCTGACATGTACTAAATTTGTACCTAAAATAGTATTGCTAGATGCAAAATTAATGGTTAGAAGAGTTCGTGTTGAACCTTCTGTTTTAGCGGGTCATCAAATAGGTCTTGCTACAAGAAATGCAATTTATCCAATGCGAAGCAAAGAAGTTGTTGAATTTTCTTTACCTATTGGATCTTCTTCTTTTTATAAGGAACAAATATTTGGTGATAGGCGATTACCTAATTTTATCCTTGTAACTTTCCAGGGAAATAAAAGATTTAGTGGTTCGTTTTTAGATACATTTACTATGTTTGATCACTTTAACGTTAAGTCAATAACTTAAAAAAGTAAGTGATTATCGTGAAAAATATAGTCAAGATTTTGAAAATGATAATTATAGTACAAGTTATATGCAAAGTATTGTTAGGAATATGGGATATCTTAATAAAAATTTGAATTGTGGTATCAGTATGTCAGATTTTAGAAATAAGTATCCATTCTTTACATTCGTATTGGCTCCAGATTTCGATCTTAACCAAAGTCAGTTACCACAAAGTGGAAATTTAAGATTAGATATAAAGTTTGGATCACCCCTAACTGAATCTGTTACGGTAATTGTATATGGGGTTTTTGAAAAGGAGATTCAAATTTCTTCCAATCGAACAGTATTAGTTTGAACTATAAACCAGATTGAGATTTTTTAATTGTCAAGTATGAAGTAAGAATTTTTATTAATTATATATTTTTAAATTATTATTAGTTCTATTCAGATTGATTCTATTGGTAGAAAATTATTGGGAAAAGATTTTCTTGGAGTTTTCCCTCTAGATAAAATTCCATATATTGATGTTAACAAAGCTTTGATTGTAAATACTCAATCATCTAATCTCAGTGGCGAACATTGGCTTGCAATTTATGTAAAACCAAATAAAATAAATGTATTTGATCCAATGGGTTTCTATTATCCCCCTATATTAATTAATAAACTAGAATCAATGTTAATGCCAATTGAATACAATTGAATTCGTTATCAAAATCCGATGACAAAAACATGTGGACAGCATTGTTTAGCTTGGTTAAAAACAATGAAAAAATAAATGAATTTATTGAATAAAGTTTCTTTTCAAAATGGTTTTTTTTAATTAAAAATGTAATGAAAGATGCATTATGTAATATTCCTTTTAAAGGATTAAGTTCAGAGGATTATATGTATTTAAATGTTTTTGATGTTATGTAATTAAGTGTGTTTTATAAACTAAATTTTAATTGGTCCATCATGTAATCACTTACATGTTTGTTAATTTATAACTGAATCCATTTTTTAAAAAATTAACTTTTATCAAATACCAAACTTTAGTAAGTTTTTTATCATATATTTAATTATTTTTATTTTTATTTTTAGAAAATGGAATCTATCAATAATATAATTCAAGAATTAAAATCGTTAATAAAAATTACCAACAAAAATGTTAAAACTCAGAGTCGCAAAAGTAAAAGAGTTAAATGTAAGTACTATTAAATTTTTACTATTATAAAATGATAATTTTTGAATTAAATTTAATATTAACATTTTATTAATTTAAACACAAAAATTAAAAATAATATGATAAAAAACTATGACGAATAAAGTTAAATAAATTTTATTTAAATACATTTGGCTTCAATAATTTTCCAAATTGGTCGAATAGTCTGGTTTCCTTCTTTATATCCTTGAATTCTTATTTTAATCATAAAATGTTCATTTTCTTTTTTATTTTCATAATTACATTCTTTTTCACAATTCATAAAAGTGAATTGTTCATTAAAACTAATATCTTTGTTGATGGCTCGTAATAACTCTGTTATATTTTTTCGATCAATTTCACCAATTTCACCAACTTTCATATTATATAGGCTTTGTTTCAATGTTGTTGGTTCCTATTAAAATTTATTAATAATATTACTTTTAATAAAAATACTTACTCTAAATGAATAGATGATTGAAAATTTTAAATATTCCATTGAATATTGTAAATACATTACTGGTAAATTTCTGCTTAAACTGATAGCATTTATGGAATTTTCCTCAAGAATTAACTTGATAGCTTCTTTTCTAACCGAGGTTTCTATAAAAAACAATTAATGAATAATTACATAATATAAAAACCATTTACTTTTATTCATTTTATGATTTTAAACTATTTTAAACTACTTATATAAGATTTTCAAAATAAAATTAACCAATCAAATTCATTTATTCATTGTGTGTAAAATTAATTTAATGTTTAGTGATTTATTTTAACGATTTTTAATGATTTATTTTAATGATTTTATACTTATATATTTAAATTTTTCTTTTATTATAACAGGTAACCTTTACCCAAATTTTTGCAATTCTCCACAACATGATGGAAATTGTGATACGATTATGGAGAATTATTATTCTCATACCTATAATCACATCACCTATTTTATTTGCCCCACGTGTAAAACAACCCATAAAATGAATTATACCGACTTTTATTTAAAGCATAAGGAACATTTAACACAGTTTAACTGTAAGCGAAAATATATTTTTAAATTACCATTGAATGATAATAATAATAATAATAATAATAATAATAATAATATTACAAAAAATAAAAGAAAAACAAATAATAATATTAATAATCCACGCTCTTCGAAAGTTCCTAAAGTTATAGAAACTATCATACTTTCAGACTCTGACGAATCAAAGACGGATGATGATGTAATAATCATTTCTGATTCAGATGATGTTTTTCCTGTTGATATTCCTTCTGTTAATCAATATGGTGGCTCGATAGCACCTATTGTTAATTTTGATTTAAATCAATCACATGCCATTGTTAGAATGGATGTTTCGAATTTAAATTTAAAGTTAATTACAGTACCCACACAGTTAATTAATAAATTAAATAATGTTATCAATCAAATGGGATCTGTTAAGATTCAATTTTGTATTGATGTAGAGTTTGAAAAAGATGGAGAATTTCAATCTTTCATCATTTCAAACTCTGCCAGAATAATGAATGATTCATTTTTAGATGAAGGTGCTACTCTTCTTGACGAAAAAATAACATTAATTAATGATAAAGGTAGTAACTGGGTTATAAATAAAATAAAAGAAATTTATTTTGTTCTTACCAAGTTTTCACAAATAAATCGGCTAAGTGGTCATGGATTTATTCCAACACCATTATCATTATTAAATAAACATTGTACTGTAAATGTTGCTAATTCCGATAATTTATGCTTCATTTACAGTATTTTAGCTATTTTAAATCATGAAAATATAGGTAACCATCATAGAAATGAAACCTTTAGCTACAACACATCTGAGCTTGACTTTTCACCTTCGGATTTACCTATGAAACTTTGTGACATTCCAAAATTTGAAGCTAAAAATCAAAATCTTTAAATTAATGTTCTTACGTATGATGAAAATAATTTAATTAATGATTTTTCTAACCCTGAAGTTTTCAAACACCCTTATGTCGAAATAATTCATCGTTCTAAAGTTGTTGGGGGACAACCCATTAATTTAATTTTATTAGAAAGCCTTGATTCCTATCATTATATCGCTGTTACTAAATTAGATAGGCTTTTAAATTATAGGAATCATTCTTTTACTGATACTAGAGTTCAAAGTATATGGTGCCATCGATGTCTAAATGGTTTTCGCAATATAATTTCATTAAATAAACATAAAGGGTTGTGTGATAAAAATCAATTAGGCACAACTCTTTATACTTTACCTTTAAATAAAAACTTGGAATTTAAGAATTGGGCTAAAACTGTTACTCCTCCTTTCGTCCTTTACGCTGATTTTGAGGCTATCTTACCTTCAGATGATATACATTTTCAAATACATATGCCGATTTCAGCCGGTTTACTTTTAATTAACAATTTTACAGGTGAAAAATCATACAAGAGTTTCCTGGGTGATGATTGTGTAGTTAATTTTCTACAAGAAATAAATAATATTTCAATTAATACTGTTTTACCCTTTTATCAAAATAATTATAAAAAGAAAATAATGTTAACTGACTCAGACATTCTTTCGTTTTCTTCGGCAACTTGTTGTTATTTGTGTAATAAGATTTTATCAGTACCGGTTAAGGACCATGATCACTTTACTGGAAAATATTTGGGAGCAGCTTGTTCAAAATGTAATATTTCTCGACAAATAAGGTTTGAATTTCCAGTTGTTTTTCATAATTTGAGAGGGTATGATCTTCACCATATCCTCAAGTATGGTATGAGTGATTTTAAAATGTGGGAAATAAGTTGTATTTCTGTAACAAGTGAAAAGTTTCTTTCTTTGTCAGCAAGAATCAGTGGATTAACTGTAAAATTCATTGATTCTTGTCAATTTATTAATAGTTCATTAAGTAATGCAGTTAAAACATTGACAACTCTTCCTTTAACTCGTTTGGAATTTGTAGGTAGTATTATCGATACTAAAGGCATTTTCCCTTATAACTTTGCAACTTCTCAAGAAGTGTTAGAAACTACATATGAACTTCCACCGATTTGGGAAGATGTAACTGAAGCCGAATATAGTAAGGCTCAATCTATTTGGGAAGAAACCAATTGTAACTCTTTACTAGATTATATGATGGTTTACCTCAAACTTGATGTTTTTCTTTTGGCTGACTTTTTTCAGCAATTTCGTTCAAAGTCCTTAGCTCATAACCGATTGGAACCACTTAACTTTTATGGAATTCCCGGTATGTCTTGGGCATCGGCTCTTATGACTCTTGATGAACCAATTGAACTTCTCACTGATATGGAGATGTATAATTTTTTCGAAGGGGAATCCGTGGAGGATTAACCTTTGTTAATAAACATCACGTAGTATCTGATGACAACACCGAACTGCTTTACATTGACATCAATAATCTCTATGGTTGGGCTTTAAGTCAACCATTACCATATGGAAATTTTGAATGGGTCACTGATACTAATCAATTAAATAATTTAATTAGTTTTTTGAATAAGGATCTTGAATCACTGTCATTTGCTGTCACATTTGAAGTAGATTTAGAAATCCCAACATTTCTTCATGATAAACTTAATGATTTTCCAGTAGCTGCTGAAAAGATGTGCGCTCCGGGTTCTAAGGTTGAGAAGTTAATGCTAACGCATTATCCAAAGAAGAATTATGTTCTTCATTGGAGACTTTTGCAGCTTTTTGTTTCTTTACAAATTAAAATTACACATGTACATAGAGCTATTAAATATAATCAAAAATCAATATTTAAAAAGTATATAGACACTAACACACAACTTAGAGCGCAATCAACCAATGACTTAGATAAAAACTATTATAAACTTTTAAATAATAGCCTCTACGGAAAAACAGTTGAAAATCTTAAAAAACGAATTAATTTAAGATTATGTAATTCTGCAAACAAATTAATTAATTATTGCTCAAAACCAACTTTTCGAAAATCATTTAAAATCGACAATGATTTGGTTTCTGTGTTATTAAATAAGGAATCGGTGTGTTTAGATCGACCGAGTTACATTGGACAAACTGTACTCGATTTATCTAAACTTAGGATGTATCAATTACAATATATAGAGTTAGAAAAATATCGAAACGAATTCACTTGTGAAATTAATATAGTTGCTGGGGACACTGATTCCTTTTTTCTAGAAATTAAGAATTGTAAGTTAGACATTCTTTTATCTGCTATGGTTCGTGATAATCTCCTCGATACTTCTAATTATGACCCAAAACATCCCTTGTATAGTAGGAATCTTGATTCTGTCATTGGAAAGTTCAAAGACGAGAATAAAGGACTTAAATACAAGGAGTGGGTGTTTCTTCGTCCAAAATGTTATAGCCTCTTGTCTGAAGTTGAAAGTATCAAAGCTAAGGGTATAACATTGAAGGGTACTGACTTAAAACATAAGTCATACCTAGATTGCTATAACAAAAACTTAATTTTTTCTGTACCACAAACTCGTATTACTAGTAAAAAACATCAATTATTTACAATTAAAAACAGTAAAACTGCATTAACAAATATGGATGATAAAAGGGTTTGGGTGGGGAAAAATATAAGTGTGGCATATGGTCATTATAGACGAGGTGATGTGGTTTTAGGTAACAGTCCAGAAGAATTTTCAGAGTTTAATGAAGAATATGACGATTATGAAGAATTTTGAATGAATAAATTATTTGAAAATATTCTTTGTTTTTGTATATTTTTGTTGATGTTTATAATTTTTATGTTTTTAAGTTAGTATAATTTTTTATTAAGTATTAAAAAATGTCAAAAGGTAAATCCATATATTGTTGGCCGAAATGCGTAAAACATATTACTCGGATATTTTTGATTTGAAATAAAAATTAATCTTTTTTAATCTTGTCAATAAAAATATTTGTATGGATTAAAAGTTTTTTTTTTTTTTTTTTTCATTCATTAAAACAAATAAAATGTTAATAATAATAAAATAATAATATTGATATAAAATAATAATAATAATAATAATATAAAATATATAATTAAATGAAAATAAAAAATAATTATTTAATTCACTTCATTAAAACAAACAATTTAATTTAAAAATATATTATTTAAAAAATAAATAATTGACTTGATTAAAACAAACAATTAAATTTAATAATAATATAATAAAAATATAAATTAATAATATTATTGACTTAAACAAATAATTAAATAATAATATAATTAAAATATAAATTAATAATATTATTGACTTAAACAAATAATTAAATAATAATATAATTAAAATATAAATAAATATTATTATTGACTTAAACAAATAATTAAATTTAATATAATTAAAATATAAATAAATAATATTATTGACTTAAACAAATAATTAAATTTAATATAATTAAAATATAAATAAATATTATTATTGACTTAAACAAATAATTAAAGTAAATAAAAATAATAATGATTTTTATTCGAGCAAATATATTAAGGCTTTTTAGTCGACAGGCGAATTGAGCCATTTTTGATGGATAATGAAAAAAAAATACTTAGGCTTTTATATAATATTTTTAGGTTCTCGGGTTTGAACCAATTTTATTCGAAAATAATCATCAGTACGATCAATCATAGGCGATTTAAGCCAATTTTTATTTTTTAGGCTTTTAAATCGATAAAAAATACTTAAAGTTTTTTATCATGAATTAAAATTTATTTTAAATTTTAAATTTGATCATTAAAACAAATAATTAAAAAAAAATTTTTTTTTCATTCATTAAAACAAATAATTAAAATAAAATTTAACACCCCCTCCCCCCTAAATTTTTTTTAGGGGGGGGGTCTCGGGATTTTTTCAAGCCAAATATCCACGGGGCAATTTTCAAGCCAAATATCCACGGGGCATAGTCCTCATATCCCTCTATTATTGTTGTTACCATATTTCCTGAGTTATTGAGGAGATTATCTACTATTCCCACTTAAATCCTGCACTGTTTGTTATTTACTATTTAATGAAATATTAATTATTAAATTAGCAATATAATTATACCATAAATGAATCTACTTCTACGTGGATTAATAATGTATTTCAAATAATTAGAAGACAGGGTAAAATTTAATCATTTAATCATTTACTACAATTATATCTGAAATAGACACCACGATAATAAAGTTGCAAAAGTGGAATAACAGTTGACAGAGTAGGTACAGAAGGTGTGAAGCGATGGATAATTCACAGAAAACACATCTGTCGCATCTCTACACTGGATTCACCTAGAACTAAAGTTGTTGCACTTGAGTCTGAGTCAATTCTCACAGTCGATGTCGACCGGCAAACGTCGACGTTTCGGGGGTCGATGAGTTGGAGTTGAGGTTGAATGACTCGGCTCTTCCTGAGTCGAGGTTGAAGATTCTACTGCGGAGGGGTGCTTGACAGCGCTTGCCCACTCAGAACGGCTATTTCGTCCGGTGTGAGATTTAATCTCTCCAAGGTGAGATTTCAGCTGGGTGGTCCAGGTTCGTCCGCTTCCATCTCGATCTAGTTCAGGGAATTCGAATTCTGTATAGGCGGGGGGGCGGGTCATTTACTTCGGCTTGTTCTCCGGTTCTCCCATTCGCTCGTAGGAGATTTGCCTCGGCGCGGCGCCTTTCACGACGATGACGGTTTCGATTTGGTCTTCGCCTCTGTATTCCAACTCTAATTTCGACTGTCCCACTCGGGGGAGGTCCATTCTGTTGCTGTGGCACTTGGGTGAAGGGGAGATGTTGGGCTGGGGATGATGTTGATATCTTGTGCCCAGCTGCAACTCAGTAGACGAGTCCTGAGCTCGTTTTCGGTAAATATCCGTTGAAGCGTGGCACTCTTTTCAACGATCGTGATTTGCTGACTTCGAGTTTCGATTATAAAGTCATCTCTGGCCCGAGAAAGGCGAGAGATCTTTTGATATAAACTGTGGGTTGCCTCGGGCGAACTCCATGTGCCCTTTATTTTCCGATATATTGCCTGTAGAGTGGCGTGATCCCTCTCTAACTGATCAAGTTTCTGTCTAGTGGCTATCACCGATGGGGGAAAGTCGGGGTATCCGCAGAAGATTTGATAAGTTCGACATTTTCTCGATATTGGTAGGGTTATCTTGATATAAAACTAAAAAGGAGAGGTGAGGATAATTATCAATAAAGCTTGCTGGTACGAGTAAATATTTAGACTATGATTAAGGGTGTATTAATATTTGATTTTCGACTTGGTTCATTCGCAAGGAAAAATAGATCCAAGATAAGCAAACAAAATAAAGAAAAATTTATGAACTCCTATTATTAATAATACTAATAATCACGTTAATAATAATAATAGTAGTCACAATAATAGTAACTATAATAATAATAATGTTAATAATAATAATTATAACGCTAACAATAATAGTAACGATTTTAGCTATAATAGTATAAATAATTATAAATTTTATCATAATTATGTTAATTTGGTGGGTCATCTTAGGGTCGCTACAGGGAATAGAGTTAAGCGTCGCTAATCCATGGCGGTTCTCCGTCTACATCTCCTACCTTGTTCATACTTTCATCCTGGAGTGTTTATTTGTCGCCGCAGTCTCAACCAAAACAAGACAATAGAAAAATTATTATTTGAATCAGCTTAATTCGTGTAAATATCGATATTGATTTGGCGGTTCATTCTATACATAAAACACTTAGGGTCGTCTCGGATAATGGATGTGACAAAAGTTTACATTATTTAGCAAATAAAACGACAATCTAAATTACACTTACAGGTTTTCCAGGCGGTTTCACGGTAGTAAAATTCCAATATGTCGTAAAATTCCTGGTTATTATGTGTTTAATATTGATTGAATTACTGTAGAGTTGAATGGCATAGTGGTTTGAGAGGGTTATGTGGTGGCGGCGTGCTTATCGATTTAGTGATCGTTATTACACTATTATGTGCGTGCTTGATTATTGGTGCGTGACACGTCGATAATCTAGGCTATTGATGAGCACTCTGAGGTATTGGTGACATGATCGAATACTATCCTGATACATTTAAATTTAAATTTAATTATCCCTGACGACGTAATTACTGCTACTTTGTTATCCTTATATGATTGAATATAGTGTCTGACATCCCGGAAAATTTGTATTTCCGTTCTGATATTACTTAGTCAATTTTTCCGTCATAAGCCTATCACAACTACCCGGTTTCCACTCGGTTTCGAGGTTTTAAAAGAAAACATTTCCTAATGATCGTTGACGATCATCCTAAGTGCCCCTAACTAGTAACGCTTTTCCCATGAGGTTACATTCACTGCTCGCCTCAACCGACGTTTCCATCAGCAGTTGCGAGTTATTTAACGGTGCCTACGGGTAGAGTACTGTGTCTTTCGACCAGGCCCCGTTGCAGACAGACCGAGATTTCAGGAAGACTCCGCCCGCGATCACAACTAGGGAACTTAATCCACCAGCCGGATCACTGACCTGCCATCTTGATGGCTATTGCAATACATATAATATATAATATTTATGGGAACCTCGTTATATATAATAATATCATTAAAGATAAATGAAATAGCAGTGAAAATGGTTTAAACGTTACGAACATTTAAGACTTTTATTAACAATAAAGAAAAAACTTGATACCATTTAAAAATGAAATCAAAATCCTAACTTAGTACAATAGAATTCAGCAAAATGCAAAAGTTAAGTTAAGTTTTAGTTGTAAAAGTGATTCCAATAATGAATTTGGTCACTGTTTATATAGTATTTTTGTGCCTGTGTGCGACCAATAGGCAATTTTTCGCCATATTTAGGGTTTTTTAATTATTTTATTAATTTCAAATTATTTTTATAATTTTTTATATATATTTTTTCTTATTTTTTTTGATATCTTAATTTTTATGTTTGTTGGGCCAAAACTCAGTTTGTTTAAATGAATCGGTAATAGCACGCAAACACAGCAAGAAGATTTAAAATCGAACCCATAACACCAATTAACCATGCAAAATATGAGAAAGAAATAATTAAAATATAAAATTAAAGACATAAAAATAAATGAAACTATTAACAAAATGCAACAAGATCCGCACGAAACAAATACAGAAATAACACGAAAACACGAAAATTTGACCAAAAATTGACAATTTAATTAAAGAAACAAGAGTTCATGCAAATTATAGCTAAAATAAAATAATTTGAATTAGAAATAATTCAATTATTTGTTAAAAGAATAAATTGTCAAAATAAATCAAAAAATTAAGAAAATAAAGTTAGAAAATACAAAGAAATTCTCAAGGTCAAATTTTTTTTTAATACATCAAAATTAACACGCAAGGTTAGGGTTACAGAATAGGTATATATACCGATTCATTTTCACATAATTTTAATCGGTTCTTAATAACCAACACACTCGTTTTAAATCAGTTTTGAAAAACTCGAAGCAGTTCATCACTTTTTACTCTGAAACTCGAACTATTTGTCATTACTAACTGAAACGCTATTCAAAGTCGTGAATTTATCGAAGTAAGCAAGAATGACTTGCTGATATTGCCATTGTGTATGAGATGAACATTAATGATAAATGAAACGAAATTGATATTGAATAAATATATATTATCGATATTATAGACTTCACTATATCGAAATTTTTCCGGCCCACAGCCATACACCGACAAGTTATTAAAATACTACACAAATAGTCGAGCAGTGTAAGTGCGGTGTAAGTCCGCCAACAACTCGTGCCCGTGAGAGATCTCGCCGTGGGTAACGACGGACTCGAACGTCAATTCATTCACTTTCATAGGGGTAGAAGGGAGATCGGGAGATAATCTTTTGGTTGCCTACCTTTTTGCCTACTCCCGAAAAATCGACCTAAAATCGACGTATCGGCTAAAATATTAACATAGAGTAGTCCAGTGAGCACTCTTAAAATCTAATGTCAACATACAATTTTCCTAAGATCAATTTGAGGTTCACGAGAACGGGACTTGCGGAAATCGATGCATTGAACTTTTATTAATCTGAAAAGATCATTTGGAATTGTAAAGAATAAAATTAAACTGTTAATTAACAACTACGGGAAATAATAATATGACTTAAACGAAACCAGTAATTTCATTAACCACAAGTCGACGAATTTAGATAGATTCCCACTAAATAAATAAGTGAAAGGATTTCCATACCTCACCAAATTGAGCATGGTACTATAATATACTAATAAAGAATAGGACTAGCCGAAAAATCGCCGAGCCATTATTTCCCCAAATCGACCCGTTAATAAATTTTGACCCAGATGTAGCACTTTACCTATTCCAGTAAGTCGTAAATAGATGTTCAAATTGTTTATCGCTTAATAGTAGATTCAATTTACAAAAAATTATGAGGTCCCAGTCATTTAGTAAGATAAAAGAATTCGAAATGCGTACCGACCCTCCCAATGACTATGAACTATACCCACAGTATAAATTATTATAATCTAAAACTTAGTTGGTGTTATGGAATCAAAATAGAATTTGTACCTTGATAATTTGTTAGTTGGCACGCCGAGCGTAATTCGAACCGAGATTTAAAATAACAACACTAATAACAACAATTCTAGAAAATTTATTTGTTAGAACACATAAAATTTGTGTAAAGCCACAAATGTGCACCGATGGGAGACCAAGAATCCCGTGTAGTATTCAACGATCTCTGGAGGAGGTTTGAACAACGATTCAATAAGGCCGAATGTTGCTGAAGGGTTGTTTTCCGGATAACGTAGAACCTAATAAATTTAAATAAATTATCCGAGAAATGATAATAATATAAATCAAACTTATAATAATTCACAAGTGGAAGAAAAATGGATACCGAGCAATGGTAACTGAACTAATTATGGTGGATCGGCCCACGTTTAGTATTGATATACCAGAATCTCCGAAAGAAAATAATATTGATTAAAAATTTTTCCGACTCTTCATTAAGGCGACAGTATAATGGGCAGAAACTATATCACTGGAGACTAGAGTGTGAAATGTAATACTGCACACCCAGCAGGTCGACAAAATAATTCACTGAGGAAAGAAAATTTATGACGTGGCCAGTAGATAGAAAAATAGCCAGAAAATCATCTGTTCTCTAGCGATCGATAGTAGGAGTGGGGAAGAGACCAGCCACTCATAATTGGCCAGGAACATCGACGTTGCCACTTGGCGGTACACACCTACAGACCCCACAAATATAAATGGCCAGCAAAATTGTATACGTCGAGTAATCACTGAAATATAAAAATGACAGCAGCTTCAGCAAATAAACCCATGAAAATGAAGGAAAATTCTCTAATTAATGATTCAAATCAACGAGCACCGGAGAAGTATAATTATCGAATCTATTGAGCTTCGGATCACGGACGAAACCACCTTGCTGCGCAGAGTTCTATGGCAAGTAACGCTACCCAAGTCATGCTTTTGTGTCAATAAAAATTTATGTCATAAATTGTTGCGTTAATTTTTTTGTACAATTGAAAATGGCGATTCAGTAATTTCCAACAATTCCTAGGCATAGATTGCGTCAACTAATAGACTTATCCAAGAATTAAAACTACCATCGAGCCATCAGGAACTTCTATAGCCACGTCAATAAATAAATCGTGAACCACATTTTATCGGAGTAAGATTTTGAGGATAAGAACGAGCCGTAAAGTAATGTCGAGAATTAATTCCAAATGTGTAATGGCATTCTCCGATGTACATGAATCTTCTAGAGTGTGAAATTCCTGATGTCTCTGTAATTAGTCCAGTTAATTTATCTAGTTGATCTAAACTGAAATAGTGTTCAAATCCTCTCTTGAAGGTAAAAGAGATCACCACTCAATGTGATCCATCCTTAGGTTCTGATTAGGAGCCGGGGGAATGGAATATTACCTTTATGGATTTCGATACAATGAAACTGCCGACTCCATGCTGTTTTACTATAAGCGAAAGGAAAAAGTTAGTAAAAATCTTATTAGCACTACCATATCGAGAGAATCAAAATTAAGACCTCTATTATAGGATATTCTAGATCATTTCCCTCCTAAGCACAATTTTAAAAAAGGGTATCTCTAATTTACATAGATGTGGTAGTTAAACCTGAACGATTATAGTTTTGCTTAAGAAAATAAATTGAATTTATATGCCCCTGAAATTTAATTCAGAAAATTGGCTATAAATGTATATCGATCATTGATAGGAAGGAAATTAATAAGGACAAATAATCTTTTATTGTCGTTTTGACAGGCACCCAGGCCCATGATTGGGAAGATGAAGGCCGTACCACGATGACGGTACCGACAAGATTCGCCGGAAGGTATCGTCAGGCCTTATGGAACAGGGGCTACACCATATCAACGTATGGAACCCCCGAGTGACCGAGTAGGAACAACAATGGATCGGAAACCGATGTAGAGCTCCCTAGCATACTCATCAAGAGGGAGCCGGGCAGAAACCCAGCCCGAGAGACAGGCGGTTACCAACCCTCTGGTGTTTGCCCAGCCCAAGTGGCCTATCAGAATGCAACCAATCCGGCACAACCGTCGTTATAACCAAAATCTCGCGCAAGACCAGGACGAGCCGAGAGGAAAAGACAGAAACAAGACAAATTGCGAACGAGACAGAAATAAATGTAAATGAGCGATATAGGAACAAATAAAATTTTTCCCTTTGTTAGTTTTCTTTGACTTCACGATGTGAATACAGTAGTATGATTCTATGATGAGTAAAGACAATGAGATACAAAGGCGAGTGAGTAAGGGACCTAAAGCAAATAACACGAGCATAAACCTTCTAACGGTAGGTCGCTGAACCAGCTGTAGACCGTGTATTAGCAGTTTTGGAAACAAAGCTCACCTTTGACGGTCACAGAACCATTGGTTACAGTACCAACATTGCTTAGCAACGGGTAACCAGTGGCAGGCAGATAGAATTATATGATTGGGGTCAAGGTCACATCGATCACCTATAACTCCACATGTTTTTGGATTTTATTTTTATTATTATTTTATGATATTCTTTTTACCCTTGATATTTTATTTCTTGATCGCCACTTCTGCCTGTGTTTTTTCTAAACCTTATTTTGCAAGGTTTTGGCAGTTTAATTCATTTCACGTATGTTTCTTTCTGCAGCTGTAGGCTTTTTCAAGAATTTTAATTAATATTTGTTTTAATTAATTTTGTTATATTTTTTTTTGTTTTTGATCTCTGCTTGCGGTGCGTATGTATGTCAGTAACCATTTTCCTTATTTTCATCTTTATTTTTTGTCTTTAGTATGTTTGCTATTTTTTTTAATTTTGGCTCTAAGCCCAACAGCTTTTACGTATTTATTTTCTGTAGTTCGAAGGTTATTTAATAAAACAAAAAAATTGCTTATATTAGACAAGTAATATCAAGGTCAAATTTTGTTTTATCGCATAAAATTTAACACGCAAGGTTAGGGTCACAGAACAGGTACATATACCAATCCATTTTTACAGAATTTTAATGCATTCACTTAGTGAGTAAGTCACTTTTCTTAGAGAATTCACGAACTCAAGGATTAACTATTGGCAATAATTTCCACAATACGCACTCGAGCACCTTCTATGTAAGCCCTACTTGAGCGTATGTGTGGGAAATCATTTGTCGTATGTATGAATGTATGCCAAGAGAAAATATGTTAATAATGTACTGATCTGAAATATATGATTTAATGAAAGAGTCTTAATTGTCGAAATTTTTCTGGCCCACAGCCACACAATATGCAAGATATTAAAATAAGACACAACTATTCAAGCTGTGTAAGTGCGGTCTCTCCGCCTATAGCTTGTGCCCGTGAGAGTTCCGTCGTGCGTAACGACGGGCTTGAACGTAAAATCATATTCGTTAATAAGGGCGGTGGGAAGATAGAGAACTAGTCCTTTGGCTGGCTCTCTTTCACCCATCTCCCGAAAAATCGACCAAAAATCTAATGTACAAATCGGCTAAACTAATCACACCAAGTAGTCCAGTGGATACTCTTAAAATCCAATATGAACATAATTTCTTTAGGATCAAATTTAGAGGCTCGGGAGGTGGAAACTCGATGTAACTAAAAGTGACTAAACTTAATGATTGAATGTAACTAAATACATTGAAAAGTAACTTAAATATAACGAAAAGTAAATAAATATTACTAAAAGTAACGAAATGTAACTAAAAGTGACTAAATATAATGATTGGAAGTGACTAAATATAGTGAAAATTAACTAAATATAACAAAAAGTAAATAAATATAGCTAAAAGTAACTAAATACGATTAAAAGTAACTAAACGTGATGATGTAACTAAATTTTGAGTAAAATTACTAAATAATAATCGATGTAACTAAATTTTGAGTAAATTACGAGAGAATAGTAGAGGTAAATGAAATTTTGAATAAATTACTAAACAACAATCGATGTAATTAACCTTTGAACCAATTCTCAAATATCAATCGATGTAATTAACTTTGAATAAAGTCATAAATAATCTTCTGTACTATCATCAAAAGTTTAAAAGAAATACGCCACATCAACCCCAAAATGATAAATTATAATGTTCTCAAGGAAGCCTTACCCGACCATAGTTGATCGTACTTGTATAAAATGTTATAATAATAACCAAGAACCCGATTAATTTAATATTGACGCTATAATACCCTTAAATAAATTTAATAGCAATAATAGAATACATCGAAGTAAATCTGACGTGTTCACTGAAATGAAGTTTAAATCAGAATTAAACTATTTATAATAAAATCGGGATAACCCTCGTTTGCGGAGATAATGAGTCAGTAATATGGAATACCAGGGGAAATAGACTGCTAAAAATTTAATTTAATCCCCAGTAAGCCAATTCATTACAATATCTCTTCACAAATATAGGACACGACAACCACAAGTGAAATAATTACTGGAAATATAAATCAGAAGGAATCGTTTGCGAATCAAATGAATCAGCACGAACAGCCTTTCTCGGAGGAAAGGGCATAGAGGCAAATACAAATAATAACTAAGGAATCAACCATTGGGGATTTATTGATCAATGTGAACAAATACGGGTGAAATCCGCAAATGTGCATGACAAATATTGGAGAAACAAAGCATCATAGGAATCATCGATACACTCGGTATGAATAAGTCAATGGTAAATTTTGACACTACGTTGGAATCCGACGGGACATTGTGAAGGACGTAGATCCAAAACGATAGCAGTTCAAGTATTGCTTGATAGAGAATGAGCCCCTAACAGGGCGTAGGGACGACAAAGGTTCCAAATTTTTGAGTCCACTAGTACATGAGAACGATTGCCATCCATTTGATCTAATATTAAGAAAGATATCGTAGATACGGCAACAAGCATGCGAAAATGGTCGTCATCGGAGAGGAATCGAGACTCAATTCATTCCAATAAATGTTGATAAATTGAGAAGTACCATGATTTATTAATATAACATATGAAAATGCCAATCAACCAGAAAATTGGTCCTACAATAATGCAATAAAATGGAATAATAAAATATAGATTAGTCAACTGACCATAAAACCGATTACGGGAACTATAATGTAATATACAGAAAATATAAAAAAGATCAGTTTTCTCAATCAATCACGAACATAATTAAATAGATAACGAATCCACGGGCTACATTAGAAATAAATTCCGCAATAATAATAAACAAAAATAGAAGAACGAATTACATTAAATCGTAACAAATAATCAACTATAAATAATGGGGGGATCGACTATCCAAGTGGTGATGAGTCAATACTCTACATCTATAAATATGGAGTAAAAATCTTGTAATTAATAAACACTTATCATGTCTAACCAACGACAACTACATTCTAACGGTAGACGCGATACAAAAGAACGGCTTGGAGACAGATTCCGAAACCGACTATCACCCAATGACGCAGATGTGGGGGAGAACCCTATCGAACGACAACGAGGTATGACATCCATTATACAGCAATAAACTTCGCTCTTTAATTACGTTTTTTTCCTTCGCCTGATGACCGACGGGGATAACCCTTACTTTAGTGACCACGCGGGATTTATCAAATTAATCCTTAAAATACGATTTATAATTTAATATAACCCAAATTGACTATTTAGATAGTAGAGACCCACATGGTGGGTGGAGTGATGACTCGCGGCTGACTTTACAAGTGGCAGCTCGATCTGCCGCAAGGTATCGACAGGCCTTATGGGACCATGGATACACGTTGGCCACGTATGGAGAGACTAGTTGGCCCCGACGACCAAACGATCGTGGGGATGAAGTCGAGCTACCCAGTGTAGCAATCAAGCGGGAACCGGATAGGAATCCGGCGCGAGAGGCTAGCCACCAGGCTGAATTCGTGTTAATGCAAATGGAAAATCTGGAGAGAAAATACCACTGGAAGGCGAACATGGCCAGACGGCGCTTAGCCCGGGTAAACAACGAAATCGCAAATGGCCTAATTCCGAGCACTGACGGATTCGCTCCAGAATATGTGGTTTCGTTTGAGCTGGACGATCCCAGATTGATAAATATGGCCGCGACAACCAAGCTGATTTTGCCTGAGCAATTGATACAACCAACACTTCGAAGCCGGCTCGGACTACGGAAATCCGGAGACCATGCGTATGCCAGAAAACACCCGAAATGGAAATTCACCGATCGTTTTCGCCGATACATTCAATCCAGGGGTCCTGACGGACCCGTAAAATAATCAAATTTGTTGTGTACAATAAACGTTTTAATGGTTAATCTGTGTCTGTTTGATTTACTTTGCTGAACGAAATAAAAACTATTATGATAAGGGAATGTGAAATGAGTTTAAATTGTTTTAGTCAGGAAAATATGATGATGACGAATTAACCTAAGTATTTAATTTACCATTAGATATGTAGTAAAGAATTTATTAGAATTGATATCACTTGTAATCATACATAAGTCGGCGGCGATTGAAATTAATTAACGAGTCGAATTATACATAATGATAACGCTAATTTAACAACGCGATTAATCAGATGCTTTCGATTTAGAGATGGAATCGATAAAACTTCTCAGTCTGGAATTGAAGGATGTACGACGGGAAAACATGAACCTACATCGTCAACTTCTACAGTTAAGTCGAGAAATTCAACAAATCAAAGCTACCTGGACAGAACTGACAAAAATGAAGGAGGTCTACTGCGTCTTACCGCCGCCCAACAATAGTGGAAAGACGAAAAGACGCTCAACCAAGCCCAACGGACCAAAATCAAGGGCTTGGAAGTCGCTCTATCAGCGTGCCAGGAGGGGAGTGCGGTGATATATTCCCTGGTCTTCGCTCCGGCACAATTAGCCTACCGCGATCAGAATCCATCGAAACATTCCAACAAACGTTCTCAACCTCACGCCAGGCCAGGTAAGACCGAAAGATTAAAACGACGCGCTCAAGGCGGAAACAAACAAATTGCTAATTCTGGTTTTAATATCGGGACTCATGTAGTATTAATATAATAAAATTTTGTCTTTGATTTTTCGTTTATTTATGATAATTAGTATACGGGAGCAAATCAATGAGGAAGCATTTAAAGGACCTGAAAAGATAAGACGGGCACAAGCCTTCTAACGGCAGCCCGCTGAACCCGGCATGGGACCGGGCCTTAGCAGTTCTGAAATCGGAACTCATCTTTGGCGGTACCGTGACTAAGTGTTGCAGTTCCAACGTTGCCTAGCAACGGGTAACCATTGGCGGGCGGGAAACATTGTATGTGATGGGGTCAAGGTCGCAAACACAACCAACCCCACAATATACAAGAAAATCACAATGTCAAATTTTGTTTTACCACATCAAATTTAACACGCAAGGTTAGGGTCGTACAATAGGTATATATACCGATTCATTTTCACGGAGTTTTAACCACAATCTGTTTTCTTTAAAACTCAAAGACTCGTCTTACCGCACAATTTCTACGATTTTACAATGTGAGTGAAGGAATATTTTTGGAAACCTTCTCCACATCGCGCACAAACAACCTCATATGAGCTCTGTTTGGGCGTCGGCGTGGGGAAGAGTTTATAGTGAGATCACGAGAATGTTGTATGCCAACTATGATGCAAAATTGTATTATGCCAATTATATTCAAATAAAAGTTTTAAAACTCAATGATCTATGTCGAAATTTTTCCGGCCCACAGCCGACACAACACCGCAAGATAGCAAAATCAACATACCCCAACCGAACTGTGTAAGTGCGGTGTAAGTTCGCCAATAGTTCGTGCCCATGAAGGCTACGGCGTGAGAACGCAGTAGCTGAAACGTCAATATTAATCCGTATTGGGGAAAATGGGTTGAAGAAGGAATAGTCTTTTGGCTAGTCCATCATCATCCTTTTCCTGAAAATTCGACCTAAATTATGAAAAAGACAAATCAGCTTAAAATCAAAACACTGAGTAGTCCATTGGGCACTCATAAATTCTTAATATTGACTTAGTGTAACCTAGAATCAATTCAGGGAAGGTGACGGGGAAATTAACGTCGAAAAGTCGTTGTTATGCCAGTAAATCATTACTTTTGAAAACTAAAATACAAAACTTTTAAGTGAAACTTAGCGAAACTCAATTTCGATTTCCTAATGGTTTCTAGATTACATCACTATAAAGATTTACAACAATTAAAATCCCACAAACGTAACTGTAAAATGACAAATGGAACCACGGGATTACGACCATCATTCCACAATCGCCAATGATTAGAAAGACAATAAACCCGTAGTCCGTTAAACCTGTAAGTGTCCTCATGAGGTCCAACATTTACATAAGTGAAAACTCTTGAAAAATCAGTGAGCAAAAATAAAAGTCATAATCGTTTATGAGAATCATTAATTATACTAACAGGTTATCAGAGTGAAACCTTGAATTACCAGAATATATAAAATCAGTAATAAGTGTTGGGCTATAAGCCATAATTTAAACAAATAATGAGACAATTGTGTAAATTAAAACAAAATAATTAATGAGGTTTGAAAATTGTCAGAATGGCTGCTATAACATAGGCATACACCGCAAACAGAAAACAAAACTAAATAAAAAACACCAATTAAAACAAAATAAAAATAACATAATTAATTAAAACAAATAATTAATAAATTTCGCACACAATTGCATACAGAAAAATAAAGTAGAACACAAAACCGCCTATAACCTTGCAAAATAAGGTTCAGAAAATACACAGGCGGAAGTGGCGACCAGAATAAAAGTAACAATCAGCGAAAATAAAAAAAATGTAAATTTAGCGAAATTAATATTAAAAAATTAAGAAAAAGAAATAGAAAAAGAAAAAATATTAAAATAAATAAAAGCCATTAAAAAACCCGAAAAATGGCCCAAAAAGATTTAAAATTCGCTGATTGGTCGCACACAGGCACAAGAACACCATATATATAACAGACATTTTCATAAAAACTAACCCTTAAAAACTTTTATGAACTTTTGAACTGACATTGAAAAACTTTGTACTTTAATCGTAAGTGGATTTTTATTGATTTGTTATCATAAATATATTTTTGTTATGTTATTGAACTTTTGATTTATTAAATTTCATCATGGATGGCCGCGATACTTTTTAGTATCTGCGACAGGTCCCCCTAAATTCAATTTTATATATTCATATTAGTTTGTGGAAAATGGTAAGATAAAATTCAATTCCGGAAGTTGATTTTGCAGGACGTTGGCGTGTTATCTTATCACTGACCACCATTCGGTGTCTGCTTAGTCTGGTCGGTTATGAATCGATCATGGGGTAGGACACCGTAGGAATTCACCGTGGTGGCCATTGTGAGTTGGCTGGAGCGGTAAGAGGGTAAATTTCGGGAAGATCGCCATAATTAAAGGGATAAAATTTGTGTAGATGTTTAGATAAGACGATGTGATTTTTATATTTTTCAAATTCCTGTCGAAATTAAATATATTGAGGGGATCAACTAGGGTTAGGTATAGAAACTAACAAGTAAATCAATGAAATTAATTTTTTTTGTGTATAATTTAAATCATATTCTATAGAGAATAAACAGACAATATTGAATTTAAAAAATAGTTTTAATAAATCAAGTAACGGCCGGAGCATCAGTTATTTTAGTTTTTCGAATTATATTATTATTAGTTAACGACCAATCTTTTCATTAAGCCAAATGCCACAGTATTTAATAACAATTATAAGATCGATGAAGAATTTGATTTGTTGAGAATATTAATTAATTATTATCCCTATTATATTAATTATTAAAATTAAATAAATTTATAATACGAAATTTTTCCCCCATTTAGTTTTCTCTCTTCCAAAAACGCCGTGAAATATTTTCTTTTATCGAAATCATTTGCGAAATCCTCAAAGTTGCCAAGATATGCAGACCGGTTACAAAATCCCAAAAATAACACTGCCAAAACCAGGAAAACCTGTCAATCCAATCTCAAAGATGACAGTTCTCACCACCTAGAATGCCAACAAAGGTATAATAAATTGGCCGCGGAGTACGAACGTACATTAGGTACCTGGTTTGCTCCGGAGACCGTCAAGGCATTGCACCAGCAGATATATCGCTTGACGAGATCTCGCGATGACCTGATCTCCGAAAACCGGGCTCAACGGATTATTATAAATGATCAGAGCGCCGTGTTAATCGCCTCATTCACGGAGGCCGAATTGACCAAGCTAATAGCCGGCCGCGATCTAGCCGTGCAGTTAAACCTCATACTGGCAAACCACATCCCGGAAAAAGGCGAAATCGGCCCAGCCCAAACTCCAAAGATCAGCAAGAAGCATAATCCGAGTAAAAACCGGCGTCGTCGTGAACGACGTCGACCTGAAAGAGCCAACCTGTTGGCAAATGCGGTCAAGGTGCTCGAAGAAGGAGCATTTCGAGTCACCCAACAACACCCAGAGTTTGTCAAATCCGACGAAAAATTTTCTGAACTGGCGAATTCTGTAGAACCCACACCTCGAATCTGTGCCGACGAAACGGACGAACTGCAAATTTGCATGGACATATCTCCAGTCACAACCCCCATATCTATGACCGACGAAAATCGAAGATCATCAACTTCCGTAGGATACTGGACCGACAATTTCGGGGACGAGCTCTGCCACTCGGTTCCCCAAGTCGGATCTAATAAATTAAATCTCGGCCGAAAACGGAAATTCCCAGTCAACATCGATGAATAGAGACATGATTTCGATAGCGATTGATTTTTTTTTGCATTGAATTAACAACAGATTTATGGCTTAATTATATTTTGTTTCTTTTATAAATCTTGTAAATTTCAATAAAAATAGAATTTTGGTAATTATTATTATTATTTCTAGTAATTTTTGACTTTTCTATCTAAATAAGGAATGAATTGATGTTTACAGTCTTGTCTGAGTATAGTATAATGTTAATAGAACCTAATGCTTGAGAGTGGTGTGATTGAAAAGGTTTATTTAACTCAGAGAACTAAAATGGGAATGATTATAATTCTTATTAAGACTAATTTAAATTCTTTGTATGAGGTATTTTAACAGTAAAAGAGTAATTGTAAATGAAAGAAAAGATGTAAGCCTCAAGACGACTTTATTTTTCTATAATGAAATAGAGAATTTTTACTAAAATTATGAACAGCGAATTTAATAATTTAGATAAAATCTCGAATTACCGAATGTTAATTAAGATATAATTTTGCGAATTTAAACAAAGCTTTAGGTTAATAATATTATTTTGCCTTTTTCATAGCAATTCAGGAGATTTACCCCAAAAATTTGGAAAATTAAAGAATGTAGATTAGAAAACTTTAGTAATCAAGATTTTCCTTGCAGGAAATTTCTAAATTATAGTATTTAAAATCTATTAACTAGCTATCTAAAATAATGTTGTCTAAATTAAATTATGAAATGATAAATAGGAAATCAAGTTTCAGATAATTATGCCTCAAACTCTAATTTGTGCTAATATTTAACTGTAAACCTGAAAGATAGTGAGAAAACTTTATCCCGAACGCATACATGAGATCGATAAGAAAGAATGGGAAATGCGAGTATTAATGTCGAGTGAGTCATAGGAGTTAAGTAGACGTAAGTCCTTTTAACTGCAGTCAGGAACCCGAAAGCGAGATTATCACAAGGAGTAGTCTTAGAAATGGGGCTCATCTGATTATGGACTCTCGGCTGCTATATACAGTACCAACATGAGCTAGCTCATGAGTATATAGTGGAAAGGTCAAAGTTGTGGGGTGTCTGGGTGAGATAGCAATTACCATAGAAAAGTCAAGAGTTAGTGAAGTAAATAGATTAAAATAGATGAGCGCATAGTTAAACAAAATTAATTCAGGCATAAGCCTGAAATATAGAGACAAACCAGAGCGGCTTTAAAGGGTTTTACAAACGATTATAGTAATATAAAGCCACAAGTTTTCCCGATTAAAAAGAAATTTTTAAATAACTTACAAATCACCCCGAAATAATCAACAATAAATAAGACAAATAAAGTACTCCACATAAATTCACACAATAGATATTCGAATATAATTAGAAAAAATCACGCATAGTACGAGCACTGCAATGAGTAATATTCAAAAATTTCTTCTCGCATTAGACCTTGAGAATACCCCGAAACCACGATAGAGGAGATTCACTGGAGTAGGTACGGCGAACCACCCAATAGAGAATCGAATGCGGAGCACGATCGAAATGGACCTAAAGATTGATAATTCTACAGCTAACAATACTAAAAATTAAAATTTACCCAGGTAGTCGATAAAATAATTCGAATCCGATCCCACTAATAGTTTACGGGTAGAGTCTTATCTACAGAGTAGTGTCATCCCGGTAAACTAAATAAATGATTGTCAATAAACAAATTTCATTGGAAAATTACCCACTTGGAAATTTAGGAAATTTAGCCAGCGCTGAATAAATCGAAATCGTAAAAACGAATTACCAACCAGTATAATCCGATTGATAGCAAATTGACCTGGCATTTCTCTAAAATACCAATCGATGAGAATTAAACTGCAATCAGTATACAACGTTCCCTAACTTATTCCGAGATGGAAGCACACAGGCATGTGACCTTTGGTAGTAGTATGTGTATTGACAGAAAAATTCGATATTTTTCTGTCCCCGAGACGTACACACCCGCATAGATATAAACAGCAGTTCTACCAGAAAATTCATTCCCCATAATAATGTCAAGAAATCGCGAGCAACCAAAACGAATGAGATCACTATGGAAGAAAAGGCAACGACCAGCAATGGTAAGCTTAACATTTTTACCATTCATATTTTACAAAATCCAAGCCTTAGATTGCTACTCAAGCCATGAACCGAATTTATTTTTTTTTTGTCAATCGCCACAACCCATTACGGAGGATCCATGAGAAATTAACATGTCACAACGACATCTTGAAATTGTCTAACCAACCGACATTAATTATGACCTTGAAAGAAGTCAACCTTTTCAGCTTCTCACGTCGCCTACATAACCTCACTAAGCAGGCCCCCCAAGCTAGAATCTGATGAAATCGATCTTCGCTCTAGCGGAGATATGCGCAGTTCCGTGCAGAGAATAGCGGGATTTCCTCACATCTACCCCACAATTAAAATCTTTGGAGGAAACGAATCCCTCACGAAATCCGTTCATCTGCCACGACTGAACCAGTTTTTATTCAACCCAAATATATCACCAATTAAACCATATTTTTGTATAATTTATCAAACCGGGATGATGGCACGGAGGACGACTTGCAATTGTTAGCAGGAACACAGAAATATTGGTAACCCCATACTGCCGCCATTGTAGTGGATAGTACTTGTTAATTAAAGGCAGTACAATAATCCAGGGAATTTCAGTTAATCGACACCTTCGATAAAATCGTCTTCGAATATACATAAATAAATTCTAAAATAAGATAACGGAGCATATTACAAAATGGACGACGATCCCCTACATTAATCTCAGAAATTACAAATACCTTACAGTTTGGGGAACCACGCAGCTGATCAATTAAAAGGGGGAATTAGATGAAAACGCCATTAGTTGTGCCACCCAACCACTTATTCGACCCGCGTCAACAGGATTAATAATAACAAATCTTTCTAGCAAACAACTTAATCATTACGACCTTTTAGATAACTCGTAGATCAACGCGTCCCGAACCATCGTACGATTTCCCGCACACTCGGCCGCCCAATTCAGGCAGGCGATGTGGGACGCGAGGTTTTCAATATCCCCAGTACGAGAAATCAGATCAGGTCATCAAGGAGATCCAGAGGAAGTCGAACTTCCCTTTATAGCGATAAAGCGGGAGCCCGGCCGTAACCCATCATGGAAAATCCGAGGCCAAGCCGAGTTTCTGTTGGCTCGTCTCAAGGAACCCAAAAAGAAACCAACCGCCAAGTGGAGAAAGCCAGGCAGTACCTGATTCAAGTAAACATGGATATCGCGGCGGGCAAAATACCTAGTACGGATGGGTACACCTTCCGGTACAACGTGTCGTACGAACTACAAGATAAGAAATTACAGGAAAGGATTGCAGAGATGAACGTGGTGATACGGAGAAAGCTTCTTCCCCGAGAACTACCGAATGAAGAGAGATACACTGAGAATCGTCGCGACCACCCATATGCTCGCGAGCGCCCGAGCCAGAGATATAATCAAAGTCGTTCCGAATTTACGCGTCGATGAGTGTAATAGAATAAATATTTAGTAAAAAGTTTTTGTTTTTTTTTATTTTTGATAACCCTTAAGGAAATAAATAAGAGAACGATGCACTGGCCAATGGTAAACCTTGATATAAACCTATAAGCAATAAATTGACAAAAACTGTTAAAAGAACTTAAACTTAATGAGTATTTATCATTGTAGACATGAATACATGCCAAACCTTGCAACGGAAGCTCGACAAGGCCCGTACAGTCAATAAAGGTCTACAACAACAGCTCGTACAGTTAAATAAAGAAATACAGCAGGTCAGAGCGACCTGGATCGACCTGGGTTATCAGAAAATGACCGCGGCACAACGAGGGTGGGCTGAGGAGAAGCAGCTCACCCAATCGCAAAAAAATCAGATACGCGGCCTGGAGGTAGCGTTATCGGCGTGCCAGGAAAGCAACGCGGTAACCTACCCTCTGGTGTTTGCGCCCTCCCAACTGGCCTATAGAGATACAACGGCCGCCACGAAACCTGCAACCATGCCACTCAAACATCGGCCGGGGAAACACGAGTGGGCTAAACGTCGTCCCGCTCAAATGAAAGACTAATAATTCTTTTGATATGATCGTGCACTGTTATTTAATAAATAACCATAATTGACTCTCAAAATTTAGTACGACTTGTGTTAAATCAAAATGGACGAATTCGTATCATAAACGAGTTAGAGAATAAGTTCGATAGCACTAGACACACCAGTGAGGAACCAGGAAAAGAAAGTGCACGTAAACCTTCTAACGGTAGTGCGTTGAACCCATCTTGAGATCGGGCCAGAGTAGTTCCTTCGTGGCGCTCAACTTTGGCGATCTCAAAACCAATGGTCACACTACCAACGTTGTTTACCAACGGGTGACCATTGGGGGCAAAGAAAAAGTTGTATCTGGGGTCAAGGCACACAACCCGTAAACCCCACAGAAGTGACAAAACGGGCACTGCCCCAACGGCGTCCTGCCCATACCCCAAGAAGGTAAAATTTTTAAAAAAAATTTTGTTTTAATGAAGCCCTCCACAAGGGGGGTCAAATTTTTTTTTGTTTAAATGAAGTGAACTTTTTATTTTTTTTAAATGAATAAAAAAATTATTTTTTTAAAAATTTTTGTTTAAAAGAATAAAATTTATTACAACCTTCCCACTTGAAAAGACATTTACACAAACTGGATCATATTTTTGAATTCGTAATGACAGAAATATTTCTGGTTCATATATATACTGTTGGGCAAAAACAAATCCGACATCCGATTAAATCAGAGCGCGCAACATGTAAATGGACGAAAAATCATCAAAAATAGCGTTGGGCTATAAGCCATAATTTAAACAAAATATAATGACTATTTAATGTCATTTAGGAAATTATCAAAATGGCTGCTATAACATGAGCATACACCGCAAGCAGAAAACAAAATAAAATGAAAACACCAATTAAAACAAATTACAAAATAACATAATTAATTAAAACAAATAATTAATAAATTTCGCACAATATTGCATACAGAAAAATAAAGTAGAACACAAAACCGCATATAACCTTGAAAAATAAGGTTAAGAAAATACACAGGCGGAAGTGGCGATCAGAATAAAAGTAACAATCAGCGAAAATAAAAAAAATGTAAATTTAGCGAAATTAATATTAAAAAATTAAGAAAAAGAAATAGAAAAAGAAAAAAATATTAAAATAAATAAAAGCCATTAAAAAGCCATGAAAAAAAAGATTTAAAATTCGCTGATTGGTCGCACCCATGCACGAAAACACTATATATACAGCAGCCATTTTCATAATAAGTTAACTTTACGAACTTTAAAAACTTAAAAAACTGTTCAAACTTTAAACTTTAGAACTTTTCAAATTTTATTCAACCCTTGGACTTTAAGAATCATTTGAATTGTAAGTGGTTTTTCATTGATTATATATGAAAAATATATTTTTATGTTAATTATTTTTGAATTTGATTAATTTTTATCATGGATGACCGCGATACTTTTTAGTATTCGCAACAGGTCCTCCAAAAATCAGTTTTTATATATATTAGTCTGTGGTTAGGTGGTGAAACGATATTCAATTCCAGCAGTTAAATTTGCAGGACGTTGATGTATCATTTTATTATTTACCACCCTTCGGTGTTTGCTTAGACTGGTCGGCTTCGAATCGATCACATAGTAGGACACCGTTGGAATTCATCGTGGCGTCCATGCCTCGTGTGGACGTAGCGGTAAAAGGGTAAAATATAATAATATCACTATAGTTAAAAGGGTAACATTTATGTAAATGTTTAAGTAGGACAATATTTTTTTTATTATTAAAAATTCCTTTCGCAAATAGATGTATTGAGGGGTCCGACTAGGGTTAGGAATAATAACAAAAGAATAGACAACAGAATTTATTTCTACATATGGTAATTTAAATCTTATCCTTTGGAGAAATATAATACATTATTAATTTAAAAATAATTTTAATGAATTGGGTATAATCGGGAGCATAAGTTCTTTTGTTTTTTAAATTATTATAATTATCCGTCAACGACCATTATATTATAGAGCTCTAATTAAGAAAAATACCATATTATTTAACAATAACTTTGATTAATAAAAAATAAAGTTTATTTTGATTTCGGAATATTTACCGCTATATAGTTTCTTTTAAACCCAATGTATAACGTCAATATGGATGGGGACCGAGAAGAGGGATGCAGGTAATGAGTAGCTACCAGATTAGGAATAATTCCAGATTCCGGGCTAAATTCGTAGAAATATTAGCCGATAAATTAGACACCTTAAAATTATTAATTAATTTGAAAATATTATCGTTATTATAATTATTAATATTAGTAAATAAATTCATATTGAGAAATTCTCCCTCTTTTAGTCTCTTCTCTCTTCAGGCAAACGTTGAAAAATAATTTTTCAAGTTAATTCTCAATGTTTCCTCAAAATTATAAAAATGCAATCCGGCTATAAAATCCCGAAGATATCGCCGCCCAAACCGGCTCACTGTACCAAATTCACTACCCAGAATGACAGCCTCTCACACATAACCTGTCAACAAAATTTCGACAAATTATTCGCGGAGCACGAACGTGCATTTGGTACATGGTTCGCTCCAGAAGTCGTAAAAGCCTTACACCAACAGATCCATCGCCTGACAAGATGTCGCGATGATTTGATTTCCAAAAAACCGGGCTCAGAGGATCATCATCAACGATCAGAGCGCCGTGCTAATCGCCTCATTGACGGAGGCCGAATTAACTAAACGGATAGCAAGCCACGATCTGGCCGTACAATTAAATTTAATTCCTCCAACCCATATCCCAGAAAAGAACGAAGTTTGTTCAGCAAAAACTTCGAAGACAAGTTAAAGGCACAACTCCAGAAAAAACTGGCGATGCCGTGAACGTCGTCGAGCTGAGGGAGCCATCATATTAGCGAACGCAGCCAAATTGCTCGAAGAAGCCGCCATTCGGATCGCCGAGCAATTATCGGAATTCGTGAAGCCGGATGAGCAATTGCCCGAATCAGCAAAACTAGTGGAATCAGTGCCTCAAATTAGTGGCAGCAAGGAGGACGAGATAAAAATTCACATGCACGTATCCTCGGCAGAAACAACCCCACTAGTAGTCGAAGAACCTTGAACTTCATCAACTTCTGCCGGATACTGGACTGATGATTTCGGTGACGAGCTCTGTCACTCAGTTCCTCAAGTCGGAACCACTCAAAATGCGGAAATTCCTCATTGATATTGATGAAGATAGTCGAGATTTCGTTGTCGACTTATGCACCTTATTAGACTAACAACCGATTTATGTGTTACTTATATTTCCTTTTCTCAATATTGTAAATTTCATCAAAATTAAATATTCGTAGTTATTCTTGTTTTACTTGTAATTTTGGTTTTTCTTTATAAACAAATACTGAATTAATGTTAACAAGCATCTCCAAGTATGATATGAGGTTAGTGGGAGCCTAATTCCTACAAATAGTGTTGTTAAAAAGGTTTATTCAACTAAGGGAGTTAAATTAGGAAGAATTATAGTTCTCGTTAAATTTATTTTAAGCACTTGTGTGAATTCGTTTGGAAGTAAAAGAGTGATTGTTAGTGAAAGACAAGATATAAACCTTAAGTCAACTTTATTTTTCCTTAAATTAAAAAGAAACATTTTATAAATTTAGAAACAGCTGTTCTAACAGCGAATTTAATAATTTCGATGAATTTTCAAATTATCGCATGATAGTTAAGATAAAAATTTACAAATTTAAACAAAGTTCTAGGTTGATAATATTATTTTGCCTTTTCGTAGTAATTCAGGGGATTTAACCCTAAATTTTGATAATTAAAGAAAGTAGAATTGAAAACCCTTATTAACCAAGATTTTCCCTTTAGGAAATTTCGAAATTATAGTATTTAGAATTATTAATTAGATATTTAAATTAATGTTGTATAGAATGAATTATTAATGATAAATGGGTAATCAAGTTTTAATTATTATGCCTCGAGCAATAATTGAAAGACGATGAGAAAATTCTATCCCAGACACATACATGAGATCGATAATAAAGAATGGGAAAAATGCGAGTATTAATGTTGAGGGAGTCATAGGAGTTAAGTAGACGTAAGTTCTTCTAACAGCAGTCAGGAACTTGAAAGCGAGATTATCACGAAGAGTAGTCTTAGAAATGAGGCTTACCTGCTCGTGGACTCTCGGCTGCTGTATACAGTACCAACATGAGCTTGCTCATGGGTATATAGTGGAAAGGTCAAAATTGTGGGGCGTCTGGGTGAGACAGTATTGACACTAGGAAAGTAAGGATTTAGTGAAGTAAGATAGATTGAAACAAATGAGCGCAGATTTAAACAAAATTAACTCCATAGAATTAGCAAAAGTAGAAGATAAAGCCCATGAACGATAAATCAATCCTTTCACCATATTTCTCTTATACTTAAATTCACAAAAGCTTTTTGGAGAAGTATAAAGACCAGTATCAGTTGGTTTTCTATAAATCTCTGTCTCATACTGTTTATCTTTGCGTTGAATTAACAAATCCAAAAACGCAATTGATAACTTTCTCTCCGTTTCACATGTGAATACAATGTTTTTATGTAAACTGTTCATAAAATGCAAAAACGGTAAAAAGTGTTGATAAATTGGTTGAGTTGTTGATAAAGAATGGATATTCTAAATCATTTTTATTGTTGATGATAAAAGAAACTGTTGATAAATTGATTAAAAATCCTAAGGATCCATGTTGTGGAAAGTCTGAATGTAATTTGTCGGATGGGTGTGAATTGAGTGTTGATCTGGGTGATGGTAAAAATGGATATAAAAAAATTGAGCCTAAATATGTGTTAGTATTGCCGTACTCTGAAGGCTTTACAAATTATAAGAGGAAGTTGGGTAAACTGATAGGAAATTTAGAGTATAAGATCGTCTCTAATTAATTTAAAATATATTTTTAAAAATATTTATTTATTATAAAATTAAATTAATAAAAAAATAATTTGTTTAAATTAAATGTTAATTCATAATATTTTTAGTTGGTTTTGAGTACCTGAAGATGATAGCTGTGCTATCGAAATAAATCGTACGAAAGGTTTTTTATTGGCGTTATCTTTTAATGTTTTCTTTGTTATTCTATAAACAAAATTATAAGTAGTTTTAAAATAGTTTTAAAATGATGTCTGAAAAAGGTAAAATATAAAATATAAAATAATTAATTAATTTCGTTTAGAATATTTAATAAACCTTTTGTTTGATAAACTCGAAGAAATAACCGGTGTAAAAATTAGAGATATGTTGACTCTAGTTGAAGCAATGAGTAAAGAAGATTCATGTTGCGATTCTGAATGTCAGAGTGATTCTGGATGTCAGAGTGATAATACTGAAATTGTTAATGATGGAGAAATTAATACTGAAATTATTGATGATACACTTATTAATGATGAAGAAGAAGATACTACCGAAATTATTAAAGATGAGCCTACCGAATATAAGAATTGTATTGACCATGTTATAGAAAATATTATGATAGAATATTGTGGTGATGAAAAATGTACATGTAATAATCAATAAATTTTTAAAAATGTAGTTTTTTATTAATAATAATAACAAAGAAATATTTATTAAAATCTATGATAAACTGTATTACATAAATATAAAACAGATGCTCCAGTAAATAGTTTTAATAAAAATTTGCAATTTTCGATATAAATATTAGAGCGTTTGGCTTCTGCGGCAACTTGAATAATCGCTGTCCATCCACCGTTTGTTTCTACCCACGGATCAATTTTTGTTTTTATCACCTAAAAATGATAAATTAATAACAATATAAAGTAATTTACCTCTATAGACCATTGGAAATAATTTTCATAGTCAGAGCCAGATTTTAATATCATGTGTTTCATATACATTAATCCTACTATTATTCGCATTCGTTTATTATTTTCATCGAACATGTAACTAAATATTGATTGGAATGACTTCTTTCTCTCTAATGTTGGCAAATTGAGAATTTTTTCATTATCAAATGGAATGTCTTCTACAATTTTCTCGGTACGGTTTACCATGAATTTGATGTTTTTAATGATATCATCTTCTTCTCTATTATTAGAGACCAGCTCATTCAACAAAGTTATAAAAAATTTAGTTTCTGGCATTTTATAAAAATATTTGGAAGTGTAAGCTTATTTATACTATATTCGACCAATCAGAATCATGCAATACTAAGAAAATATGTAAAAATATATAATGGAAATGGCAATGATGATTTGTTGGCACTGTTAACTTCTTTCAATTTGTTGCCACCACTATTAACTGGTTGTTGTAATTTCATTATACGATTGAACTGATCAGTTGTTTTATTAGAATAAAATTTTATACTATATTGAACTTGATTCATCATTTTTTCATTAAGTTTGTGATTTTCTTTCAATTCTAATATTGATTTTCTTAATTCATTTTTGATAGTACCAATGGTCTTATTTAGATATATAATATCATCATATAATTCGTTTTTAGCTCTTTTTAAAGTCTCATATGTATGTTCAAATCGGAACTCTAAATTACTCATTCTTTCAAATAATCTTTTGACTGGAGTTTTCAAATATCTGTGCCTATCTATCATATACAAAATATCCATCAATACTGCTGTATCAGGGCATACACATCTTGTTGAATTTTTACCTTTAACGATTACAACAATTGAGTTGACCATATTAAAAACTAATAATATTATTAAAATTTCTTTAATCATTTTCAAATCTATATAAATTAATATTTATTGTTTATAGCTAAAGATTTGTGTGTGTGTGTCTAAATTAGTATAAAAGTAATTGTTATTTCAATTTTATCATTATAATGGATGTACCAAGCGCAGTTCAAGCTATGAATGAAATTAAACATTATGGTAATTTATTGTTACTATTATTATTATTACTTGTTTTTTAGATGATTATTTTAAAGTTATTAAAGAACGCCTAGAATTCTATTATCCAGAAATACATGAAATCATGGATAAGCCAGCATCAATAATTCCAGACTTGATATTCAATCATACATCAATATGGATATTTACCGTAATCGACGAGTTCCTATGAGATGTCAAGCAAAACAAATTGTCAAAAGATATGGAACCTGAATATCCATGTAGTGATGGATGTCATTGCTGTGCGGTCCGATATCGAAAGTATGTGGAATGGGCTTTGAATAAAGCTCTTCGACAATATTATTATAGTAGAATTATTTCTTTATAATAAAAGTTTTTGTTGTATGTGTTGGTTTTTTATTAAATATTAATAATAATAATAATAATAATAATAATAATATTATAATAATAATAAAAATAATAATATTAATCAAAAAAAATAATAATAATAATAAGTATTAATAATATTAATAAATAATAAACAAAACTTGTAATAAAAAATTAAAACATGTAATAATAATATAAATAATAATAATAATAAAAATAATAATATCAATAAAAAATAATAATAATATTAATAATAATAATAATAATAATAAAAATAATAATAAAATTAATTTACAAAATATATACTACTTATAAAAATAAGTAGTAAATTAAAGTTAAAAAATGTTTAAAAATAATATGATCTTGACCTACTTTTGAATGACCTAGAAAAAATTTGATGAGTCACCCAATGACCTTGACCTACTTTTGAATGACCTTGAAAAATTTATGAGTCATCCAATGACCTTGAATGAGTCATTGTTTTTGTTTAAATGACCTTGAAAATATGATGAGTCATCCAATGACCTTGAATGAGTCTTGGTCTTTGTATCAATGACATTTAAAAAATATGATGATTCATCCAATGACCTTAAGTGAATCATGGTCTTTGTTTCAATGACCTTGAATGAGTCATGGTCTTTGTTTAAATGACCTTGAATGAGTCATGGTCTTTGTTTCAATGACCTTGAAAAAATATGATGAGCCATCCAATGACCTTTAATGAGTCATGATCTTTGTTTCAATGACCTTGAATGAGTCATTGTCTTTGTCTTAAAAATTTTTTGTTCTTTTGGACTTAGAAAATTTTTCTCTCAGCGGGGGGGGTACTGTGCTGGATGTGACGTGCGCTGGATGTGACACATCCTACTACTATATATATATATATCAATTCATTTTCACAGAATTTAACACAAATTTGACAGACACAAATTTAACTTTGGAAAAAGTTTGTAAACTTTTGTGAACCAATTCAAGCGGACAATTATCGACAATTTTTTCCATACGGCGTTCAAGCAATCTCAAGTAAGCTCTACTTGAGCACATGTATGGGAAATATTATTATGTATGTTGACGGTCAACCATTCTGTAACAATGTTATGAAATATATGATTCGAGAAAATGTATGTCGAAATTTTTCTGACCCACAGCCAAAAAATCACCGCAAGTCATTAAAATGCAACATAACTACCGAGATGTGTAAGTGCGATCCATCCGTCAATATCTCGTGCTCGTGAAGGTTCCGGCGTGCGTATCGCAGGAACCCAAACGTCAATACATGCCATTTATAGGTGAAGTGGGAAGATGAGGATTAGTCTTTTGGCTGCTCCTTTGTCATCCAGTTCCCGAAAATTCGACCAAAATCACGTTACTCATCAGCTAAAAATCATCTACACCGAGTAATCCAGTGGGCACTCGTAATATCATAATATCAAAATGTCTAACCCTAAGATCAAATAAGGGAGGTGAATGTGGGAAAGAGCCGAAAATCGTTGCTACGTCGTAAATAAATCATAAAATAAATAATTTTAAAAAAATTGGAACTCCAAATTGAGAGCCTTATTATCGATAATATTCATGTTAAAAATAAATCATAAGATAAATAATTTTAAAAATTGGAACTCTAAATAGAGAGCCTTAATATCGACAATATTCATGTAAAAGAGAAATCATAAAATTGAATAAGCAAAAATAGAGCATAAATTTAAGAATCCAGATACCAATAATGCTAATGTTAAAAATGCATAAGGAAATCAGAAGATAATCGAAATTGAAACCCTTCGTAATGATAGTATTGAAATAAAATAAAGCAATTTGATACGACTAGAATCACTAACCGCAGTAGGACAAAAATATTCAACGATGATACGATTAAAGTAAAACCCTAATAACGCTAACTAGGTTTAGATAAAGCATCATTAGTAAGTACTGTGAGTGTATTGTAATTAGCTAACTGATCCAGCTTCTACGTAATCTATAAACGATTGTTGGGCCAGAACACAAATAGCCTTGAGAATTGTTTAAATTCATCAGTAATACAGCACGAAAACCCAGCACCAAGATAACTTAAAATACAATATACAACACCAACTAAACATTTTAAAATCTGAGAGAATATAAATAAATATAAAATCAAAAAACATAAAAGTAAAATAAAATAAATACAAAATGCATCAAGAACCGCACGAAATCTACATAAAAAATAACATAATAACAAGAAAATTTGACAGTAAAATGACCATTTATAAAAAAGTAAAAATTAATGAATTAAATGAATAAGAATAAAATATTTTTGACTGAATAAATTTAATTAAAAATGTTAAAAATAAATTACCAATTTAAATTAAGAAATTAATAAAATTTTAATTTAGAAAACACAAATAATTTCAAGGTCGAATTTTGTTTAATCGCAATAAAATTAACACGCAAGGTTAAGGCCAAATTATAGGTATATATACTGATGTGTTTTGACAAATTTTCAGTCTTATTTTTCAGAGAAAAATTTTCTAGTAAATCTCGAGTTAGAGTGCATAGCTAGATGAGAGCCGTGCATTCAGCCAATTAACACTGATAAGTGTTTTGACTGAACACGTCAACTCTCAGATGGTGCACGACTCTCAGATAGTGATGAATTAATGATGATTTTATGCCAATTTGTTTGATTGATACTACGAAAATTTATGAAATTTTATTGACAAGATGATTTTTGCCAATTTTTTTGATCGATGCTACGAAAATTTAAGAAATGTTATTGACAAGATGACTTTATGCTAGTTTATTTTTGCCATTGCGAAAATTTGCGAAATGTTATGAACTATCGACAAGATGATTTTCGCCAATTTATGATTGTTACTATGCAAAGGGATGAATTTATGTATGCCAAATAAATATTTTAAAGCCACAATCTTATGCATTGAAACTTTTACTCAACTAATGCGGTAAAACTTATTTATTTATTTCATTTTTTCGGCCCACAGCCAAAACTTATCGCAAGACAGTAAAATAAAACACACTATCAGGCTGTGTAGGAGCAGTTTACCTGCCAATAGCCTGTGCCCGTGAAGGTTCCGGCGTGAATAACGCAGGGCCTAAACGTCAATAATATCCGTCAGGGGAAATTGGGAGGAGGGGAAGTAGTCTTTTGGCTACTCCTCCACCACTCATTTCCTGTAAATTCGACATAAATAATTTAACAACATTCGGCTAAAAATCACTAACACTGAGTAGTCCAGTGAGCACTCATTAACTATGAAATGAACATACATAGATCTTAAGGACAAAGAGAGGGAATGGGTAGCGGGGGAAATTGCGAAATCGTTGCAACAGTTAAAATGAATAGCCACCGGAAAAAGATTAATCCGAACGACTAAAATTATGAAAAATAATGTTTTTAAATAATATTTAAGAATCAAATAAATTATGTGGAATTGAAACGGAAAATATGGGCAGAACGCTGCGCGAATTTTCGGAAATAGTTAAAACATTTATCATAAAAACTGTAAAATAAGGGCGGAACGCTGCTCAAATTTTCCGAATTGATTAAAATAATTATAGAAAATAGTAAAACAAACGTGAAATGTTGTTCGATTGTTAGTATAATATTCTTATAAACTGTAGGATAAGAACGGAACGCTGCTCAAAATTTCCGAATCAATTAAAATACTTATCAAAAATAGCAAAGTAAAAGTAGAATACGGCTCAATAATTGATAGAATATCCGGATAAGACCGTGAAATAAGGGCGGATCGCTGCTCAAATTTTCCGAATAAATTAAAATACTTATCGAAAATAGTAAAATAAAAGTGAAATGCGGCTCAACTGTTGGTATAAGATTATTATGAAACCGTGAAATAAGGGCGGAACGCTGCCAAAATTTTTCGAATTAACAAGAATACTTTATCGAAAACTGTAAAATACGGATAGATTACGGCTAAATCTTTATATAAGAAAAATATCTTATAAAGCAGAGGAATAAGGAAGGATCCCTACTAAAAACTTGATAATAATAATAATAATAATAATAATAATAATAATAATAATAATAATAATAATAATAATAATAATAATAATAATAATAATAATAATAATAATAATAATAATAATAATAATAATAATAATAATAATAATAATTATAATAATGGTTATGATAATAATAACAATAATAATAATAATAATAATAATAATAATAATCTTGGTACTTATAATAATAATGATAATAATTATGATAATAATAACAGTAATAATAATAATAGTAGTAATGATAATAAATATAATGGTAACTATAGTAATAAAAATAATCATAAAGGTAATAATAGTAACAAATAATAAAGGTAATACATATAATAGTATCGATGATAAGGCTAGCAATAATACGTAATAGGGAAAATTGTGGTTATAATAGGAGTAAGAGTAAGAGAGATACTGTGTGAATATTTAGCATAACAAAGGTTGTACAGGCCAAAGAATAATCATCAACACGGTCGACGATAAGAAGGACAATGGGAATAGACGTAATGATAAATGATATGAGAGTATAGGTTCAAATTTGAAAGAGATAGGAGAATAATGGGACCTAAAAATCGAAATCGAGCACAGGCCTTCTATCGGTAGGTCGTTGGACCCAGAGATCGTTCCGTCAATTATAGCATTAGCAATAGCGCTCACTTTTTGCGGACGATCTACCCCACTCGAACACAGTTCCAACGTTGTTTAGCAACGGGTGCCGAGTGGTAAGCGAAAGAATATTTGTATGGGGTTGTCTGGGTAACAACCATATAGTTTCAAAATATCAACACCCAGAAACCCACCATTTTTAATGATATATTAATAAATTGTATATAATTATGTCCGGTTATTTTATAATCATAAAAATTATTCTTATAATTTTAATAATATATTAATCAATTTTATATAATTATTTTTTCGGGTTAATTCCAGAAAATTTTCAAATAAAAACTCATAGTAAATTTTCGGGTTGGGTATCGTCGGCATACATTTCAGGCGATCCGGAGAACAAGTAAACCTCTCGTTCGGTCTATAACGTTATCATATCATGGCAATTAAGTATTTTTCAAATGAGCGATCTCCCGATTTTAATGCAGCGGTTAAAGAAAATAATTACATTAACGTATATATAAAGTACTATTTTACCTTATGTTTATAATGTTAAAGGAAAAATAAAAACCAAATTTAACATATCTTTACTATAAAGAAATAATCTACCTCAAAAAATTCCCATATAATCATTCATTAAACAAATAGAAATTCTAACAAAATCGATATAAAGGAAAAGAAAAACTCGCTGATCCAAGAGATTCGAATCCAAAGATATTCCAAGATTTAAATCCGATAGACTCAATGTTGAGTAAGTAAAATAGAATAAATAAAATTCCTTTTGTTGTTCGTCTAGCGATTTGTAAAGAATTTTATCTAAATAATTAAAAATATTAATATTATTTTTACTAAGTTTAATTACTAATGATACATTAAATTGCAAAAAAATTAAAAGCTTACCTGCTTACACTTATACTTCTTCATCCAAAAATTCCCAGTCTAATTGAAGCGAGTCTTGTACAGGAACACCAAGAATTTGGATTGAATGGCTTGATTGAACGGAAAAATTGAAATCATGCGAAATTAAAAATAAAAATTTTCATAACAAAAAAATCAATAAAAATTGACTTAAATAAATCTTCCTTCTCACCAAGTAGTGGTGCAAAAATTTAACAAATTTCTGCTGAAATCTAAAAATAGAAATTAATAAATTCCTCGACTTCGACAAATAGGAATTTTACTGTATTTTAAGATGGTAAAGGGATCGGATTACGAGGTTCGATTTCAATATAGCCTCTAATTAAAAGTAAAAATTTCTATAAACAACACTTTAAAACAAAATATAGCAATCAAGGAGTCGATATTATTTCAATTAATAACAGAGGGATCTATAATTAAAATGACCATGAATACCTTCTATGGTAGCTCGTGAACCCAAAGGTTTTCTAGAGTATTAGCAGTCATGGTAGTATGGCTCACCTTTTACTAGAAACCGCCCATTGGGATACATTTCCAACTTCATTTTGACGGGTATGCAATAGTTGTATCTGGTAGAAATTCCTTGTAAGTACCTCGAAAATCCTATATCTATTACCCATCAGGTGCCAAGCAATACATTTAACATTACGTGATAATTTTTATAAATTTTCCGATATCAAATGTTACTGTAATTGATTGAATTTGTAAATCATGTATCTTATATTTTAAATCACCTAATTTAAGAGGTTGCTTACAACCCATGATGCGACATTTACTCGATTTGAAAAATATAATTGGAAATTTTGAGGTTTTCTCAATGGAAATTTCATGTTTTTTACAAAACATTTGCCTTTATAGTTTATATTTCTTAACATTAATGAATGAAATAAAATTTAAATTATACATATTTGTGTTAATTAAAACAAATATAAACAATTATATTATTAAAATTCATTTAATTAAAATGGAAATAAGAAATGACGCTTTTATCAAATTATAGGTCTTTGTGGTACTGGAAGAACTTTATTTTTTTGTAACCTATTACAGTCAAATATGTTTAAATCAAAATTTAATAAAATATATTGGCATAAGGGAACTGACTATGAGCATGGTATGACTCAAGATCAGTTTTGTAAATTAAAAATGAATATAATCAAGGGATTTGATAAAAATTGGTCATCTAGATTACGCAAAAGTGATGTTATTATTATCGATGATTTATATCAGGAAGCAAATAAAGAAAAAGATTTTAATAATTTATTTACAAAAATCAGTAGACATTGGAATAACGGTAATTTTTATAACTCAAAATTTGTTTCATCAAGATGGAAGTCATCGAACACGTAATCTGAACGTAAAATACTTGATTATATTCAAAAACCCTAGAGATGCAACAATTATTGATTTTCTCGCAAGACAAGCGTATCCTAACGATATAAGGTTTTTAATTAATTCGTTCCAAGGTGCGACAAAGATACCCCATGGATTTTTATTCTTTGATTTTACTCAACAATGTCCTGATGATTTACGTATTAGAACAGATATTTTCAATGAAAATGGTGTTACGATTTATAAACAAAAATGAAATCAGGTAATAATTAAAATTTCATTTAATAAAGTAATAGTTCAACACAAAAAAGTAAATAAGAAAGATACGTAGAAAATAGATATAAAGAAAAACAATATAAAGGAAAAATATACAAAGAAAAGAAAGGCTAGACCTAATGTAAAACTTTCAAATAATAGTAAAAAATCAATAAAAAATCAAAGTTGGATTAAATTATAAACAAACTGCCCATTTAAAATTCATTGAAAATGAAACTAGAACGTAGCTTACCATATTTTAACGCCTTGTTAAAGGCTCCAAATAATGAAAGAATGAATATATTACAAGCTTTTCCTTCATTTATTATTGATGATTTACTTGAAGTTATAGTTATAAATATAAATATTAGTAATACTAAAAAGCTTGTATTGCAAAGACATAAAAGATCACTTTTATCATTAGTTAACACAAAAAATCAAAAATTATGAGAAAAAATTATATAAACAACAGGGTGAATTTTTAGAAACATTAATTCCAATTGTACTATCGGCGATAAGTGCAATTTCGTCATTAAATTCATCTTAAAAATATTTAATTAAATCGAATATAATGGGCGCCAAGAATTCATTACCGGATAAACATAATTTAGATTTAAATATATTAACAGCATGTTGTAATAATGAAGCAAACAATGACAAAAAAGGGGAAATCAAAGAAATTTTTGGAGAAAAATCTCAAAACAATATGGACGAACCTGAAAGATCCAGATGGTTTTGGTGGAATAAGAAAACTTGCATAAAGAGTAATTATTTCAAAAAAACTCAAAATTGGTTATCTAATCAATTAGCATGTAGCCTTAATAAACCAATGTTAAAAAGATTTCCCACGAGGTCTTATAAAACATTTGGTTAAAATAATTTATGCAAATGGATTTGATTGAAATGATTTCATTTTCAAAAATCAATAAAAGATACACATATATTTTGACTTGTATTGATTTATTTAGTAGATATTTCCGTGCTATACCAACTAAAACTAAATCAGTTAATGAAATGGCTGTTACCATAAAAGCCTTATTTGATGACGGAAAGCCTCGTAATTTACAAACGGATTTGGGTAGATAATTAAAGTAAGTTAATTAAAATAAATATAATATTTAGGTAAAGAGTTTAATAATAGTAAAGTAAAAGAAATTATCAAAGGAATTAATAATTATTCAGTATTTTCCCAATATAAAGCAGCACACGTTGAAAGATTTAATCGAACTTGAAGAGATCGTTTGAAAAGATATTTTGTTGATCGGGGTGATAAAACTTGGATAAATGTTTTGTCGAAAATAATTTACAGTTACAATTATTCACCCCATAAAGGAATAAATGGATGAAACCTGTTGATGTTTATTCAACAAATAATATTGATAAATGGATAACTCGACAAGAAAATTCACAAACAAAAAAGCCAAAATATAAAGTAGGAGACCATGTTAGAATAAGTAAAATTAGTGCTTCTCCTTTCATAATGAATTTTGATAATAATTGGAGTGACAAAGTCTTAGTATTGATTTTTATCTTTATACAATAGTATTACTGTGATCAATCCTAATGTAATTGCTAATTTAAGAACAACGACTTATTGAGATTCTCCGTTTTAATATAGTTTTTATCGTTAAAATCAATAGTATCTATTGTTGGCGATTTGACTCTTAAATTTATTATTAATACCATATTTTACTACTTCTTTTACCCTAGCAATAATATTATTCGTTTTATCATCATACTACGAAGTTCATTATTTTTATAACTTTGATTATTTGTGTTATTACTATTATTATTATAATTATTATTATTATTAAATTTTATTATTATTGTTGGGCCAGAACACAAACGGCCTTGTGAATGTTTGAATGAATCGGTAACACACATGCAAATATGGCATGCAGATTTAAACTCAAACCTATTAAAACACCAAGTAACCCTACCAAAATGCGAGAAAAGGAACAATTAAATATAAAATTATAAAACACAAAAATAAATTAAAAATAATAACAAAGTGCAACAAGATCCGCACGAAATAAACATAAACATAACATGAAAACCTAACAATTTGACCGAAATTTGACAATTTAAAAAAAAATGCGAAATTTCATGAAAATGAAATAAAAATCAAATAATTTGAATTAGAAATAATTCAAATTCAAAATTCAAAAGAAAAATTGTCAAATTATATGACAAAATAATAAAAATAAAGATTAGAATATACCAGAAAATCACAAGGTCAAATTTTGTTTTACTGAATCAAAAAGAACACGCAAGGTTAGGGTCGTACAATAGGTATTTTTACCGATTCATTTTTACACAATTTTAATCGGTTTTTAACCAGAATCAGTTTTCATAAACTTGAAAGCAGTTTTGAGTCATCGTCTAACCAGTTTACCAGTAAAGATCTCTAAATTGATGTCAGTGAGAGATTGTTCGATGTACTCTCTCCACGTCGTATCCTCGCAACCTCGAATGAGCTCTGCTTGGATTTCGGCGTGGGGAAGAGGGATGTTATGATATGATGTGTACGAAATTTATGAACCATTATGCTGTATTATAATGCAAATATAGTTTTAAAAAATGAACACACAATTTTTCCGTCAATGCTTTTTTAAAAAATTTTTCCGCCCCACAGCCGATACATACTGCAAGTTATTAAAATCGAACACACTATCGTAAATCATGTAAGTGCGTGTATTATCGCCAATGATTTCGTGCCCGTGAAGGTTCCGGCGTGATGAACGCAGGAGCTGAAACGTCAATATTATTCCGTATAGGGGAAAAGGGTGAAGGGGGAATAGTCTTTTGGCTGTTTCGTCGGCACTCGTTTCCTATAAACTCGACCTAAAATTAGTTCTCACATACGGCTCAAAATTTCAGACATCGAGTAGTCCAGTGGGCACTCACTAACTATAATATAAACACAGATGCGCCTAGGATCAATTTAGGGAAGGTGACGGGATTCTTAATGATAAAATCGTTGCTATGCTAAGTTCTAAACTATTTTCTATAAAAAGTATGATGGAATTTACTAATGAAACTAAAATATTAGGCAAGAAAAAAAATTCCTTTTAAAGGCCATTAAAGAACTAGTTAAATAAACTAGAAGTATTATTAAAAATTTTTCGCTAATAGTTATCAACTGAAAGGCAATACGAAACCCGTTTAACCACTGTTGAATTAAAGCGCTATAACGAATTTTCTATCGGTTATCGACCTAAAGAACTACGATAAATCAAAGAGACTACTACTAAAGTATTTAGCAGATCTGAAGAAATTATTTGGGAAATTTTCCACCAAACTAATATTATAATTAGAATAGGCGGTTTGCTTGTCTCTAAATTTGTAATGAGTTGCCCAAAAATCCACCCGACATGTTGCATGTGAATATTTAACCAAAAAATCATAGAGCTCTTGAAGAAACCATAGGCATAAAAGTACCAAAATTTCACAACGGATACCCAAATTAACCAGTTAGTATAACGAGCGAATAAAAAGTTAGGTCAATCCAATTAACCAGTACAGATTTATTAAACCGAATTTACCCCAAAAAATCAACAATCATCTAATAAAATAGAGTAACTCATGAATTATATTGCCAGCAACATATAAACCGAGCGGGAGGTCAACTAGGACTTCTTTTCATACGAAATTTCACAATAAAAATCGGCCACCCGAATCAAATGACAATGAAGATGCACGCACAAGACAATTTAATTAATAAAGCAAAATTCCAACGACACAAATAGATATCCATAAACATGTACTAATGGCATAATCCATCAATATACGACTAAATTGGTAATTCCGCCTGGGAGTTGCGTCGCCAATGAGCATAGAGGAGAATAGGTAGCCTTCAACCAACATAACCGATACCATGCCAAACAAATGAACTCCGAGTAGATGTTGAACTATATTGAGGTGCCTACAAACTGTAACATTTGGCATGGATTGAATCCGCTCTGAGTAAGAATAACTAGGTCATGATATAATACCATAAATAAACCTTGCCATTCCACTGTAAGATTATTTCTGATAGTACACCCAAAGCATCTGAAGTCGATTCACCGAAAATCGCTTGTGAAAAATTTCCACCGAGATAAATAACAGTCGAGAAATCGTAGAGATAAATATCGACTTCAATTGAATGTGACCTTAAAATAAATCTACGAGAAAATCATCTAAATGTAATTTTCGTAAATATTACTAGGCATAGTTGATCAGTGTCGCACACACCAACTCCTTGAAGTAAAAATTAAGCGAAAAGGGCATTTGCACCCATACTAGAACATCGATGACAAGCTTACTAATACAGTCGGTGTGTAGGCCAATAGGTGATCTAGAATGTGTGCACGAACCAAAGGAACACACCAGCCATATAAATAGCATTGCGACGGCCAACGATTCATCTTTAAACTAAATTTCAAGATGTCCCGAAAACCGGAGCAAATCAACCATAGCCGCCGAGACCACGAGGAGTCCGGCGTCGCAGGAACCAACCGACAATCCCGAACGGGTAATTATTCTAACTTTAGTTGATTTTTGTATACACCTTTCCGAGTCCTAGTATACATACGACCCAACAAAGGAACTTGCTTAGATGTAGACACTGCTGGCTTCGTTAAAATACGGCGACGAATTCCGATCAACTTAATAAATACTAATAAAACTTTCAAGTTTCGTGTATGCATCGTATACCTGAATAAACTACCAATACGAGAAACGAAATACATCGCAAACCCGCCAATCAACCAGTCATTAAATGCCAACCATGCCCAAATCTCACCTTTAAGGAGCACGCTAAAGAAAAAATGCATTTCATTGATAAAGGTTGAGAATTTTTTGTTCCTTTTCCAGTGGATCCTCAGTAAAACTAAAACGTAATGATCTGGGCTTGGGATTCGATGAGTAATTTTTCCCCCTTTTTTGAGGTTCGACGAGGAAGAGGAAAGACGATGAAAGTAATTACTGTTATATCGTAACGACTTTACGGAGCCGGCAACAAATGATAAATGTTAAGTCATTAATATTTTGTGGATTTATTAGCTTTAATAAATAAATAAAATTTTGTATAATGATTCATGTAGTCGCATAAATGTAAATTTAATGACACCAGTATCAACTGATAGCCATTAACACCAAGTTGACTGGAACAATAGGTAAACTGGGTTACTAACCCTAGTATAACAATGAACATAGTGATGGGTTACAGGGTTTCAAATCTTGCTTATCTTTATGGTTACCCTGGCAACGCCATACAAAATGATACTAATCGCCACTTGCACCCGTTGCTAGGCAACGTTGGTAATGTGTTCAAGCGGTGGATTGCCCGCAAAAATTGAGTATTATCGCTAGTACTGTAATTGCTCGGACAACCCTCGGGTTCACGAGCTGTCGATAGAAGACCTATGCTCGCTTAGCTCTGTTCCTGTGGAAGTAATTTCATGATCGAATGTGGAGAGATGACTTAAAGTTGCGACGCGAGTACTCATAATAACATCTACGTGTAAGTGCCCTTAGGAAATACTTTAACTATAGGTTCGACTATTTTATTTAAATAGACAGAAATATGAATTATCAAAAGTTAATGGGATGGTTTTGATTGTTGAGCAGCTCGGCGTCGAGCACATTCTTTGCGTCCCGGTTGACGATTTATTGGTTGAGTTGAGGATTGATCTACTGGTTGAGGATTCTTCTGCACCATCTGGGACGGGGCGAATACGAGCGGGTAGGTGACCGCTTCCCCCTCCCGACAAACGGCTAGGGCTACTTCTAATCCTCGTATCTGGGTGCGCAGGCTCTGATTGAGCTGTCGCTCTTCAGCCCAATCTTTCTGTGCTGCAGATATTCGGTGATATAACATTTTGACTCTTTTCGGGTCCGACCAAGTCGCTTTGATCTGTTGGACCTCTCTTGTCAACTGGAGTATTTGATGGAGGAGATCCGCATTTGTGTTCCGTGCGCGATCTAATTCCGCTTGCAAAATTTGACTAGTGGCCATAACTATAATGGATAAGTTCGTTAAATTTAACGCTAATAATTTATATAATTTAATTTTATCATTATCGTAAACATATCGATTGAAACGAATATTCTTAAACAAATGATCAAACGCAAAGACAGGGTAAAGAACATTTCTTTTTCAATAACAACAAAAAAAAATCAAACTAGTTCGTATTAATTGTTAGTGTCTTTGAGATCTCTATTTTTCAGGAAACGACTTCTTTCGGCTCTTTCTCGGAGGAACCACAGGGTATGGGCGTCGGGTATCGCGGACTGGACTAGGTGGGTAGGCTTCTGCGATTCGCCCGGCGAGGATGTCATCTTCTACGTTGGCGAGATACATCCTCGCCTTGACCACCTGTAGGTCCACTTGCTCCTGCACCCGTTCCCATTGGGTGAGGAGATCTCGCGCGTTCATATACGTCTCCGCCGCCGGGTATTGTTGTCCGGCGAGTCCGCATGGGTCACTGTTTACGGCCACTGCTGTTGAATCTTATTGAATATTTCTGTTTTTGGGTGTGATTCCTTCCGGCATTGTTCGTCGGGCATTCGGGTATCGGTCCATTCGATCGGCATATTCTAAAAACACACCAAAATCAGTTATTGACATATGGGGATGAAAAACAGTTCATTTAAATATTTCGCTTAGATTATATACTAAACTCACTAGCGACCAGGTTGTTATTATCATTGGGTCTATCACCAGCTAAACTTATCGAATGCTAATTATCCGTACCATCTTTCGCGGATTTAATGGGTTGTGCGTCTCAAAGCTATTTAGTCTACCACGCTTTCATCAAGGCACTTCTATTTTAGTGGTTGCCCTAATTGTGAGACGTTGGGAAATTCTACTGCTATATTAACGAGTGAGTCTGTACTTACAAATCTACCGGGTGTTAATGTTCGTCAAGTCAGAGTTTGTCGCGCGTATGGTGGTGCTATTTATTAGAATTCATTTAAAAGTTATTGAATGCCTAGTGTTGGTTAATATTGTAACCGTCAATTTTACTTTTAATAGGTATAAGGCTTATCATTTCTCGGGGTGCGTTTAATACTTGTTCAATACATAATATCAGTTAAAATTGTTTCAAGATTTGTTACATTCCACGAGTCGACGTTGCACGCGATAATTTATAGATTTACCAACTTACGATATAGATAGGCGTTACAGGGACTTTAGCGTGCCTATATCCGTAGTGGTGTTTATTGATTTGTATTTACAAGTTGTACGGCATCAACAACAAGGCCTTTGGTAAGATTTACCTTAACTTGGGCTTCCGTTTCTACACCCGGTGTGTTTCGAAATGTGCCGCAATACTTAACTGACCTTCGCCCTAGATTATCTCACCAGCGTGGGCGTCTACATCCGTTATCTAATGCGAATGCGTTAGTAAATGACATTTGATCTGTTTATCCGGTACGTCTAATGTCGACGGAAATTTCTAATTCTCGGATTGTATTAGTTTACTAAAATTTGGACTTACAATTTCCGGTCGACTTGTTTACTATTTCGGATAACTTTGGCTCTTAGTTAACTACTTTCTGATATTACATCGTGGCATCTACTATGGTCGTGCGCGGCGATGAGGCAATTTCGGGATGTGCCAGGTACGTCTGTTATTCATATTTAAACATTTTATTGCTTAATTTTAGGGAACCAGTGTCTTTAATCTCCTTATGGTATTCCGAGATTAATAAATTGTTTTCAAAGAAGACTTATCTGTTGAATGCATATTAACGTTTCGTTTCGAATTCGTATTGGGCTTTTATTATATTGTTACGTCATTTTTCGCCTACGAATATAATGTGGATTGTATTTGGAATTATATAAGTATTTGAATGATGCAGGATTTTATGAATTTTTCGGGTGGAAGATATTATCATGATCAGGTTCTTAGTAAATTTTGATAATATTATACTACTATTTTCCCTTATGTCAACGATTCTTATGAATTTCGTGTTGATCGGTTTGCTACATTAATTCCTTTTAAGCGATTTATTTATTTGGTTTACTTTTGAATGACTTATTTTATTCTATCCTTATACTCTTCGTGAATTTAGCTTCCATCAATAAATTATGTTTAAATTGAATTTTATTTCAAATCAATGGATTTTTGTTAGTTTTATTCAATAATTACTTTTTTGTTATTAAATTAAATTACATTAATTGAATCAACGAATTGCTTAATTTTTTATCCATAGTTGCCTTACTTTTAGAAAATGAATTACCTTATGTTAAATCAGAGGATTAGTTTATTTTAATCCATAACTACTTTACTCAATAAATGTGATGGTTTTCTACTAATTTACCAGCAATTTCAATTAATTTGTTTCAGATACGATTTTAAATTTACTTTTAGTAATAAATTTTATTTATGCATTTAATTTACTCTTAGCAATGCGTTTATGTAATTTGTCTCAAAACATTAAGTTAATCTACTTTTAGAAATAAGTTTATTGTTTTAATTTGCTTTTAGAAATAAGTTTTATTAATTTAATTTACTTTTAGAAATGAGATTTAATAATTTAAACGATTTATTAGTTTAAGTTGCCTTTAGGGATACGTTTATCTAATACAATTACACCATTTAATTTAATGTTAATAATAACTTTTAGCTAACTTATTCCAAAATATTAGTTTAATTTACTTCTAGCAATAAGTTTCATCTCACTTATTTCAAACTATGAATTTAATTTATGTTTAGTAATAAGTTTTATCTAATTTATATGAATTTAATTTACTTTTAGCAATAAGTCTAATGATTTCAAAACATTAACACGGAATCAGTTATATCAACGATTTTCAATTTAATCTATCCCCGTACCCTTTCCCTTTAATAGACCTTAGGCGCATTTTGTGTTTATATTATATTTACTGAGTGCCCACTGGACTACTCGGTGTGATGATTTTGAGCCGTGTGTAATAGAATTTTAGGTCGATTTTACAGAAATGAGAAACGAGGAAGGAGTCGGAGACTTCTTCCTTATTTCTCGCTTCAGCTATAGGGATAATATTGACGTTACGACCCCTGCGTTTCTCAACACTGAGTCTTCACGGGTACATATCATTGGCGATCTTCCACGCACTTACATGCATCTGTACTATGTAGATTTTGCTTTCTTGCGTTATTTATTGGCTGTGGGCCGGAAAAATTTCGACAGTTTAATTTATGAAAAACATATATAAAACAATTTATGAATATCAATAATATTTATTAATTAACAAAAATGAACATAGTTACCCTTCATTGCCAATCCATAAAAATCGCATAAATTTGCATATCATAAAATAAAACAAAAATACCTCTCTCCCCACGCCGACGTCCAAGCAGAGCTCTACTGAGTTGCAAGGATGTGACGTGGAAAGAGGGTTCCAACATAAATATTTCTCACCTAAAAGTAAGATTGAAAAGACTTCAAAATAATTTCAAAATGAAAATATGGTTTTTACAAACGAATTCAAAATAGTTTGAAAAATGGTTTTATAATTAGTTAGTTAAATGTGAAAATGGATCAGTATTCACACCTATTTTTCTCGCATGTTAAATTTGATGCAGCAAAACAAAATTCGACCCTGCCATCCTCCAGCAAACTTCACTCTTCAATTCCATTATTTTCTGATCCATTTTTACAATTCTTCGTTTAGAATCTTCATTGAACCATTACCAACTCAAATTCTTCGATTCAAGTTTCACTTTCACGAACCTCTACCAATTCTTTCAATTCTGTCGAATTTGCCGTGTCCCCCTGCCATGTCCGTGCTGGTATCGTGCGAATCCTGGTGCGCTCCGCCATTATTTCAATTCATTCTCATGTCCATTATTCTACTTTTAATTCCCCTTTTTTTTCACATTTTACAGGGTTCAATTGATGTCTAATAGGTTTATTCAAATTTGCATGTTATCCCTGCGTGTGTGTCACTGATCCACCAAAACACCCCCCAAGGCCGTTCACGTTCCGGCCCAACAATAGTCGCCCAGAATCGTGAAGTTAATGACTTTAGCTGATTATAAAAAGACGTCGACAACCTATAACGCAGTACTAAGATATCTACTTAGAAATATGACAGTCAGCTTAACACTCAATCTACTATGTCATTGCTAGTTATAAGTAAACTACACTCCGAGAGACACCGCCGTTTACCTGCGAAATACCGATATCAGATTGTTTCCCCAAAGCTAAAAGTTTAGTAAATGAATAATAAGGGTAAATAGGTTAGTCGGAATAAAGTTACCCAAGGTTGGTTAATCCCAAGTAAATTTCGATGGATAAATATCTTAGTTTATATTTTAAATAAATAACTTTTAATCAGATTTTAGGTCATATTTTAGATAAAAAACTTTTAATCAGTTTTTAGTTTATACTTTAAATAAATAACTTTAAACCGGGTTTTAGCTGATATTTTAAATAAAGAACTTTAATCAGGTTTCAACGAACATTTTAGATAACTAACTCTTAATCATGTTTCAATTAATATTTTAAATAACTAATTTTGCTCATGTTTCAAGTAATATTTTTAGATAATTAGCTAGTAATCAGGTTTCAATTAATACTTTAAATAACTAACTTATAATCATATTTCAAATAATCCTTTATCTCCGTTTATATAAATAGGACTATAAAAACAAATAGATAAATTATGAATATATATTTAGAATTTCCCCCTGTAAGTTTAAATTTTCTCAAAGGTTAGCCAAACGAATAAATGGGGTTAAAAACGTGACTTGGCTGGATAATCATCCCTTGCAATCGAATAAAATGATTCAAGTACTTTATAGAAATTCTCGAAATTCGTGACGGGAAGTTTTATCCACCGATTACCAAGATGTATGGATACCGCCTTAGTAGGTTTTCTCATTATTGAATAAGGGATGTACCTCGTAGAACCCATGAACTGACTCTACCCGCATGACCCTACCCTAAATCAACCACTCCGACCTTCGTGTGACCACCAACTTTATCGCTTATATTTAAGTAACGATATTGTACCCGGTAATAGATTATTTGTTAATTCCAGAGGACTCGTGGATTGACGCGTCCCGGGTCACACTTCGTTTTCTTGCGCATTCAGCTGCACGGTGCCGGCAGGCGATGTGGGACGCGGGATTCTCAATCTCACCGGTTAGAGAATTCCGCGGAGAAGATCGACAACCTGGGGAAGACTTGGATCTGCCTTACGTGGCTATTAAACAGGAACCCGGCAGAAATCCGGCGAGGGAAATAAGAGGCCAGGCGGAGCACCTCCTCGCCCGCTTGGAGGAACACCAAAAACAAACGGCGCGGCAGATCCAAAAGGAGCAACAGCACTTGGATGAGATTAATCGAGATATCGCGGCCGGATTTATCCCGAGTACGGACGGGTACACCCCGCCGTACAACACGTCGTTCAATTTGAACGACCCCAGAGTAAATCGGCCGATGGGCGCCATCAATGTAGTAGTCCCGCGCAAATTATGGACCGGAAGAGGAGGGCGTACGAACGAAGAACCGAACGTCCATCGCGAGCACCCATATGCTCGAGGGCCGTCACGAGCCCACTACGATCGGCATCAGTGAACAATTAAGCCTGTTACTATGATTATTTCGTATGTGCATCCAAATAAATATTTAGTTATCTTGTTTCTTATTGTAGTGTTATGAATAAATGACTTAACAAAAACGAGCAGTCTTAATTATAATCTGACGCAATAAGACATAAGTCCCGTTATAAATCTAAGTACCTCCTTTTACTGACGAAATTAATTTTCCTTTATTGTAGAAATGAATTCCCACAATATCCTACAGCACGAATTAGCCAAGGCCCAGTGATCACCAAAGATCTCCACCGACAAATCCTGCAACTGACGGCCGAGGTTCAGCTAACAAAAAGCACTTGGATGGAACCGAACAAGGCCAAGCACCTATACCAGAAACTAACATCCATGCAAAAGGGTTGGGCTGATGAGAGACAGCTCAACCAAAGCTTGAAGACACAAATCAAGGGTCTAAAGGTGGCGCTGTCTGCGAGTCAAAAATAGGCAGCCGTGACCTACCCCCTGGTTTTTGTCCCGGCTCAATTAGCTTATCGTGACGCTAATTCTACTACGAAGTCTGCAGACAAGCCAACTAAACACCGCCCGGGTAGAGCTGAACGGGCCAAAAGACGAGCCGCCCGAATAAAAGACTCAAAGACGTGAATTTTGTGTTAAATGTTTCTTACCTATTGAGTAAAAGTTTGTGCATGTCGTATTTGAATAATAAATGTTTCTGGGTGTTAACAATTCGAAATTATATAGTCAGGCAATGAAGTTACTCAGTCAGCCAGTCGTAATCACGGTTACAATTACCTCTCATCGAGAGGGGACGAAAATGACAAATCGCACATAGACCTTCTAATGGTAGTGCGTTGGACCCAGTTTGAGGTCGGGCCAGAGCAGTTCCCGCATGGCGCTCACCTTTGGCGACTCAAAACCCATGGTTACATTACCAACGTTGCCTAGCAACGGGTAACCACTGGGAATAAGAAATTAACTTTCATCTGGGGTCAAGGTTGTCAAAGACCATAACCCCACATTATTATTGTCATTATTATTATTATTATTATTATTATTATTATTATTATTATTATTATTATTATTATTATTATTATTATTATTATTATTATTATTATTATTGTGGGGTTAGTGGTGTGGATGACCTTCACCCCAAACATACAAAATAGTTTTTGCTCCCGCCAATGGTTACCCGTTGCTAGGCAACGTTGGTAATGTAACCACTGGTCACAGGACGTCCAAAGGTGAGTTCCGATATCAGAACTGCTAAGGGTTAGTCCTATGTCGGGTTCAGCGGACTGCCGTTAGAAGGCCTATGTCCGTCTTCTATTTCAGGTCCCTTTATCACTTTCTATTTAATACTTTTCTTTTCTATATTATTTACAAATAGTAACATAATAAACTAAACGATTTTTATTTAATATCAAACAAATCAAATTATCATCAGACGTTGAGTTTATTATCTCATTTGGCCACTCCTTGGGTGCGTCTTCGCAACCGCTCTGTTCGACCTGGTCGAGCGTGTGATCTAGGCTTCTTGTTAGTTGATTGGGCTCTGTCTTGGTCGCGATAGGCTAATTTTGCCGGAGCAAATACCAGAGGGTAAGTCACTGCACTTCCCTCCTGGCACGCCGACAAGGTGACTTCCAGTCCTTTGATTTGTGTTTGCTGCGCCTGGTTCAACACTCTTTCCTCTTTCCAGCCCTGTTGTGCGGCAGTGAGGCGCTGGTACAATGCTTTCATTTTTCCGGGTTCGGCCCAAGTGGCTTTCAGCTGTTGTATCTCTCGACTCTGTTGTAGGAGTTGTCGGTGCAGGTGCTGATTTTCTCGTCTAAGTTCTTTCAGCTCTTGGTGCAATATTCTCGTGGCTTTCATTTCTGATTGTCCCTCTTCACTAGGCATCCGAGCATCGTTCCTCGAGATCCGATCTCGTAAAGTGTCTCGAGTTCGAACGCGTCCACTATCGGTATTAGTTGATTGGTGATTCGTCGAAGTTTATGCGGTATGAGATGCGAGTTTCTACTACTTTCTTTTATATTCGTAAGTTATTTGCGAGGGCGTGGTGGGGTGAGTGAACTGACATTTAATTTATTCTTTCTCGCAGTTAAACGTTCTTACAATTTTTATAAGTTATTTATTGTTTATTATTTGATGTCGACTATTATTTATTATTCGTTCAGGTCGGCGGTGAAAGTCCATTGTTATTGATCGCTTCATCGTCTTTGCTATTATGATCTTATGTGATTAACGTCATCGACCTGTCATTCGCGTCGGATTTTAGATGATTTATTCTGCTGTAAACTCAGACTATGACCTGTCTGTAGTTTATTTAGTATAATAACAATCGAATTGTTCTCTATTGACTCCATGGATTAATATGTGTTTAATCTCATTATTACTTCGATGGATGGAATTTTAGGACGTTCTCTATCTGGATTGTTGCTCTTATTCGACGTCGGTGTATCAAAGAAGACACTCTATTGCAAGTTACTCCGGAATACTGTTATTTCTGAAAACATGTTCAATGGTACGTGCTGGTCAGGGGGAAACTGCTGAGTGGAATATTCGATGACAGCTATTCGATGAAGAGAATACCGAGGTTGGGGAAGAGTCTAAATCTCTACTCTGATGTTTAGTTGGGTTGTGATATTGAACTATGGGGTTTGCTTTTTGGTTGGAACTTCTGATTTTATTACTTCCATCAATTTCAAGGTGTCTCAAGTTTTATTCGGGTTTAAAGGTCCAATACTATTCGTGGGCAATCTATCGTATTCGAATTATCACGGATTCTCTCATGAAAGCTGAGCTCTTTTATTTTCATCTATGAACTATATTGTGATATTTCATTGTTATTTATCTACTATCCTTGTGTGAATCATTCCTATTAATTTGTTTATTCATGTCGGGTGCGTATAATATGATTATTTTAGTCACTTTTTATCTGATATTGATAGTATCATTTTATTATTTAACTCCTTGAATTATCCTTGGATTCATGGGTTACCTATTTATCTTTCAGTTAGTTAAAAAGGTTCAAATCTAATCATTAATTTGGTTTACTATTTATCAATGCCTAATACCTTACTTACCACTACTTTTATGAGATGTTAGCAGATCTATATCCTGTCGTAATTTTTCTCAGAATCAGTTAATTCTACTCTATCGTTTGCTGTTTCGTTCTTTTACTCTATTTTCTCTGGCTTCTTACTCATAAATCATTTGTGAATTTAGATTAGATCCGAGGATAATTCAAATCATTAATACTTATGAAATTTTTCTTGATTCTTATTACATGAGTATTTAATTCTGGATCATTTTATTTGATTAATTACTATCCGTCTATTACGTTACAAAAGTATTCTCGTTGCAGTATGTTCTGGTCATAAATTTAGTCATAATTTCATCATTTTAATTAGAATAATTTATTTACGTCACATCTAGTTTAATGTTATGGATTCAATTACTTTAAATTAATTTAATTTCCTTTTAGTTACTAAATTTATCTGTATCGCATCGGAGTAGTTAGATATGTCACCGCTAGAACATGTCACCGCTGGACCACATACCCCCCCTCCCCCCACCCACCCCGGGAAAAAAAATTTTTGCGCTAAGTCAAAAAGTACAAATTTTTTAAAAGCACAAAAAATTTTAAACAAAGACAATGACTCATCAAAAAATTAAACAAAGACCATGACTCATTCAAGGTCATTGGATGACTCATCATATTTTTCAAGGTCATTGAAACAAAGACCATGACTCATACAAAATTTTTTTTTCCAAAATTTTTTCTATGTTTAAAAGTACACGATTTCCTATGTCACCGCTGGCCCAAAACATAGAATATTTTTCGAAATTTTTTCAAAATTTTTTCTATGTTTAAAAGTACACGATTTCCTATGTCACCGCTGGACCAAAACATAGAATATTTTTCGAAATTTTTTCAAAATTTTTCCTATGTTGAAAAGTACACGATTTCCTATGTCACCGCTGGACCAAAACAGAATATTTTTCGAAATTTTTTCAAAACTTTTTCTATGTTGAAAAGTACAAATTTTTTCAAAGTCATTTAAAAGTAGGTCAAGGTCATTCAAAAATTTTTCATTGTCACGGATTTTTTAATCATTTTTCAATTATAATATATCTACTTACTTTTATAAGTAGTATATATTTTGTAAATATTTTTAAAAATATTATTTTTATTATTATTGTACTACTTACTTTTATAAATAGTATATATATATATATATATATATATTATTTTAATTATTATTTTTATTATTATTATCATTATTATTACTAATAAAATTATTATTATCATTATTATTACTTTTATTATTATTATTATTACTATTATTATTACTAATAAAACATTTATTACTATTATTATTATTATTACTATTATTATTATTAATAATAAAAAAAACTATATACAAATAAAACACATTATTACTATTATTACTATTAATATCATTATTATTATTACTATTTTTATTATTATTATTATTATTAATAAAAACTATATACAAATAAAACACATTATTACAATTATTACTATTATTAATACTAATAAAATTATTATCATTATTAACGATAAATACTCTAAATAAAATTATTATTAACAATAAAACACATTATTATTATTATCAATAAAAAACAAATAAAACAAATAAAACAATACATTATTATTAACAATATAAAAACAAATTAACAATACATCGAAAATCATTATTATTAAAATACGTTTTCATCAATAAAACATCGAATAGTTTTCATTCTCCATCCATTTTTTCATTGAACATAAAATAAAAAATTATTAATAATAAAAACTCTGAATAAAATATGATTAATACTAATAAAATTATTAATTTAATTATACTAATAAAAAACTCTAAATAAATTATTATCAAATTACGTTATTATCAATAAAACAGAATATTTTTCTTTCTCGATCCATTTTTCATCGAAAATCATTATTATTAAAATACGTTTTAATCAATAAACTTTCGTCAATAAATATAAGTTTTCAATAAATTTCGTCAATAAAACTTTCATCAATAAAACATAGAATATTTTTCTTTCTATACCCATTTTTCATAAAAATTTATTTTATTATTATTTTTTATAAATATTATTATTTTTATTATTTTTTTTTATAAATATTATTATTTTTTAAAATATTATTATTTTTCAAGGTCATTCAAAAGTAGGTCAAGGTCATTCAACATTTTTTCAAGGTCACGGAATTTTTAATCATTTTTCAATTATAATATGTCTACTTACTTTTATAAGTAGTATATATTTTGTAAATTTTATTCTATTTTATTATTATTTTTTATAAATATTATTATTTTTTATAAATATTATTATTTTTATTATTATTTTTTATAAGTATTATTATTTTTTATAAATATTATTATTTTTATTATTATTTTTAAAAATATTATTATTTTTCAAGGTCATTCAAAAGTAGGTCAAGGTCATTCAACATTTTTTCAAGGTCACGGAATTTTTAATCATTTTTCAATTATATTATGTCTACTTACTTTTATAAGTAGTATATATTTTGTAATTTTTATTTTATTTTTATTATTATTTTTATTAATATTATTATTATTATTATTACAAGATTTTATTAATAATTTCCTATGTTTCATGTGCTTGTTACTCACGCTCTTATATTGATAATGTCCTTATTATTCATGCACTCCTTTTGACCATATCTTTATAAGTCATGTGCGTGCAATGTTTATTAATATTATTAATGTGTAACAAAGACATTGAAAACACACACATATATATATATATATATATATATATATATATATAGTGTTAAATAATATTTACTCTCATAAAATGACATTAGATATTTCAGAATCACCTTTAAATCATACAGAGGTTTTAATTTATTTTTATTAATTGTATTAATCTTCTAAATTAAGATACCAGAATTCAGTATTGAATGGAATCAGACATTTTTAATAATCGATAGACTGTTCACAGAAACCTATGATTATTTATTACTACCAAAAATAAATAAGTCTTTTAAACATCACAACATTCAAATTCTCGTAGAATTATTCGGTTTCAAAAAGTCACTAATGAAATTATCTAGTTGTATATTATTTCTAAATAATATAAATCCTACAGAAATTAATATGCTTAATATATTCTGGGTATGCATGGATTTCAGGTTTGGCAAATATCGAGATGTTATTCAATCCTACATTGATAATGCAGATAAAATCGAAATAAAAATCAAGGATAAACTGGATGAAGTACAAAAACAATATCTTACATGTTCAAGTTGTTTAATTAATAAAGTCAATATTTTATATTTACCATGTGGGCATATCATTATTTGTTCATCATGTTTTAAAAACTCTAATAGGTGTGAAAGTTGTGGTATAATTATTGATCAGTACCATTCTGTGTATATGTAATAAATGTTATTTTGTTTCTAAAGAAATATTATTCAAGTTACTTTTAACTATTGTGAACATGATCTCAAACCCTAATTTATAAAAGCAACTAATAATAAAATAATCAAAACATAATAAAATAAGTAAATGAAAATGTACAAGTTTAGTTTTCTATAATATACAAGATTTATTACATAATTGTTCGAAATCGTCTGATAAATCCTTTTATTTATGATGATCATTCAGAAGCCAAAATTTCATTGAAAATATCTTGAAATGGCTGAGATCTAATATAGTTAAAAACACAATAAAAATTTACGATAAGAGAGGACAATATGAAGTTTATGCTTAATTATTGACAGACCAAGTGAGGTCAAAAAGTACCTCGGCTTCATTGCACAAATTAGGCTTAGCTTGTCGAGTAATTGCACATTACACAACTTTCATGCGCGGACACTACAAAGTGTCATAGGCACTAAATTAATTAATTAATGTTTATTACTACCAAAATAATTATTTGCAGACTAGGGAGATTATAGCCGCCTACGACCAGCTTGTAAATAAAATATAATAAAGTGTAAAGATATTATTATATTTAAAAATACAAACAAATAATTCATCCATTTAAACTCATCGAAATCGAATGATGGGAGTCAAAATAATGTTATTATTTAGTCAAAACGTGATATATTAAAGGCGCGCGGGTATACTTTTAATCAATATAATTTGTAACGTTTTTTTTATAACTATATTCCTAAAATCAATTAATAAAACCATAGTTTTTAATATATATTCATTAGTCAAGTCTTTGTTAAACATTCACTTGTATTGCATCTACATTGTGAACTAACATAATCCACGTATATTGAAAATTTGATATATTCATATTTGCTATAAAGAGTTTTAAAATATGTTGAAATTAAAAGTGTGAAAACTGAAAATACTCAGAAAGCAGAAAAAATGATAATTGATATTAGTAATTCTGTGTTTATCCAATCTATTTGTATTAAGATATATTTTATAAGTAATATAACAACTGTAAAATAAAATATCTGTAATATTCAACAGATCTCTATTAATATTATTAATTAATACTATTATTATTATTATTATTATTATACTTTAACTTTTTATTATTATTACCATTCCATTAACATTATTTTCGTCTATTATAATTTTATTATCAATCATTTCGTCATCATGTGTGTTATCAACATTTATATTTAAAGATCTAAAATTTATAATTGAAGAATATTAAAATGTTTACTATTAAATTATCAAAAGTGGATAACATAACTAATTAATGATAATATTAAGTTAATTTATAAATTTTTACTTAAATTTTGAACTCAACTATATTTTATAAGCTAATTTTAACTTAAAGTATATATTTTATGTGTAAATATCTAATTGTGGTTTGAGTGAGTAAATTGATGCACTATGTGTATATTAGTAACAGATGGCTATCAGGTAGGTACAATATGAGTAAAGAGGGAGTCAACACATAATAAATCAATAAAAAGAAAACTAATTCACCCAATGAATCAATAAAAACAAAAGCATATGGAAACCAATCTACACAATAAAACCCCAGATATTTTATGAAAATATTTATTAAAATGACATTCTAGCACTATTGACTTTCCAAATTGGAGTCATGACATCATCTGAATTGATCCTGTATCCTTGTATAATGATAATTGTATACCAATGAAAGTTTTCAATAAAATTTACTTCTTTATTAGCAATATAAAACTTTGCATTCTCGTGGCCAAGATATATGTTGTTATCGCTTCTTAACTTGATATTCATTGTATTTAGAATATCGTTTACTAATTACAATCTGCATCCGATATTATTGGGTATTGATTAATGTGATTGGCATTGAAAATTTGTAAGTGATAGAAAATCTGAGAAAATGTAAGGTATGGCTATAATTCTTCACTATCATAAATTCAGTTTGCATGTCAAAATAATGATTATAGTTGTCATCGTATTTATACTATGTATATAACCAATGCAATGATAATGTATAATTTTACTATAAAGATTCTAAAAATATTTTGAAATTAAAAATGTCAAAACTGAAGATACTCAGAAAGCTGAAAAATTAGCTATGATGTATATAACCTTAATGTCTGCATGACCTCTTCATAATCTCGATGTTTGAGTAATAAATTGCATCGATATTGCATTTTAAATGAATGGATATTGCAATAAAATATTATAAAAAATCATACGGAAACAAGTGATCAAAACTTATCTATATTTTTTTTTATGATGGAATAATACCAGTTGAGGTTCTAAGGATCTATATAGAAATGTTTTGTAATCAAGTAATTCTAAAACAAATTGAATAGTTATACATGTTTTTGTAACAAATTAATAAATTTTATCATAATTCATTAAAATATTTAAGTAAAACAATATAAAAAAAGTTTTATGTAAATTGTTACATTGTTGTATTAACTTAATATTGAATCGAAGTAATGAACCAGCAAAATTTATTTAAATATTACCATCAAATTATTTATGATAATTATAGTAAAGATAATAAACGTTTTAAGTAAATTATTACAAAATCATAAAATAACACAACTTGCAAATACTGCGATAAATTATTTTAATAAAATAGTTAACAAATAATAATAATAATAATAATAATAATAATAATAATAAAAATAATAATAATCATAAATTTTAATAATTTGACAGATAAAAAATTAGTTCTGATACTAGATGCTAACTAAATATTAACAAAATATTTTAATGGGGATACATAACTTGAGTACTTAATGTAATGTTCAGATGGACGAATAAGGTTTTGTTAATCATATACGATTCACGGCTTTTTATGTAAAAATAATTGAAAATGAGTCAATTATCATCAAATTAATACTGTCCAATAAAGATATCATAGCTTGTTTTAAATATCTGATTTAATCGAATTTCCATTGATTTGTCGTAGATTTTGAATCTAAAAAACATACATTCAAAGATTTACTCACTGTTCGATGAAGGGGTTACATATCATTGTGGTATTAAATAAATCGGGAACAAAATTACTTTAAAGGGTTGATAAATGTATCGATACAAAGTTGACATATATGCACATACAGGGTTGACACAACTGCATTCACGTGATATAACATTCACACATCTATCAATCAAAATCATGCATTTGGGTCGCAGATGAGTAATAAAATCAATCAAATAACAAAAATGAGCAAATCACATATAAAACACGATAATTATACATTGAGGTTATCAATTTTAATCAATGTGAGGTATTTATCACATATAAAATCTAACCTATTTCATACAATTTAACAGTCTTAATATGTTTGTTATGAAAACATGGGTATATTTGGGGTACTTCATTGAAATATATCACTCACTGTTGAGAATTATTTTACGTTAGACATAAACCATCAAAACATTTATTTTAGTATTATTGGAAGTTGAACTTTGTTGTATAAAACTGTCGTAACTTTTATCAAATTCAATTGGTAAAACAGAAAATATATTTTTACTACATTACATATATACAAAATAATATTCTTCAATAATTATACCACAACTTTCACATTTACGAGTAATGGTTTTGAAACAAGAAAAACAAATAATTATATGTCCACAAGGTAAATATATGATGAATGCTTTGTTAATCTGAGAAATTGATCATGTCAGAAAATCTTTTCTTGCATCGGACAGTTTTTCGAATTTTTATATTTCTATTTTATCGACATTATCCAGATCGAGAATTTCATCAGTGATTTGTTGAATCCAAACAAGTCTACACCTATTTTAAATGGTTAGTTTATTCAATAAATATCAAACCAAACTTCTGTATCCTTTATCACCATTTATGAAAATAAAATCTAAAGTAATTTATTAATGAATGTTTAATAAATGTTTAGTAAAATATAAAATTTTGTTATTCAGTGATATTCACGATAAAATATCCATGGCAATGTTGATATTTGGTTAATGAAAATATGGTCATACAATTTGATCATACAACATTATCATACAATTTGAGCATACAACATGGTCATACAACATTGAGCGAATCATATATATGTATATTAGTTAATACATAGCCATTTAGTAAGTTCTTAATAATTTTACTAATATTAATTATATAATTGAGTATTTGTTACCAAATTGGAAGTCATACAGGCTTAGTCAACTTCTATATATATATGTTAAGATGGTCCATGGGACGGATCTCGGGCCGGCTAGTGGGTGAAAACCCTTAGTTGAGCTCGTGGGTCATGCCTCGTGGACCCCTCGGCAGTCCGCAGTCGGGTCTGGCGATTATGCACAGGACCGCTACGCAGGGCGCCGTTGTATACTCGAGGCGGCTGCTGAAAATGTGGCCGGAGCGAGTCGGAATAAAATTCGGGAAGTGCGACTTTAGTTAAGCGGGAATAAAGTTTTGTAGGGAAAATTTAAAACTTTGTCAGAAAATAAATCAGAAAATCAAATAGGAAAGGATAGGATAGGCTAGGAATGTAAATTTGAAAGTATTTTTCCAAAAGTTGAATGATCTATTCTGACAGAAGAGAGAAGTGTTTTCTTAAAGTGACCGCAGAGGGTTGTAATTACTTAAAATCATGGGAAACGCACCGGGAATTAAGGAATTGTTGATCAAAATTCTAATATAGGGAAAGATAAAGGTAAATTAGGAAAAATGTAGTCGATTCCGTGATTAAACAAATGAAATAGGAAATTTACCTAAAAATAAGGGAGGAACGCTGCCCAAATTTTTGAAGGATATTTTTATAAATAATGCGTAAAGATGACAAATAAGTATGGAAATTGTCGGAATAGACGAGTAAGGACCAGGATATAGAAAAAGAAAGACGTAAGACCTTCCATCGGCAGTCCAGAACCCGAAAGTGAAAATATCGTGAGGAGTAGTTCTAGAAATGGAGCTCACCTGCTCATGAATTTTCAACCTCTATGTACAGTACCAACATGGCAATCACCATGGGTACATAGGAGGAATAGAATAATAATCTTGCTGGCGTTTAGGGGGTAGATACACAAAAACCCTAGAAAAAATAAATAAAAACCAACCCTATTCACCAACACAGTGGAACAAGCAGCACAATTAGCCGAACGATTTAGGAAAGCAATTACGCAATACCAGAGATCGAGGAGTTAGTACGTCGCTGTCGATGTATGGAGCAGACCTGGATGAGGCCCAAGGAAGCGATGAAATTAAAGTCGGAGATAGAAGAATTACTGGTGAAATTCGCCCAAAAGTAGGACTTTCTAACTCAGACAAACTTGCAACTCAAAGAACTGGAAAAGGAAATCGCCCAGTTAAAGCTGAAGGATGAAATTCGGGAAGGGTTAGTTTAGTTTGGTATTAAGCTGTCTCCCAAACAAGACGCCATAGTAGTTCGAAACGTAGTGGGCAAGGATATGGTAGCAAACATCACTATGCCCGAAAATTTACATCTAACTGAGGTAAAACCCAAACAGAACTGTCAGAAAAATAGGCCCGGTAAACGTGAACTGGAACGGCAGAATAAAGTGAAGGCCGCCCGAGTGGTAGGGCATATCTTGAAATCCAATGGGATTTAAGAGACATTGACTCGTTATTTTTGACTATGGACAAACTTCTGTGATTTTTTCTGTATTTGTTAATTATTATTGTACTTATATTATTAACTTTGTTTTGATTTTTGTTTTATTTTAGTCAAATTAAATCAGTTAGATAATTGAGAGCAGGGACAGGAAACTCAGAGCACGAAGTCTTCCACGACAGCTCATGGACCCAAAAGGAATATTAGGACATTGGCAGTCTTCGAAAAGAGACTCATCCTTTGCTAATATTCACCCACTAGCACACAATACCAACGCCGTTTTTCGACGGGTGGGTAGCAGTTATCTCTTATGCGGGTGCTAGATAATGATTGGTCAACCCTTAGACCTTTCAACAAGTATTCTTGTTATCTATCAGTGCCCAGCATTATTAACGTGATCGGAACAGGACCCAGTGGCGATGAATTTGCAACGTCGTGGCCCACATCGTAAACTCTGATCCGTCAAGGCCGAACGTGCAGGAAGGAGGTTCAAGACAGCCAGACTATTGGGACAAGTACGGAAAATGGGATCAACTATTTTATATGAGTAAAAGACCTGAAATTGTACAAAATACGTTAATAGATTAGCTAATCCATCAAAAACTTATTTGGTTTTATTTAATTTTCAACTAAAATATTAAATTAACATAGATTTTTCTTTTGATTTTGTCGATATGGTTTCAACTATAATTCAATAAAGAGACCCTAAAACGAAACGAGCACAAAATCTTATGAGGCAGCTCTTGAATTCAGAGGTGTACCAGGATATTAGCAGTCTTCGCTCATCTTTTACTGGTAACAGCCCATTGGAACACATTTCCAATGTAGGCGTGACGAGTGTTCAATAGTAAAAAACGCGTATCTGATAGGAGTTCCCTTGAAATTGGTTGCATTTATAATTTTCTTCCCCATCGGGAACTAACAATCATGGGATAATGGCTAACTTTATACTGACAAACGCTAATTAAGACACATGTCCAAAGTCATTTGTTATGGGTGCCTAAAGATAACATTTTTCTTATACGCGTATTTGATGGCAATCCCCTTGAAAGTGGCTGCATATAAAATGTTCTTTCCTATCCGGTACTCATCATAGCCAACCGTAAGGTGACACTACCCAACACCGAGGTCGAAGCCCCGCGTAAACGGTTACTCTGGAGATAAGGGAACCCTTGACAATAATGATTAAAATGGAACTTACATCCTGTAAATATAGCAAATCGACTGAGCTTTAGAGTTCATTGTAGTTACGATCAACAGTGTTTATGTTCTATTGATTACCTGACTACGGGTCTTAAGTTAGAGAAAGGAGTCTCATATAATGAGGGTATTTGTAGTCAGATAATAGCGACAGAGAAGTTGAGATCGTGATACTTATATCCTACCATACACACGTATTGTTGATAATATCTACATGGACGGAGAGTGGTCTCTGTGTATTTCTCGCAAATCTATTAAAGCTTTGCCAATACAGCATGTGACCGTTGAAAGCCAACTAAGATCTTAACCAAATGCTGTTGTGTTCTCTTAAGTTGATTTTCGCCAAAATAGTTGATTGTATGTGTTCAATATTCATATATTAAAATAAAATTTATTGGTCTGATATTTTAACGGTGATAAATTGAAAAGTTCCGGACTTTTTAATATATAGACTTTGATCGAATACTTCGGCAATATAGACATGATGGGAAATATATACAGCAACGGAAAATCGTGTATATATTTCCTCTCGTAAACATTAATAAATTTACAAAAACCTTCAAATTGACTTTGAAAACCATAAATACAAATATAATCCATAATACAATTAAAATATCAATCAATATACAAATGACAATTAATAATTAAATATATTTCTAATAAAAATTATTAGAATATAAAAAATACAACTAACATTTTATTCAAAAAATAACAAAATTCATAAAAAAGCGCAACATTATTCAAATAGAAAAGCGAGGTAGTGAATCCTACAAAATTACAAATGAAAAGCAAATTGAAATAATGGCAGGCACTAATATATTAAAAAATTGAATTCTAAAAAAGCAAACTTTAGCAAAAATGTTAATAGAAAAATATTCCAGAAAAATCGCAATTTAAATGCACTCGATATTTATATTAAATACATATGCTAAGATTCTGATTCTACTAAATCCAAGAAAACCGCGACATCATCTTTGATTTGTCTGAAATCTTTCAAATCACAATGAGGTATGTCAGTTTTGGTTATATATTCATCCAGTCTCATCATTTCATTGAGAACCAATTTCATTTTGTTCTTTAATTGTGATATAGCTTCTTGTTGCTTTTGCAATTTGCTCTCTAATACCTCAACATGTTGATTCTTTCTTTCACGACATTTTCTTGCAGCTTCTCGATTTTTTTCACGCTTACGTTCTAGCCGTCTGCTTTCATCATTAAGAATACCAGACTTTTGGTTCAAGGTGTATTTCGGATCAAAAACTGAAGGCAAGTCATTACGATGTGAAATTATTTGTGGGCATGGACTGAACTGAGTCGCAGTGGTGTTGGGAATAGTTATAGTATTTGTGCAACTATTATATTGATAATTATTTGGATATGGCATATAATTATTATTGGGGCATGATTGAATAAGAGTTAAACCTGGTGAAATATTTGCTGGTACAAAAGTATTCGAACTATATGGATCCACATTTGGGTGAAATAAAATTGCGTTAGTCAAATTAGCATTTAAATCAATTCCAGCTGGTGAATTATTGACAACATTCTGTTGTGAAACTGATAAAATGTCATCATTTAAGCTGTTAGGATTAGACTTGTAATCTTCGTTAATTGCATTCGAAGACTGAGAAAATAGACTAAATTCATTAAGTTCAAATAAGAATAATTAAATTCAAACTAACTCAGATATATTAGATTGCGGAGAAATGTTTGAAACAGTATTTTGGCAATTAGTAGTATTAATAATATTTATCCCAAAAATTTCATTGTTTATTTCTGCATTAATAGAATTGGGATTAAATGAGAAATTATTCTGTAAATATGAGTCATGCTCTATTTTTTCAGATTTAAATAAATGTTGCATATGTTAGTCATACAATGAGTAATAAATGTGTTGTCAAATATTAAGATTTATTTAAACAAGAACTAAACAAATTTATTTAATTATTTTATACATTTAAATTTTACATATTTTTTTGGTAATATTTATCATGAATTTTTTTATGAAAATTATTTGAAAAATATCAAATTTTCAATTTTTTAGAGAAAATATTTTTAATCTTAAAATAGTAAATTCTGAATAAATTGTAAAAAAATTAAATTATAAGGAAACCATTTTGGAAATTTTAAGGGTTATATATATATATATATATAACCCTTAAATACTAATTGCCGAAAGAAAAGGGGAAATAACGCAGTCCTTAGATTTTTTAATGGTATGTCCCATAGGAACTTTTTCAACTCAGTGAAAGGGTCATTCTCACACTGTTGGGCCAGAACACAGACGGCCTTGTAAATGTTTAAATGAATCGGTAACACATGCAAACATAACATGCAGATTTAAAATCGAACCTATTAAAATATCAATTAACCCTACCAAATTATGAGAGAGAAAAACAATTAAACATAAAATTATAAACACGAAAATAAATTAAAATAATAACAAAGTGCAACAAGATCCGCACGAAAAAAATATAAACATAACACGAAAACCTAACAATTTGACCGAAATTTGACAATTTATAAAAAATGCGAAATTTCATGAAAATGAAATAAAAATCAAATAATTTGAATTAGAAATAATTCAAATTAAAAATTCAAAAGAAAAATTGTCAAATAAAATCTCAAAATAATAAAATTAAAGATTAAAATATACCAGAAAATCACAAGGTCAAATTTTGTTTTACTAAATCAAAAAGAACACGCAAGGTAAGGGTCGTGCAATAGGTATATATACCGATTCATTTTTACATAGTTTTAATCGTTAAATCAGTTTTTCCTAAACTTGAAACCAGTTCTAACCAGAATCAGTTTATCAGTGAAACTCTCGAATTACAATGTGAGTGAGAGATTGTTCGATGCCTTCTCTCCACGTCGTATCCTTGCAACCTCGAAGGAGCTCTGCTTGGATTTCGGCGTGGGGAAGAGGAATGTTATGATGTAATGTGCTAAAGTTTACGAACTATTATGCTGTACTATAATACAAATATACGTTTTTAAAAGAATGAGCACAGAAATTTTCCCGTCAATGCTTCTTTGAAATTTTCCGGCCCACAGCCGATACACACCACAAGCTATTAAACTCTAACATATTACCGTAAATCGTGTAAGTGCGTGTATTATCGCCTATGATTTCGTCCCCGTGAAGGCTTCGGCGTGATGAACGTAGGAGCTGAAACGTCAATATTATTCCGTATAGGGGAAAAGGGTGAAGGGGAAATAGTCTTTTGGCTGTTTCGTCGGCACTCATTTTCCTATAAACTCGACCTAAATATCATTTACAACTCACAGCTTAAAATCACCACACTTAGTAGTCCAGGGGGCACTCTTAAACTATTAATATCAACACAAACTCATCTTAAGATCAATTTGGGAAAGGGTACGGGAAAAGCGATGTTAATAAATTATTGCTATGTTCTTATTAAAACTCTATTAATGATATGTCCAAAGTCAACTAATAGTTAAGGAATCGATCTTAATTAATAATTTAATGTTCAAACTCGTAATAACGACCCACTCAAGAGATAGGTTATTTATTCTCATAGAATTAGGAAACGCGTTAAAAACCCAATTAAAATATTCCCTTTTAAACCGTCAACAATTCCGAATTTTGGAGAAAAATTTTAACGAAAATCGCGATTCAAAATTTCATCATTTTAAATTATTCGCAAATTACAAAGCCTAACATAAACATCTACCATAATACGGATGCGCTATACGTATAGTAATATCACATCTCCAAGGAAGTTAATCAAACCCTAAAGTATAAAAAGTGAACTGCAAACGAATTTTAGAATGATTTAGAATTTATTTGGCAAATATTCATAGTCATGATTAACAAAATAAAAAGGGAAATTGGTCATTACCCCAAGATTCTTGTTCCGAATAGTAATTCCCAAAAAATTAACAACCGCATAAAGAAAATGTAATATTTATAAAAAACCCAAAAATCCAAATGCGTATTCATAGCCAAGTTTTCCCAAAAAACGCAACCCGACCCTAATTATCACCTACAAATAATAAAGGAAAACGTGGGTAACACCCTAAGAACCAGTCCCACAAAATGTTTCAACCGTTAGAAAATTAACCAGGTTCCCATCTAAAAAATTCTGCGAAAGTCCACTAACACCCAAGCCAAACGATAACGATAATAAATGAATAAAATTAATAAAAATGACAAAAACAATGAATTCTAATAGAATGATAAACTAAATTACAGAATAAACCACTTTGCTCGTAAGCATGGATAATGTTCATAACAAAATTTCGACTGGAAATAAGCGATAGCATAGCCAAAAAGATAGGCAGACCGGTAATCTTATGCATTGTTCCGATAAAATTGACGAGCATAGTAAGTGACAGGCCATTGAAGGATAGCTGTTGTGATTTAATCGTCCCGTTGCGCGATAGTCTTCTGAAATTGGATCAATCCAACGACTATCTTTTCATAAGATCCTCCTTGTCGCACAAGATAACAGTAAAGCTCCGGATTCAGAGATTGAGATAAATAAACACAAGATATAAATAACTTCATTAGAATGGCACGTCGACTGGTTTCTCTCTAAATGTCAATGATAGAGCAGGATAGTCTATGAACTGATGCTGTCCAAGTGCCAAATTGGATGAAGCAAATTTTTTGTTTGCATGCACACTAAATTCCAAAGTGCAGATAGATAGAGGCGAAATTGAAAATGATATCAATGAAAAGGTCAATCAATGAATTGTAGACACAAATCAATAAAAATCAGCAATACCGGCACACCACGACACCATCAGTAAGTGCGTCTGGGAGCGAGCCCGATGCACTAACCGCGTGTGTGCGCACCCATCTTGATATAACTACTAAAGTGCAGGTTAAGCCGATTAGTATTCGAAAATTAAAATGTCTAGAGCAACCAAGTGTAATCTGTCCACGATCGAAATGATTAGTCCGCGAAGTTCTGACGCACCCAACGTCGCCTCAAGGAGAACACGACCTAACTTGGAACAGCCGAGTAGAGTAGAAAGTAAAATCAATATTAATTTTAAGCATTTTTAATATTTTCACGAGTCCATATTAGACGCTAAAAGTTGCCAGAATCGCCCAAACATTCTTTCAAGAGTCACGTGATAATGACAATAGAATCGGCTATGGTGTTAAATTATGAAGTAATTATCGACCCTCCATCTTATTTATGCTCGAAGACCCACGCCCAATATTGTATGAGTAGTGAGTTTACCCATACCACGTCACGGTACTCACAGATTATGCCTTGCCAGAAAACGGAGATAAGGTACTAACCATTTAATAGGCCTCATCTATGCGAATTACCTGTATTAAACTACGTATTGTAAGATTTTGTTAAAAATAAAATATAAGTGTTGGGCCAGCACACAAATAGCCTTGAGAATTGTTTAAATGCATCAGTAATACAGCACGACAACCCAGCACCAAGATAACTTAAAATATAATATACAACACCAATTAAACATTTTAAAATCTGAGAGAATATAAATAAATATAAAATCAAAAACATAAAAAGTAAAATAAAATAAATACAAAATGCACCAAGAACCGCACGAAATTTACATAAAAAATAACATAATAACAAGAAAATTCGACCGTAAAATGACCATTTATATAAAATTAAAATTAATGAATTTAATGAATAAAAATAAAATATTTTTGGATGAATAAATTTAATTAAAAATGTTAAAAATAAATTACCAATTTAAATTAAGAAATAAATAAAAATTTAATGTAGATAACATAAATAATTTCAAAGTCGAATTTTGTTTAATCGCAGTAAAACTAACACGCAAGGTTAAGGCCAAATTATAGGTATAAATACCGATGTGTTTTCACAAATTTTCAGTCTTATTTTTCGGAGAAAAAATTTCATTACAGAACTGTATAACTGGTTGTATAACTGGTTGAGAGCCGTGCATTCAGGCAATTAACACGGGTAAGTGTTTTGCCTGAACACGATCACTCTCAACTGGTGCAATATTATTAATTGATTTTTTCGAAGGGAATTGATGGGTAATTTTTCAATTGAATTTATGAATGACTTTTCAGATCGAATTTATGGATGATTTTTGTTTTTCAAATTGAATTTATGAATAATTTTGTTTTTCCAATTGAATTTATGGATGATTTTTCGAATCGAATTTATGGGTGATTTTTTATAATTGAATTTATGGATGATTTTTTCAGATCAAATTTATTGATAATTTTGTTTTTCCAATTGAATTTATGGATGATTTTTCAAATCGAATTTATGGATGATTTATCGAATTAAATTTATGGGATTTTCGAAGTAAATTTTATGGAATGGATACAATGAATTTCAAATGTATGTGGCCGATGTAATATGCTGAATAAATATTTTCTATCTATAGCCTTAGTGCATCAAAACTTTTATTCCAAATGCTATGGTAAAATATTATTTGTTATTCCTTTTCCGGCCCACAGCCAAAGACACATCACAAGTTAATAAAATCAAACATATTATTCGAACCATGTAAGTGTGTGGAATATCGCCAATGATTCGTGCCCGTGAAGGCTCCGGCGTGCGGAACGCAGGAGTTGGAACGTCAATATTATCTGTAGATAGGGAAATTGGAGGGTAAATGAGTAGCCCTTTGGCTTCTCCTTCATCATCCGTTTCCTGTAAAATTGACATAAATTTTTAACAACAATCGGCTCAAAATCTCTAACACCGAGTAGTCCAGTGGGCACTCATTAACTATGAAATGAACATAAATAGATCTTAAGGACAAAAAGAGGGAATGGGTAGCGGGGAAAATTGCGAAATCGTTGCAACAGTTAAAATGAATAGCCATCGGAAAAAGATTAATCCGAACGACCAAAATCATTAAAAGTAATGTTTTTAAATAAGAAATAAATTAATTTGAGTTGAGGCGGAAAATATGGGCGGGACGCTGCTCAAATTTCCCTAACTAATTCAGATACTTAACAAAAATAGTAACGTAAAAATGGAATGCGTAAAATAAGGGCGGAACGCTGCTCAAATTTTCCGAGTCAATGAAAATACTTTGTCGAAAACTGTAGAATAGGGATGAACCGTAAAATAAGGGCGGAACGCTGCTAAAATTTTCGAATTTACAAAAATACTTTATCGAAAACCGAAAAGTATAGATGGACTACGGCTAATGTTGTATATCAATAAAAAATTTTAACGCTGAGGAATAAGGAAGGATCCCTACAAAATCTTAATGATAAGGGTAATGGTAATTATAATAATAATGATAATAACAATAATAATAATGGTAATAATAATAATAATCATGGTATTTGTAGTAATGATTGATAATAATTATGATAATAATAATAATAGTAGTAATAATCATAGTAGTAATAACAATAAATATAATAGTAGTTATAGTAATAGAAATAATAATAAAGGTAATATATAGTGGTAACAATGATAATGCTAGTAATAATAATGCTAGTAATAACACCGAGTAGTCCAGTGGGCACTCATTAACTATAATATGAACATAAATAGATCTTAAGGACAAAAAGAGGGAATGTGTAGCGGGGAAAATTGCGAAATCGTTGCAACAGTTAAAATGAAAAGCCATCGGAAAAAGATTAATCCGAACGACCAAAATCATGAAAAATAATGTTTTTAAATAAAAATTAAATAAATTAATTTGAGTTGAGGCGGAAAATATGGGCGGGACGCTGCTCAAATTTTCCGAATTAATTCAAATACTTAACAAAAATAGTAACGTAAAAATGGAACGCGTAAAATAAGGGTGGAACGCTGCTCAAATTTTCCGAGTCAATGAAAATACTTTGTCGGAAACGGTAGAAGACGTATGAACCGAAAAATAAGGGCGGTACGCTGCCAAAATTTCCGAACCAACAAAACTACTTTGTCTAAAATTGTAAAATAAGAATGGGTTATGACTAATGTTGTATATCAATAAAAAAAATTTTAACGCTGAGGAATGAGGACGGATCCCTACAAAATCTTAATAATAATAACGATAATGATAAGGATAATGGTAATTATAATAATAGCAATAATAATAATAATAATAATAATAATAATAATAATAATAATAATAATAATAATAATAATCATGGTATTTGTAGTAATGATGATAATAATTATGATAATAATAATAGTAGTAATAATCATAGTGGTAATAACAATAATTATAATGGTAGTTATAGTAACAAAAATAATAATATAGGAAATAGTAGTAACAATTAAGAAAGGTAATACATATAATAGCAACAATGATAATGCTAGTAATAATAATAGGGAACATTGTAGTTATGATAGGGATAAGAGTAAGAGAACTAGTGTGTGAATACTTAACATAACCAAGGGTGTACCGACCAAAGAATAATCTTCGACATGGACAACGATAAGAAGGACTTTGGGAATGGACATAACAATGAATGATATGAAAGTATAGGTTAACATTTGAAAGAGATATGAGAATAATGGGACCTAAGAATCAAAAGCGAGCACAGGTCTTCTATCGACAGCTCGTTGGACCCAGAGATCGTTCGGTCAATTATAGCATTAGCAATAACGCTCACTTTTTGCGGACGATCTACCCACTCGAACACAGTTCCAACGTTGCTTAGCAACGGGTGCCGAGTGGTAAGCGAAGGAAATATTTGTATGGGGTTGTCTGGGTAACAACCATATAGTTTCAAAATATCAAAACCCAGAAACCCACCATAAGTCTATAATATGTTATTTATTAAGTTAAACGTTTTCTAGTGACGAATGTCTAGCAACTGAGTAAATTTCGATGATAAACACGATTGAAAGCTATATTAAATTTAGAATCAATAAACAGGAAAGATTCGGGAACGAAACATATATATTATAATATATATAATGGTATATAATGTATTCTATGTATTATATTTATTTGTTTAATTATATATATTAATATTATATATATTCTTTTGTTTTATTTATTTATTAATATTTATTTACATTATATTTATATCGATATATATTCATATACAATATAATTTTATTATTTTTTATATATATAATATTATATTATATCATTATGGTAGCTAAATAGTATTTCATCTATATTTCCCAAAGGGACTGTACAGTAAATAAAATAACACGTACATATATCTTTGATAAGTATTCCTTAAACCATAATCTACCCGAGTTATTCATCGAAGACGAAATAGCAAATCCAGCGTATAGTTTTTGGAAATTGTTTTCTGTTCACCAAAAGCGGGAAAACAAAACGAAGTTTTCCCTTATGAACGTAATTTCAATAAATTTTAACTATGTTTCCAACGATATTAAATCCGTAGTCTCTAAGGAACGGTAAAACAAATTAATAAATTAATGATATATTTTATATTTTTTTTTCTTTTTAAATATATAGATTAAAGGGGTTTTAAGAAATATTCTTATCTGCATTTTCCCGAAAACGAATGAGCAAATTTAGATTTTATTTTTTTATTTTTATTAGTTCTCCGATGACCCAAAAAAACATGAATCGAACGAATAAATTTTTTTTATATTTCGAATGACATTTTATGGGTAATATTATGATGAGTGGGAAAGATTTAAAGCATAACTCGATTATAATTCTACGTTTTAATCAAATTTCAGGGATTACGGTTACATTTTTTTTATGAACTGAATGTTCGACTAAATTAGAAGGCGTTGCGTCAGTTATTCATACCCACGTTCCGGGAATTAAAAGATCCACCTCATTCAACAGTAGAAAATTGCCGAAATTAATAGGAAAATTTTATACGCCAAACTAATTTACTATGCAAGATCCTAACCGTAAGATGGTCTAGATAATTTGTTATAAGTTCAGACGCCATATTCCTTTAGGAAAGCAAGTGACGCATTAGTTTAGGAAATCAGCAAGCCTAACCCAGTACGTGCATTCCACCATACCAATTTCTCCTCTTAAGTAAGAGACGCAACCCATGAAACCAATGAGTAGACTCCATTCGCGAGACCCCACGTTATACCACCTACCGATCTCTCACACCTAACTAGTGATGTTAAACCATACCATATATTAATTATAGTTTTCAGAGGATTCGTGGATTGACGCGTTCCGGGTCACGCTTCGCTTCCAGGCACATTCAGCTGCACGGTGCCGGCAGGTGATGTGGGACACGGGATTCTCAATCTCGCCGGTTCGAGAATTTCACGGAGAGGATCGACAAACTGGAGAGGACATGGATCGGCCATACGTGGCGATCAAACGGGAATCCGGCGCGGGAGATAAGGAGCCAGGCGGAACACCTTCTTGCCCGCCTGAATGAACATCAACGACAGACGGCCCAACAGGTACAAAGAGCTCAACGATATCTGGATGAGATCAACCGTGACATCGCGTCAGGGTTGATCCCAAGTACGGACGGGTATGCCCCGTCGTACAATATTTCGTCAAACCAGAATGGTCCCAGATCGAACCGACCACTGGAAGATAACAATACAGTAGCCCCGCACAGTTAACAGACCAAAAGGAGTGGGCATGGGTTCGAAGAACCAAACGTCCATCGCAGGCGTCCATATGCTCGAGAACCCTTGCGAACCAACTATGATCGATATTAGTGAACGATTAAGCCTGTCGTTATCATTATTGTTTTTATGCATTTAAATAGATAGTTAGTTAGTTCATTTTTTTAGTTTTCTTGTTGGATTTATGTAGTTAAAAAGATATGCAATTAACTATTCCTTGTTATAGAGTTATGAATAAATAACTTAACAAAACGAACCATCTAAATTATAATCTGACGCCATAAGACATAAGCCCTATTATAAGGCTAAGAACCTCCTTTTACTGGCGAAATTAATTTTCCTTTATTGTAGAAATGAACTCCCACAATATTCTACAGCACGAATTAGCCAAGGCCCAACGGATCGTCAAAGATTTCCATCGACAAACCCTACAACTAACGGCCAAGGTACAGTTAACAAAAAGCACTTGGATGGAACCGAAAAAGGCCAAGCATCTGTACCAGAAACTAACAATCATGCAGAAGGGTTGGGCCGAGGAAAAACAATTCAACCAAAGCTTGAAAACCCGAATCAAGGGCTTAGAGGTGGCGTTGTCTGCGTGTCAAGAAGGGGCAGCAGTGACCTACCCGGCCTAATTAGCTTATCGTGAGGCTAATTCAGCTACGAAGCCCGCAGCCAAGCCAACTAAACACCGTCCGGGTAGAGCTGAATGGGCCAAAAGACGAGCCGTTCGAATAAAAGACGTAAACACATGAATTGTGTGACAAATGTTTTTTTTTAACTGTTGAATAAAAATTTGTGCATGTCGTATTTAAATAATAAATGTTTCTGGGGTATTAACAATTCGAAATTACATAGTTAGGCAATGATGTCACTCAGCCAGCCAGTCGTAATCACTGTTACCATTTCTTATCATCGGAAGGGGACAAAGGTGAGAAAATCGCACATAGACCTTCTAACGATAGTGCGTTGGACCCAGATTGAGGTCGGGCCAGAGCAGTTCCCACGTGCCACTCACCTTTGGCGACCTCAAAACCCATGGTTACAGTTCCAACGTTGCCTAACCACTGGGAATAAGAAAGTTAATTTTCATCTGGGGTCAAGGTTGTCAAAGACCGTAACCCCCACAACACTATCTGACTGATTTCAGGATTCTGGGTTTATAATCCACATTATGGTTACAGACAACCTCATATAAAGTGGTATTTTAAGAACTCGGCACCCGATGCTAGGCAATGATTGAACTGTGTTCAAGTGGGTGGTCGTCCGCCAAAATTTAGTCTCATTATAAAAACTGAATGTCGAATTTTATATCCATATAGATGTTACCCAGGGAACCCTATATAAATGTTTTCGCTTATCACTTGGCACCCGCGGTCGTTCACAAAAAATGAGTACTGCTGGGTAAAAGAAATAAGGTTGGCGGCCACCTTCAAAGGGATCTCCATCAAATACACACATAAGAGATAGTACAATAGGATACCCGTCATAAATGACATTGGAGATGTATTCTAACAGGCGGTTTCCAGTAAAAGTGAGCCGTGGTATCATGAGTGATAATATCCTGACAAACCTATGGGTCCAAGTGCTACTATAGAAAGTATTTACACTCATTTTATTTTAGGGTCCCTCTACCAAAATGTTAGTTGAAAAAATATTTTTGGATAAAAAAACTAAAGTACAAAAATTGTTTTTATCTGGCACGAAAACCGATAAAATTCAAGCGCGAAAATTCAAATGGACAAAAAATTATCAAATATCGTCTATTTGGCGTTAAATGAAAAATGTTGGGCCAGAACACAAACGGCTTTGAGAATTGTTTAAATGAATCGGTAATACACACGCAAATACAACATGCAGATTTAAAATCAGATCCATAAAACACCAATTAACCATGCTAAAATACGAGAAAGAAAACAATTAAATATAAAATCAAGAAACACCAAAATAAATTAAAAATAATAACAAAGTGCAACAAGATCCGCACGAAATAAACATAAAAATAACACGAAAACCTAACAATTTGACTGAAATTTGACAATTTACCAAGAATGAGAAAATCCATGAAAATGGAATAAAAATCAAATAATTTGAATTGGAAACAATTCAATTAAAAAATTCAAAAGAAAAATTGTCAAATTATATTACAAAATAATAAAATTAAGAATAGAATATACTAGAAAATCACAAGGTCAAATTTTGTTTTACTAAATCAAATTTAACACGCAAGGTTAGGGTCGTACAATAGGTATATATACCGATTCATTTTCACATAATTTTAATCAGTTTTTGAAAAAACTTGAATCGTTTTTTACTCTAAAAATCAGTTTTAATCTGAAAGATCGTTTCAACCAGTGGAAGCCAAAAATTTTAGAATGTAAGTGAGAGAATGTTCGAAAACTCTCTCCACGTCGCGTCCTTGCAACCTCGAATGAGCTCTGCTTGGGCGTCGGCGTGGGGAGAGAGTTATGATGTATTGTAAAAGAAAATTATGACACTATGATGTACTATGCAGCAATAAAGGTATTTAAATAAAAATGAATCTTCTGCTTCGAAAGTTTTCCGGCCCACAGCCGACACATCATGCAAGATATCAACTTATCACATCCTATCGAACTGTGTAAGTGCGTGTATAATCGCCGATAGTTCGTGCCCGTGAAGGCTACAGCGTGAGAACGCAGTAGCTGGAAAGTAAAATTATCATTCCGTATAGGGGAAAAGGGTGAAGGGGAGATAGTCTTTTGGCTGTTTCGTCGTCACTCAATTCCCATAAACTCGACCTAAATTATATTCACACACGGCTAAAATTAAAAACACCGAGTAGTCCAGTGGGCACTCATTAATTTGTAATATAAACACAACGCGCCTAGGATCAATTAAAGGGGAAGGTGACGGGGAATTAGAGAATAAAAATCGTTGCTATAACTTTCTAATATTATGCCATAAAGAAATTTAATTAAAATCAATCCGTGGAATAAATGTAAATAATGTAAAACTCTCAGACGAAATTGTATTTCGAATTAAACCCACAAATTTGAAAAATAAAGACGTTAAACGAAACAAAAATTCGAACCGTAATAATTCATACTATTAGTTATACACATAAAGATCCTCGATGAATGTAGAATAATACAAGTTTCGATTTCTATGTAAAAATAACAACTTCCAACAGTACTCTTCCACGGTTAAAACAGTAGTTCGATAAGTAAATTCCGAAAGCTTAACCAACTAGGTAAAACCCCGACCAGGACCCCTAATAGCAAATAAGTCTTACGACGCGGTTTGAATATTTACATTGATAAAAACCCGACTTTGTGCGAAGCACGACTTGACGACCACAAATACTATCAACATCTAACGGGATAATAAAATAACATTGCGAGTTACTAAAAATGAATAGATAAAATGGCTAGACGGAAAAGGTAGCGAGAAATAAGATTTACCAAAAACTCACCAACAATTATACTGGCATGTGACGTAAGGGTACAAACTTCTCGGCCAAAAATAAATAAACTACTCCATCAAATTACTCCAATGAATTACTCCAATCCCCGATAAATAACAACAAACAAAAGGCTCCAAGAATTTATTTAATGACATTCACCAGCAGGAGTAAATCAAAAATATCACAAATAATTGGGATGCTATCACAAAGAATCTTCCACCAAATCCTTGTGCACCGGTAGATCGAAAACCTAAAAGACCAAAAATTAATGATTCACCAAATTAGATTAATAACGAACACCTACCTTTGAAATAACTCGACGGGAATGATCCAAATGGCCAAACGACGAACGAACCAATAAGGGTTAGATGAATTTAGAATAAACAAAATGATTTCGATCAGTAGAATAAATATCCGCTTTATACACATCCAACTCGACATTTTTCCGCGGGTAGATCGATACATACAAATCAAATAAATTGGAGAATCACCCCGTGTAACTAAAAAATAAATGCATCCGCATACGACCTTTGACAGTCGTATGAGTATCCTGGAAAAGTTTGACTTTAAACGCGCACACATTCAAAAAACCAAAAATCATTTTCCACCCAGGGACAGTCGGTGTGACCTTTCAGTAGAACCATAAATCAATCAATGTAACGGCACACACCCAATAGTCATACATCAGCTGACGAAAAATCTCTGCGCTGATAAGTCAACCCAAAGATTTGCTAACCAAAATGTACACACCAACCAATATAAATTCCTGGAAGGAATCGACTTCATCATTTATCCTCATTATAAGCATGGATCAATATACCAAACGCACGAACGACGACTCTCCGAATAGGCTTCGGGAAGATGAAATCTCGATGGAACCAAGACCCAATAATCGAAGGGGTGAGATTTTTTTTAATTTGTCCTTAAACTAACTAGATACTTGAGGCTTAGGCACAAGGTAATAGGCGAATTCCAGGTCGAGACGAGCACCTCAAAGCAGAACATTTAAATCTTTCTCGTTTATCGAAAAATAAAACTTATTCGTCCGAAAATGCGTTTTTTACTCATTATTCCTGTCAATCATAGTGAAGAACTGCTTAGGAGTTTAAATCTCCCAGATTTTACTTAACGTGAAGAAACGTCAAGCCCTGATGAAATATTCATATGGACGATAGTGAGGCCAATCAGACTCTTTAGTATTCTAATTCTCTCAATAACGATAACCTTTATTTTCGCATTAAATTTGAAATGTCAGCCTCACCCTGATTGACTAGAATTGAGATGATGATTCGAGAGATGTGATTTGTACACCCAACATTAACCTCAAGGAACAATCCGATCTGACCGTATAATTAAGATAGCCCAGCTAATAAGAGGTTTACTTCCAAGATCTTGGTTATCAATATGGTAACTTTTAATATTTAAATTAAACACCTACTTAGGATGTAATTAATTCTAGTCGAATCAACTATCTATATACATACATAGCAATTTATGATATTTAAATTATGTATTGATTTGGAATGTAATCGATTTTAGTGGAATAACACATCTATATTTATGTTGAATAGCTTATATGCTCAAACCAAGTACCTATTTAAAGTACAATTAGTTCTAATGGGATAAGATACTTATATACCGGTATAATAAATTCTAATACGCAAGCCGAATGTCCTAAGAGAACCTCGATCCAGGCGCACGAGATATTCCGATATTTGGGTCAAGTTCCTGTTTACGGGTAGTTAATTGTAATACTCAAATAAATATCTACTCGTGGGCAAGGTAATCATTAATACTTAAATCCAGAACCGGCTTACCTTACGATTAACCCTAATAATAAAATGAGTTGTTTTATAAATTCCTGTCTAGAATAAGCATGGAATAAGCATGAAAAAATTTGACAATTCGAATAGCACCGAGCAGAAAGCCGGATCTGATAAGTTATTTAATACTAAATCACAATTATCCTATATTTTAGAAAACACTAATGTAAATAACTTTATGAACATTCGAACTGATGCCCCTGTTGGACCTCTTCCTGGATCCATTGACAATTATGGCAATAAAATATTTGAAAATAGCCTTTCAGAACTACGCCTTATAACAATTGAAAATAATGCTGATCCTTACCTTATTGAACTCTGTTACAAGATTTATGTCTTCCTAAATGGTTCTATGGAGATTCCAATAGATGATGCTGTCAAATTTTGGAACAAAATTAAATTAACCGATATTTTAGGCTCTTACGCATCCCAACAAATTGACCAACTCCTAACAAAGCCCCTCGAACTGGAAGGCCTGCAATCAAAGATCCTTTATGCCTTGAATATTTTCAGGGACTTGATTGCAGATGTGGTAACATTTGATATATTGCTAAATTATAAATATTTAAATTTCTTTTGTAACAAACTCTATTTTAATATTACTAAAAACTTTAATATGATAAGTAGTGGGATACCGGCCCTCTAGCTCAGAGGCCATCTAGCTCACATACCCCCCCCCGGCAAAAATTTTTTTTGCGCTAAGTTTAAAAGTACAAATTTTTTTAGAACAAAGACAATGACTCATTCAAGGTCATTGAAACAAAGACCATGACTCATTCAAGGTCATTGGATGACTCATCAAAATTTTAAAACAAAGACAATGACTCATTCAAGGTCATTGGATGACGCATCATATTTTTTCAAGGTCATTTAAACAAAGACCATGACTCATTAAAATTTTAAAACAAAGACCATGACTCATTCAAGGTCATTGGATGACTCATCAAAATTTTAAAACAAAGACCATGACTCATTCAAGGTCATTCAAGGTCATGGAAAAGTAGGTCAAGGTCATTCAAGGTCATTGGATGACTCATCATTTTTCAAAAATTTTCTATGTTTAAAAGTACATTTATTTTCAAGGTCATTCAAGGTCAAGGTCATTCAAGGTCAAGGTCATATTATTTTTAATCATTTTTAAATTTAAATTTACTACTTATAAAAAATAAGTAGTATATATTTGTAAATTATTTTATTATTATTATTATTATTATTATTATTATTATTATTATTATTATTATTATTATTATTATTAGTATTATTATTATTATTATTATTTTTCAAGGTCATTCAAGGTCAAGGTCATTCAAGGTCAAGGTCATTCGAATTTTTAAACATTTTTAAATTTAAATTTACTAATTATAAAAAAATAAGTAGTATATATTTGTAAATTATTTTATTATTATTATTATTATTATTATTATTATTATTATTATTATTATTATTATTATTATTGTTAGTATTATTATTATTATTAGTATTATTATTATTTTTCAAGGTCATTCAAGGTCAAGGTCATTCAAGGTCAAGGTCATTCAAGGTCAAGGTCATATTATTTTTAAACATTTTTAAATTTAAATTTACTACTTATAAAAATTAGTAGTATATATTTGTAAATTATTTATTTTTATTATTATTATTAGTATTATTATTATTATTAATATACTTATAAAAACTTTAACTATTATTATTAATATGCTTATTACTTATAAAATTATTAATATTAATAGTATTATTTATTATTATTAATATACTTATTACTTATAAAAATTATTATTAAAATACTTATTACTTATAAAAATTATTATTAAAATACTTATTACTTATAAAATTATTAATATTAATAGTATTATTTATTATTATTATTATTATTAATATACTTATAAAAACTTAAATTATTATTATTAATATACTTATTACTTATAAAAATTAATATTAAAATACTTATTACTTATAAAATTATTAATATTAATAATATTAATTATAATAAAAATAATAATAATAATAATATATTAAACAAATATATATATAAAAACAAAAACAACTTTACAAAAACAACTTCATTAAAAACAAAGATTTAATTATAAAAATAAATACATAGTGTTATCACATTTAAAACCTCTATAAAGTAATATTTCGCGTTTCGTCACGCTGCGGTTTTTGCATGAAAAAATAAAAAAAAAAAAAAAAAATTAAAATTATAAAAATTATATCTAATTTCATAATAAAAATGAAAACTATTAAATAAGATTCCAAAGTAAGAAAATCAGTTTTTTAAAAACATTTATTATTCTGATAAATACACATCATCAATATCAATGTTATCTTCATTAAAACCATCAAAAAGCTGTCCATTATCACTGATTTCGGTAGAGTCATCAAAACTAGGACTCAAACCACCGAAAAGCTGTCCATTATCGCTGATTTCGGTAGAGTCATCAAAACTGGGGCTCGAACCACCGAAAAGCGGCTCATCCAAGAAATTAACTTGGTCACTAACTATTGCATCAACCCCAAAATAATGCCCAAATGCGAGACTGGTATTTTTCCCCACCCACAATCGCTTATCATCGTTATTACTCAAAGCGATTTTACTGTTTTTAAATGTGTACAGCTGATGGTTCCGCGTCCCTATCCTACTTTGAGGTACTGTGAAAACTACGTTTTTATTGTAGCAATCCAAATAAGACTGATGTTTGATGTCAGTCCCCAACAACTTCACCCCCTTAGCCCTCATTGTATCAGATTTACCTAATAAACTATAGCACTTGGGTCTTAAGAAAACCCATTCCTTATACCCGAGACCTTTGCTTTCATCTTTAAATTTTCCTATCACAGAATCTAATTTCCTCGAGTATAAGGGATGTGCCGGGTCGTAATTTGAGGTATCTAAAAGGTTGTCTCTTATCATTGCCGGCAAAAGAATGTCAAGCTTACAGTGCTTAACCTCAAGAAAAAACGAATCAGTGTCGCCGGCAACGATATTTATATCACAGTTGAATTCTGATCGATATTTTGCCAATTCATTATATTGTAATTGGTACATCCGTAGCTTAGACAGGTCTAGTACTGATTGGCCAATGTAGCTAGGCCTGTCTAAACATATAGAATCTTTGTTCAGATGAGCAGCAATCAAATCATCCACTATTTTAATGGACTTTTTGAAAGTCGGTTTTGAGGCATATACAATCATCTTTTCAGCTGAATTGCATAGCCTCAAATTCATCCGTTTTTTCAAATTCTCAACGGACTTCCCATATAGGCTATTATTAAATAATTTATACAAATCTCTATAAAGCTCGCACTTTGTGTTTGAGCGTAAATCTGTATTTCTTTGTATATATTCTTTAAAAATAGGTGATTGTTTAAATTTAATTGCCCTATGAATACACTCAACTTCTGCACCCAATTCTATATACAGCTTGAGAAGTCTCCAGTGAAGAACATGGTTCTTCTTACTGTAATGCGTGAGCATTAACTTCTCAACTTTTGAATTGGGCGGGCACATTTTTTCAGGAGCAAGCGGAAAGTCATTCAAATACTGATGCACACGCTCAGGGATATTGATGTCAACTTCCATTGTATAACCATACGGAAGGAATTCAATATTCGCATTCACACATTCACTCAGCACATCATTCAGATTATCATGCACCCAAACAAAATCACCATACGGAAGGTTTTGGCTAAGTGCCCAACCATATAAATTATTAATGTCGATATACAAGAGTTCTGTATCTTCAGAACTTGCAACATGATGTTTGTTAACAAATTTCCATGTCCTGCAAAAGTTCTATGGGTTCCTTTAATGTCATGAGAGCGGACGCCCATGACATTCCAGGAATTCCATAAAAATTCAGAGGTTCTAAACCATTGTAAGCAATAGCCTTTGCGCGAAATTGCTGAAAATAGTCTGCAAGGAGGAATACGTCTAATTTTAGGTAAGTTAACATATAGTCTAACATTGTAGTGCAATTTTGCTGTGTCCAAATTAGTTGGGCGGTAGCATATTCATCATCAGATACAGAATCCCATTTTGGAGGTAGTTCGTAAGTCGATTCAAGGACCTCTAGTGATACTGCAAAATCATAAGGAAAGATACCCTTTGCCTTAACAATAAGACCATCAAAAGCAGAACAAGTTAGAGGTAGATCAGTAAGAGTTTTTACAGCCTTGGCTAAAGAGCAATTTACAAATTGCATACTATCTATAAATCTAACAGCTAATTTCTTAATACTTACAATCAAAGATATGAATTTCTCAGTTGTTGTAGGAATGATATTTAATTTCCAAGACGGAAATTCATTCAATCCATACTTTAAAATATGATGAAGGTCATATCCTCTCAAATTATGAAAGACGATAGGTAACTGTTTGCTTATTTTCCTATTTATATTACAGTTACGACAGGCAGCACCAAGATACTGACCTGTAAAATGATCATGGTCCTTAACCTTATTTCTAATAAGTTTTTTACAAAGATAGCAAGTTCTACATGCGATGAACTGCTGTTCCTCATTAGAAGTAAGATTATTCATAGGTTTTTTTACCATGATTTTCATAATATGGTAGGACAATTGTGACAGCAATTTCCTCTACCTTCTTTAAAAATTCCAATACACATTCAAGCCTATAAAACTGAAATATTGTGTAGTATTTGTTAAATTATTTATTAATAATAAGCCTGCTGATATCGGCATGTGTATTTGATGATGTTTTACATCTTTAGGCAAAACAGCCTCAAAATCCGCATAAATTACGAATGGTGGGGTAATCATTTTAGAATAATTTTTAAATATTAAGTTTTTATTTTCAGGGAGCGTGTATAGGGTTGTTCCTATTTGATTTTTAGCGCACAAATCAACATGGGCCTTAAAGGTTTTATCATAATAAAAACCGTTTAAACAATGGGGACACCATTTTACGCGAATTCTGGTGTTACATTCACTACTCGAATGACAATTCAACAGTCTATTTAAATTAAAAATTGCGGTATAATGAAAATTATCACCGTCTTGTAATAATAAAAGATTAATCGGGTTACCACCGATAACCTTTGTTCGATGAATTAAGGCAAGGTGAGGATGATGAGGTACATAATCAATGTCATTCAATTGTTTAGAAGGGGTGTTGTTATATTCAAAGACATTGATGGCTAAATTTAAACCGCTATTATTTCTCTCAAATTTGGGTATGTTACAGAGTCTCATTGGACAATCTGTAATTGAATCATAATTCAATTCATCCATAAAAGTAGTATAAGAAGAAACACGCTCCCTATTCTTTAAAACTATATCACGCTTTAAAATCGATAAGACACTATATATAAAACACGAATGATCTGTGTTTTTAACGTTTACGATAGCCTTTTTACCTACTAGAGATTCAGGCGTAGGGATAAAACTATGCCCGGCTAATCGACTTACAGGATAATACGTGGTTAAAATAAAATCGATTTCGCGAATCTTAACTACGCGCCACCCACTTCCTAAATATGTGAATTTTTCGATTTTCTCATTTAACCGACTCACACCATCAACAAGAAAACTATCGGAAAAGACACATGCGCTATTCGAAAAGAAATTATCTTTTATTTCCCCATCTTTTTCAAATTGAATGAGAGCTGTAAACTGAACTTTTACAGATCCCATTTTCTTTATTTCGAGTTGTAATTTATTTACAAGTTTATCAGTTAGGGCGATTTGAACAAGATTTTGATTTTCTAAATCAAATCGAATATTTTTACGGGAACCTCTTAAGTCAATCTCTATTTCAGGTTCATCGTTTATTTCAATATTTACAGAACCCCCTATTTGATTATATTCAGTTTCGTCATCACTAATGATGATTTCTATTTTTTTTAATTTTAGCAGGGATACACGGCACGATTTTATCAGCAGGTCTTTTTAATTTTTTAGTAACAGTTGTATTATTGTTTTTAGTGATCTTTGTATTGTTTGTGTTATTATTACTAGCATTTTTCGCATTAATCATTTGAAATAATGCCTTTTTATTAATTTTAAATTGATTTAAATGGCTAGAGTGTTTCTTATAAAACTCTAGATATTCAATGTCTTGGGCTGTATCGCATTTAGGGCAAATAAAAAAGTCGATGCCGTAGAATCTATGACCATAGTAACTTTCCATAGTCGTATGGCATTTCGAGTTATGACCAATTCCAGATTGGCAATAGTTTTTATACAAACGACCTGATAAATATGTAATTATTATCAAATGTTTATTATTATTTAAATCATATATGAATCAAATAATAATATATAAATGATGATAATTATGTAAATATTTATAAAAAATTAATATTCGTATTTCAAATCATATATTCATATTTCAAATAATATATTTCTATTTCAAATCACTTATTTCTATTATAAATAATTTTTCGTATTATAAATCATAAATTTCTATTATGAAAATACATCACATATTTCTATTATAAATTAATATTCCGATTACAAATCAAATATTTCTATTATAAAATTAATATTCTGATTACAAATCATATATTTTTATTTCAAATCATATTTCAAATAATATATTTCTATTATAAATTGATATTCCGATTACAAATCAAATAATATTAATCATATTTCAAATCATATATTTCTATTTCAAATCATATATTTCTATTTCAAATCATATATTTTTATTTCAAATAATATTTCAGATAATATATTTCTATTATAAATTGATATTCTGATTACAAATCAAATAATATATTTCTATTTCAAATAATATTTCAAATAATATATTTCAAATCATATATTGCTATTATAAATTAATAATATTTAAAGTATTATAATACTTTACATATTATTAACTTATACTCATTAAAATACTCTTATAAAATAATGATAAATTTTAAAATAATAATGCTCCTTAACATATTTAAAAAATAATAATGTTCATTAAAATATATTAAAAATAATTAAAAATAATAAAAATCCTACATTTTTTATATGAAATCTCGTCTCCCCAGAAACGTCAGCAGAAACGGGGCCATAATTGTTGTCTTCCCCAGAAACGGGGGCATCAGCATTAATTGGTTCATTCAAATCTTCCCCAGAAACGGGGGCATAATTGTGGTCTTCCCCAGAAACGGGGGCATCAGCATTAATTGGTTCATTCAAATCTTCCCCAGAAACGGGGGCATAATTGTGGTCTTCCCCAGAAAAGGGGGCATCAGCATTTTCATCTCTATCCAAATCTACTAAAATGGTTTTAAAAATAATAAAATAAAATAAAAAATTTACTATGATCGATTTCGTCTTCGCTATCACTGATAACAATGATTTCCGTTGGTGTTACAATAACTTCTAAAACAATAATAAATTAATAATTTAATAAATAAATTTACCACTATCATCGATTATAATAACATCGTTATCTTTTTCGGTGACATCATACCAATTAAATGTACCTTAATAATAAATAAATAAAAGAAATAATAAAATAAAAACTTACCGTTTCCCTCCGCCAATAATTTTCTTAAAATACTATCGTTTTCCATTTTAAATTTTTTGAAATCCCGCGAGTAAAATTTGAAATAATTGTGACAAATTCTACATTTGTCAATGTTTATAAAGAGAATAATATTTTCAGGATTTAGACAATCACATTTTAGCAATACACACATATAGGTGAGAGATTTTTACGCATGCAGCCTATTCTGTGTAGGCATGTGTTCTTTGTAAATCACATACATACTTTTGTTTGTATGTGTTTTCTTTATTATGTTTTGAGTGTGTAGGCATGTGTTCTTTGTAAATCACATACATAGAGTTTGCATGTGTTTTCTTTATTCAATTTTGTGTATGCATGCACTTATCATGTGATGATCACGCACTTATCATGCACTGTCTTTGTGATCACGCACTTAACATGCACTGTCTTTGTGATGATGCATTAGCTTTAATTAAACACATAATAATAATATTAATAATAATAAAAATAATAATAATAATAAAAATAATAATAAATAAAAAATATTAATAATTAAAACATAACAATAAACTTTAATACATTTATTAATCATCAAATCTCTTGGATAATAACCAAGCTAAACAATGTTGACCACATGTTAAGGTCCATGGTTTTTGATACATAGTTTTATTATAGACAATAGATTTACCCATTGTTTGCAGTTTCGAAACCATTAAAGCCGGATAATAGAAACCCATAGGATCAAATACAAATATCTTGCTAGGTTTCATATATATTGCTAACCAATGTTCTCCACCGAGATGAGATGATTGAGTATTGACGATAATGGCTTGATTATTACGTAAATATGGAATTTTATCAAGAGGAAAAACCCCTAAAAATTCATGTCCTAGTATTTGTTTTCCAATTCGATAGACCTGAACAGAACTACATCAATAATATTAATAATACATTTAAAAACTTACTCCATGACAAATTATCATAAATTATCTATACATTTATACCAACAACGTTTGAACTTCGTTCAAACCAACACTGTTCTGTTTGCAGTTATTTGAACCTCATTTTCAAATACTCCATATATTACAACATGTACCGGTTCAGTTGTAGCTTTGGCAAACTTTATATCTAATCGTAAATTACCATTTTGAGGTAATTGACTCTGATTTAAATCGAAATCGGGTGCCAAAACAAATGTGAAGAATGGATATTTGTTTTTAAAATCTTCAAGAGTTATACCACAATTAAGGTTTTTATCCAAATAACCCATATTTCTAACTATACTCTGCATATATGTAGCACAATAATTATCATTTTCGAAATCTTGAGTATATGTTTCTCTATAATCACTATTTTTCGATAAAGTTAGCGATGTTACACCAAAGTTTTTGAAAATTGAGCTCGATGTTAAGTATGATCCATTATATTGCGATTCACTTTGAAATGTTACCAATATAAAGTTGGGCATTCTTCTATCTCCAAATATTTGTTCCTTATAGAAAGAAGCTGAACCCTTAGCAATTGCAAATTGAACAATTTCCTTTGTTTTCAATGGATATATTGCATGCTTAGAATTAAGCCCCAATTGATGACCTGCTAATACAGAAGGCTCAACACGTACTCTTCTTACCAATAATTTTGCATCAACTAATTGAAGAATTGGTGCTGTGGTAGCACTTGTTAGTGATAATGCCGAATCAGATCTTTTCAATCTAATGTGTACATTAACACCTGGGAGTAAATATTTCGGTTGATCCATAAAATCGAGTTGTAATGATGAGCACATGGTAAATAATTTCGAGCCTTTAATCCACTTTTTCCTATCGTCATCACTACCATAACCCATAGGAGTTAAACATGTATTTTTAGTATCACTATTGTAATTTATAATAGTTTCTATTAGAGCTTTGTGAATATATGTACTGTTTCCACCCTCAATCTTGATATTATTAAATCCTAGAACTGCATCTTTAAAAAGCGTATGAAACAAGAAATTGTTTGGTATTACATCACTAGGTTCACCCAACGGTTTTCTATCTTTATCTACAACTTTGATCTGAACAGTTAACAATGTATCGTTCAAATCTAGATATTCAGTTTGGGAACCATTAATATAAAATTCAATATCAGTTCTACTATCCATAATAGAATTCATCGGGAATACATCTTCAAAGGCCCCCATTTCAATTACTGCTTGGGGAGATGGTCTATCAAATAAACACAATTCAGATTTACCACAAATCATTTTTGAAATATAGTTCCATGTCCTTTCATTCGTTTGTTTATATGTTTATGATGTCTTTTACGTTTTTGAGCTGGTGCTTCGGGTTTTTGAAACATACCTGCAACACTAGGTAGAACTTTCCCTAACTCGGATAATGCATTTGATTTCAGAGATGGCAATATTTTCTGCTCATTCATTATCACATTTTTAGCAGTTTTCATACCAAAACTACCAAGGCGTTTAAGAATAGGAAGTGCAAATCTACCAATTGTTCTCAACCAACCTGATCCATACTGTTTACCAATAAAATATGGTAATTCGCCACCACTTTGGCTACCACTATACATACTAATAATATCGTTATTGGCCATCTAATTTACGAAAATGTAATGTCAAATGAGTTTTTGTATCTTTACTAAATTCAATAAATTTACCACTATCATCACGAATATTTATTTCTATATTGTTTATACATGATGTTGATACCGGTAAGTACATGGGATTATCGATATTTATATTGACAACTTCATCCTGGTCATGTTTATCAACCCAAACAGATTTCAAAAGAGGAACCAAAGAATCACCAACAATTATAGGGTCGATGATGTTAGTATATATGAACATTTGCCTATGAAGTTTTATTATTTTTGGTTTGCGTACACCAAAAGCACTTGCCCTATATGTTTGCTTATCTAATCCCAATGTATTAGCCAAATTCTTATCAAATGTAACTTCACAAATGTTATTATTTAGACTGAATTTGCATATTCCATCTTTAAGAAATTCAATAGCTTTAAATATGTGTAAACAATTTAATGAAATATATTTATGTAATTCTTCAAGTGTTTCAATATATAATTCATTAGTAAATGTAAATGTATCTTCCACCTCATTAATATATGATACAGATATTTTGATGTTTTCGATTGTTACACTTTTTCATCAAATGTTTTGAATTGTATTAGGTATTCAGTACCAGGAACAACAATGCTAAGCTTATCACAACCCATTCGCTTGGCATCCTCAATACTTTCAAACTTTATTGTAAATGGGCTAAAATCACAACTAACATTCAATCCATCTTTGAAAAACATGCCACAATTTTCATCTAAAATTTGATTTGGAATATGACAATATCGTTCAAAATTATTGATTGTGAAAATACCACTACAGGTTTGGGAACACGCTTCTTGTAACCGATTTTACAATGACTATAAAATGGGAATGTATTGTACACAAATGTAAAGTCTTGCAAAGCAACTTCCCAATTTCCATGTAAATAAATGGGATTTTGAAGATCAACCATAAATTTACTTGCTTGATTTTCCGGATGGATTAGTGGGCAACTATTACTCGGTAAAATTGTATAGAAACTCATTTTACTAGGTCTTTTGATGATATCCATGAAGGTTTTTGATATCCATGCCATTTGACATAGTATTGTTTATCCTTACCCACCATTTTAGTTTTCAATATTTTCTGAATTCTGAACACTGTAGGTTTGGAAATAACTTGTAATTCCTGTTCATAGAATTTACCTTGTATTAAATTGTTATCACTATCTTTAATAACATACATTACAGGACTCTGTTTAGTATTAATTTTAGTTATTTGAAATACCTCATCACTCCAATTACTATCGAAATTTTTGATGAAAGGTGAAGCAGATATTTTACTAATTCTAACGTGATCACCAACTTTATATTTTGGTTTTGTAATAGCAACTGTTTTAGATCGTACTCGTGTTTTCGAGCTGATATCTACGGGTCTCAAGCCATTCAGACCTCGATGTGATGAATTATTATAACTAACAAGTATTTTCGGTAATACATTTATCCATATTTTATTACCTTGATGCACGAAATATTTCTTCAATCTATCCCTCAATGTCCGGTTAAATCTTTCAACATGAGCGGCTTTGTATTGAGAATGTACAGAATAATGATTTATTTTGAGACGATCCAGGATTTGCTTAACTTTACTATTGTAAAATTCCTTGCCTATAATAATAATAATGATAATAATAATAATAATAATAATAATACCTAAATCGGTTTGCAAATTATCTGGATGCCCATTTTTAAACATTGAGTTAATTGCTTTAGATATTTCCTCTGCAGATTTTGTCTTTGTTGGTAGACCGCGGGCAAAACGACTGAAAACATCAATACACGTTAAAATATATTTATAACCCTTGTTAATTTTCGAATACGGTATCATCTCCATCAAATCCATTTGCCATAAATCATTAATACCGAATGTCTTATAAGCTCTCGTTGGAAATCTTTTCCGCATTGGTTTGTTTAAACTGTACGCAAGCTGATCTGACAACCACTTTTGCGTTTCCTTTTTCGACTTTGGGACTCTTTTCTTTAACTTTGCCACTCCACCGAAACCTGCTTCGTCTTCTGGGTTCGTCCAAATCTTCTCCATTACAACAAGATGATTTAAATTTTAATTTAACATTAGGTAATGATTGACCCATCGTTTATTGTGATAATAATGATAATGCTAATCGTAACATTGCTCCGATAAAACCACCTTGTTGTTTATATATGATTTTTCTCATTTGCTTACGATTTTATTATTTACTAGTGATAACAAAGGCTTACGATGTTTATTCAATACTAGTTTTTTAGAATTACTGATTTTAATTTTACCTCTGACTACTTTTAATAGAATTTTGAGTAAATCATCGACAACAAAAGTTGGAAATGATTGTAAAATAGACATTCTTTTCATACTCGAAGCCTTTAACAATGCATTAAAATATGGGAAACTCCTATGATTTTTTACAATTTTATCTGTTTTCTTACTCTTTTTAATAATGTTTTCGAAATTAGATTCACTGCAGGGTAATTCTCGGTTATTAGTTTTTTAGATGGTGTATAACTGGTTTTTGGTGGAACTTTATTTATAGTCTTTTAATACTCTGTCTAAGTTTTCGGATATTTTTAAGCCTGGATTTCATAAACATTTTTACATGTAAAGTTTTCAACTTTGTTTATATACCATGGCACCTTCTTTATTGAAAATATCGGTTTTTACCCGTAAATCATCATTGCATTGTTGTGTGAAATCAAGAAATATATATCCATGTGGTGATTTTGTAGCATCTTGAAATGCACTGATGAGAAAATTACGATTATTAGGGTATGCCTGTCAAGCAAGAAAATCAATAACTGTTGCATCTCTAGGATTCTTGAAAATAACTAAATATTGAACATTTAAATTTCTTGTTCTATGGGCGCCACCCTGATGAAATAGATTTTGAGTAATAAAGATCACAGTAACACCAACATGTCTACTGATTTTTGTGAATAAATTATTAAAATCCTTTTCTTTATTAGCTTCCTGATACAAATCATCAATAATGATGACATCACCTTTCCTTAATCGACTTGACCAGTTTTTATCGAAACCCTTTACTATTTTCATGTTTTTCAATTTACAGAAATTATCTTGAGTTAATCCATGTTCTTCATCTGCACCCTTATGCCAATATATCTTGTTGAATTTGGTTTGAAATAAATTAGATTTCAGTAATTTACATACAAACATAGTTTTACCACTACCACTTGGGCCAACGATTTGATATACCGCATCATTTCTTAATTCCATTATTAATTTGTATAATTATAGGTTTTTGTTTATATTATATGGTTTAATGAACTCTTCCTAAAAACTCGTATATATAGCTTAATATTTCTTTATTGTTTAATTATGTTATCAAATATAAATTATAAAGGAACTTTCGATGTATCAAAAATGACGTTTCCAAATGGTAAACCCCAGCAAATTGTAGATAGGAGTGGAAAATACCCTATAATATTTTTCAAATCAGGCAAATGCAGAATCATGGGATGTAAGAAACCTTTAGATGTCAATAAATTACAATATAGAATAAAGGATCTTAAAATACAGTCAATTACAGTTACCATGGATATGGGACAATCTATCAATCTATACAACATGTCAACAAAATGTCTTTGTATGTTCGAACCAGAATTATTTCCTGCACTGAGGCTTTTAAAATACAACCCAATGTGTGTTAACGTGTTTGCTAGTGGCAAAATAGTCATATTAGGGGTGCGAAATCTAGAGTACAAAAATATTGTTTGTGACATACAAAATGAAATCACCGGATTGGTCGATATCTGATTGGCTAATGTTTGATTAAAACAAATTGCTTATTCATTTTATTTCATTTTTAAAATGGAAAATATTATGATGACGAGTACAAAATTAAGCAAAAAAGAGATCGAAAATTATGGTAAATTTATTATTTATTATTTATTGATATTAATATCTTTGTTTCCAGATAAATATCAGGCCGTATTACTGGAAAGGTTATTCTTCTTCTATCCTCAACTCAGAGCAATAGTCAAAGACCAGCCTGAATCAGTAATTCCAGATTTGGTCTATACAACCACCAACATATGGATTTTTAACATAATTGATCAAGCTCTATGGGATATTAAGCTTGACAGAAGACCAAAGGAGATGGAACCCGAATACCCCTGCATTCTGGGGTGTAGCTGCTGCGATTTTCGATACCAGCGCTATGTGGAATGGTGCCTGGCAAAATCAGTTAGAAATTCTTCGAAATACCAACTTTTTCGAAAATAAATGTATTTTATTTTGATTGTTTTGGTAGTTTTATTGTTGCTAATAAATGTTTCTGTATTTTATTTTTGTTTTGTTTTGTTAGTGTTGGTAATAACAGTTTTATTTTTATTGTTTTGGTAATAATATTAATAATATAATAGTTTTATTTATTTATTTATTTTTTTTTTGTTAGTTTTGGTAATAATAATAATAATCGTAATTTATTAGTATAGTAATAATAATAGTAATAATAATAGTAATAATATTAATAATAATAATAATAATAATAATAATAATATTACATTTTATATAGATGATATGTGTAAAATCATAAAACTCAACGGTTAATTTACATACAGTCACGCACTTATCTTGCACTGTCTTTATGATCACGCACTTATCATGCACTGTCTTTGTGATGATGCATTAGCTTTAATTAAACACATAATAATAATATTAATAATAATAATAATAAAAATAATAATAATAATAATAATAATAATAATAATAATAATAATAAAACACGTGATGTTAATAATACATTTTATATAGATGAATGCGTAAAATCATATACAAAATCCACGAGTTAATTCACATACAGTTTTCCAGTCACGCACTTGTCTTGCACTTATCATGCACTTATCATGCATTGTCTTTGTGATCATGCATGATTCTGATTGGTTAATCAGTATCTGTCAAGGGTATAAAAGTGCGTCACCACATTATAAAGATCATAAATCAAACATGACCAAAAAAATAAGTGTCCAACCAGTTCAGATGTTCCACAATTATAAAATGTATTTTTTAAAGGAGCCTATCAATATGCAATTGGCAAATCCAGTCAAACTCAATAAAACGCAATTTCAATCTCTTGCTGGTACTCTCTCAATGTTAGATATCAAGGATATTGATAATACATTCAAAAAGATCAATTCCAATTTAAAATGCAATGAAAATGCTTTCTTCACGAGTCAATATACCAGATATTATGATGCATTTACAGAAATAGGATCAAAGAACAGGAAAACTGGTATATAACAATAACAATTCAAGGATATAAAGCAGATCAAAACGATGTGCTTTCTCCAATCTGGAAAACTGTTACTGCTAGACTTTCACAGTTATTTTAATGTATAGTGTTTAATAAATGTATTAATGTTTCTTTGTTATTCTATAAACAAAATTATAAGTAGTTTTAAAATAGTGTTAAAATGATGTCTGAAAAAGGTAAAATATAAAATATAAATAATTAATTAATTTTGGTTTAGAATATTTAATAAACTTTTTGTTTGATAAACTTGAAGAAATAACCGGTGTAAAAATTAGAGATATGTTGACTCTAGTTGAAGCATTGAGTAAAGAATCGGATTGCGAATCTGAATGTCAGAGTGATGAAATTGTTAATGATGGAGATACTGAAATTGTTAATGATGGAGATACTGAAATTATTAATGATTCTGAAGAAATTATTAATGTTGAAGAAGCTACCGAAAAAGATGAGCCTACCGAATTTAAGAATTGTATTGATCATGTTATAGAAAATATTATGATAGAATCTTGTGGTGATGAACAATGTACATGTAATAATCAATAAATCTTTAAAATATAGTTTTTATTAATAAAAATAACAAAGAAATATTTATTAAAATCTATGATAAACCTTGTTACATAAATATAAAACAGATACTCCAGTGAATAGTTTTAATAAAAATTTGCAATTCTCGATATAAATATCAGAGCGTTTGGCTTCTGCGGCAACTTGAATAATAGCTGTCCATCCACCGTTTGATTCTACCCACGGATCGATTTTTGTTTCTATCACCTAAATAATAATAAATTAATAAGAATATAAAGTAATATACCTCTATAGACCATTGGAAATAATTTTCAAAGTCGGATCCAGATTTTAATATCATGTGTTTCATGTACATTAATCCTACTATTATTCGCATCCATTTATTATTTTCATCAAACATGTAACTAAATATTGATTGGAATGCCTTCTTTCTCTCCAATGGTGGCAAATTGAGAATTTTTTCATAATCGAATGGGATGTCTTCAACGATTTTCTCGGTACGGTTTACCATAAATTTCATGTTTTTAATGATTTCATCTTCTTCTCTATTATTAGAGACCAGCTCATTCAACAAAGTTATAAAAAATTTAGTTTCTGGCATTTTATAAAAATATATGAAAGTGTAAGCTTATTTATACTATATTTGACCAATCAGAATCATGTAATACTAAGAAAATATGTAAAAATATATAATGGAAATGGCAATGATGATTTGTTGGCACTGTTAACTTCTTTCAATTTGTTGCCACCACTGTTAACCGGTTGTTGTTGTAATTTCATTATACGATTGAACTGATCAGATGTTTTATTAGAATAAAATTTTATACTATATTGAACTTGATTCAACATTTTTTCATTAAGTTTACGATTTTCTTTCAATTCTAATATTGATTTTCTTAATTCATTTTTGATAGTACCAATGGTCTTATTTAGATATATAATATCATCATATAATTCGTTTTTAGCTCTTTTTAAAGTCTCATATGTATGTTCAAATCGGAATTCTAAATTACTCATTCTTTCAGATAATCTTTTGACTGGAGTTTTCAAATATCTAGGCCTATCTATCATATACAAAATATCCATTAATACAGCGGTATCAGTACATACACATCTTGTTGAATTTTTACCTTGAACGGTTACAACAATTGAGTTGACCATATTAAAAACTAATAATATTATTAAAATTTCTTTAATCATTTTCAAAACATTATAAATTAATATTTATTGTTTATAGCTAAAGATTTGTGTGTGTGTCTCTAAATTAGTATAAAAGTAATTGTTATTTCAATTTTTATCATTAAAATGGTTATACCGAGCGCAGTTCAAGCTATGAATGAAATTAAACATTATGGTAATTTATTATTACTATTATTATTATTACTTGCTTTTTAGATGATTATTTTAAAGTTATTAAAGAACGGCTGCAATTCTATTATCCAGAAATACATGGAATCATGGATAAGCCAGCATCAATAATTCCAGACTTGATATTCAATCATACATCAATATGGATATTTACTGTAATAGATGAGTTCCTATGGGATATCGAACAAAACAATTTGTCAAAAGATATGGAACCCGAATACTCTTGTGGTGATGGATGTCATTGCTGCGCTTCCCGATATCGGAAGTATGTGAAATGGGCTTTGAATAAAGCTCTTCGACAATACTACTATAGTAGAATTATCTCTTTATAATAAATTTGTTGTATATGTCTTGGTTTTCATTAATTAATAATAAAAATAATAAAATAGAATAAAATTTACAGAATATATACTACTTATAAAAGTAAGTAGACACATTATAATTGAAAAATGATTAAAAATTCCTTGACCTAGTTCTACTTTTAAATGACCTTGACCTACTTTTGAATGACCTTGAAAAATAATAATATTTTTAAAAATAATAATAAAAATAATAAAATAGAATAAAATTTACAAAATATATACTACTTATAAAAGTAAGTAGACATATTATAATTGAAAAATGTTGAAAAATTATATGACCTTGAGAAATTTTTGAATGACCTTGACCTTGAATGACCTTGAAAAATAATAATAATACTAATAATAATAATAATACTAACAATAATAATAATAATAATAATAATAATAAAATAATTTACAAATATATACTACTTATTTTTTATAAGTAGTAAATTTAAATTTAAAAATGATTAAAAATAATATGACCTTGACCTTGAATGACCTTGACCTTGAATGACCTTGACCTTGAATGACCTTGACCTTGAATGACCTTAACCTTGAATGACCTAGACCTTGAATGACCTTGAAAATAAATGTACTTTTAAACATAGAAAATTTTTGAAAAATGATAAGTCATCCAATGACCTTGAACTACTTTTCCATGACCTTGAATGACCTTGAATGAGTCATGGTCTTTGTTTTAAAATTTTGATGAGTCATCCAATGACCTTGAATGAGTCATGGTCTTTGTTTAAATGACCTTGAAAAAATATGATGAGTCATCCAATGACCTTGAATGAGTCATTGTCTTTGTTTTAAAATTTTGATGAGTCATCCAATGACCTTGAATGAGTCATGGTCTTTGTTTCAATGACCTTGAATGAGTCATGGTCTTTGTTCTAAAAAAAATTTGTACTTTTAAACTTAGCGCAAAAAAAAATTTTTGCCGGGGGGGGGTATGTGAGCTAGATGGCCTCTGAGCTAGAGGGCCGGTATCCTACTACTATGATAAAATCAAATAAAAATATATCAAATACTTCCAATCTTCCCTCGAATATGAATTTATTAGGAAATCATAATAACAAAATTATCCAAAATATTTCTCAAAGAGATCTTGAAAATATAACACAACATGCACAAACAATAATAACACAACATGCACAGCCCATTACTTATAAAAAAGCACTCATTAAAAATTTTAAAATTAAAAACATTAAAAGTAGTTTAAGTTCATTAACTAATTACACAGACAACTTTTTTAACAAGTTAAACATTCAATTTTTAAATATAAAACATGTTTTAAAAAATGAAACTTACTTTATAAAATTTTTAATTGATTATTTTTACATATTTTATTTAAAATTAAAAAAACTTTTTAACAAAAAATATCAAAATATTAATACATACTACCAAAATAACATACCATTACTTTATAAAATAGGAAACTTAACTAATAATTATTTTCTAAAAACTGAAAACTACTTTATAAAAATTAATAAAGATTTTAAACGAGATATTGATTTATTTTCAAATGATTTCTGTTTTATTATTAAACCTAAAATAAAATTTTTGTTGTTTAAATATTCCAAATTTAGTAGTTTAAATCCATGGAATAAGCATGAAAAAATTTTTCGCACTGCGAAAAATATAGTGTACGCAGCTCGTCGGCCTGCGCCCGACTTACTGACATTCGCCAAACCAACACTACTACTGTTGATAAAACTACCACCTTTACTAATGAACTCCAGTCATCAACTAAATGTACCACAATCCTTGATACTCCTGATGACTCTATAACTGTACAACTACCGATAATTTGTTCATCTCCTATTATATCTTACAATGATAGCCATACTTTAACTGCTGACTCTGATACACCTATCACTCCATATATGCGTCCAGACAACCATGTTAACAACGAAAATTCAAATAAATCTATACTCACAAATACAAAATACCAATCAAATAATAATCCTATATGCTCCACTCCTAAAACAGATTTAAACAAACAATCATATAACTGCTTTGATGATCTCTTCAACTCTTCATGCAATTCATCTCAAATTGATCTTACAAACTTAACTGCTAACACTACTGACAAATCTAATTCTTCAACCAACTCACTGTATAAAACTGACATTACTAACCTTAATATTGACTCAACAAACTACACTCCATATCCCTTTGATAATAACTTTGTTCCAACACATTACAAAATCGAAAGCAATCTTAACAATCATATTAATATTGACTCCATATCTATTGATACACAAAACAACCCTAAGCATTCATCTACCTATACCAATAACATACTTATTCAAGTATACAAATCCTTAGCTAACATCTTCATTTGCACACATTACAAACTTGAAAACAATATTATTAACCATGATAATGACGACTCTATAACTACTACAAATTGTTATAATCAAGACTACTCAATCGAATCATCTAAAAATGACCTTGCTACTAACCCCTTCCTTAATACTAATAATACCATTGACAACACAACTATTGAACAACCCTCAACTAAACAATCATGCCACATAACAGATGTTTCCTCATATGACTGTAGTTATGATAGTGATGAATACTATGGAGGTGGTGATGAATACTATGAGGGTGCTGACTACCTAGCATACATAAAAGGACAATATGAAGAAGAAGAATACTCTGATGACGATTACTGATGCCGAATACTAATCCCGAATGCCGATTGAAATTGTTAAATATCGAATGCTGATGAACTAATTCTTAAACGTGATGAATACGTGCCTGTCCTAAAGTTTTGACTCCAGACAATCCAATAATAAATATTGCTGAAATACTATACGAATGCTGAAGGAACGCTGCCTATATCTCGAATACTAATGAACCGACAATCCAATCAGAAATATTGCCGATATGCTATGCGAATGCTGCCTAAATTTATTTCAATCCAATTTTACTGATGCTTGATCGTGATAAATGTGGACTTTCCATACCAATAACAATACTTCAAATCCGAATACCGATCCCAAATATTTACTAACAAGACTGATGATGCCAAGACAAATAAATTGAAGCCCGATATCCCTTTAAATTTTTTTTACGATACTTACCAAACTTCTGATATAATGTGGATGAATCCCAATACTAACAATACTGAGATGGCGATGGAGCTGGACCTGAGCTGAAGAAGGAACCGGAGATGGAAAATGAACCGTACTTACCTGGTTATTGCAACCGGACAAATGAGGAGAAAATAAGATAGCCAAATTGAAAACTTGATCGAGTCTGACCTACTAATGGTCGGGCTATTCCCCTTAAAAGGACGCACTGGCTCTTCGGAGTCAGTTTTCATGAAATAAAATTTATTTAAGTAGGGTGAGGATAGATATTAAAACGAGAATCCGTTGTATAAAAAATCAACTCTCACCAATAGACAAAATGTTAAATTTTCTTACGATGATAAGTTAAATAAACGATTAGCTATATTTAGGCGACTGAGTAAAAAGGTAAGGACGTTTTGTTCCTTTACCTCTTCGTTTTTCGTCAGGTATTATCTCGAACTGTGAAGCTAGTACATTGGAATAGTTGAATAAACAATCAGGTTAGATCATGCAAATAGAAAACCAGGTTCATCTACGTAGGGTAGGTTAAAGGGATTTAAAAATCATTTATTTTAAATTGAATAACTTTAGGTTATTTAATCGTCCCTAAAATCGACAAAAATCTCGAATCATCCTCTCATAGCCATCAGGTGGGCAAGAATAATTATTGTAACAACATTCGCTAGGTAAGTGTCCCAGAAGACTCGAAATGCTTAGCGTGTACCCCATCCCCTAAATAGTTTCCGGTATAATATGGAAAAATAGCTCGATTAATCATTAAAAATCATTTTTCGTTTAGATGATTCGTGGATCAATGCATCCCGGATCATGGTGCGCTTCCCCGCACATGCGGCAAATCGTTGCCGTCAAGCTATGTGGGATTCGGGGATTTACCGTATCCCAGGTCAAAGAATCCAGATTTGGTACCCTGCAACAAGCTGAGGAGGTCAAGCTCCCGTTTGTTGCCATAAAACGGGAGCCAGGCCGCAATCCGGCCAGAGAAATCCGGAGTCAGGCTGAGTTCCTCCTCGCTCGTCTTGAGGAACATCAGCGGCAGACCGACATTCAGGTGGATCAAGCTAGGCGCTATTTAGCTAATGTCAACGACGACATCGCGGCATGTAGAATCGCCAGTAAGGACGGATATGCTCCTACGAACAACACATCGTTCAACCTCGACGATGAGAGACTAAACTCTAGATCCACTGCCATCAACGTAGTGGTCCCGCGGAGGATCCTTCCCCGTGGTATGAGAATTGAGAAAGAGCAGGCCGAGGAACACCGCAAGCACCTTTTCGCTCGGACGGCCCCAAAACGAAATGACTATGGACAACCTCGTGATTCACGTTATGATTAATTATCAATAATAAAACATCTTAGTTAATTATGAGTTTCTTGTTTGATTAAACTTTCAATGATGACGACTATAGGATTCTATAATTAATGATTATGATTAAATAAAACTGAGGTGAAATAATATGATCTAATAACGCTCTTTTGTAGATATGGAGTCAATTAAAATCCTGCAACAAGAATTGGACCACGCGCGTAAGATCAACAAAATTTTTTATGAACAAATCCTGCAGTTGAGCAAGGAGGTGCAACAAATCAAAGCTACTTGGATAGAGCCGAAGAAGGTAAAAATGCTCTACCAAAAGATAACAGCGGCACAGAAGGGCTGGTCAGAGGAGAAACAACTCAACCAGAACATGAGGACACAGATAAGGGGTCTGGAAGTGGCGGTGTCAGCCTGTCAAGAAGACGCGGCGGTGACGTACCCCCTCGTCTTCGCTTCTGCCCAACTAGCTTATAGAGATACGGTAGTTACTCCGAAAACTACCCCAAAGGCCAGAATCCATCGACCAGGAAGAAAGGAGCGAGCCAAGCGTCGAGCCGCTCGACATCCCAACAAGAGTGTAATTAGTATCATTGAATACATGTTTTATTTTTTTTGTTTGTTTGTTTTCTTTTGTTCCGTTGGTTGATCGAAACAGTACAACGTTAGTACAAACGAGAATAAATAACGAGAGTCAAGAATCGAATTATGGATTGATTAAGATCGAACAGATAATGATGGGACCAGAATGAATAAAGCACACACAGGCCTTTTAACGGTAGTGTGTTGGACCCAGCTTGAGGTCAGGCCAGAGTAGTTCGTCTGTGGCGCTCACCTTTGGGGACCTCACAACCAATGGTTACATTACCAAAGTTGCCTAGCAACGGATAACCTCTGGGCGCAGTGAACGCTTACATCTGGGGTCGAGGTTATCAAAACCATAAACCCCACAGAAATAAATTATAAAAAAGGTAGAAAAATACAAAAAATATGTAAAAAATAAATCCAATCTTTTAAAAAGAATTGAAAAACAATAAAAACTAGCAAAATTAAAAAATTTTCTCAAATTAAGTTCAAATTCATCCAAAAAGCTTATATTATAGAAAATAACTATGAGAATTAAGCCTAGGATGTAATTAGAAACTTAAAAAAAAGAATCACGAAAATCTGTTAACCATGAGAAAAGTGATGAAATATGGTAAAAACGTGTAGAATTTTTGGTTTACCACATAAAAAATATGCGTGTAAGCCCCCTATATGAGTCTATGCCAGATCGACATAATTTAATGCTAATTTTCAAAATTACGAAATTTCGCACTATTGGATGTAAGCCGAAATTGATTTTTATTATTATTATAGAATGATAACCAATACCATTTTTATTGCCTAATGTTTATCAATAAAACATTTAGAAAGAGATTGTTATTTAGGCTGTTATATTCAAGTTTTTATAGCATATTTTGTCAGCTATGTATGCTGAAAAAATTTAAAATTTAAATTTGCAAATTTTGTGTTATTTCTACATCAATATAGGTAATCAAATGATTTTAAAAAATGAAAAAACTGAATCAAATAGATTTCATGTTGGAATACCTTTCCCTTGTATCGATCAAGTCCTGTGGACGCATCGCTCCCATGGTACTGTTGGGCAAAAACTAAGGTTTTAAAATCTTGTTTATCTGGCAATAAAATAAATAATAATGGTGGATGAAATAACATTCAGATTTGCATCATTTGGATTCTTTAAAAAGTTTTTAGATAAATGATAATTTTTGGAATTAATGATAATGGTTAGGCCTAATAATAATAATATTAAATGCAATAAATAGTCATTATTAATATTTCATTTGTACTTTTCTCAAGTGATGGAAAATATTGGTCACGAGGTATCTCGTATAGATTAAGTACTATGGAAGCGAATCTTCCCTGGGACTTGATCGATACGAGGAAAAATCATTCTATTTCGTTTTTCATTAATATTGGTTTATTGTTAAATAAATTGATGAAAATTCAAAAATTCAAAATAGATCAAATAATATTATTCGAATAAAAAGAATATTTCAATACATTTTTAGACCTAAATACTACAGTTGATAATTCAATATGATAGTACCTATCCTAAATCTTTTATAAACAAAAAAATAATGATAAAATAATAATAGTATGAAAAATCAAAAAACTTTTCCTTACTTCGGAATGAAAGATTTTTATAAAAATTTCTTGAAAAATGGCATTAAATTGTGCCGATCTGGCATCGACTTATATAAGGGGTTTTACACGCATGTTTTTTGTTGCGATAAAACAAAACGCCTACACGTTTTTACCATATTTCATCATTTTTCCCATAGTTGTTAGATTTTCATGATTGTTTTTTGTTAAAGTTTCTAATTACATTTTAAACTTAATTCCCATATGTATTTTCTAGAATATAAGCGATTTCTATGAATTTGGAGCCAATTTGATGAAATAGGTTAATTTTACTAAAATTTAATGTTTTTTGATTTTTTTTAAATGTTTTTATTTTTTTTCTATATTTTTTGTATTTTTCTACTTTTTGTATTATTTAATGCTAAGTAGGCTATATTTGATGATTTTTCGTCCATTTGCATTTTGCTCGCCCTGATTTTATCGGATGTCGTGCCAGATAAGCAACAATTCAAAAATATTTGTTTTTGTCTAACAAAGAATTGAAAAACATTAAAAACTAGCCAGATTAACAAATTTCATGAAATTAGCTCCCAATTCATCGAAAACGCTTATATTCTGGAAAATAACTATGAGAATTAAGCCTTAAATGTAATTAGAAACATTAATTAAAAAGAATCACGAAAATCTGTAAACCAGGAGAGAAATGATGAAATATGGTAACAACGTGTCCTCATTTTGTTTTACCGCATCAAAAAACATGCATGTAAAGCACCCCTGTATACATCAATGCCAGATCGACATAATTTAATGCTAATTTTCTCTAAAATTAGTACTTTTTGAAGCGACGAATCTTGGAATGTTATAAGTAAAGCGAAACTATGCTTGATTTTAATTTTAATTTTAATTTTTATTATTTTATTATTATTGTTATATGAATCATGTAGGAGATTTATAGATTAAAAGATTCTTACTACGGTTATGATTTTTTTTTGTGTTACATCATTAAGAAGAACACTATTATTAGCTAGGCCTTAGTCACCAATTTTTATAACTAAAATTGAAATTTGAATATGAAATTGTCGAATTAGCTCGATTGATTCCAAGCACGGAACAATGCCTTCAATCGATTAAGTCCCGTGAAAGCCTAGCTTCCAAGGTACTTAAACTACGGGAGAAACCTCAAGGTCAAATCTAAATTATGCCCTTATCAAAATGAAAACTTACATTATTACAATTTTGAAATAATACTACCATATTTTTTCATTTCATTATTTATTAAAAATTACCGTCATTGAATTTTATTATGATTATTAAAAATTATCGTCTTTGAATTTCATTATTATTATCCTTAAAAATTTTCATCTTTGAATTTCATTATTTCATCGTCTTCGAATACCATGTGTAAACATCAAAATACAGACATACAAGTCATAAAAATGAAAATTAACCAACTAGTCTAGAACTAGTACTTCGGTGTGGGAGGTACCCGTAGTGAATGATAGTTCACCGGGTCAAATCTCCTCTCCAAGAACCTCAACGTCAAACCCTCAGTAGAGAGCGAATGATCACGAGGAAGGTCTAAATATAGTATAAAATGAAAGAAAAATATACGACCTTGAGACAGCAAGAAGAAATGAAAATATTAAATGAAGGAAAAAATTTGAATAATAAATGTTAACTAAAGACAATTTAGGTAGTGATCATATCAAACCAAAATAAAGTTAATAAACGAAAAGGAAAAAAAATCAATTCATTATAAAGAAAGAAACGTCAAATGTCGGAATCAATATGGTTGTTAATAGTAAACAGTACTCAGTCACTAATTCTTGAAATGATTTGACAAAATTTGAATTTTATTTCCTATTTGAATTTTATTTTAAATTTGTAACATTCGATTCAGGCTCACGATGACAACTATTGAAGGTTTTGAATCTCGGCTCATATGGTGAAAGAAATTATCGATTTTAATTGAATTTTTAACAAAACAAAAAATTAACTTTCCATTGTTTTGTAATTTGGTTATTTTATTTAAATCGATTTATTAACCTCTGATCGGCTATCATTATTGAAACTTTTTCTATCGTAGCAATAATTAAAACTATCACATTATTTTAAATTAATTAATAATTTTTTTTTATGTTCACGTAACACTCAATGGCAAAAGAATCCAGAAGTATGAGAAAAGGAGCTCCAGAGGTCGTCATTCAAAGACTTTTAAATGTCGTAAAACAATCTAATCAATAAAATTGCTATTTTAAATTTTTTTTGTTGTTAAAAAGAGAATAATACAAATGTGTTTTTGAAAGAATTTTAATAAAAATGAATTAAAAAGAAGTTAAACGATCTAACAAGATGTTTATTCATATAAAATCCAAAAAATTTCTAGAACTCACCAACGATGAAGGGTACTAAAATCCATAAATCCCGATAAAAAATTCTATTTTTGGGAAAAGTCTGAAAAAATTTCTAAAAAAAATCTATAAAGAAAAAGAAATTAACTATCTCACCCAAAAATGCATGTAGATTTGTGAAATTTCGTTCTAAAAATAGAACGGAATTTCGTATTTAAATCTATAAAATTTAATACTTTGAATTTGGGATTTTAAAGGAAAGGGGTCGCGAATTTAATATTTCTGACAACATTTTTAAACAAAATCCATTAAAAGTCGATGAAGCTCAAATGTCTTTCACTATTTCACGACCCACTATGATTTTATTATATATACAGGTAACCCTCGATTAACACGGTACTTGAATAACACGATTTCTCTTTAACACGGTTTAAATATCGCGGCACACCCTTGTCTAGTACGATATTTTTTAGCACGGTTTTGATTTTACACGGCTTCAAAATTGATGAAAACCCTTAATTAACACGGTTTCGATTAACACGATTTTAATTAGCACGGAGTATTCTTGGAACCAAACTATCGTGCTAATCGAGGGTTACCTGTATATATATATATATATATATATATATATATAACCTCGAAAATTCATGATCAAATACTTTTAAAATAAAATAAAATGGTTTAATAATAGAAAAGGGTAAATTGGCCTAAACAATATTAAATGGGCGCCACTGATCTATGGAGAGGTAATTATTTCCTAATTTGTAATTTAGTAATGTAGCAAACGTTGTTGACAAATGTCAGCTAAGGTGGTCTGTGGGAAGTAATTATTTTTAATAATTTAGTATGGCAGCAAATTTTGTTGATAATAGTCTGAAAACAGTCTGAGCAGGAGTATAAAAGGAAAAGGAAAAACACGAAATGGCCAGTGGTCGAAGCAAACGAGTAGTCTAGTCAGGTCAGTAAAAAGGTTTAACCCAAGTAAAGTCAAAAGTCATCTATCAGAAAACGTGATTATCCATTGAATAAGCTACCTTAAGGTAATTAAATTTATTCAGTGGTTGAAGGGTGAAAATAAATCACAAATTGTAAATACAAAACGTTGAAATAAATCGGATTAAGTTGTAATTGTGGTAAAGTGCAAAAAAAATTATTCTGTGTTTGGTTTACATATTTTATTTGAAAAGGACACGAGGAGCAGAGGGAACCGACTTTCAATAATAATAACCAAACATTTTGGTGAGCCCGACGTGATCTAAAGTCAGCTGAGAATAGTGCTGAAAATAATTGAATTGTTAAAAAAGATAAAAACTGGAAAAAAGGTGTCAAAGTAAAAAAAATAAACTGAAAGGAGAATAAATTATTGAATTAAAAGAAAACTTTCAAATTATTTAAAAACATTCGTGATTCATTGCGGCAGAATTTATAAAGAAAATTATTATAGAATAAATTCCAAAATTAAAACAAAAGGTAACATTAACAATTGTAATATTTTAAAATTCAGACGAGAAAAAGTTGTACAAAAAATATTTTATAATTTGAGAAACCAGAAGCAATCAGAAATAATCGCGAGCAATTCCAATAATAATGATCTAACCCCGGTGTCTACTATGACAACCCCTGTATTCACTGTCCAAATAAATATGTCTGCTACTCTTAGTAATGATTATGCAAGCTGTCAGAAGCTACCAGTTCAACAATATGGAGGAGATCCTGTCGAATTTGTTGATTTTATGGCTAATTACTACATGTATGCCACTGCTTACGGATGGAGACAATCGATTATGATGCAACGGTTACCATTATTTTTAAAAGAAGCAGCGAGAGAGGCTTGGCAACAGATTGGTAAAAGACTCATTGCCAATGATTGGACCAAGTTGAAAGATGCCTTAGCAGCTAAATTAATTGGGGGTGACATCAAACGAATAATGCGCCAAAAGTTTTACAATCGAGTGCAAAGACCAGACGAGTCAGTAAGTGAATTTGCTGAGAAAGCTTTCAAGATTAAACCAGAATAAGTTGATGTGGCGAAACAAGTGAAGGATTTATTGCAAGACCAATTTTTGACAGGAGTTAGAAAGGAAATTAAAAAGGCCCTATGTTATGTAGATTTCAACAACTTTGACGAGTTAATTAAAAAGGCTATGAAGATTGAATTGAATTTGAAAACTAATCAAACAAAAGCAGAATCTTTTACAACTATTGATGAATCTAGAGACAGATCAATATCGCCAATCAAAAATAATTTATTCCAGAAATCAACCAGCCCTTCACCAAACTTCAGAGTGAAATTTGAGCCAAGGAAATCTACAAATAGTCCAAACAAGGAGAGAGAAAGACCAGTCCAATGTAGTCATTGTCAGAAATTGGGACATAATATAAATCTATGCTGGTTTAGAAACAATGCCCGAAGAAGTCCAAGTCCTATCCAGTGTGATCATTGCCAGAAAAAGGGACATAGTCAATTTTGGTTTAAAAATGAAGAGCAACGAAGTCCAAAGAGGATGTGGCCAGATTAGTTGAAAGGCAATGGTAAGAAAGTTTTAATAAAATGAGCACCAATAACCAACGAATTAATGATAATATACAGTGTTATAATTGTGGAAGGAGAGGGCATGTATCACGAAACTGTTTCGCAAGATCAAGATCTCCATCAACGTCACCGTCACCTCAAAGAGATAGAGTTAATTTACAAAGCCGAATTCAATGTCATTCATGTAAAGGTTATGTACACATGGCGAGGTCATGTCCCAGGGATAATGATAAACTTCAAAAACCAATTTTAAAGAAAACTAGATTCCAAAGTGACAAATCACAAGCAGACAACGTTGTTTTTTTGCAGCCAGATAATTTTAATAATATAATTGAAGACGAAGTGAAACAAATGAGTCGACGTTTGGATAGTTTAATATGCAAGTTTGAATCTGATGAAGAGACGGATAACCACATTATGAATGAGTCGCAATCAGAAGCATCAGACACAGAGTTGAAAAGAATGATGATTAAAGATAATTTGCAAGGCGAAAAGACAATAATGATTATGTCGAGGATTAATAAATTGATAGAATCGTGAGCAGCGGAAAAGTCTAAAATAATGACATCATTACTGGAATTGAGTCAGATGTCACTGAGTGTACAAAAATTGAAAAGTGTAATTGAACTGTGTGCTGATTATTATGAGGTAAATTCAAAGGATAGAGATGAAATAACAAATATGATGAAAATATTTGGGAAAGCGTTCAGAGTAAATAAATGGTTAGATTTTATTTTTATTGATGTTGTAGATGAAAGTAGAAATAGTGTGATCTGTATTCGTTGTGAAATAGGAGATTATGTTAAAGATTTAAAAGAGAGATTAAAAGAGAATAATGGAAGACAGATAATAAAGGTGAAATTTAAGAATAGGTATTTAGAAGACGATGAATTTTTAATAGATTGTGGTTTAATACTGGAAATAAAAATAAATTGCAGGTTGAGTGTATGATTAGGGAAGAAGTAGTGAAAAAGGGTGATTCGCAAGAAATAACAAGAGACTTAAGAGATGCTTTATGTGTTTGTCATGGAGTTATAATTATGGAGAAATTAAAATTAATTGATAAACTAAAGCTAGAGGAAAAGGCTAAACTAGAAATAGTAAACATAATACGACCATATTTATATGATAAATCGAGGTATGGAGAAAAATTGAAATGTTTGTTGCTAAGATTTGGTAGATAATTAAGAGAGACTAGAATGAAATTAAAACCATTTATTATAGCAATAGATTATGAAGATTGCGGAAAAACAGAGAATATGTAGAGGAACATTGATGTACAAAGGTTCGGAAGTTACAAAAAAGAACTGCTAACCGAATAGGAAAAGATAGAATTATTATATTGATGTTCAAAGGTGAAGAGTTAGATGATGATGAATATTTATATGATTGTGGATTTAAGCCACAGGAATTAGATGAAAACGGATACCTAGATGCCGATGGAAGGGCAGGGTATTTAGTGAATTGAAAGTAGGAATAGAAAGTAGACTTAGTGAATAATTCGGAGAATTCAAATATAGATATAGAGGACGATAACTTAAACGGGATAGAACAAAAAAAGTAGATGAAAGTTTCAGTGATAAGGAAGGAAATGAATCGAATAATAAAATTCAGGTAGAACATTCGGAAAAGCAAGAAAACTTTGAGGCACCAAGAGGTGAAATAAATAGTGAAATAATTGTTAGGAAACTTAGAACTTTATACAAGATAAAGCAGAGTTTAGTGAGAATTGAACAGGAAGTTGATGAAACAAAAATAATATTAATGGGCTTGATTAAAGCAGTATATCCAATGTTTGAAATAAAAATGGATGTAAAATATGAGTTAGGAAACATGGTAACTGAAATGAAAACAAGACTTCCAAATGTTGTGCAAAGATTTGGAGAAAACGATAAATTTTGTGATAAGAAATTAATTGAAAATTTGACTAAAAATGGAATTGACAAAGAAGTAATGTTAACAAGTTTAACTTATATGGTTTTAGAAAATGGAGCTCATGCGATAGTAGAAACGGATAATTTGGAAAATTTGATAGATGTAGTGGCACGAATTTCAAACGAATATTTTATAGAGTGGGTTAAAAAGAATGGAGGTTGGGAGAAGTTTAATAATGAGCTTACAGTAAATGAAAGTGATGAAATAAAGTTACCATTCAAACTGTTAAATGGGAAGGATATCACAGGGCCATGAAAAACGATGATATTTCTGTGAGCAACAGTTATGCTCTTTATTTTATATACAATAGCTACACAAGTTGCAGGTATGACAGCTTACAATTGTTTCCAAACAGAAATGGGAAAAATTTATTCGGTTGTGGACATGGCAGAATGTTCGGATGTATACCCAAAGAAATTGAAAGTAGAAAATGATGTAAAATATTATTTGTATCAGGAATCTGATCTACGGTGAACCAAAGTTAGAGAATGTATTGTGAAGCGAACTACTTTTGTATTTTTCTGTGGTAAATGGAGCCATACATCACTGATAAAAATGCACGCTATTCCACAACCAGTAGAGGTAATGCCAGAAAACCGCTTAGCTGCGTTTCAAACAGAGGAATTAAACATCAATACGGAAATTAAATTGAAATCAAACGTAAATCACAGAATAAGAGAGACGGTGGTTGTAAAGGGAGTAATACAACAAGATGGAACGTGCAAAGGAGAACCGTATAAAGTGAACGCGAAAATTATTAAACAATCAATGGGAATTGAAAAATATTTGACAGAACTGAGAGAATTTGAAGAGTTTTTGATGATGATACAGGAAAACTTCAAACGCATCCGTTTTGTAATACGAGACAAAGTAATTGCTAAACCGGAGAATCAATTCTAGTATTTGATGTTAAAACCAATGTATGCAATTTAGCGCATTTGAAAACTATGACTTTCAAATGGTTAAGTGGAGAACAGTTTAGAGAAAGCCCCGATAATTTCAATATAAATTATAAATCGAATGGCACAGTCAGGTCGACTCCAGTATGGACGAGGAAAACCACACCAGTATTAATGTCAACACTACCAACAGATAGTATGCGTTTTATAAAAAAAGAGGTTACCAATAATTGTGGGCAAATGGTTTATGCAACAAATTACAGAGGTGTTTACGTATCAAAAATGATGGTGCATGAGGCAAAAACTAAAATACACACAAATGATATTAAACTCACTCACTATTTTAACAATAAAATTGATTATTTATACCATTTTAGTCAAAACATTATGGAGAACATATACCTGGGAAATGATTCTAAATGATTGTAAATTAAATAAAGAAATACTTAGAAACAGGATGGCAATGGCCATTACAATTCAAACTTAGTAGCACCTATGCTAATATCAGAAAATGGATCTTCGGAGAGGCCCTATATAGCTACAATACGAAAAATGCTCAAATGAATTGCCGGTGAGTATAAACGGAAAAATGTGATTTATGGAACACATAACAAGAATATTACTGGAAGACATACTAAGTCAAAAGTTCTTCAATGCAATAGATATGCAATAAAGACATAAAGTGAAAGAGGTATTTCTGAATCAAACGCTAGAATTGACAGAAAGAAGTGAGGTAATATATTATGCGGATGTGTTAGATGTTTCAAATGACGAGTGAATATTTGAACCAAATGAGAAGCTAATAGAAAAATATGAAGTACCAATGTGTGATGAAGTGGTAAAAGTCAAAGACAAAACAGTGCCCGTGAGAATAGTTAATCAAAACACAAAACCCATCCACATGAAACCCAAAACAAAACTGGGAAAACTAACGAAGTTTGAAATAGAGAAAACTCCAAAATTACCGAGAAATATTAAAATCTACAAAGAGCCACAAGTCATTAGTAATGATTTAACAGAATCACAAAAATGGGAATTCATGGAGTTATTAAAGAAATACAAAATGGTGTTTGCAAAACACGAGTACGATTTGGGACTCACCCAAGTAATTGAACATGAGATACCATTACTTGATGAAACTCCGATTAAATTGAAACCGTATAGAATTCCATACATACATCAAGAGGAAAGTGACAGACAGATAAAAGCAATGAAAAAGTTCAAAATAATACAAGATAGTTCTTCACCATTCTCATCGTCAATAGTAGTTGTTAAAAAGAAAGACGGCGATTTGCGATTTTGTGTCGATTATCGGAAATTAAATCAAGTTACACGAAAGAATACATATCCCATTCCAGTCCCACAAGAAATGTTTGATCATATGGGAGAAGTACAATTTTTCACAGTAATCGATCTAAATAAAGGTTATAATCAATTTAAAGTGAAAGAAGAAGATCGAAGAAAAACGGCTTTTTCGGACGGTAAAGGATTGTATGAATTTAGTGTGTTACCGTTTGGATTAACTGGAGCACCTCCTACGTTCCGGCGAGGTATGAATTTTGTTTTGCGTTATATTCCACATGCATTAGTCTATATTGATGATAAAATAATATTTTCAAATACTTTTAAAGATCATCGCAAAGATCTGGAAACTGTATTTATAAGATTAATAAAGGTTAATCTAAAAATAAAACCATCTAAATTTGAATAGGGAAAATCAGAAGTAGTTTATGTAGGTAATATTATTTCTCAAAATATATTGCAACCAAACCCAGAAAATGTTAGAAAAATTAAAGAATACCCAATCCCTAAAAATGTAGATCAAGTTCGACAATTTCTGGGTTTATCTAGTTATTATAGAAAATTCATTAAAAGCTTTTCTCATATAGCACAACCTTTAAATGCAATATTAAAAAACCAGATTCAATTTAAATGGGAAAAGCTCAGCAAGAAGCACTCGAATTGCTTAAAGAAAGTTTGATTGAAAAACCTATATTTAGATGTCAAAATTTTAGAATACCATTCATCTGAATGACAGATGCGAGTAATTTTGCGTTGGGTGCAGTATTAGAGCAACAAGTTGAAGGTGAGAAAAATCACGTAATTGCATATGTTTAGCAGAACAATAAAGCCACATGAAAAGAATTATTCTAAAATTGAGAAAGAAACATTAGCATTGGTTTACGGTAAAGCAACGTTATGACAGTATTTAGTTGGTAGAAAATTAATTGTATTTACTGATCATAATCCATTACAATGGTTGATGAAACATCGGGATTCAGCCAGCAAACCGATCCGATGGTCAATAGCCCTGCAAGAATATGATTTTGAAATTAAATATCGAACGGGCAAATCAAATGGAAATGCGGATACGCTATCGAGAATCCCTGTAAATAATGAGAGTAATAATAATGAAACGAATTATAATAAAACAATATTTATTGCAATCAAAACCGCTAATAATTTGCAGGAACTGCAAAAATATCAGGAAAACGATGATGAATTAAATAAATTGCGGAAACATGCAGTCGTGATCAAAAAGGAGAGTGACTGGAAACATATAGTTGACGAAAAACATAAATATATCATTCATGATTGTTTATTAAAATGTGTTAAAAATGAAAATTTATTTATTGTGGTTCCAACAAAACATCGAACAGCATTAATGTTGATATACCATGATGGAGCACTAGGTGGACATTTATCCGCTCGGAAAACGTTATCAAGATTGAAACAAAAATATTATTAGGACACTATTGAATCAGATGTCAGACAATAGTGTCATACTTGTGAAGTGTGCTAAACCAGACGAAATACGGGAAAGAAAATAAAAGTACCTTTGAAACCTATGCCAGTGCCCGGAGCGCCGATGGAAATTACTGCAATGGACATTGTTGGTCCGTTACCTGAAACAATTAATGGCAACAAGTATATCATTGTGTTCTGTGATTATCTAATTAAATGGCCTGAAGCATATGCAATGCAAAATCAAAAAGCGGAAACAGTTGCAAAGATATTGGGATTTGTTTATCAAGCCATGCTTATTTGCTTATCGAAATGCAGTGAATGAAAGTACCGGTGAAACACCTTTCTATCTTATGTATTTACGGCAGAACAACATGCCGGTTGATTTAAAATTTCAAGGACCTATCTCAAAGTAGATGGATATATCTGATTACAAAGTAATTATGTAAGAAAGACTTCAATCGGTATGGACTCAAGCTGGACTTAAAATAAGACAACGTCAAGAAGCGTATAAAGAGTGCTATGCTAACCGAGCACATGCTCACAATATTGAAGTAGGAGATTTAGTGTATGTAAATAAACCAAAACCACCAAAGAGTCTATCACCAAAATTACAAAGACCATTTAAAGAGCCATATATAGTATGTAATACCACTGAAACTAATTTAAAATTACGTCCACAAAATAATATAAAGGCAGGAACAATTATCGTTCATGTGAATCGATGTAAAACGGTAACAGCTACAAAGGATACTAAGTATCAATTGAGGTCTAAAGACAAAAACATGGAAAGACACACCGCGCTCAAACAAAAAATAGTGAAAAATCCCGCACCATTGGGATATATCAACAAAATTTTGTTGGTTGCAACACTTATGATAATCAATGTGTTAGGGACGAATGCGACTTCATTGTTTCCAAATTATGCCATTAAAAAGATCCCATTAATGGAAAAAGTTGATATTTATGCCACATGTACCCAGATTGTATGGATCTATCGTTGTGCATCTATCGAGGAAAAAGAAGTAAGTAATTTACTGAATTATTTTGAACCACCAGTGAAATTCAATTTTAATAAAAATACTTATGTAAATCGTCAACTAACAATAAATTATGAATACCCATGATTAATAACACAAGTGCAACCTCAAATAAATGATCCTAAAATAATAAATCTAATGCATATTGAAATATGGACAAAAAATCTAAATAACTATGTTTCCATAGAACCAGTGCTGAATGGAATCAATATATATTGGGAACCCCGATATTCCCAACGAGTGAAAATAATTTTTCAGAATTATACAATCAATACGTTGAATGTCAGAAAGTATTTTGTGCATTATGTGAATCTAAGACTGCATTATACCTATGATATCGCAATTTATTACTACGAAAAAGTATTGCAAGATAACGGTACAGAGAGTAATGACTGGTGGGTCAAGATCTAAACTAGTCGAAAATCAATATTGTTGCAAAACGAAACAAATCAAGTTCAATTACAGCTAGTTAACCAAAAACTAAATATTTCACGGCAAGCAGGTATTAATGAAAAAGTTATGATCTATTATTGTGGGAAAATCCAAGCCACGTTAACAAGTAACTTTACCTTTAAAATGTTAAATTTTCAGTGAATACGATCTAAATCAATTGTGATGATAAAAAACCAAGTATTACAAACGAATATCAAATTTCAATCCATGGGAAATCATCATTCGCGTTGTACATAATTCAATCATATCTCTAATGTAAATGTTCGAAAACAAAAAAATATTATCTTCGTTCAATAACCATATGGCTAATGTGCAAATTCGTGAAAACAATACTACATCATCTTTTACTGATAACAATGAAATCATATGTGTAATTTTATCGATCAGTACAATCAGTGTGATATCATTTTCTATCATTCTTCTTCTCGCATCGCTACCTTACCTTCGAAAACTAAAGCAACGTCTTAAACGTCAATCCATGGCTCAAAGACCTTGGATTGTCTATGAGGAAACGATCGTGTAGTGAGATACATTTATTTTTCATGCAATTATGATAATGTAGTTGTACAGTATAAGTATTAACTTTTCTTTTGGGATAAGGTAAAGATTTGCACCTTTCGATCAAAGATGGGTTTGATTGGCTGCTGAGAGCAAAGAAGGGGAAGCAAAATTTGAGCAGGTAGAAAACTTTGAGGCAAAGGAAATTTATTAAGGGGTATATAAGGGAGAAAAAAAAGTAAATAAAATTAGTATAAATTTCAAATTAAAATAGGTAATTAATTTTTATTAATATTATTATTTATACCGCTACCAGTAAACGCAGTATCCCTTGGATACTTCACCTTGACTCTAGCGTCAACTTTTAAATTAGAAAATAATTAACTAGCTATATTTTAGTAATGGAACAAATTCAATGGGCGAGGACAATTTATGATAGCTACCTTAAGCTACATCAAAACCATGTTGGACGGAACCCATACATCATCCAGGAAAACTCGCAGATCCCAAATTACGTGAGAGTTGATGACAAGAAAATGAAGATACAAATATTCAGGTTGAATAGAAAATCCGGAAAAAAATTGGCTAAGAAAACAAATGCAACAAAAAAGGAAGAGTTCATGCTTCACATTATCAAAGGAAATGTAGAAATGGTCTCCACAATCAGAAGATATGGTGGGAAGTACATCAAGGTTCGTCATGAAAAATGCAGAAAGAAGCGATGACCAAAAGGTTGAGAGCCACAAATTAAAATGCACTGATTGTGTTCGAAACCAGAATTAAAAACGAAGCTCAAGAAGTACCGCAAATGATATCGACACTACCTGTGGATGAAAAATTGTTAACAATCACTCAACAGATGCTAAAGAAAAGAATGTTATTTTTAAAAAAGAAATGGATCAAGAGGAGATAAGAAGCAAGATTTTGTTCATCGATGCGGAATATGGGACATCGGAAAACAAACAGATGGTACCACTGTCTATTGCGATAATGAATTATTACGAAAAGACAATGAAGGATGTGTACCTAACTCCAAGAGGAAAATTGTGGCATTTTAATTCACAAATTCATGGCATAACTGAATTTGCAAGCAGAAATCAGTATGCAATTATGAAGGAAGTTCAAAAATTGATCGTTGGAAAAATATTAATTGGTCACGACCTACATGCTGAGATACAATACCTAAAACTTTGGATAGACCAGTTGCATAGCATTCGAGATTTGGCTACAGCGCAAGCATTGCAAAAGATTGGAATGTCCAGGAGAGGAGAATTTTTCAAACTGAAAACTGTTGTCCAGGAGATGTTTGGAGATCAAATGCAGGTGGGCATACACTCAGCCCTTGAAGATGTTAAGAACATAAGATGAATGTATTTGCAGATTGAGAAACTGTGGATCGATGATATCGAAATACCAAAAACGCAGCCATCAAGGAAATATTCATTGGAAAAATATCGGAAGCTTCACAACACAACCTCAACATCACTGACCAGAATTACCGAAGAAATTGACCTCACAGCAATAGAGGATATAGAAATCGATAGTGAAACCCAAACTGTTCAATTGAAATGGGCAACAGAAGAAAGTATTGAAATAATTGAGGAGAGTCTGGCTCTAATAATCAACAAACCGATTCATCGAATGAAACCAACATTCGAGCATGGGCCAATTATTTCACTGAGGAACAGAAAAATAAAAGCTTCATTGGATTCATTGGAGATTGGTAGTGGAGATACTATCACGATAAATCGACTCACGTATCGAAAGAAGAAAACTGTCATTCATTATAAATGTGGTTCTAAAACTTTGAAACTCGAAATGAAATAAAAATTAATGTTACTTATATTATTTATTTATAAAATTGTAATTTAATGAATCTCATTCTCTTGATTTATGTCGTCCCATACAAAAAAATAATAAAACAAATAAGTGAGTAACAAAAACAATTAAATAAATAAAAAGCATGAACACTGCAACAAAAATGTGTAAAACAAAGATTATAATTATCAGGCAAAATTTTATACTTATTATCATTATTAGTATATTAGTGATATTAGCATTATTATTGGTACTATTAATTTTAATATTATTATAACTATTATCAGTTCTTCAGAGTCTCAGATCTCGAACCTCGGGATTTGAGACGCACAAGACGAACAACTCCTCATGTCTGCAGTCTGGCGTAACCAGCAGGAGAAGTGGAGCATTATAACATATTATATCTGTTGGGGTATCACGAAAAAGCACAGTAAAATCGATAAAACACTAAAAGGATAAAAGTGCAGTATTAATTAAAAAATTTATAAAAATTCGAAAGTAATATTGATCGGGGAAATTGGTATGGTTGAACGCCAAATTGAGAGACGAGTCCAGAAATAATAATAAAAATTTAGTGAGGGGCCCCTAGAAAGTAATATAAGATAAAAAAGGAAATTAATTAAGAAAAATTAATTACTAATGGGAAGCCCGAGTCAATGGGAAACCCGAGAGATGTGGAAAATCCGAGAGCTGAGGAAAACCCGGCGCATAGACGGAATAATATAGCAGGATAAATTAGCCTAAACAACATTAAATGGGCGTCACTGAGTTACGGAGAGGTAATTATTTCGTAATTAGTAATTTAGCAATGGACCAAACGTTGTTGACAAATGTCGGTCTGGAAAGTAATTATTATTAATAATTTAATAATGTAGAAAATGTTGTTGACAATCGTCGGAAAACAGTCTGAGCAGGAGTATAAAAGAAAGAGGGAAAAATACGAAAGACATGAGTAACCAGATACGAAAGACAGACATTGTTAACCAGACACGAAAGGACAGTCATTATTAACCAGACACGAAGAGCCGATATTATTAACTAGAGTGAATCGACGTGAACGAGCAGTAACTAGGTTAGTAGAGGAACCTAAATCCAAGTAAAAGTCAAAGTTATCTATCAGAAGGGGGTGGTTCTCCCTTGGACAACCTACCCTAAGATAATCAGAGTCATATGGTGGTTAAAAGGTGCAAATCAATTAGTGAAATTGTGATTACAAACATTGAAATAAAACGGATTGATCTGTCATTGTGATAAAGTGCAAATAAAATTATTCTGTGTTGGGTTTGCTTATTTGATTGAAAAAGGACACGAGGAGTCAGAGGGAACCGACTTTCAATAATAATAACCCAACATATCCAACTTATAACAATCGTGACCTATAAGATCCGTCTGTGTTGACATTTATTGCAAGTAATAACACTGAGTAATAACGGTATATTTTTATCCTGCAAATGAGGTTAAAATAATAATAAAGTACTTCAGTTCAAACAATGCTTGCATCAACCTTTTAATTGCAATACATTTTCTTTGTTGTTCCGAAATGAGTTAAGAGCCAAAGCGCAATTGATAAGAGCTCAAATGACAATAAATTAGATCTTCAATAATAAAAATAAAATTGAGATTAGAGAAATAAATAAATACACACAAGCACAGTTTACAAAATTTCTATAATAAAAAAAATACACAACTAGACACTAAACTACAGTTTTAAAATTTAATAAGATCGAATTTTTTAAAATTAAATATTTAGAAAAATATTTCTATTCCAATAAATTCTAAGCTAAGAATATTTGACAAAATGAAAAAGTTATTGCGTAACACATTTAAAAAGTAATACAAATGATTTATTATTAACAAAATTACAGTTTGATTATTTAAATAAATATCTTACTTTTATTATGGAAAAATCATCGTAAATTCATAATCACTTCTAAAATAGTATTTTTATTAAAATATCTTTTTAAATTAAAAAAAATTAATTAATTTTAATTGCTTAAAAATTATTATTAAAAAAAAATTTATTGCAACATAAATTAAGTTAAAATAAAAAATAAAAATAAATCCAACCTCTCGTTTATGCCCAAAGGAAAGGCTGCTATTAAATGTCCTATGCGCTCCAATCAATCGGCCGTTGAAAAGAGAAATTTATTAGCTTTTGACTTTGAAATAATTCACATTGTAAAATACGTTTACCATGCATACAAATTTATGGATGTTGAAATGCAAATCGGGTTGAAATTCGTAACGAAATGTGATTGGTTTGTTGCAGGGAGAAGAAAAAAAAATCAGTCGAGAAATCCGGCTTTGTTTTGGCTACAGACAATTTCCTGTTGGTGGGGATAATTGGATGGCGCCTTGGAAAATTGTCGCAAATGGTTAAATTGAATTAGCTTTCGGCTATTATTATTATTATTATCATATTTTTATTATTATTATCATAACTTTAATTTATTATTAGCATTATTACTGATTATTATATCGCAGGCAGAATAAACACATTAATTGGCATTAATTCGAATGTTTTCAAAACAAAATCGCAATTTTATCTTGTGTTTATTGGATATATTATATCTATAATTACGAAAGACATTTTTAACAAATTATTTTTATTACCTGATAAATATTAATTTAAAGTAAACATAACAAAGCATTATTTATCATATTATACCCGAAAAGAAATAAAAACATTAAGATAATATGAGTGTCAAAAAATTAAAAATTTTGATTTTTTTCAAGATATTATTCACTTTATTATTATTATTATTATTATAAATATTAATTAATATTGTTATTATTATAATTTATAAGATTTATTATAGAATATTGTGAATTACTATTATTACAGAAAAATAAATTTCATTTATATTTTTGCTGTGATTCGATATAGAAAAATGAAATGGTTCATTTACTATATATATTAATAATAGCATAAAGTGTTAGTAATCGCCGAGTATATTAATTAAAAAATATTAACAAAATATTAAAATCAAAGTAAAAATGAAGAACAATCTATTTAGTCCATTTCTGTTTATTAGAGACTTGTTAAAATTCCAAAACAATGGAAATGTATCATGACAATTACAATTATTATTATTATTATTATTATTATTATTATTATTATTATTATTATAGTGTTATTATTGTTAGGTTTTCAGATAATATGATATTGAGATTACTTTACCAGGAAAAGTATACAAAAAAATAAAAATCGAATGAATAGATTAGAGGGTGAATCTTTATTAAAGTGGGGAGATATGTTGGGGTATTACGAAAAAGTACGATAAAATCAATAAAACACCAAAATGATTAAAGTGCAACATTAATTTAAAAATTTACAAAAATTCGAAAGTAGTATTGATCAGGGAAAATTAGTATGGTTGAACGTCAAATTGTGAGATTAGTCCAGAAATAATAATAAACATTTAGTGAGAGGGTCCCTGGAAAATAATATAAGACAAAAAACAAATTAATTAAAAAATGTTAATTACTAATGGGAAGCCCGAATCAATGGGAAGTCCGAGGCAATGGGAAACCCGAGAGATTCAGCGTGTAGGCGGAATAATAGAAAAGGGTAAATTGGCCTAAACAATATTAAATGAGCAATATTCTATGGGAGGTAATTATTTATAATTAATTAAATATAAGAATTGATGTAATCAAAAAGAAATATTTACAATCTATTCACATCAGAATGCATACAGACTAATAATACAAACTGGTTTCGTTTTTCTTTAGGACATTAAAATCGATATTCACTATTTTGAAATCTTAAGATTTTATTTAAATTTTATTCATTATTATAAATTTTATTCTAATAATGTACTCTGGATTTGAAAGAAATGAGAAATTGAATAAAAATAAAAAGATTTTTTTTGTCATCTTTAAAATGGCTGCTGGCTCAGGCTCGTTATTATCGTGATCAATTACCTCCCAGAATAAAAGTGCTAACAAAAATGGCGTCATGGATTAGCACAAATTGTTACTCTTTATTTCAATTTTCGTAACGAAACTATTAGTTAATTAAATATTAATATTATAAATCTTATTACCATAATTATAAACTACTTTTATAATTATTATTATCATAATTATTATTATCTCGTCAAAAGATCAAAAAATCTTCTTAATACCTTTCCACGACTGAGTCACCTTACCTCAGTGTGACATACAAGTTCACCATATTGGCTTTCATTGGTAAGACGGAAATTGTCGGTGATTTATATCTCTTGTTCTAATAAAATAACTGTTTTTTACCACAATTTCCATTACTTCTTTCATTTTAATATTTTTTCCACAGAGCTTTTTGATGCAAAATACAATTAATGCTTGTAAGTTTTTGCCGCGACGACTGAGGATATGAAGTTTGTTTTTAAATAGACCAACAACTCCGAATTTTACTGAAAGCATTGCTGGAGCAACATCTGTTGCAAGATTAACTGACTTTGACCAAGGTAGCTCAACTTTAGCAATACACTCTTCAAGCTTTTGAAAAATATATTTTCCAGCAGTTGTGCCCTTCAAAGGTATTAATTCTAGCAATTCCTCAGTAATCATTAAATTGTTTTTTTTTTAGTTGTGTCTTAATTGAATGAAAATAACAAATTGTATAAGGCTACAATACGGAGCTGGTCTACTGATCTCAAACATGCAGCATGCGATAAAATAAAACTAAAATATCAAATTAATATTATTTTTATCGATTATATTATATTAAATTATAATTCATTTCTGATTTCTATAGTAAACTACTTAAAAACTGCCAACAGAATTAATTGAGAAAATGTAAAAATGATAATAATACAAACACAATATATTTATTTTTTGTATTGAAATAATTAATATGGAGCAATAGGATATGCTAATATTTTTTTGTTGATAATTGAATAAAATCTCTTTTAGCCACACCAGGAGACATTTTGAGATTCATTAACACTGGAAAAGAAATTAATGAATAAAACGAAAACAATAAACAACCTTTACTAGATAGCTGGCGGTCTTGAAGACATTTTAGTGAGCTTATACTTGGCTTTAAAAACTTTTTCATAGCTGTGAATTTTAATTGGCTTTTATGAGCAATCGCTTGTTTGTATTCAGATCTTTTCAATTCATTTTGAGATACAGATTTTAATGTAAAAACATCTTGAAAGCCTTCAGGTATGGCAGGAACATTACTTAGAATACCATATTTTTCACGGTCAACCAATAAATCATGATCTTCCTCATTGCTTACTTGAACAGGCATTTCGATAATAACACAAGCTAAACTTTAAAATTTTACAATCACTTTCAATGAAAATATATTTATTATACAGTTAATAATAAACTTTAAGACCTAATAATTTTTTCTTATACATTTGAACTTTTTTATTGAAATAAATTTATAAAACAATAAAAAAGAGTTAAGATGAAATAATCATATATTAACACAAACTAACAAAATCGACAAAAATTCATTGTTTTAATATTCGACTGTAAAATCATTTACGTGAAAAGTTTTGATGGATATCCCCAAAAAATAATATCACTTACCAGCTTTATGTTTTAAATATTAGACATGATCAAAAATATAAGTTTAATATCAACGTTGAATTTTAAATTTCATTCGATTTTCAAAAGAAAATTTCAATTCGAGATCATTGAACGATGTATAAAATTTTGAAAATAAAATCATATTTTTTAATAAGTTTATTAAATTTAAAAAATTACGTTTCTTGGGTAACAAATAATCTTGAAACAGCAACTTAGTGATTTCATTTACATTGATTCCATAATCTATTAAAACTGCTTTTGCGTGTAAAAGATTAGATATTCTTTGATTGTTACTTTCTGTAACAAATTTCATTTCTTCACCAATAGTTTTCAAAACTAAAGTACTCAATATATTGAATTAATAATAACAAGACTTACAGCTTACAATAAAATTTCGTAATAGTTCTAAAGATAAATCAGTAACAAATTCATAACCAGAATGAAATAAAATGCTCGAAATACAAGCTTCCAAACAATTATTAATGCCACACATTAATGATAAATAAATAAAATCAAACTAATAATTTAAAATTTAAAAAGTCGTGTTATTTAAACAACCTTAATTCGTGATTTTTGAAGACTTAAATACATGAATTTATTTTTAAAATAAAATTATCACTATTTAAATTTGTTCAATATGATCTAAAATCTGCCAAAAATTAACATTAAGTTTTGAAGGAATTTCAATTACCATTATGTTGTTAACTAGTTTATGTATATTTATTTGTTTTGTTAGGCTAAAACTGAAATATTTCAATATTGTTATAATTGCGCGGTAATACAGTCCAAAAAACAAGCGCATCAAGATGATTTAAAATAACCTACACAAACACCACATAAACTCATTAAAATCTAGAAAACAGACCAACTAAATAAAGAAACGGATTGTTGGGATATTAAATATTCGTCGATGAATAGGTCTCTCGATCCGACTCCTCGTGTTCAATAATCAATAAGACAAAATCCCAACAAAGAAATCTTTATTGAAAAATATTCACCACTATATACAATTATCTACTTTTCGTACACACCTTAAGGATATCACGATGTACGTCCAACTGCAATCTGATTAACTTTTTTTCGGTTTACTGCTCTTCATTCGTTTCTCCGACTCGTTAGATTCTCTCTTCGACCAGCTGGCAACTTATTTTGTTGTCAGTTGCTTTTATAGTTTTTGGATTCCCATTAAAGGAAACAATTTTCCATTTTGGACAATTTATTGCCCATTTCACTAATACCGGGAAACACATTAAGCTGACTTTCAGCTCGGCGGCCCTTGATTAATGGGTTTGTCGGTAAATAATTTAATTAACTAATTTATTTGTTTTTGGGCTCCCGAACCCTCAATATACCTTATCTCAATCTAATAGTATTTTATTCGTCTTCACAATCAAATTTTCCACCGGTTACCACCTTTCCCCCCGAAAAATATTGATTCTTACTTATTTCAAAATTTTAATTAATTTTAATTGATTTTGATAATTTTTAAATGTTATTATTTTTATTCATGTTTTCTTATAACACCAACAGTATGGTGGGTTAGTGGTTCGTGACCTTGTAGCCCATACATACAATGCTTCTTGCCCTCCACTGGTTACCCGTCGCTACAACATTGGTAATGCAACCAATGGCTATGAGACCGCCAAAGGTGAGCTCTTCTTTCAGAACTGCTAAGGCCAGGTCTCATATTGGGTTCAACGAGCTTCCGATAGAAGGACTGTGCTCGATCTATAGTACTGGTCCCTTCGATACAAATTCAAATGTCATGCCAACTATTTATTGTGTGGCCATTTTACTATTTGATGTACGTTGTCATTTAATTCGATAGAAAATATTTTAATGAAATCATGAACTAAACAAAAAAAAACTATATTTTTAATACAACTAGGAATTCACAAATTCTTATTTAGCCAGGCTATTTGTTCAGTTTCGTATCCGTCAACCGTTGTAACCGTCGCTTCGCGCTTTCCGCTTTTCCGGGCCTGGGATGATGCCGTTTGGGTACTGCTTGCTTGGTTGTGTTGACTGAATCATGATAAGCTATTTGCGTGGGAGCAAATACTAGTGGATACGTAACCGCATTTCCCTCTTGACACTCGGACAACGCAACTTCTAGACTTCGAGTCTGCGTCCGTTGGGTCTGGACTAATTGTTTTTCTTACGCCTACCCTCGTTGAGTGGCGGTCAAATGCTGATACGCCTGCTTTGGTCGAGGCGGTTCGATCCATGTTGCCTTTATCTTCTGGATCTCGCGACTTATATGCAACAACTGGGTATGCAATTCTGTGCTCTCTCGTCGTGCTTTGATTAGTTCCTTTCCCAGTACACGGAGAGTATCTATATCTATATAAACAAGTTATAAATTTAATCTCTTCAATAATTCCCAGTTGCTTAGTTAATAAAATTGATTCCGAAAAATCCTTAGCAATAATATCTTCAGATTAGGTTTAATCTATTTTGAAATAAATAATTTTCAGTAACTAGGGTTATTATTAGACCCTTCATATCCTGTCACCGATCTTACTTGCATTTTCTATGATTTGATTATCCTAAGATAAGGTTCAAATTTAAATTCTGTTGAGTACAATTAGTGTCTAACTACCTTATATTTATTTAATTTCGAAAAGATCAAAAATAGGTTATTAATCTTTATTCAATTTCTATCAAAAGCCTATTTTATTAAATTTATTTCAACTATCGCACGCTTCATTTTAAATGCATTTCATTCAGGTTCATGAGCGTCCATATTTCTGTTGATTGTCATAATACCGGTAGTTCGAATCCTCCTTTGGCCGGCGACTCGTATAAGCGTGCTCCTCATTCCGATGTTGCATTCCGATGTGTTCGAAAGCTGGTGTCCGGATAAGGAGCCTTGGCACCACATCATCGATTGGTACGTCCATTTCTTCCAAGTCGGGATCGTTCAATTCATAAGATATCCTATAGCTCTGAGCGTATACGTCAGTGCCGGGTATTCGACCAGATGCGATATTCGCATTTATTTTATTGAGGCGACGTCGTGCCATGATTATTTGCCATCGTGTGCTGGGCCGTAATTCCTCCAACTTGGCTAACGTGTACTCCGTCTTCGGTCTAGCCTCTCGCGCTGGGTTTCGACCTAGTTCACGTTTGATTACCACGCAGGCAGTTCGATCTCGTCGTTTTGACTCTTAGAATTTCCTGACTAGTTAGATCCTCCTGAGGGTGAAACCGTGTATCCCGCATCCCACAATGCTTGACTGAACCGGGCAGCTGTTTTGGCTGAGAATCTAATCGTGATCCTAGAATTATCGTCTCAGGATCCGTCCATGAATGGAGTGTTTCTTACTAAATGATAATAAGAGTAAGTTAACCATAAAGCTATTATTAGAAAATTTGTAAAATACATAATCGATTATTACCTGCTTTAGCTCTATAATTTACAACAAAATATTTTCAACGTCATGATCCACTTACGGTCCCTATTATTAAACTGGCTATTACTCTACCGTCTTAGCACATAGATTAATTTAAGGGAGTTCATTTTCGTCAATTTGATAGAGTTGTTTCGATCGATTTACTAATCTTGAATTATACCGGGGTCATGTTATACCTGGACCCTCCTCTATCTCTAATTCAACACTTCTACCGAATATAGGTTCTGAGTCGCTTTATAACTACGAACATGATAACTAATTTTTGGGATGGATTCCTCTGCTGATGATTAACGATATTTGATTAATGGTTGATGTTAGAAAATTCATATGGATTCTTTCAGATGTATGTATCTTTCGTAGCTCGGCATTTAAATCATCAGTAGTAGCCGACTTTTTCATGTTTCTATTGTCACGGGTCTTTGGTGTAATAAGAACACAATCAATCAATCAAATTTTTGTTAATCTTCAAGAAGAAATTCATAGTATATATTAATAGCTTGAATATATTACCCCATTATATTTGGAAACTTCTAGAATGCATAATACTCATTAGGACGGGTTCTGTGAGTGTTTAAGGGGGTTGGGCATCTTTTCTGTCCTTCCAAATGGTCTCGTTCCTCCCGGTAGTAATAATTTTAGAACATAACACGTGGTGGGTTACTGAGTTTTACTGTTTGTTTTAAACGCTCTTGTGATTACCCCGGTAACGCCATATAAATGTTTCTAGCTACCACTCGGCACCCGTTGCTAGGCAACGTTGGAAATGTGTTCGAGTGGGTGGATTGTCCGCAAAAAGTGAGCGCTATTACTAATGCTGTAATTGCTCGGACAATCCCATGGGTCCAACGAGCTGTCGTTAGAAGACTTATGCTCGCTTTATTTGGCTGTGTCCCTGTGTAGATCGTCGATTTTTGTCTAGGCCACCTGGTATTTACTTATCAAAAAAATAAAAATGGGAGTAAAAGGTATGAACATATATATTCAAATCACACGGTAAGCTCAATTCACGTATTAGTTAGATCTTTATTTAATAGTCGAGCAGCTCGACGCTTCGCTCGCTATTTTCGTCCAAGTCTGTAGCTGTTGTTGGTTGTCGTGGTGGGAGTTGCGATGGTGGTTGGAGTCGCCGCCGGTTCACGATATGCCAATTGAGCCGAGGCAAACACGAGGGGGTAGGTTACCGCTGCCCATTCTTGACAGGCGGACAGGGAAACCTCCAGTCCTTCTATCTGGATCTTTAGACTCTGAGCCAATTGTTTCTTTGCGGCCCACCCGTTTTGGGCTGTCGTAAGCCGTTGGTATAGGGGTTTGATCTTCCTGGGGTCTATCCAGGTGGCTTTAACTTGCTGAACTTCTCGCGTTAGCTGTAGAATCTGCTCGAGAAGGTTCTTTTTGGCTTGTTTCGCATGATTCAGTTCTATCTTCAGTATTTCTGAAGGCTCCATTACTACAATGAGAAATATTCATGACCTCATTTATTTGTTAGAAATTCTCAGACATATGATTAATTCAAACCCATGGTGTAAAAGTAGGTTACAAAATAATAATAGTAAACGCATTTTTTCGGAAGTCATATATTTTATTCAAAATTTCATAACCGACTTTCAGGAGTCATTGGGATTCGTAGTTCCGGAAAAATTTTTCGATTCCTTCTTCGGGAGAGCAACCTGGGATGATAAACACAGGTTGTTTCGTGTTGCGAGTCGGTCTCGGACTGGATGGGTAGACGCCATCGGTCGGCCTCTGATGCGGAGATCCAAGCAAAAGGTCCTGATTGTTCTAAAGTAATAATTCGACTATGTGAATTACTCATTAATATAACTGCAAGAGAATAAAAACTCATATAGCTATTAGATTACTATCGTTCAATTAGATTTTGATCATATCTCGAAACGCATATGGCAAAAATTTTATTAAGGAAATTGAATTTCGAAAAAAATTCACGGGGATTCAGCTATTGTTACTGTATCGTCAACAATGGATTTATCACGAAATGGATTTGTGAGATGATTCCCCGGATAATTACGATAGGTTCCTTATGGTGAATTTAATAATTTGTCTATGATTGATTTATGTCTATTAAAGTAAATTTTAAAATTATCTACACAAGAGTTAAAATTAATGCAATACATTTTTTTACGAGGTAGGTTGACATCTGATCAAAAAAAAATCATGTGAATATTACCTTACAGGTATTGAGACGAATCCCCATGAAATATCAAACAAAATTTTGCTCATAATTTTTAATACATGTTCCTTTAGACGTATTTTCCAATTTGCCTATAAAAGATTTATGCAAGAATTAATATACATTTATTAGAATAAATTCAAAATTATCTGTAACAAAAATTCTATAATTGATAATGAATTTCCATAAATCTCTTCACCGGGCCTATATAACTTTGGAATAATAGAAAATCTATCTAGGAAAATTAGGGTGGTCATTCAAATAAAAAAAAATTGTTTCATGCTTACCCAACGGTTGTGGACCTAGGTGTGACGTTATCCCAATGCTGGCTTCCCCTTCCGCTGTGTCTCTGTATTCCGTCGATTTCATTCCGGACGTCATTTTCACAATTAATTAGACTCGTGTGTACAGCTTTTTATAGAATTGGAAATGGGTGTGTGTATGTCCGTTGCACACCGCCCGGTGAGTGGTGTGATGGTAAACACTCGCGGTGAGGAAATTTCATGGAAGCGATATTTCTAAATGTCAACGGCAGGTGGGTTTAATTTATGTTTCTTTATGTAAATTTTATATATCGATTCTCAGACGGATTATTAAATCAATAACGACTTTCTGCGGACGTGGCAGTTTTGATTTCCATACTGGTAGATCAAAAATTAATTATTCTTAGTTTAATTGTGGCACTTGTCCGGATTTTGAGGTTTAATTTTTGTTTGCTATCTTTTCCTAGTTGATGTTGACGTATTTTAGGTGCTTTTCTATTTTTCAAATGTCAGCCATTTCGGAAATATATTTCTCGTGAAAATTGGAAGTTACCACCAGAAAACCCGCATATGCCATTGTAAAATATTATGATTCGCTGCGAGTGTTCTAATGTTAACCTTTTGCTTTATCGTCTCAATGCTTTATAAGTGGCGAATAATAGTTTATGTTTGCTGGCATTTAATGTTTCCTTTATATCGCTCCGATAGTGTAATGGTATAAACGATTATAATTATCATCTCGGTTGTTTGTCGTTTTACCCGGACGGGGCTAAGTAAGTATTGAATTTCATTACTAATTCGCACATATTTCTTAGGGATCTCGATCAGGTCTAGTCTTTCCCTTTTTTTTTATTTTTGGTCTGCCCACGCTAGTGAGATAACTGGTGGGCGAAGGCCAGTTAAGTATTGTAGTGCAATTCGAAACACAACGGATGTAGAAACGGAAACCCCAGCTAAGGTAAATCTTACCAAAGGTCGTGATGTCGATGTCATTCGACTAGTAAATACAAATCGATAAACATCCCAACGGAAATAGACCCGTTAAAGTCAAAGTAACACTTATCCATGTCGTGAATTATCGCGTGCAACGTCAACTCGGAGAACGTAAACAATTTAAACTGATATTATGTACCTAATGAGCATTACTTCTATTAAAATTTAGAATCAATTGGTGATAAATATTATTCAACATTAGTTATTCCGTGATTTATAAATGAAATTTAAATAAATAGTACCACCATACGCGCGGCAAACTCTGGTTTGACGAACATTAATACCAGTAGATTTGTAGGTACAGACTCCCTCATTAATATAGTAGTAGAATTTCCTGACGCCTCGCAATTAGGGCAACCACTAAAATAGAAGTGCCGTGATGAAGACGTGGTAGATTACATAGCTTCAGAGACGCACCACCCATTAAATCCACGAAAGATGGTACGGATAGCTAGTATTCGATAAGTTTAACTGGGGATAGACCCAAAGATAATAACAACCTGGTCGATAGTGAGTTTAGTATACAATCTAAGTGAAAAGTTCAAATGAATTGTTTGTTTCATCCCCATATGCCAATAACTGATTTTGGTGTGTTTTCAGAATATGCCGCTCGAATGGACCAACACCCGAATGCCCGACGAACAATGCCGGAAGGACTCACACCCCACCCCAGAAGTGTTCAATAAGATTCGACAGCGGTGGCCGTACCCCACTATCTGGAGGGTACTGGGCCTAAACAGCGACCCATGCGGACTCGCCGGTCAACAATACCCGGCCGCAGAGACGTACATGAATGCGCGAGAACTCCTCACCCAATGGGAACGGGTGCAGGAACAAGTGGACCTACAGGTGGTCAAGGCGAGGATGTATCTCGCCAACGTAGAAGATGACATCCTCGCCGGGCGAATCGCAGAAGCATACCCACCTCGCCCAGTCCGAGATACCCGACGCCCATACCCGGTGGTTCCTCCGAGAAAGAGCCGAAGGAAGTCATTTCCGAAAAAATTAGAACTCCAGAGACCCTAACAATTAATATGAACTAGTTTGATGTTTGTTATTAGTGAAATAAAAATGTTCTTTACCTTGTCTTTGCGTTTGATCATTTGTTTAAGAATATTCGTTTCAATCGATATGTTTGCGATAATGATAAAAATAACTTATATAAATTATTAACGTTAAAGGTAACGAACTTATCCATTATAGTTATGGCCACTAACCAAATATTACAAGCGGAATTAGATCGCGCGCGGAGCACAAATGCGGATCTCCTCCATCAAATACTCCAAATGACAAGAGATGTCCAACAAATCAAAGCGACTTGGGCGGACCCAAGAAGAGTCAAAATGTTATACCACCGAATATCTGCAGCACAGAAAGGTTGGACCGAAGAGCGACAGCTCAATCAGAGCCTGCGCACCCAGATACGAGGATTAGAAGTGGCCCTAGCCGTTTGTCGGGAGGGGGAAGCGGTCACCTACCCGCTCATATTCGCCCCGACCCAGAGGGTGCAGAAGGACCCCCAACCAGTAGAGCAGGCCTCAACTCAACCACTAAATCGTCGGCCGGGACGCAAAGAACGTGCTCGACGCCGAGCTGCTCAGCAATCAAAACCGTCTCGTTAACTTTGATAATTCACATTTCTGTCTATTTAAATAAAATAGTTGTGCTTACGGTTACAGTACTTCTTAAAAGGTGCTTACACGTAGATATTATTATGAGTACCCGCGTCGCAACTTTAAGTCATCTCTCCACATTCGCTCGTGAATTCACTTCCACAGGGACAGAGCTAAGCGAGCACAGGTCTTCTATCGACAGCTCGTGAACCCGAGGGTTGTCCGAGCAACTATAGTACTAGCACATGATACTCAATTTTTGCGGGCAATCTACCACTTGAACACATTACCAACGTTGCCTAGCAACGGGTGCCAAGTGGCGATCAGTATCATTTTGTATGGCGTTACCAGGGTCCCCATGAGGATAAGCAAGATTTGAAACCCTGTAACCCACCACTTATATTTTTCGTATTTTTTAAACTCCACATTTGAAGGTTCTGGTTCCACTGCTCCTGGTATATTGCAAATGAGGTAAAAACTCAATTTATTTTAATTACGATTTAAATGTTACATTTCTATTTCTTCATCTCCTCAAAAACCTAGAGTTTCGATGGATATTTTTGAAATTTCTGAAAAGTTGTAAAAATATTAAATTAATTAATTTCATGAAAAATCTTACGAAATTATTTCTTAATTTCCTCTACAACTCAAAGTAGAGTTATTGGTATTTTTTCAAAAATTTTTGGGTTTAATTTCAAAAAAAACTTGTCTAAAAAGTTACTAAAAATAGTTTTATATAGAGTTTTTATTGAACTGAACATTTCTACATTTTGAAAGTTTGCATGCTTTATTTACTATGTATTATGTTTTAACGTTAAGAAAAATTTTTCTTCAAATTCATTCCTTCCTTTAATATAAGTTTTTATTCAGTTGAACAAATTACATGCAGACACGATTAATTATGTATGTCTCTATATTATAACTTTATTGATTATTTCATTTTATTATAGAAGTTTTTAATGAACTGAAACAGGTGCAGTGATCTATGAATAACATTTGGTGTGCCGTGATGTCATGCAAACATTTGAATCATTTCATTTGGTTTTTCACTATTTCAACTTCTTTTCTTGGATTTTTCTATTGGATTCGGTCCATATAGTTAGACAATTTAGCAGAACGTTCGACAGCTGAAAGGGAATTATTATGAAAGAGATAAGGTTGGTCTGGTTTTCCAAATGTTAGTATGGGTTAACGTAAGTTCTCCTATTTATATCAACGTTATGTACTTTTTCCATTCGCAGATGATTTATATACGAGTGCCTCTTCCCGCAAGGCTACTGTCGTAGTTTTCCTCCTCTGAATTGTAGGAAGAATGATGGAACATGTATTGACTACCCTTCGTATAGCTGGCTTCTCCAGAACCTCATTAAGTTGGTTATCATATTATTTTCTCTCATTCATTATGTCTTTTAGATTTGCCTCAATTTATTGACCAGATTTTAGCCTAATTGGCAATGTTTAATTTACAGCGAAAGGTTTTGTAGTTAAATGTGTTGAGGGAATATATTTTGTGATTTGTTGGAGATCTCTACATAATTATTATGTAATCCGGGTGCTCAACATCGGTTAAAGATCTCAAGAAAATTCCTATTCGGATCTCAGTTGGTGCAGGAATAGGACGATCAAAAATCTTACTCCCTTGAATCGAGTTATTATGCTATCTATGCTTGACCATTTCTGATTTTCCTGTTATCGAGTTTAATGGTTTTCATTCAGATTTAATTAAACTGATCTATAGTTGGATTCCTTTTTTTTATTTGATTTTTAGTTGTTTGACTCCCAGCGGTGATTTGGTTAGGGCGTATTTTGATGTTACTGAGGGCATTTACTTATATCTTCCTATGATCTTGGATCTTAAAGCGCCTTTCTTGACGAATAAATCAAATAGATTACTACTCCGGGTTTTTCAGTCAAGTTACATGATTAATTTAGGAGTTGTTTTTCTTTTGTATCATCGTTTAGGGCCATAATTCATTCTTCATTATCAATCGATCATTTAACATTTAAAGCTACTAGATCTTTCTTATTTACATATTATTTATTTTTTACAGTGACTAAATATTTCCAATCATTAATTTCAATTTCATTTTATCCTATCTCCTAAATGTTGCTAATTATTACTGTTACCCTTCATTTACTTTTTACAGTTACTGAACATTTCTGATTACTTTAAATTGTTCACTTTATTTTTTAGGATAGTTGAAAAGATTTCGCTCGCCCCCCTCACCCCCTCGGTCATTTGATCTTAAGAATAAATACGTGTATCGGAATTAGTGTTTTACGAGTGCCTACTGGACTACTCTGTTTAAGATATTTTGAGCCAATGAGTAAATAATATTTTAGGTCGATTTTTCGGGAGGTGGATGACGGAGGGTCAACCAAAAGACTGGTCCTCTATCTTCCTTCTTCCCCTATAGATTTCATAATTGACTTTTGGAGCCGTTGTTACGCACAACTGGATCTTCACGGACACGAGATATTGGTGGATATACCGGTACTTACACATCTCGACTAATGTGTAGATTTTAATGCTTTGCGGTATGTTTGGCTGCAGACCGGAAAATTTTCGACACATTTTAGAAGTCAGTTTTTTTGTAAAAGTCTTACAATTGAAGTTACCATATACATTACAGATTTTAAAATCGCTCCATATTCATACATTGTTTGTTAAAGCATTCATCCTCACTTCGAATTTCAAAATCTTCGACCGATAGAGTTCTGTTAATAGTATTTTCGTGACGTTCACTGGCTAAGGTTATTAATAAACAAAGATAATTTTTCTGATAAAAAACAGTCTGAGGTTTTGACGAGAAAAGGTGATTGCTCACAAAGTGATTAAAATTCTGTGAAAATGAATCTGTATATATACCTATTCTGTGACCGTAACCTTGCGTGTTCTTTTTGATGCGTTAAAACAAAATGTGACATTGGCTTTAATTGTAATATCTAATTTTTATTTTATCATTTTCCTACATTAAATGAACAATATATTTTTTTTATTTTTTAATCGGAATATTTCTTACTAGAAAGATTCTATATTTCTTCATTTTTTTCATTAATTGTTATTTTTTATGAATGGTTCATTTTTTCGTTCAAATTTTATGTTATCATGTTGTTTCTATGTTAATTTCATGCGGATCTTGGTGCATTTTGTATATGATTTTATTTACTTTTAGGTTTTTCGATTTTATATTTAATTATATTTTTCTCATATTCTAGGAGATTTTACTTGGTGTTAATAGGTCCGATTTTAAATTTGCATTGCTGTGTTTGCTTGTTTTTTACAATTCACTTAAACAAAATCTCATCTTGACATAAAACATAAAAGTAAATTGTAAAATAACACAAATACAAGAAGATCAACATAAAATAAAACCAAGAAAACATAACAGAAAGCAAAGTCAAAAAACCTTACGCAGTAATTAGAAAAATAAAATAAATTTTAAAATTTAAAAAAAAATGAAATATAATTTTATAAAAATGCTGGGCATATGATGGCACTAAGAAAAATAAGATGTTAACACCACTTTTAAGGGGTTTTCGAGTTTTTGAAATATTGAAGCAACTAAAAACGAAAACTTGCTTATTTTATTGGTATGCATACTTTTCAACATAAACTTATCGTAAAGGTTTTTCATGGTTGTATCACTTCTTTCTTTTTCTATTTCTTTTTCTGTATTATCATTTGACGTTTTTTACATTCTACTTTAATTTACTGTGATTTTCTTCTGTTTTATGGTCTTTATATGCTTCCTTTTTTAAATATACAATATTTATACCTTCTTCATGACTGACATCAACCAACAGGTGGTCGGGTGGCGGGGATTACTTCAAAGAGCCCTGAGCCAGCGGATTACCTTCACACTGCGTCATCTCCTCCGAGTCACTGAACTGAACCCAGAAGGCCAATCTTTCAATTTTTCTTTCTTGGATTCATGTAATGATTTTTCGAAACAAAAAAATTTATTCTTGACATAAATTTTTAAAACTAAAACAAAATCAATGTACAGTAAACCCTTGTGTAACACGATTAATTGGTACGTGTTATAGGCAATATGTGTTATATGGAAACATAGAGGGTGTACAAATTCGGATAGTGCGTACCGTGTTATATGAAAACCGTGTTATACGATATTCCGTGTTATATAGAAACCGTGTTAAACGAAACTTAAAGGGCATACAAATTTTAATAATGCGTACCGTGTTATATGGAATACAAAATCGTGCTACATAGAATACACAAAAATTATACAGGAATTGATGTTTGAATGTTTTTTGACCCTTACAGCACAGAGAGAAATATAATCACCACCACAAAATTATTATCGAAAAAATTTTAGTCATCGATGCAAGGCAGTATACAAAGCAAAAGGTTTTAAATTGGCATAAATAATGTTCTTAAGTATCCAGTGGAAATAATTCGTTTTCGATAAACTTCTGGAAATTAGCTTTATTTAACTTTAATAACAAAAACAAAAATTCATTAAAATAATATCAGTTAACATTTTATAAGAATTATTTTTAGAAAATTCAGTCAGGTATTATTTTTTTAATTTTCGTCACTGGATTCGAATAATGCATGTAGGATTTTTTTAAAATCACAAATTTATTTATTCAGTTTGAAACAAATTTTTAGACATTTTGTAACGTTTTAGACTGCTTCGCGAAAAAAATATTTTAGTAAAAGTATCAGGTTCTTAACAGTTATATTGTAAATCGTGTTATACGGAGAACCTAAGCTGTTGTATGAGGAATGTGGCAATTTCGGTGCCGTGTTGTAGGGAATCCGTGTTATCGGAGTACCGTGTTATACGAGGGTTTACTGTATATCAATAAATCCTGAACATAATTATAAAATTTATGATTGCAAATATAACCTTATTATAACTTCAATGATTAACAACATTTCCCTGCATCATTGTTCCTCGGATTGGCCAACATGGCTCTCCTGCCGTGACCACAATGTACCCGACATCCCAAAATGCCTACCGGTACCTCGTTGCATTCCTTTTTGGGAAACAGATCGCTTTCCTTTCATTATCATAAGTTATCAAATTATGAGTGCTTTTACTACTCAGCAAAACAAAGTTGTGAATGCAAATAAAATTCTAAGAGTCTCAATTATCTTAGAACTGAGGATCAAATTCTGAAAAATAACTACCAAATGCATTTATCAAAATTTTTGGGCTCAGAGCCACAATTTTAACAAAAATAAAAATGATGGAAGGAATCACTGCACATAAGCATGCACCGCACCAAGATATTAAAAAGTAATGAAAAACATATTAATTAAAACAAAATAAAAAATATAACAAAACTAAATAAAAACAAATAATTAATAAAATCATGAAAAAGCAAGACAGCTGCAAAAAGAAACATATGAAAAATAAATAAACTGCCAAAACCTTGCAAAATAAGGTTTAGAAAAAACATAGGCAGAAGTGGCGACCAGAAAACAAACAAAAAAGGGCTAAAATAATATTATCAGAAAATAATAATAAAAATAAAATCTAAACATAAAATAAAGTATATATCAAAAAATTAAGAAAAATATACAAAAAATAATAAAAATAATTTTTAAGTAATAAAATAATTAAAAAGCCCTTAAAATGGCGAAAAATCGCCTATTGGTCGCACACATGCATAAAAATAGTATAAATACAGTGATGAATTTCATAATTTTAACACTTCAACACTTCACAAAATTTTAAAAAATTTTTGGTTCAATTTGTATGCCATTCAAACTAATCTGCAAAAACGTAAGGAACTTTGTTATTGTATAATTCATGTAGTAATTTTTATATGCTTTCTTATAATATAATGTTTCATTCTATTCTATATTAATTAACTATATACCTATTTATAGTCCGACCCATTTAATCTACTATATAATACCGTATTGAAATAGAAGGTCCATGGGACGGATCTCGGGCCGGCTAGTGAGTGAAAACCCTTAGTTGTGCTCGCGGGTCATGCCTCGTGGACCCCTCGGCAGTCCGCAGTCGGGTCTGGCGAATAAATGCACAGGACCGCTACGCAGGGCGCCGTTGTACACTCGGGGCGGCTACTGAAATATGTGGCCGGAACGAGTCGAATTAAATTTAGGGAAGATGCGACAGCAGAGTGAGGGGGAATTTAAGGACATTCGTAAACGAATCAGACAGATTTTTGTTTATCGTCGGACAAGAAAATTAAGTAATGGGCAGCAGGGGTAAGGTATTATCATATTTACAAAATTGGAAAAGTTTTACGAATGGAGCATAACGGTAGAAAAACCAAATAAACCATGGTAATAGTAGTAATATGTGAACATGATTTGGACATAGATCCATCATCGAATGGGAGTGTCGGCCCATAAACTCTTTAAATCATTGGCTCATAGCACTTCACTAGACCTCGCTTCGCCGGAAATCTACCCAAATGAGAAATGATTTTCATACGACCCTACCGTACATTAAAGTACACCAAATCAATCGATATTACATAAAACGAATCAACACCAATAGTCTACGATAAATAACGTCCGTCACGCACTGATAAACACCAATTTAGCAAATATTTAGTGATTAAATTCACTACACTGAAAAACGTTTCTCGCAAATACACATTGGCCCACTGCAATGAATTGACTATTACAATCAAAATTGTTTTTACTTGTTCAGATCACAAATCAAAATTTGTCTTCGACTAATCAAATTTAAATAAATCAATTAACTAGGAACTATCCAAAATTTTAAATATAGATACGGACGCCTAAACGCACTTTGCTTCTTAGAATACCCTTCGCCTCAAATATACGGAGGGGCTATACTATTGTGTTCTCACCTCCAAAACGATGAATAATTAATAAATCAGGTTAGGAACAAGAAAATAGACTTCTCGATTTCGGCAACAATGTAGACGGTACACGAATTTGCATTGATTCCATAATATATGCACGATTTACCACGATAGGCAGAAAGCGAAATTCTTCAACATTAATGATACATAACCCGATCAAGGACGCTCTACCTGTAGTGACCCTAAGAGGTGGAAATAAACTAAGGTCGTAAATCCGGCGTTACGTCGCAACCCAAAATCTCTGAGTACGGTTGCCAGTGCAGTAGATATTCGGCCGATATCCCTTCCATTTAATAAAGCGACTATTATCCAATATGAGCCGACTCGACGCCGATAATTCTAGTAAGTCCGACCCTACCCTCAATTTTCACGACGAAAAGGGATAAAAATTACGCAACCTCCATCGAAGACCCCTCCCCGAGGTAGTTGTACTAATTATCATCACTGCCCTTCTCAGCGACTCTCATTTTTAAATTTCTTTTCTTTTCTCCAGGATGAATGCGAATAATCAGGACAAGCCAAATGATCTTCCCCGGATTCCCCGTCTTCCTCCTTCCATCATAGCGATTCGTCATCAATACGAGGAGCTAAAGCAGGCGCATGGTGAGCTCAAAGCGAAATATGAACGCGTAAAAGGTACCTGGGCCCCGCCCGATACCATCAAAGTACTACGGCAGAAGATAGAACGACTCACTCGGGCGCGGGATGAGTTGATCTCGGAATCCCGTGCTCAACGGGTACTCATTAAGGAACAGTCGGCCGCATTGCGACGCGCGTTTACGGACGTGGAGCTCCAGGCTCACGTCCCGGGGAGCGTCAGGGCCAGTCAACTGGGCATAATCCCGGCTCACCATCTCCCAGTGGCTGACGTTCTCTCGTTACCTTCTGTCGCTAATTCGATGGCTTCAGAAATCCGAACTCTCCCGGAATTGCCAGTTCTTTCTCAACAACCAACTGAGGTCAGGGAGAACCCCGGACCCACCACTATTCGCAAGCGACCGAATCGAAATCGGCGACGCCGCGATCGTCGACGTCGGGAGGAAGAACTCGCTCGAGAAATAGGAAGTGCCAACATCTTGTGCCAAACCGAAAATTTACCACCTCCCTATGAGGAATTTGAACTCCCGGAACTCGACCCGGACATATGCTATGCCCCGAATGTCGTTTTCCGATCACCTGCCCCGTCTATCCACATCGATCTAGTGGACGAAGATCCGACTCCTTTTCCAATTTCTCAAATCCTCGATAGATTAGGACTCGGAACGGAGGACGTAGCTATCCTCACGGGCGAGATGCCTCGTAATATCCCTTCACAAGAAATAGCGGGTCCCTCGACCCGGAGAGAGGACATCTGCCGTCAGGCAAGTCCCCCGCTGTATAGACCGGCGAAGAGGAAGTATCTTCCAACGGATATCGACGAGGAAGATTGACAAGAAGATGGGATTAACTTTGATGAAATGGAGAAATTCGTGTGGATTCCTGTTCATCGTCTATAACTTACTATTAACAATTGTGATTCGTTTCTTTTTATTTAGTTGATTTATATTCCCTTAATACAATGTTTTCCTTTCATTTTTGCTTTCATAATAAAATAAATCAAATAAATTGGTCCGTGAGAAAGGGGGTGTAGATGAAAAGTACAACACTCGGTAATTCGATGTGAACTCTGGATAATGACTATGAATTTCTCTCCGGGGGTTAAAGATAAGACGAACTCATGGGTAATAGCATAAGTCCTTCTAACGGCAGCTAATAGCTCGGGAAAGACGAAGGTCCTTCGAGGAGTAGTGCTGGCAATAGCGCTCACCTGCTCGAATGGCGTTCGGTCATTATGTGCAGCACCAACGTGATTCCGGTCACGGGTACATAATGATTAATAAAGTTGTGCGGCGCAGCAGGTGATTCTCCCTAGCCATTACTAGTGAAGGTCCCATCGGTAAGATGAGTACATTTGCGAAAATTAATAACTCCTGTGCGTCCAGCAAAATTTAATCATGAAAAATTCAGTAAAAGAAAATTGAAATTAAAAGCACTGATAATTCTTCACTTGTTTGTCTCATTCTGACCTACTCTATATATGAGCATAAAAATACTATAAATCAAAATCAAATTTAAATGCACATCATTGCTTAAACTTTTATTTTGTGAAATAAATAAAACATCAAAATTAAAATTGCAGAGTATGATAAAAAGAAAAATCAGTAATTGTAAAATAAATAAATAGTCCTTACTCAAATCGCTGGATAGCGTAAGTTTTGAAAAAATCTTATTGTTATAGATTGATTGTGATTATTGGTTTTTTAATTTACTGTTGTAGATTCGGTATCGACTTATATAGGGTGGTTTTCCACGTACTTTGAAAATAACAATTTAAATAAATTATAATTTGTAGACATGACTAGACAACGCTTAACGTTACTAACAGTAACAATTTCCAACTCTAATTCAAAATTGAAATAAATAACTAAAGGAAAAAATATATAAATAGCAATAAAGTCAAAGGTCTTACTTACTTTTGGTATCAGAATTCTTCAAGGGCGTTGAAAAAAAATTAATAGTATTGGTCTGTTTCTGGGTTAAGATATCTTTTCTTCTCTACAACATATCAAAAATTATATTTTTGGTCAAGGTTTGACCCTTTACACCTTTGAAGTTCGATAAGATACCACTATAATTCTATTGACAATAATACTCAATTCACCGTCCTGTACAACATATCAAAAATAAATTTTTTGACCAAAGTTTGAACCTTTTTAGCTTCGAACCTTTAGAAGATTTAACCATGGTTCTATTGGCAATTTTATTAAGCTCATTCTTCTCTACAACATATCAAAAATTATATTTTTGGTCAAGGTTTGACCCTTTACACCTTTGAAGTTCGATAAGATACCACTATAGTTCCATTGACAATAATACTCAATTCACCGTCCTTTACAACATATCAAAAATAAAATTTTTGGCCAAAGTTTGACCTTTTGTAACTTCGAACCTTTAGAAAATACAACCATAGTTCAATTGGCATTTTTATTTAGCTCATCGTTCTCTAAACAATATCATCGAACTGTTTTCTCATCGTCAATAAGTCGATCATTTTCCTTCGTTTGTTGTTAAGTTCCATTCTTTAGTTCATCCTCTCTCCGTGGTCCGACAAAATGTCGTTCCGACATTACTGTTTAATAAAAAGATTCTTACTCTGGTTTCTTCTGGTTGTCTAGCTAAGAAATGATTTTTATTCCCTGCTGAGGTTGTTCCAACAAAGTATTTGTTATTTCCTCTTTTCAATTGGCTTTTGCTTCCTGTTAATTTTTCGTGTGGTTTGATTTTACCAAGAAAACCACTTTGAATCCCGGCTGAGCCCCCAAATTTGTATGGTGGGTTTCTGGGTTTTGATATTTTGTAACTATATGGTTGTTACCCAGGTACCCCATACAAATATTCTTTCGCTTACCACTCGGCACCCGTTGCTAAGCAACGTTGGAACTGTGTTCGAGTGGGTAGATCGTCCGCAAAAAGTGAGCGCTATTGCTAATGCTATAATTGACCGAACGATCCATGGGTCCAACGAGCTGCCGATAGAAGGCCTGTGCTCGATTTCGATTCTTAGGTCCCATTATTCTCCTAACTCTTTCAAATGTTAACCTATACTCTCATATCATCTATCTTTATGTCCATTCGCTTGGTCCTTCTTATTATTGTTCATGTTGATGATTTTTTATGGTCTGTAAACCCTTGGTTATGTTAAGTTAACACAGTACATCTCTTACCCTTATCCCTATTATAACTACAATGTTCCCTATTATTATTACTAGCATCATCATTGTTACTATTATATATATTACCTTTCTTAATTGTTACTACTATTACCTTTATTATTATTTTTATTACTATAACTACCATTATATTTATTATTATTACTACTAGGATTATTACTACTATTATTATTATCATAATTATTATCATCATTACTACAAATACCATGATTATTATTATTATTATTATTATTATTATTATTATTATTATTATTATTATTATTATTATTATTATTATTATTATTATTATTATTATTATTATTATTATTATTATTATTATTATTATTATTATTATTATTATTATTATTATTATTATTATTATTATTATTATTATTATTATTATTATTATTATTATTATTATTATTATTATTATTATTATTATTATTATTATTATAATTACCATTACCCTTATCATTATCGTTATTATTATTAAGATTTTGTAGGGATCCGTCCTTATTCCTCAGCGTTAAAAATTATTTATTTATTCTTAATTTAATACTTTATTTAATTCTTATTTAAAAACATTATTTTTCATGATTTTGGTCGTTCGGATTAATCTTTTTCCGATGGCTATTCATTTTAACTGTTGCAACGATTTCGCAATTTTCCCCATTACCCATTCCCTCTATTTGTCCTTAAAATCTATGTATGTTCATATTATATTTAATGAGTGCCCACTGGACTACTCGGTGTTAGATATTTTGAGCCGATTGTTGTTAAAATTCATGTTAACTTTTTAGGAAACGGATGATGAAGGAGTAGCCAATGGACTACTCATTTACCCTCCAATTTCCCCTATGTACGGATAATATTGACATTCCAGCTCCTGCGTTCCGCGCTGTCACGAACTATTGGCGATTTTACACGCACTTACACAGTTCGATAGTGTGTTTTATTTTTCTATCTTGCGTTATGTTTTGGCTGTGGGGCACCAAAAATAAAATAATAGAAAAAATAAATTACCACATGAATTAGGCAAAAGTCTCGACGCATAAACTGTATATTTGGCATTCATATAAACAAATTTTAAATCGGGCATCGATGTACATAAACCAAAATAACATAACTGAAGATTAACAATCTGAAAATATTGCTGCAAAACATAACTGTAGATTAATAACCTGAAAATATTGCTGCAAAACATAACTGTAGATTAATAACCTGAAAATATTGCTGCAAAAGATAACTGTAGATTAATAACCTGAAAATATTGCTGCAAAACATAACTGTAGATTAATAACCTGAAAATATTGCTACAAAACATGACTGTAGATTAATAACCTGAAAATATTGCTACAAAACATAACTGTAGATTAATAACCTGAAAATATTGCTGCACAATAGTTGGAAAGCACTCAGTAAAACAAGATAAAAAGTGTGCAACTTAATTTTGGTTGAAATCAGTACTGCAAAGTAGTTGAAAATTTGTGAAAACACATCAGTATTTATACCTATAATTTGGCCTTAACCTTGCTTGTTAGTTTTACTGCGATTAAACAAAATTCGACCTTGAAATTATTTGTGTTATCTAAATTAAATTTTTATATATTTCTTAATTTAAATTGGTAATTTATTTTTAACATTTTCAAATAAATTTATTCAGCTAAAAATATTTTATTTTTATTCATTTAATTCATTAATTTTTACTTTTATATAAATGGTCATTTTACGGTCAAATTTTCTTGTTATTATTGGTGGGTTACAGGGAGTTGCTAGTTATTTATCTTCATCATTGCCCTAGTAACGCCATACAAAATATTACTCTGACTACCACTCGACACCCGTTGCTAGGCAACGTTGGAAATGTGCTCGAGCGGGTGGATAGTCCGCAAAAAGTGAGTGCTATTGCTAATACTGTAATTGCTCGGACAACCCTCGGGTCCAACGAGCCGTCGTTAGAAGACATGTGCTCAATTTTTGTAATTGGTCCCCTTATGTCATGTATTTATTAGAGTCTAGTAAATTACAGGAATTCTATCATGATTTTCTGGATCCTCTTACATGAGTTAATAAAATCAAACTACAAAATATATTTTATAGAGGAGTTACAATTGTCTGTAAATTTTGATTTGGATTAGGTTAGTAATTTGGCGGCACGACGCCTAGCTCTCTCTTTGCGTCCGGGACGGGAGTAGGTGTTTACGGTTGCTGCAGGATTCGGGACCGAAGTTGAAGCAGCTACCGACTCCCGGTAGGCTAACTGAGCCGGTGCGAATACGAGCGGATAGGTAACAGCCGCTCCTTCCTGACTGGCTGATAGGGTGACCTCCAGTCCTCGTATTTGCGTACGTAAACTCTGATTGATTTGTTTTTCTTCGGCCCATCCTTTCTGAGCAGCTGTGAGCCTCTGGTATAAGGGTTTGATTTTTGCTGGATCTATCCAGGTGGCTCGAATTTGATGTACCTCTCGTGTTAGTTGAATTATCTGATCGTATAGGTTCTTGTTATTTTGTCGGGCTATGGCTAGTTCTACTCTCAGGGTTTGTGGGGAATCCATGTCTGGAATTGATAATATCAAAACAATAATTATCACCACGGAAGTAACTAATTAAACAAAACTTTCTTAATGAATTGTTACTACATCAACCAAAATAAAAACGAAATTAATGTTTATTCGAAAAAAAATCTTTATTTTACTAACAAATTTTAAACTAAATGGAATTCACAATGTTACTATCATGTGTCCGTGAAGCCTCTTGCTACTCATTCCTCGGGGGAGCAGTTTGGAATGATCATTACCGGCCTTCTGGTATTTCGACCCCGGTGAGTTCCCGTCATCTGCATATCCTTCCTGTGCTCGACCGCTTCTTTCCCGGGGGTCTCCATACAGGGATCCGCGTGGCCGTGGGTGATAATAAGTAGCGGCAATCCGGCCGGCTTCGAGGTCCTCCTCAATGTTTGCCAAACATTGACGGGCTCGAGCCACTCGTAGGTCCACTTGTTGCTGTTTATCGAGAAGGTCATCGAGTAGACTCCGTGCATGTGCGTAGATCTCTGCCGCGGGGTGCCACTCTTCCCAGAACGGTTTTGGTACCTCGGGAGTTCGGTCGAGATACTCTGATCTGTTGTTGATGCGTTGGAATTCGAGTGGGGATTTAGAGTGCCAGAAGAGTTTCCAGGCTTCTCTCCATCGGTCGGCGAGTTGCATTGGGATGAGATCGGGGTCTGCATTTCCTGAATGAATCATAATTAATATACTTCCTTTAAGATAATGTATCGGTGATGTAAGTGTTTCGGTTATTCCGAGTGGGATGTTAAATGACTTGACTACACTACGCGTGAAGAGTTCCTTCCGTTCGGTGTTCTCTTATCCATAGGTGATGGGGCTAACAGCTAATGATTATGTCATTTATTCTAGTGTCGTGGAGAAGAATTTTCAATAACTTAAACATAAAGTGTTATTTCTATTTCGAAATCTACCATAGTGTTTCGACAGTAAGGTCTATGCGGAAGTATTCACAAAGATGGGGATATCATTATGCTGCGTGTGCACAATAAGCCTTTACGTTTAATCATCATTATTTGCACAAAAATCACTACCTGGGTGTTCAGGATCAGCTGTGGGTCTTCCGCCGGTTGGGCTGTTTGAAATGGTTCTCTTCCTATGATTCCATTGTCGGTGCATTAGTAAGATTGATTTACTGACATTAGGCGAAAGTTTATATACTATTTATTGCTTACTATATATACTATTTTAATATAAGTATATTATTTAGATAATCGCACATCATTCGCCATTCGGTGGAAGCGTGAACGTTGTTTAATTTAATTTAGCATTTTAATCAAAAATTTTTTTTTATAATTTAGTCGATCGTCGAGCTTATGAACTGAACGGATGTATCAAGGTTCAGGTTCAACTTTGTACCTGCATAACTATCATGGAAAAATAGTCGGCGTTTCGAGATAATTCGACTTTGGACGCGTGTCTCCGCGGTTGGTGAATTTGTTTATTCGTAAGTTTCCGGTCAGCGTAAATTTTCATTTTAATTTGTTTATTATTTCTAGATTACATCTTACGGAATTGATGTCGAGTTTTTGGAGAAAAATACTATGGTTCGAGATGATGATGTCGAACTTCCGTGCGGTCTCCTATTAACCAGTGAGTTAGTTTTATTTGAGATTTACATTATCTGGTTACTGAGATTTACTTTCAGGTAACGTTAGGTTTATTGTTCGGCACACACAAAAATGAAAATCCTGATATCGCTGAGTTGATTGCTTTCCGTCCTATCTCAAGTGTATCGGGGAAAAAGGAATAACTCACTCTCTTTGGATCGGATGAAGGCTCTCCCTCGTTGGAATCAGCACGCCAGCCTATAATGCATTTGCACGTTTTCGTGACGACTAGCTTTAAATTCGATGGATTTGCACATCTGATTCTCATCCAATTTGATTTTTATGTACTTTCTGCTTTTGGAATTATTAATTCGACTATTATTCACTCAATTTTCATGATTTTTGATGTTTGTAAGTTTTGATTTTTATGGGTGATTTTACGTGTTAAATTCCTAAATTTTATTCGTGTGAAAAATCCTTATTGATTTTGAGAATTATAACTTATATTTTGCATGCTAACGCTATTAATTGGTAGTTGTTATTAACACTCAAATAATATTGAAACATTATTACTAATAATAGGGGCTTGTAATTAATTTATAAATCGCATAGTGTGAATTTATATCTAATAAGGGAGAGTTAATAGTAACTTTGATATATGAATTGGAATTGGTGATAGTAACGTGTGATAGAGGTCTATAAGAGACGATGATGTTTTATAATTACTCACATGAATTTGGAGTTTACGATTTTAAAGATAATTTGAATAGTGCGATTGTCATTTAGTCTTATAAAGATTTATAATTAGTCATTTACAAGGACTTCACCATTACGGATCTGAATTTACCAACACGAAAAGGGGGTTCTTAGTTAACAATACGATTCGACAAATAATAATATCAATTTACTATTACAAAATATATTTATGATTAACAATATGAATTAATAATATGAAGTTATTGTTAATGAGAGATTTACAGTTAATTATTAACAAAATTTTCTTACTAAATGTATTATTAATGAAAGGGTTTACAATGATATAAATCTACAGTTAACCATATGAGTTTATCTTTAATAAAAGATTTACCATTAGGACTACGAATTTATTTTTTTACTAAAAGGATAATGATTTATAGGAATCGGAAGTTAATAACATGAGTTTATCATTAACAAAAATGGGTGCAATTAACAGCGCGAATTAGTGATATAAACTTAATAATAAAGATTTACTATAGCTGATCTAAACTCAGGATCAATTTTATGAATTTATAATATAAATTTAGGGTGCATAGCATAGGCTGATATCAGGAAGTTATACTAAATAACAACAATTTCAAATTTTTTTGTTAATTTCCCGTCACCTTCCCTTAATTGGCCTTAGTCACAGATTATGTTTATATTATAGTTAATGAGTGCCCACTGGACTACTCGGTGTGAGGATTTTGAGCCGTGGGTAATATAAATTAAGTCGATTTTGCAGAAATGAGAAACGAGGAAGCAGCTCAAGACTTCTTCCTTATTTCTCGTTTCATCTATACGGGGAATATTGACGTTACGACCCCTGCGTTCATCACGGGTACATATCATTGGCGATTTTCCACGCACTTACATGAATCTGCACTATGTAGATTTTACTATCTTGCAATATGTGTTGGCTGTGGGCCGGAAAAATTTCGACAAATATTTAGTTGATTTTTAAGAAAAACAAAATTTAATCATCATAAATATGTATTGATTTATATTAAAACAAAATACAGAATTACTTGATCCATTCAATCCAAAATCTCATAAAAAATACATCTCCCCCCACGCCGACATCCAAGCAGAGCTCTACCGAGGTTGCGAGGATGTGACGTGGAAAGAGAGTTTCACATAAAACTAAATCTCACCTAAAAATTTCGTAGTAGATTTTTAATCAAAACTCAAAAGTAATTTCTAGTTTGAAAAAATGGTGTGTGTTAATGTGAAAATGAATCGGTATTTATACCTATTTTCCTCGCATGTTAAATTTGATGTAGTAAAACAAAATTCGACCTTGTTATTTTCCAGTAAATTCTATTCTTTATTTTTATTATTTTTTGATTTATTTTTATAATTTTTGATTTAGGATTTTTATTGAATTATTACTAATTCAAATCTTTTGATTTAAGTTTCATTTTAATGAACTTTTATTAATTTTTCAATTTTGTCGAATTTGTTGTGTTTTCTTGTTATGTTTGTGTTGGTATCGTGCGGATCTTGGTGCGTTTTGTTATGATTTTAATTTATTTTTATGTTTATTATTTTATATTTAATTCTCTTCTTTCTCAAATTTGATAGGGTTTAATTGGTGTTTAATAGGTTTATTTAAATTTGCATGTTATATTTGCATGTGTGTTACTGATCCATTTAAACATTTCTCAAGGCCGTTTACGTTCTGGCCCAACATAAAACACTCGGGGGTCCGTAAAATTGCGACCCGCAATTTCGATTGATTTTCAAAATGATACATACATTTTCATTTTCAACATTCACATTCATAAAAATATCTACGGTAAAGTTAATCATCAAGGTAAAGATGGACTTAAGGTCCGGCTACAGTGCATAATCATATATCAATTGTGTAGTTCAATATCAATGTAAATCAATATGAGTTAGTAAAATCAGTTCACATCACTGTAGATCAGTATGAGTTAGTAAAATCAGTTCAAATCAATTAGTTATATTTGGTTTCGAATGAATCACTGACGGCTTGGGTTTCGCTTTCGAGCTGGGTTGATCTTGAAGGGTGATTGATAGAAATATGCGAGAGTTTTGAAGTTTCGTTGGTTTGATTGCTTTTTCGGATTTGGATGAGCATTCGTCTGAATTTCTGAATTGGGGTATTTTGCCTTTGTTTGTTTTTTGTTAGGCCGAGGATGAGACAGCATATTAAGAGTATCATGTTGGATGTTATACTAATCGGTAGTATAAGTTTGATTGATAGAGTTGTTGTACTGGGTTCATTTTTCTGTCCCACTTGTTTTCCTGGTTGCTTTTTGATTGACAGGACGATTTTTTGAATTTCTTGGATTGGTTTATTGTTAGGGTTTGCTTTAGCTTTCTTTTGGATTTGCCTGGTAATGATCTCCAGGGTTTTCTTTACCTCTCGGTTCTCATTTTTTATATTGGCTATCTCTTCATTATTTTTCAGTAGGGTTTGTATCATTGCTTGAGTTTTCTCCATATTCTGTTTTAATTCGTCCTTGTTCTCTTTCATGGGACATTGCATACATTGGAGGTTTATCTGTTGACATTCCTCGTTGTCAGGGTTTCCGCAAATTTCTTTGAAATCGGCACAGGTGCTGTCTTCTTTTCTGAAGGGTTGGGATTTCTCGCATTTTTCCAACGGATTCTCAGTATCGCACTCTCTCATTATTATCATTATCATTGTTATCCATAGATTTGGGTTCATAACTTCTATTTTTGATACGTAATTAATTTTATATTTATTTACAAGGTTATTTCGTTTATTTACAGTGGAGTTTAGCCCTTTCTACTCTTTCTCTTTCTCCGTAGTTGGGTGTATCTCGCATTCCTCTTTAATTCTGTCTTCTGAAAATCTCATTATTAAGACTTGGGCTTTTATTAATCGCTCGGTTAATTTTGGGAGTTCTTTTAATCGTTCTTTGTTTTCTTTAATTATCCTTTGTTGATTATAGATTTTCATTTGGAGGTTTCTTTCTTTTGTTTGTTTTCTCTTGAGCTGACGCTTATAATTGACTCGTTTGGTTGTTTGTTTTTCCAGCTTTCGTTTTGTTTCTTGAAGCTGTTCTGTTAGCGTTTTGATTTCGTCCTGAGTTTGCTGATGATTTTCTTTTATCGCTCTGGCTTCTTTACAACTATCTTCTAGTTGTATTACATATCTTTGTTCGCTTTTTCTGCTGTCTCTCATTCGTTCTGCTTCGGTTTTCCAATAATCTTCCAGGATTACACGAGTCTTTATTTCAGCTAATTCTCGTCTCAATCGTTCATTTTCTCTCTCTTGATCTCTGTTTTCTCCCATACTGGATGTTAATTTTCGTTTCACTACATTGATTAACTGTTTGGATTGTACTAGTTGTTGGTTTATCCGGGCGATTTCTGATTCTTGCTCCTCCACTAACTCTTGCCATTCTTTCCTTTCGGCTCTCCATCTTTTACTATAATACCTCAATGGGTCTTGCTCGATTGGTTCTACTAATTGAATTGGGTTTGGTATACATTCTCCGTCTTCTAGATTCATTCGGTTTTCTATTTCGTTCGACTTCATACTAAATATACATTGATTACTATCTTTGTTTTTATTATTTTTATTATTTTCATTATTTTTACACTTTTTACAGGTTTTCTCTTTGAATTTATACTATCGTTTCGTCCGTTTCTCCGAATCCTTCATCGGGTTCGGCGGGTACTAGGGTTGGAATTTCAGTTGGGTATAACGGCATAAGCAGAATTGGTGGTCGGTTCTGCAAGGTATTTATTTCTTCACGCAAGGTATTTGATATTTGTATCTCTTCGTCTAAGAGATAAGCAAGATATTCTGCATTTTCGGTTAATTCCTCTACTTGCGTTTCCAATCGATGCGTGTTTTCTAACGCTTTTAACTTTTCAATCTCTTTCCTCAAATTCTGCTCATTTTCCTCATACCCTTGCTTCATCGTTTTTATCTCTGCTTCAACTTGTTCTTTTAACTGTTCGTTGACTTCGCGTTGATGTCTCAACTGAATTTCTTTAAATACTGCAACTCCTCGGTGTCCGTTCACCTCCTGCTGGAGTTCTGTTATCCTCTCGTTTAATTGTTGGTTCTGTCTTCTTTCATCAGTTTGTTCATTTAAGGTTTCTAATATTTTTTTGATTTAACTGATCGATCCATTTTCTGAGGTCCTTTTCGGTTTTCCTGAGCCTTCTTATTGTGCTCTGTCTGATTTTCTCCCGAAATTCTAAGGTTTGGACCTGTTCGTTTAGTTCCTCGATTGTTTGCTTTTGCACTTCGACTTGTTCCCCAAAGTTCCCAATCTTCCATATTTAATATCCTTTTGGGTAACAATCTTATCTCTTTCTTGGCTTCTTGAAAGTGCTCTTTCCATTTTTTCGCCTCTCTTTTTATTGCTTTTTCTTTGATCTCCGTTTTCCATTGTTGTTTTTGTTCTTTTCGGTGAGCTTCGTCCTGCTCGATTTGCATTTCTTCCACTCTGGTTTGTTGATACTCAACTTCCTGCTCTAATTTCACTATATGGTTAAATTGTTTTACGTTGGCGTTCTCCCATATTTTGCATTCTATGCGCCATTTTCTCGCTTGATCAGTTATCTGAGTCAGCATTCTTTCTTGTCTATCGTCTCTGGGCTCTCTAATTTTCTTTGATGGTTTTAGCCCTTGATTTCTCAGTTTATTGACTTCCTTTTTCGCATTTTCCCATTTAGCTTTGTAAGCTCTTGCTCTATCTTCCTCTTCAGCTATTTGCTGAATGTAATGTCTAATCCGTGCTTCCAAATTACTCCTTGAGTGTTCTCTATCCTCCGTCCATTTGATTTTCCAGTATCGTGCTAGTCTTTTTGCCCATTCTTTGGCTTGTTCCATATGGGTTCTCTTGGTCTTCTCTATTCGGTATTGGGTGCTAATTTGCCCAATTTCCTCCTGCATTTGTTGTATAATTTTTATCGTCTCCACTCCTTCTTCTTGTATCTCTGCTTCTTTATCTTTTATTACTTCTCGCAATCTTTCTATCTCGCTTTGTTGATCCTGCTTCTCTTGCTCTAGGGTTTGTATCTCTTTCCTTTGGTTTTTGATTCTGGTTTGGTTCTGCATAAATTCCTTCATCATTTCCTCTTCTCGCTCTTGGTACGTTTTCTCTTTTCCTTCTGGGTAAGTTACTTTCTGTTCTAGTTGTTTTTCCCACTTTTCTTTCATCATTTTCGATTTTGGAGTCTCTTGTACTAATTCCTCTTCTGCGATTAGTAGCATTTCTTTTAATTGTAACGTTCTTTGTCTCCACAATTCTACTTCTTCACTTGTTACTTTTATTGACTCTGGTTGATCTTTGATTGCTGGTTTTGACTCTTCAGCCTCTTTTGTCACAAATTCTTTTATCAATTGCTTTTCTGTCTCTTTCGGATTCATAATTGTTTTCTAAATATTAATAATCGATTATTCTCTCTTTTCAATCATATCAAAATTTTTATCATAATTTACATCGTCTCGTATTTTTGTGATTTTTGAGTTTTTATAATTTTTTGTTTTTACGTTTATCTTTATTTACACTTTTTACACATTATTTTCGCTTTCTATCTACTGATCAGCGAAACGGAATCCTTTGATCCGCCCGTTGATCGGCTTTCTACATACTGGGCATATTTCAACTTTTAACCCACATACTTCACACGTGATCATGTGTCCACAAGGAGTATAAATTATTTCAACATGTTTTTGCCAACATGTCACACATTGATACTGTTCTAAAATAGCTTCTTTTATCATTGATTTGTCACGATTTTCTTTAGGTTTCTCTTGGTATCGTTTGATTGCTTTTACGAAGCACTTACCTTAAAGAATGTGAGCTGAAACATTATGTTTCAATCACTTCCATTTGTTTCCAATTGTCTGATATGCTTACCTGTTTGATAATGTAATAAGGTTAGATAGATGCAATATGTCAGTAAATAATTTGTTTTCAAATTCCGAGAAATAGTTTATTAAAATATTTTTCCCCTTCAAAAATTTAGCATCCTAGGTGACCGCCACATTCACCTATATGGTAGAGCCGCTCCTGTTAATATTAAATTTTTGTCGATTTTAATTTTTGTCGAAATTTTTGTTTTTCCATGTACTTTTTTGATGTGGCAAAACAAACTGCTCACATGTTTTACCAAATTTCGTCTGCTTTCTTCTATTTGTTGGATTTCTATCTATTCTTTTTAATAAAACTCTAAATTCAATGTAGAGTTTGATTTTTATACTTATTTTCAAAAATTGACTCGTTTTCTATAAATCTACACTCAATTTAGTAATCTTTGATCATTTTTCTAGTTGTAATGGTTTTCTACTTATTTTTTCTTGTTTTTAGCTATTTATATATGTTTATCAAAACAGGTTAGCACGACTAACAGATCACGAGGATACCATCTACATGGTAAATGAAGATAGAAAAGAGAAACCCGAGGATTCCGATATAGAAAACCACGAGGAAACGGAATCAGAGGGTAATTCTGAAGACGGATCTAGTATACAGAATGTACTGAACATGTCCAATGTACTGAACTGGTGGATTCCAGGTATGAGTATCAGCAGAAGCTGACTCAACAATTGAGAAAGTTGTCACAAAATGATATCAGGAATGATGAAATCAATACGATATTGAAACTAATGCCTCGCGAGGTGGGTTGCGTCCGGGGTCGCGTTTTATTGCTAAGCTCGGTAATTCGACTTCGTCATCTCGCGATGTGGATAAGATTGACCAGCGGTATTTGCCTCTCGTAGACAGGAAGTAGCCTGCATATCATAAAGCCTGTCGGTAGACGACGGTTTTCTTTGCCGGGAATTTCATCGTAATTTGGCTTTCATTTTGCCAATAATTTTCGTCTTAGGTCTGGACTTAGACGAATATTAGAATATGAATTAAATCGTCCGATCTGGATACAAATGTATCATTAAATTGCCCAATCTACAATAAATTTCTATACTAGCTGATTTTATTCAGGTGTTCTTTTGTCTAAATTTATACGCAATGAGTGGATTTTAATGATGAACATCAATGAGTAGTTTTTAATTGCTAACATATCAACAGAAGTCAAACAGAGGAAAATTTTATTTAACTACAGAGAATATGTTTATTTGATGCTTGTAATTTCAATTAGATTTTCTATGTTTCCAATTTCGGTATCGACTGTCCTATGTTCTGTTCGGCACAACCACGCTGGTCATTTCCTGTAGAGTCCACAGCATGGGATCGTTGAGCTCATAGAAGACTCCATAAGTTTGTGTTGCTCCTCAGTACTTGGGATTCGAACCGAGGCAATATCCCGAATAATATTTCTCAGGTAACGTCTCGTCATTTGTACCTTCGACGAAGTTTCGGAATATGTCTCATGAGGAGGAGAATCATCACGCATCGGATCTGGAAATAATATATGCGCCGGTGCAAACTTTCTTCCCGCACCCCTCATCGGCCCAAATTACCATTAGTACGATGGGCATCGAGTCCCCCACTCAAGTTAACATCTCCACGATTCTCAACCCTCCGGTAATAGAAGCTGAACCGACGAGTGGACATTCATAGCCACTTATCGTTTCGGTAGTGGAGCCGTCGACCCCACGACAAAGAGAACCTAGGCGATCGACTCTGAGTCCGCCCTTGAGGTGCCCCAAGTGTAGTTGACTGCCTGTGGACATCAACTGGGACGAGTGATTAAGCTTCCTCGTGACCATGGATGCTTCAGCTATGATCTACGCAGACCTATATTTTGATTAAAATTTTTTTTTGTTATTACTGTTGCTATTTCTTGTGCCTTTACCATTTAAATAAATTGTATATTAACTTATTTCGTAAATTAAGTATTAATCATCTAAATTCTTAATTACGTATTATTTTGTCTCATTAGTTTATTTCCTAAATTAAATATTAATAATCAAAACTTTTAATTAGGTATTAATTATTTCGTAAATTAAATAGGGTTGATTTCAAATTTGGCATAATTGTATAATAAGTAAATTAATAGGTAACTTATCTCATCGTATTAACGAATGGTAAAATAAAAATAGCGATTAAATTCCGTTACAACTCTAGCCAGCGGTTAAAATTTATAAGGCAATTAGTATCATTGATGTTCGATACCCTCCCCATCATGTTCATTACTTAGACTTAAGGAACCAAGTATATTTCGGAATCAAGGAAACATAGAATAACGCATAAGACCTTCTAGCGGCCGCTTTGAACCTGAATCGGAGGTTATTCGAGGAGTAGTACTGGCAATAGTGCTCACCTGCTCGAATAGCATTCGGCTATCGTACACATTACCAACATGGATTAACCCAAGGTTGTATGATGGTGATCTGTAAATTGTGTGGTGTGCGAGGGAAATTGAACCCTAGTAATGGAGAGGCATTTGGCTTTTGGTAAAAGTTGATAACTAGTAGTAATAAAGTTTCCCAGTACACCAACACAGAAATATCATCAAGTAGATGGCATTACAAATTTATTATTGGATAAAAGAAACTAAAAAGCATATATCAGGTCAAAGAAATATAAAAAATTTGAATTTTTTGCAAGTACAGAGTGGATAACAAAGTTTTTTGCAAAGGCATGTACTGCATAATGTAAAAATTAGAGGTGAAATTGCATCAGTAGATGAAGTGGCAGCCAAAGCATTTCTTCCAAAGTTGGCTAAAATAATTAAAGATGGTAGCTACACTGCGGATCAGTAATGTAATGCTGATGAAACTGGCCTTTTTTGGAAACGAACGCCGAACAGAAAATACGTTTCCAAGTCCCAGAAAATTGCTAGTGGGTTTAAAGTACCTATAATTGTTTTATTATAAAATTGTACTACTGTTATTTTTAAAATTGTACTGATGCGCGTTAGAGAACCTTGTGTGCATGAAAAAATGTCAGAACCCAGCCGAGTCACCTGAAAAATATATTGTCTCGGGACAGCTGGGGTGCCTGTTATGTAAAGTGTTTTTTTTATTTCAAAAGAAAAATAAATTATTAAATAACAAATTAACAATAAAATATAAAATAACCAGTTAGTTTGATTAGAGTAAGAAAATAAAGTCCAAAGATACGATATGGAGTTGATTTGGTTTTGATTGGCTTTTCCGTAGTTTTGTTTCTTTGTTTAATTTATTTGATGAATTCCTTGTGGTTCTTTTGTTAATTTCCAAATTTTATTGTCTTGGAGATTTTTTTAAGTTTTTAAATTTTTTATTGGGTATTGATTTTTTCGTCGATTTGTTTTTTGATTCTATTTTGATTTTAATATTCTTTTCATGAATTATAGAACTTACAAAAGAACAAAAAAAATAAAATAAATACAGCATTCAACCTAAAAACAACACAAAAAAATTATTACAGAAGCATATAACATAACTTCCCCCTTTAAAACCGGAGGTTAACGCTTATAATAAAACTTTTTTGTTTTTAATTGCCTCTTGGCACAATAGAGTTTCCAAGGATCATGTGACCTTTTTATTTTGTTCTAAGTTTGAGTTAGACAAGTCTGTATTAGAGGTTCTTCAATAACTTAAGAACTTAATCTTAACCCTTTTGCACGTAAAATAATCCTCTATGTTTAAATATTGTGACATAAAATAAGTTTGAATTAAAAAAAAAGATACATTCAATAAAACCTATTCAATACAAATAGATAGAAGAAGGTAATATATATTTGACTTATAATTTTCTCCATTAAGAGATTTCAAAATGGACCTTGTTATCGAATAACCTTGAAAATCACTAGGTGATAAAAAATCGATACGGTACTGTTCCTTTTTAAAAAAGAATTTTCGAAGGGATTTAGAAATGACAGTCCAAAATATAAGCAGCAGTTTCAATATTTTAGCTTTCAAATTTTCAAAAAAGTTCATCAAAAATGGCAAAATTTAACTAATAGTAAGGTTATATTCTTCATTTTCTGAAATTACCGCGAAAAAAAGAAAGATTTAAATGTCAATTTCTTCTTTACTCTTAACAGAAATCGAAAATCCTAATTCATCAATTTACTTTAAAGGGCGCATTCAGGTGATAGGATTCTGAAACCTTTACTCGTAAATAAAGCTCTAAAACCACGATCAATGAAAGGTGTAAATGTTGACACATTACAAGTCCAATGGGCCGCTAACAGAAAAGCCTGGGTGACAATTGAAACTTTTAAGGAATGGGTCCTAAAAAATTTGAGCCAAAAGTTTTGTCCTATATTTAAAGTTTTGTTGATTATTGAGCAGCCAAATGTCAAATTTTGTTTTTGCCTCTCAATACTACTTCGTTGATACAACCGATGATTCAAAGAATTATTGCAACTTTTAAGACCTATTATGTAAGGCAAACATTTCGGTTCATTTTAGATCAATTAATGAATGATAAAAAATTAAAAGTCATAGAAGCGTGGAAGAAATTTTCTATTAATGACTGCATCAAATAGTTCTATTCTAACTAAATGGACACACTGGGAACTGTTCGTTATTACTTGGAGCAAAATCTTACAGAATACAACGAGTACTATGCAGTTGCAGATAAGATCGAGAAAAAAAGCATCCAAAAATCGCATCCAACGGAAAATTGCAGACTTTTTTTAAATAATAAGAGCATAATTATGTGTGCCTTGATTGTCTTACGTTGTTAAATTGACAACAAAGAAATTCTGTGACTTTTTAAGCAATATTAGTCTCACTCCGCATATAAAAATGCCTATTTGCCGGCACGGGAGTATTCTTATAAGCGGAGTCGACTGTATTATGATTTTGGTTCTATCGAGAATGTTTCTAATTCAATATTGATTTTTATGTCGTTTCTAAAGAAAGGACTTTGGTGAGAAATTTTAAAATTAATCAATGTTTTTGGAATTTTCTTTGTTTCAGATTTGGATTTATTAAAGTAAATTGTTATTTATTTGCCCCTTCAAAAATGAAGATCCTATATTATCTAACACGGTTGAGTATTCCAATATAATAGTTTTATCTCATGAAGTAGGCGGTGAAGGTTTAGATTATCTGACATCTGCAGACATTGAAGAATTGTTAGTGGATAAAGCACTCATCAAAGATGAAATCATTGGTTTTGCGCTTGAGACAACCGATACACAAGAAATTAGTGACAAAGACTAAAAGGTTCCTACACTCATAACCAACTTAATTAAAGAAGGTCTCCAATTAGCTGCTAAATTGAGTACTCATTTTGCCAAGCATGATCCTATTGAGGAAAGAGCTGGGAAATTTCAACGAGGCTTCAAGTTATTAATGGGTAATTATCGAGAGTTACATAAAAGTCTTATCAAAACATACATCGCTAAAAGATTTTTTACCGAAAACCACTGGAACACCAGCACTATTGCTTCAGACTGAGAATGTAGTGGAACATATTTCTAGTGATGGTATGAATGCATAAATTTATAATATTGTCGTTCTGTATGCAAAATCAACCCCAAAACACTTTTTAGAATTTATCACTGCTGATATTAATTTTTAGTAATTTAATAACAATTTATTTATTACATAATAGGAAAAAATTCTAAATTTCAAAGATTTATTTGAAATAAAAGAAAATTGCACCAAAAGTTAAGCATAACTATTCATTAAAAATCAATATTTGAGCGATTTCATTGTAATCATAATCGCGACGTAAAAATGTTTCTGTCAATTTCATTCCGGAAATAGTCTAAAAGTGCAATTATTAAAAATAAAAAAACTACTATTGAATTGAAGTCTTGCTGACAAACAATAACATATGGAAAGTTATTTTTTAGCTGGTAAAATTTATGAAGGAGGAAAATTTTTTTCAATGGTAAATATTTTTAGAAACTGAAATAAATTCAATTTGTTTTTTTTAGAAATTATTTGCGAATGAAAATATTTTAGAAAAGCTTTCAAAATCTTTATTTAAATAAATTAAAAAATTTATGATAACTGCAAAACTTTATTTAAAATAAAAATATTATTAAGATTTAAAATATAAAAATTAAAATTTTTTTTAAAAGTTAAAATTCATTATTTGTCCATAATAATTTACAAAAACTGGTGTAGAAATCTAACCAATATCAACGGAAACAATTACAGTCAGCTAGCATGATGTCGCATAATTCTTGAACATTCATGATTTTAAAAGTCCACTATAATTTAATGTGATTAACTATTTTTGTTACGTCATCTATAATATAGATTCTATATTACAATGCTTATTTCCCTAACCCTTAACGAAAAATATAAAGTATAGAAGTAAGATTACAATTATTTTGTTTTATAAACGCTGAAAACCCTTTTAGCTGCAGTTATTGATTCATCGTCACCAAATATGTACAAAAACTCTATGATACTTTAGTTTTTTCAAATAAATATCTACACAATTAGATATTTCTCTTTCTGTCGTTCTTCCTATCAATTCTTTACCAATTAAAATTTGTCGGATATATTTCGACAGCATAACTGTCATCTTCCGGTACTCAAAACCAACTAAAAATATTATGAATTAAAATTTAATTTAAACAAATTATTTTTTATTAATTTAAAATTTTATTTCTATAAATATTATAATTTTTATTTAATATTAAAATAAAACTTTTTTTTAATATTATTAAAATAATTGAATTTTTTAAATTACATTATTTTTAAAAAGTTATAATATAAATAAAAATTATAATATTTATAGAAATAAAATTTTAAATTAATTAAAAGTTATTTGAATATATTTTTTAAATATTTATTTATTACAAAATTAAATTAATAAAAAATAATTTGTTAAAATTAAATGTTAATTCATAATATTTTTATTTGGTTTTGAGTACCTGAAGATGACAGTTATGTGTCGAAATATATCGTACGAAATCGTTGCCAAATTTATTTAATTATTTAATTAAAATTTGATTTCTAATCTATTTTACCATAAAGCTTTCCAACATATTGATTATTCTTCGACTAATACCATCACTGGATAAAGGCATTTTGTTTATGTATCTTTGCCAAACACACACTTCACCTTTAGACGACTTTAAATGACTTAGTTGATGAATGAATTGAATGAAACTACTTAAATTGGAAGTTTAGAATGTCAAGATCTCATCAATAAACGGAAACTCTATTTTCCGTATATTTGCAAGTAAAATCACCTTTATAGACAAATTGTGAATTTTATCACTTTAACAATTTATTAATGTAAAATCCGTTAAAATATAGACTTAGATAATTCATTCGTTGACAATGATAAATATTTGTTTCGGTTTTGTTATCAACTTCTTTTAACAGTAAAATTATTTCCTTCATTTCTAATTCGCCGATAGATAAATGTTTTTAGTTTAACATTAATTTATAGTCGAAAAAGAAAACTTTTAACAACTGCTTTAATATGAGACAGATTAGCACATTATCGAGCATATATTGCGAAGACTTTGCCCGCATATTTTGTCATTCTTTCATCTATATCAATGATTCCCAAAGTAGTCTGTTATCGACTGCGAGGGGTCCATGACAGCGAATACAAAAATTAGGGTGCATGAGAATTAATCCAATTTAAGCATGCTGTGACTGAAATTTTGGCTTTTCATAAATGGAATAATTCACATAGCACAGGTGGTATTTATGTACTTACATAGTACTTTCTTATAAGACCTATTGAAGTACAAAATATAATGTTACAGGAAAAGCTAGCTAATCGGAATAAGTAAAAATGAACAATTTAAGGAGTTCAAAAGAGAATACTAGAAATTCCGGCTTCAAAAAGATATACACAAAACGTTTTCTACATTATGGAATATAGCGAGAAAGCTTTTGATAAATAACTTTTTTCCATCTTCATATCTAATAGAAAATTGTTTCAGTTTGGTTGTAAATCTCATTACAAAAGAAGAAACTTACTCTTCGAAGAGATTTAAAGTTTAATTCAACTGAACTGAATTCAAATATTACAATCAAAGCATCATATTCATCCATTGATTCAAAGAATTGATCTATTTTATGATAATGTTATCGATTTCCACTTTATGTCGTTTTAATGGATATATATTATATAACTATAAAAATACATACATTTTCAGTTTCATTTTATAGAAAAGACTATCAACGTGAAAGTTTCCAAGTAACTTTTTTGATGCTTTTTTAGATATTCTATTTTAGGAAATCAGGGGGGTCTACCAAAAATAGAAAATCTTGTCATGGGGTCTACGGGGCAAAAAAAGTTTTGGAATCTCTGATCTACATCAACTTATAGTATATCAATTTCTTTTCATGGTTTAGTCAAAATTAACTATTCATATTAGAATGTTTAGTTAGATCCACCTGTGTATTATAAGGGCAAAAATCAGGTACATACAATAAAGTTTTATGTATTTCATTCCATTGACTTTTGATTTAATTCCAGATCAGAAATCATTTTAATAAATTTATCAGTCAAATTTAGATTGAAAAAAAATTTATTTTATTAGTCAATGTTTAAATACTTCTCATTCGACTTTGTTAAATAATAAAATCCCAACCTGTAATCCTGGCATTGTTCCAATCAATTGCAAATCTAATACTAAACTAGAACTCGAAATAAGAGTACCCAAAGACTTTTTTACACAGCCAGACCACAATAAACCAGTTTGATTAGAAAGATTACTTAATGTAAGAACGAGATCAAGATTTCTTTCACTAATAAATTTCTAATTACATTCATAGATAATTATAATTAATTACCAAATATTATCTAATTGACACTTAATCGAAAACAATTTCCCTACGACACTTTCGGCTGGAATTTGGAGAATGGTAAATTTGATATCACTGTAAACTGAGTTCTTCGAACAAAAAAAATATATATATATATATATATTGCATATATGAGAAATAAAATATGGTATTAAATAAAAACATAATTAGACACAGATTATTAACAAATCAAATTTTACAAATAAGCATAAATATTTGCATTTATAATAAATAATAATAATGTAAAAATAATGTTATTAAATTATAATAATTTAATGTATGACATGTAAATGTTGTAATAAAAAAATTTTGTTTCCATATTTGGTTAAATAAAAATTGTACACAAATAGGTTCAGCTAGAATAGAAAAAAATTTGCACACGAAAATAATTGATTTCTAATCCAAAACAATTTTCAAGTCAATTTAAAAAATTATTTTTGCAGAATTTTAAAATAGGTATATTTGAGAATGACTAATAATATTGCTTTTTACAACTTTTAAAAAAAATAATAATCAATCTAGGGTTAAATTCTTCAAACACGACAAAAACATTTAAAATGTTCTATACACACTAACAGAGACTGAGGCTATTTGTTGAATATCCAACATAAGCAACTGCGATGGTAAAGTAAGACTGAAATGTGATTAGAGTCAAAAATTCGATTTAGTGCTATCAATTTTAACTGGCATAATAATATACTTCCAAAAAGTAGGAAAAGATGGTAGGAAAAGACGGAGCAAAGTTGATATAGGTAAATGTTTGAACGTAACCAGTGGAAAAAATAGGATAATATTCAAAAGCCGGTTATCTACTGGCAGAAAAGGAAAGTAAGGAAGCTCGTGGTTTTGAAGACAAATATCAGCAAGTGGAAAGAACTTGTAACGAACGCGTAAATTATCACCCTTATAGCAGCATTATTAACAATATTTATACTATCATGGATTTTTGCTTAAATATTTAATAAAAACAAATTTTAAATAAATAAACATTTGCTTTGTGATTTAGAGTTGGTTATTATTATTGTTCAATAATTCATTGCCACATAAATTTAGTAAGCGAAGTTAAAATTGTTGAATTTCGTCATTTTGGATTGACACCATAGAGATTCAGCTCATGAACATAACAAGTACATAAGAATGAGTCTAATAAATAATGTAATTTTGAGAAAGGCATTTTCTTTTCAAAGATAAATATAACATTAAAAAATCAATAAAATGTGTAAAATTCAGATTCAAATCTCCTGTGTCAGAAACCTTTATTTTATATAATCGTGAGGTGTTTTCAGCAGAAAATTGAATATTTCCAATGATTTGTCAGAGTGATTTAAAATGAATTTAAATAATTAAAAAATAAAATCAGTTTTTAATTGGTAAAATGTTTAAAATTATACTTAATAACTTTTCTAATTTAGTAATGAATTTTAGATGTGCTCAATTAACTTTGAAATAGGTTTTTTGTAATTGTAAAAATATTTAATAAAATATTTATGAGATCCTAAATTTAATAATGAATTTTAAATATTGAATTTCTCTGGTTCAATATTTGAAAGTTTGTTTAAATATTAAACAATATTGTATTATTAATAAATTTTGGAATGTGAATTCATTTAATGTTTTACGGTATAATTTAGAAAATTTTCTAGCAACATCTAACGACAATTAAAGTACCAAAAATTAAATAGGGTAACTAAATAGATTTCATGAAAATCCTGTGAATCCATCTTGTTCAAGAGAAAGGCGAAAAAATCGAAATTTATTGAAAAAATAAGTTTAACTAAAAAAAGAAATCAGATCCTAATTAAAATGAAGAGCATCGATAAACGAGTAATATTAAACAAAAATTATTAATAGTAAAAAATGATAATTATTCATCCACACTGCAGTTGATAAGAAAAAGCAATCTGCATTTGAAATCGAAAATTTAATTTTTGAATCGAGTTTTAATCTTTCTTTTTATCTCGTGGAACAGAAAAGAACAGTTTCTATATTTATTTAATTAATAAGTTTAAACAAAAATAGAAAAAAATGATATCTTATCGTTGATTAAAACAAAAACTAATAGATTTAATATGGAATTTAAAATTTTATAGTAGGAAATGAATATTTATTTTCTAGAAAAAAGAATCGGCAACTTCGACTTTATTAGTATGACAAATAAATCGAAAATATGGCGATTTATTGTATTTTGTTTTTATTGGAAAACTCACTTGTAATTGAAAAGATACAAAAAATAAAAATTGTATTTTGATGGGCATAATAATCTCTTAGTTTCCAATCTCAAACATTCAAGCTTGTGCATATTGATGGTTACTGTGACATTCATTAGAAAAGTAATTAATAAGTGTTGGAACTTGAAATGCTTATTGCAAAATTAAAGATAATTTAAAATAATTAAAAGTTACGACAAAATAAACTTGTTAATATATAATTTTAAAATAATAAATATTTGAAAATCGTATTTCAGTTATTTCATACAAAATATCCGGGCATAATCAAAGATTTATTAAATGCTGTAGAATATTTAGATGGCGCAAATTTGACCTGATCTACAGGCTTCACAAATTTAATGAAAAAAGGAGATATTACCTGCTGCCACGAAAAGAAAGGCTTTCATTATTTAAAAAGAAGCAGTAAAACACGAAGACATTATATATGAAGAAATCAAAAGCTCTCTATTATGAGCATTCAGCGAAAACCCAGAGGTATGTTTTTCCAGACTCCTAAACAAGTTTCTTGAGATAACACTAATATTCCTTTATCGGAAATAAAAAGTTTGGCGTCTAACGCAAGAGACCTATTAATAAACATTATAATTAAATCTATACCAGCTGAAGTCAGGAGACAAGGATCAGCATCAATTGATTCCATTAGCGATATCGTATCACGCTTATATTTAGTAAGAGCAAATCAGTCTGTTTTTGCAGTGAAAACAAAAACGGATCTTCAAACGAAAAATATAAAATATTTCAGTTGCAATTAAAATCATATTTAGCACAAAAAATTCAATGTTTAAATGCTTGGACATCAATCTCGATATTGCAAATCGAGAAAAGATAAAGGGATCCAAAAAACTGATCGACGAGGCAATGCCTCATAGATTCTGACTGTTTAACAACAATGATATATGGAGACTCAATTGAACAATTGAGCACTTGAGTGTTTTTTGCCTATAGCTCCATATTGTTAGTGAGTTACGGCAAGGCTAAAATCGAGTTAGAAAGAAAGTATTTCATTGTTAATTATCTCATTTCTAGAAAAATGATAGCGGGGTATGACGTAATACTATGTATGAATGCTAATGATGTTGGATTCTGTAAATTCAGATTTAATAGAATCTTAGGTATCGTAATAAATAACCATATAACGAAGTTTGATGTTTATTTAACAGGAGAATCAAATTCATCTTCTGAATCAAATAAATCAATATTAGTTAAGTCTATATATTCTCGAATGAGTTGGATTTCATAGTTTGCACCGAAATTATAATCTACTGAATTAGGAGCTAAAAAATTGTTATTTCCACAATTATAATATTCAAATAAAGTAATTTTTACACATTACTATTTGCGCATAAAAATGTAATTAATTTAGTATTAAAAATAAACAATCACTACAATAAATCTAAAGAAACCGATTTAACTATAAATGAAATATTTCGATCTATTTGATCAAACAGAGAGTACCAGAAAGAGAAAGAATATGTGAATTTTGTTTTATGAATGATCAGGATCTTGTTAAGATCGAAATATTTTATATTTTATGAATAAACATTGCGGAAATTTGCTTACACAGTTATTTATTATTATTAATAAATAATTAAATAAATTTGTCAACGATTTAATTAAAAGAAAATGCCAATAAAAAACTATTCGTACGGTATGTTTCGACAGTTTGACTTTCATCTTCAGGAACAAAAACCAACTAAAAATATTATGAATTAACTTATAATTTAATCTTTTTTATATTAAATTAATTTTCTAATAAATAAACACTTAAAAAATTATAAAGGAAGTTAAGTAAACAGATGGGAAATTTAGAGTATAAGATCGTCTCTAATTCGTGTAAGGTACGCAATATGTTTATTAATAAATCAAAAACTCCGGTTGGATTGTGTTCTGATCTCGTTTATCAATTTACATGTAATGGGTGTAATGCCGCATACATTGGAGAGACTTCCCGTCATCTCTGTACTCGAGTTCTAGAGCATTGTCGATTGAAGGGTTTGACCAATATTAGTGAGAACAATAGAGGCTGTAAAAGTGAAATTGGAATGTCTGATTTTAGAATTTTGGTGAAACATTTTCAATAATAATTGGGAATGCGTGGTATGTGAAACTGTCGAAATATATAGTCCGAAGAGTTTTTATTGGCGTTTTATTTTTGTTAAGTTTATAAATTTTACGGTATTTCAGAAATGTTTTACTTACGTGAATATTTCAACGGTTACAACTAATAAATTGATAATAATTCTCATCAAAATCCATCATGTTTTCGCTGATATAAACATATGTGCAATTCATATACAATTCAAAGCTGGTGAATTGATTGGGCGCTACAAACAACGTGATTGATTCCATCTAATCTTTCTTACATATACAAAATTGATATAATAATTCACACGGACAATTACGATGTCATTGGTGGCAAAATTTAATAAAACCAAAACGAAATTGAATTTATCGCAAAAGATTTGCTTCAATATTAACAATTTAAAATCAACAATTGTGTATAACAAACATTCGAAGCCAAGCATTTAATAGCTGAACACCGTGAAAAAGCAATTTGAGTGAACAACATAATATATCAAACAGCAGAGTAAAAGCAAAAAATATCAACTAACCTGCTCATTATTTGACTTGAAAAGTGAAAAAAAATAGTAAAATTCAAAATAAATGAAAAAAAACAAACAAATAAAAATAACGTACCGATTTAGTTAAGGTACTCGTTTGCAGACGTCCTCTTTCACCCATCTGTGTACGCCAAACAATATCTAATCTTCCAATTTGATTTATATTAGCATTGTTGCTAAATGATTCTGGCCGAAGTGTTAACTGATATAGAAACTGTCGAGTATTGTTTGGTTTAAGACAGTTTATATTACCATTTAGGCATGGATTTGACGCGAAAGAACTAACAAAAATAGTAGGTTACTATTTTATCCCACTTCAATATATTCAATATATATTAACTTATACAGGGTGATACTATCGACTTATATCAATTTTTTAAATATCAATTTGTTATGAGAAATGTTTTACTTCCCCAGTTTGTAACATACATTCTCGGAATCATGAGTCATTAAAAGGGCATTAATCTGAGGTCATTTCGTTAAATACCAAATATTATACAGAAAAGAAAATGAACGTACGAACATCAGGTCAATAATTTTTTTACCATAGCATTATTAAAATTATTTAACAATATCAATGAGATAACATAATTATTGATTCTAATATTATTCTTTTTTTCACAAAATAAAAAATTTATAATTCAAATTTATTGTGCGCGATTCTGTAGACAAGTTGCCTAAGGCAACTTGATACGGCGCTATTAATGCATTTGATGGAACAGAGACAACTTTTTTAATTCTTGCTTTTGTTTGTTAAAATTTTCTAATTTTCCGTGCCTTACCTACGTATTCAGAATGCATAGTTTCAAGGTACCTTAATTACCCGTGTTTCCTACTATCTGACAATTTTCTAAACCATTGATAAACAACACTTGTGAAGTCTAAGGACAAATATGATGAATCGTATCTTCTCGTTTTGGGAGCTCTTCTTCTTCTTATTCTGGGTTTCTTGTATTCGCACTAGCAGCACTACAACTTGTCTCAGCATTGCTAGCTTATTAAATACAGCCAATTAAATATTTGTCCAAAGTTTCCTTTTGTTAAACCAAAGATATATAAAATTTATTTTGATCATATCTTTTCAGTAGTTTCTAGTTTTTAAGATGTAATTTTTTAAAAAAATTATATGAAAGGACTTTATTCACATATTAAGTTCACAGTGGAAGAAGTTAATTCATTTCTTTAACTTTCAGATTTATTAGTGGAAAGAAAAGCTAAGGGTTTTGAAACAGAAATATATAGAAAGCCAACAGACACAGGTTTATACAATATTTCGAATAGCTTCTGTAACTTTAAATATAATAGAAATATGATTAAGGGTTTGGTTTTTGGATCTTGGTCATTATTTTCGACGTATGAAAAATGTAACAAAAGTATACACAAGCTCGTTTTCCTTTTGAAAAAATGGATATTCTAAGCCTTTTGTAGAAATACTAACTAAGGAAACCATTGATCGCCTTTTGATTACGTCTGATGAAAACAATGGAAATTATTGTCCACCTAATGATGAGAACCCATAAAATCTCATGTTTTAGTAATTCCATATTCGTAAGGCTTTAAAAATTTTAAACTGTCTGTCACAAAATCATTATTATATAAATTTCCATGTAATGTCACATACATTGGAGAAACTTCCGGTCATCTTCGCACACAGGTTCAAGAACATAGCCGATTGAAGTGTAATATTATTGAGCACAGAAAAATGTGCAAAGGAACAACTGATTTTAAAATTTATATGAAAACTTTAATAATAAGTTGGAAAGAATTTTTTGTTAGGCATTGGTGATTAAATCACAATCCCTAAAATAAAAATTCAATCATCAACAAATTTATTGAAATTATTTAATAAAGTCATTGAATCATAACTATTACATCATTATTGACAAAGATTATGATAGCAGATTGATGGTGAGGATAATTTCCTTGAAATATATTTCGTTTATTTGGCTTTCTCGTGTTTTTTTATTAAGATTAAATTTATATTCTTAAACAATACAATACAATTCAAATTTTAAATTACAATATCGCAAACAGGCAACGGTAACAACAATTATAAGTACAAGTAATAAAAGTGATAATTTATATTATTATTAACAGCCATTATATGTACGTTTCGCGCCATCTGATGTTAGGAAAAATTGCAAATTAGTTTAGCTAATTCCCAGTAATTAGCTTATCTATTAGTGAGCTTGCAGCCACTTAACGGCGAAATTTTGAAAAATAAAATATATTTATAAAAAAACTTAAACATGTACAGATTTCCGAGCCTTAGGATATTTAAAAAATATATATTTTCTGTTATTTGTAAAATTAATTTTGATATTTCGATTGTTTATTGTTAAACCTTTCGCTCTTCCCTTTGAACTAGTGTATGCCTCCCAGGTTGGAAACTTCTGTGTTAATATTTCAAATTTTAACTAAAATTACAAGGCAGATATTACACTGTTAAGTTGATACGATCGATGCTTTAGTTGTAGGCCAAATTGAAAACTCTTAAATAAAATATGAGTCCCTTGATACTTGGTCCTGAGTAATCTCAAATAAATTTAACAAAAATGACACCTATTTTTGGGGCAATCGGTTTGACTCACTTCTACAAGTTAGTAGATTGTAAATGGAATGGATTTTTAACTAGACCTAATCAATCAAAAGAAACAGGTACCTCACAACAATCAACGTTATTAAAATAGTAATGTCAATATTACTATAAGTGTGGAGAGAGCCTTCTCAGTCAAATTTGTGTGTCCAGATAAACAATGATAAAGGATAAGGTAAACAGTGTATCACGTGCAAACTATATCAGCAGGGATGGTTTCTTGCTAAGATAGAAAACAAAAGCAGAGTTATTGTAGTTTGAAAAAGAAATGGTAAAACAAAAAGATCCAAAATTGTCTTCATCTTTGTATATTGTTACACAAACACCGATCAATTTAACAATGATCAAAACCTTAAACTCTTAATTTCAAACATATTGAAACGAATGAAAATTGTTTCAGAAATAAATGTATATATATATATATATATATGTAACAGCAATCGAACACCCGCCACCTTTCCAAATCAGTGCACAAAACAAAAAAACCTTTATTTTTTTATATTTACTGAATACAATGCACTTTATAATCAATTCGAGTAATGCAAAAAGAGCAAAAAATTAGTAAATGCTAAAGCTAAACTGTACAATTAATTTTTCACATTGTAAGTTCTCAAAAACACTTTTTTTTCGTTGAAGCTCGTAAATCGGACTTTATTGTTTGAGGTTTAAAACCCTTTCAACGCTGATATTAGGTAGTAGAGCAGTAACAAAAAAGGTGGAGAAAATAAAAACAAAATAACCAATAATAGTAAAACTGAATGAAATATAGGTCTACGCGTAATAAAAAAAATTGTTTCATTCAATATTATGAATTACGAGTAAAGAATTACGACGAATTCAGCGTCTCGACCGAAACATAGATGACTTACTTATAGAAACTCGCACACAAATGGTCCCCATCGCGGATCAAGGTAAGGCGTTCATGGTCATTTACACGGAAGTGGAGTTAAAAGAGCGAATGCCCTTACGAGAAATTACACAGAGCACTAACCTGTTTTTGGCTAAACAAAGCCATGGAAGAATTAGAGCATGCGTCTGAAGTGGAGGGTTGAGAACGCCATGCTAGGTTTGATGAACCCTAAATGAAATCTAGTCGATTTGACTTCCATGGTTGAACAAGAAAGCGACTTCTGAATACCCACAACCACTCTCGTAACCTCTGAAACGAATTTTCCAGTAGTGACTCCTCGACTTACGGCACCAGGAATAACATAAATTTATTACCACCAAAAAACATGCAATGGTGGAAGTTTAATATTCACAAGTTCAACCAAATCCACGAATTAAGCTCAGAAAGCCGAAATTGATAATATAGACGCCAGTGAAGATGAAAAAAACGTCTAGTGGAATTGAACGAACTTATTTTTTCTCTTATCGATTGTGAATCCACTCTTATCGCTTGTATGAGAATTGGTCATACATTAGTGTTTCGCTTGATATATTTAAATATATATTAAAAAAAATATTGTTAATGTTCTCGTGATAAACAATATATCGAAATTCAAGTCAAGATTAAATAAATGAGAGTTTGCCCACTATATTGTAGAGGGAAAGGGGAAATATCGAAAGATACTAGCATTTAGAGCAATTTGAATTTTCTTAATAAACAGCAGAACGTAAATATAATGAATTAAATTAAACACCAAATGGCGATTAGAAGTTAAACGTCGTAACGTCGTTATTAAATAAATATTATGGCATTTTTGGCAGAAATGGGTCATATTAAAACTCCTTTAGAGTACAGAAGTAAATTTGTAGATTATAAAACATCGCTAGGGAAAAACAGCTTAAGTGAAACCATTTTCTGAAATAGAAAAAAATTCTGATATAGTTCAGGTTGGAGAAATGATAATAGAGAGTAATAGAGATATATTAAAAGACATGAGTGCGACGGCGAGTAATGGATAGCTCGAGAAGAAGGCGTAAGTCTTTTAATCTGTAGATAGAAAGAAAGAGGGTAGGCATCGTGGAATGTCTCACATTCATTCGTATACCTTCCCCCAAGCGATAAGCAACTCTCGCTCACAAGCATGGTAAAAGAATTCAATAGTCTGTTTGGAATTTGGTCGACGACAACACTTAAGACCATTTTTTGAAGACTCAGGTGTCAACATTAACTTATCTTAAAGCAACTCGAATTTTACAGGATTGAATATGTCATAATTCGTGTGAATTTAGTTAGCATATTGATTGATAAATTTAGTAAAACGAATGAATTAAGAAATACAAAATCTTCTGAATTGTAGTAAAGTCGGATAATACAAAGAGTTGGATAAAACCAGTGTGGCAATCACACTTGACGATATATGTAAATTTATTCGACTATTCAAAAATCTGGTGAAAATTAAAAAAATCTGTCTCAATTGAAGAAATTTTGATTTATTAAATATATTACTTTTCAAAGAATTTATATAAAATTTTGTAAAAAATTATGTTAAAAATTACTTTAAAAATGTTAGACTCATCATGAGATATAGCAAAGAGTATGACGGATCGAAATGACTGATGACTCATGCCACGTAGAATGAGGCATTACTCCAATGATTCATACTTTCCGTCAGCCAATCAGAATCAAATTTGCTGTGTAACTGACATCTACATACTTCTGTAACCTTCACATCAATAGAAAGATCATATAGTCGATTTAAATGGGTTTCAAACGATTCAACATCTTCAAGAGCTTAGTAGTTAACATTTACTTTCCTTTGGAGACGAAGAAAGAGAAAAGGAGAGAGAAAGAGAATTATGTGTGTTGAGTTAATTATGTTGAGCATTATTTTCTTTTATAAAAAGATTTCCTTATTTTATCTTTTCTTTATGTCCATTTTATCTCAAAATTTCCAAATATGCACAATACAATATCATTTTTATGGAAAGAATAGACAAATCATTTACAGATAAAGATTTTCCAGTGCACATCGTCTTATAAATGACCCCTTATAAAACCCAGTGAAACTTTAAAGTATAACTATGAAATAATCAATAAGCAGTCTAATAAAAAATTACCATGAATTCTATCTATTGATCAACATTATTTACAAAGAAAAATCTATATCCAGTGAGATAGCTCGTTGTTTTTATTTGTAACTAGGAAGAAACAAATTACCATAATAATTAAAATGGTATTGTTTGATGCTCAAATGTGTCTGTGGCCCATTTGTCAACAAGACTTGAGGCAGTGCTCATTTGTATATCATAGTCAATCACACTATTGGTTAACTATATAAAATTTTATTTTTAAAAAATAACTGAAAATTTGAATTAATAAGATTTATTTATTAACTTATAAGTAGATTTCCAACGAAAAATCTTAATAAATAATTGTCCTATATTTATGTAAAGTTACTAAATTCATTTATATTCTATTGTTGTTACTTGATGGACATTTAACAGTGATAAATAAATCACAGAGAAATATGTTCTTGGAAATTATTTTCCACTCATAATTGATAGTTACGATAAAAGGCATTGATAATGGAATATTGCTGAAAATGCTGTAACTAGGAAGTACTTTTAGTCGTCATATATTGCAGGTCAATAATTTAATGATAGTTTCATATGATAACAATTGAGGTTATTTACAGACGTAGAAAAAAACAGAAATATGAATAACAATTACAAAACAGAAAGACCTGAAATTATTTCTTATGCATTGAGTGGTCGATTAATCACGTAACTTTTATTTACAATTCTTCTTTAAGAGGTGAAATGATAATAAAAACAATCAACAACCTGGCAGTTACTATCATAAAAAAATGGTACAAAAAAAGATATTGCAGATGCCTTAAAACAATTCTTATTCAAAATTAAATTAAAGAAATTGTAAATTTCAAATACAGCGATTTTAAATTAACTTTTACACGATGAAGACGATGTAATTTTATTCTGGACATCAATTGGCTTAACCTACCGTCAAATCGACAGTGTAATTGCAGTTTGTCGATGACAATTAGTAAACGAAATGATTACAAAAACAATGGATATTTTTTTTATTTTGTTTTATCCAGGTACTTTTGTATTAAGTAGTGATAGATGTTTCAAAATTTTTGATTAATAAATAGAGTTTTAAAGAATTTGTTGATTTTCAATTATGAAGGGAAAAGGATTTGTTTGTGAACTGCAGTTGGATTTAAATTTGTGAGCTTCAATTGTTGAGATGTTCGTAACCGTATATAAAACTAGGCCACAACATTCGTATAAGCCAAATCAATTTTCAAATGACATTTTACAGTCATTCGAATGAAAATGAAGTATTAGATATGTTAGAAGATTTATCAGTCGTGATTGAATTAAGGCGTCTAGATCCTTGGTCAAGAAATTTATTTGGATACTATTGTCGATTTTAGTGAAACTGCTCTAAGTTTAAGATATAGTATACTTGCGGTTATAAAAAAATGTATCTTCATGTATTACAACCATCAGATCTAAGTATAAATATGGAGTTAATAATCGATCTAGTGACGATGGCTATTACACTCCTTCACAATCTGTTGATAAATCTTATCATGAATCCAGAATATCGGATATAGGAATACTGCGCTTATAAGAATAGCATTTGTGTCCCAGATTTTTTTGCAAATTTTACGCAGTGGAAACTCCGCTTAAATGAATATAGGATATAGGATACTCCGCATTTAAGAATAGGAGTTCAGATTGATTTTCGATTTGTAATCCACTTAAGTGCATATTTACAGCGTATTAAAACAATAAGTATCATTGTATGTACCGCCAACCGATGTTGAAATTGGCGAGCAAGTACAGCGTAAGCACCAAAATGGGGATGATGACAGCGACACAGAAGATCTTGAGCAAATGCAGTTGTTCGAGGCCCGCAGAGTAACGCGTAAAGAAATATTACATGCACTGGCAACTTTTCGTCATTACTTGGAGCAAAATCTTACAGAATACAACGAGTACTATGCAGTTGCAGATAAGATCGAGAAAAAAAGCATCCAAAAATCGCATCCAGTGGAAAATTACAGACTTTTTTTAAAAAATAAGAGCATAATTATGTGTCTTGATTGTCTTACGTTGTTAAATTGACAATAAAGAAATTCTGTGACTTTTTAAGCAATATTAGTCTCACTCGCATATAAAAATGCCTATTTGCCAGCCCGGGAGTATTCTTATAAGCGGAGTCGACTGTATTATGATTCTGGTTCTATCGAGAATGTTTCTAATTCAATATTGATTTTCTTTTGTCGTTTCTAAAGGAAAGGACTTTGAAGAGAAATTTTAAAATTAATCAATGTTTTTGGAATTTTCTTTGTTTCAGATTTGGTTTTATTAAATGAATCGTTATTTTTTGAATTGTTATTCATTTGTCCAAATTATGTGTAATTGAGTAAAAATGGAAGAAGATATTGTCGTTTTGGTCATTGATAATTTATCGGGAATGTGCAAAGCTGGATTTGCTGCTGTTGTGAATATGATTTATCCAATGGGTTTATGTTGTCTGAATTCCAGGTGCTATAACAGCTAAAATTGTATATGTTGACCGTAATGAAAGCTACGCGTTATGTCATGTAACTTACAGAATGAATTTGGAAGCAAATGATTTGCTATATTTATACTACATTCCCAATGAAGCAAAATCAACGAGGATTCAACACTATCTACGGATTTCACTATTATAGATTGGATAAAATTTGGCAGAGATATTTTCATTGTATATTAATAAATTTTATCCTTAAGAGTAAAGAGAAAGAACTTATCGCAAGAATATATGACTCTTAACCGTGTTGTTTGTACTTTGTGACTATTAGTGAATTTAAAATCCTAATTATATCTAGTTCGGATCAAGTTACTTCCGTTCCCAAGTATTTGATCATTGTCGACTGAAGGAATTGATTAGTAGTAGTCAAATTTGAAGGTGTATATTGACATTATATATATATATATATATATATATATATATATATATATATTATTGATATGCGATTCAAGTCATTTTTTATTGTAGGCGTTTTTTACGAGAGTCAAAAATACTATCTGACTAAAGTGTGATCATTTTAGGCTTTTTCGGTAGGCGATTAAAGTCAAAAATACTATAGTGAGTCTAAAAACTATTTTTTAAAAAATAAATAATAATCACTTCAAAATTAAAAAAATATATTTAAAAATTAACTCCTCCCTTTAAAAATATTTCCAAACTAAAAATCTGACGAGGCACAACCGAGTATGAAAAAAAAAATTTTCTTATATTTAAATTAAAAAATTATTTTAAGTGTTTTTAAAATAAAATCTATTTATTAATAAAGTATTTTTTTATAAAAAATTTTAATTTACAAATAATGTGAAATGATCTTTGTTTATTAACTCAAATAAATAATTTTAATATTCATTTAGATTTTTGTTTCTATCTGATAATTTTCTAATAGTCCACAACTTAAAAATGATGAAATCGTTTTAGATTTTTTTTTAATTGAGATGTTGTTGATCTTGCAGTAGAGATTCTTAAAATCTCTAGTGAAAATGTTATTTATATAAAGATATTCATAATTGGTTCAAAAATATATAATTAGAAATATAATTAAAATTGATTAGAAATTGATTCTATTATAATAAGGATATTTAAAATTAAAAAATAATTTAGTATGTTTTCTTTGCAAAATTTTAAATACTGCGATTTATATGAACTTTAACACAATGAAGACGGAGTAATTTCCTTCCGGACATCAAATGGTTTAACCTACCGTCAAACCGACAATGTAATTGCAGTTTGTCGATGATAATTAGGAAACCAAATGAAGCCAAAAACAATGGATACTGCTATCTTTGTCCTAATAGGCTTAAAGAAAGATTTTTGCATTTTGGTAAATTATCTAAGAAATCCAAGTTTAAAATCCACTATTGTAATTTTCACTGGATATTTTATAATGAACACAATTATTATTAGTGATCCTGGGTTTATAGTGGAAATTGATGAATTTACGTTGCTGAAGTGTAATGGATATTTAGAGGTTACGAGGTTTATCCGAAAAGTTTTTATTTATGTCAATTCATTCATCTTGGGTGTCCATGATAAAGAGTGATGAATAAGGAGTCAGGGAAATTTAGAAACTTTGGGTTATATTCATTCTACGGTGAATTATTCTGGCAATTACACGAGACCCTGATAAAGGCGCAACCACAAATCATGTAGGAAACACTTGGCCAAAGCTAAAAGCTGTTCACAAACAACGATATTGAACAGCTAGATTGATTTTGGATTCGCATTTGTTTGAATTTTTGTGGCGACGTTTTAGGAGATCTTTAGATGTAGTTATTTAGCATGACAATGATGTTAATTATAATTATAAATAACAATTATAATAATAATTAATAATAATAATTAATAATAATAATAATAAATAAATAATAAATAAATAAATAATAATAAATAATAATAATAAATAAATAATAATAATAAATAAATAATAAATAAATAAATAAATAATAATAATAAATAATAATAAATAAATAATAAATAAATAATAATTAATAAATAAATAATAAATAAATAATAAATAATAATAATGATGATAATTAATAATAATGATTAATAATACAGGCTTTTTCACTTAAAAAAATGATTAATTCAAATAAAAAAACTTCCTGGGGAAAAAAATTACAACTGTATTTACAAGAAACTTTTCATTTATACCTCATTTTATACATAAATACATAAATAAACCAACTAAACAAGATAACAGTGCCAAAGTTTCATCAAGAGGATTTTTAATCAGAACTAATCTCTTCTTACCGCTTTTAAAGCATATCGCTTCACATTTTTAAAAATCCCACTACAATCTTCAGCAGAAACAGTAGAAATGGCATTCTCAAGCTCTTGAGTCGTATTCGAGTTTCTTGTTTTAATGTAGCCTTTCCATTTTGCAAAGAATTCTTTAATATCATTAAGATGGGGGCTGTATGAAGGAAGTAGTAAAAGCTTATCGCCGCTTGCTCAATCAATTCTCTGATTCCTGCAACTTTGTGGACAGATTATCCACAATTTGTGGACAATTATCCATCATTATTGTAACATTGTTCGACATGTTATTTTCTTTGTCCTTGGAGCTCTAATCTTCCTATCATCTTCTACCCGTTTTTAAGTGTTAATTACGCTGCGTACTGCTTCATATTTGATATCTAAATCGCTACTTATTTGCAAAGGCGATTTTACGGCTTCATGTTTTGTGATAATTCTATTTCTAATCTCCTATAATAGTTCTTTTTTACGAAGCGGCTAAATATGGTTTTAATTATTCTTTATGTCAAATTGAAATCAATGACTTCCAAAATAATCGATCCATACCCTATATTACACACTATATATTATGTATATTTTTGGAATTATTATAATATATTAGTATTTTGGTAACCATTAGTTTTTTTATTTGAAAAAAAGAATTATAATTAATAATAATAAAATAATAAAAAGAAACAATAATAATAAATAGCAATTAATAATAATAATAATAATTATAAAATAATAATTATAAAATAAAAATAATAATAAATAATAATTATTATAAAATAATATTAATAATATAAAATAAAAATAAATGATAATAATAATAATAAATAAAATAATAATAATAAAATAAAAATAATAATTATAAAATTAATAATTATAAAATAAATAATAAAGAAAAATAATAATAATAAAGAAAATAATAAAAATATTTAATTTTACCTCTTGAGTCGATTTGATCCATTACTAAATATTGGCTTACCTGTTAATTCCCCAAGTTTTTAATCATCAATATAATTATGAACTGTTCTCAAGCAATCCTTAAAGATATGTCAAAACCTCTTATTTATTTAACACTAATAATCGATTTATTTTTTCCTTTTTCGGACTAAAAATCAATATTCGGTTTAATACTTAAAAATCCATTCTGTACCCATTCTTCTATATATCATGACTATTTAATCTTTCCAAAGCTTCCATATATTATTATCAAAGAAAAAAGGCAATTGGTTTTTATTCACTTTAATTTTATAAAAATTCCCTTTAATAAATATTTAAATATTTTTAATTGTTGAAATTATTTAATTAAATGTTTTATTGAAATAAAACTAACTCAGCTTTCAATGATAAAGAATTGCCTGAATTGATTTCTTGAACTTTATAACTTGCTGTCGGTTCCAGAGATACTCGTTCTAAAAATATGCTACTGTTTGTTATGTTATGAATTTGTGCTTCCATAAATATATCGCTGTTCTAAATTGATTATTTAAGAAAGATAATTCAATCAATTTAAAACACCTCTTCGGAAAAAAATTTAGTCTTCACATCCACCGGTTTAGATACCTGTATCATCAATATAGGTTTTCGTAAATTAATTGAGTATTACCATGAATTTGTAAAATTTTTTGAAAAAATACTTTTCCATTGATGATCCTATTAAGTAATTGACCGTGCATATTAGAATGTGGTTTCCAAGTTCTTTAACTTCATGGCAAATAATATCATCGAGACTTTGACCAGGCTCTAATTCAGTAGATGGTTTTATAGTCCCAGAATTTAATGTCAATTGCTGAGTAGCAGTTTGTAAATTAGTCTACATTGAAGTATTAGCACGACATAAATTTTTCAATATTTACTTTTATCACAATATCTCTACATATTTGATTCCCATCATTAATAATAGTAATGTAGCAGGAAAATGTTTCGCCCAAATATATATTTCTATTTAAAATCATTTTTAATAAAACTTCTCAATTAAAAACTAGTCTACCCAAAAGATGTTGGAAGACCAAGAAAATCATCTAATTGAATTCCAGAATATTTTGTAATTTTTTCATTATTATAAATTTCATTATATCCCAAATCATTTTCTTCCAAAAATATCTGATTTTCCAATGTAAAATAAGGTTTAGTTAAACGTAATACTGAATTACGCATAACTAATTGTAATTTATCAAAAAACTAACCTTTAAGTGTTAGACATTCATTATTATTACTTTCCATTAATATGATAAGACGATTTATCCAATAGTAAATATAAAATTTAATTAGGCTTCGTATTTAAATTTGTAAATAAATTAGATATATTTAAACAAACAAATTTTTTTATAGTTTTTGTTAGTACTCAAAATATAAATGATAAGAAACATTATTTTAAAATATTTGATAAACATAATTTTAGTAAAGATTAAAAACAGAATAGTTACAAAAAAATTTATTATGAAAACTATTAACAATTAATTCGATAAATATATATGCTGAGAATTAAACTGTATCTATGTCATATCCGATAGTGCATTTATACATTTTGTTTGTAAAAATGCTCCAACGAATACGTAAAGAAAACAGTTTACCATCTTACTATTTTTTAAGTAATGATTCAAATGATTTCGTTAAATGAACTCAATGCCTTGGAATTTCTGCTCGTACGTCGGCAATTTTGAATAACACAGTGTTATATGATATTTTCTAAATTAAAGATATAGGATATAAAAATTAAATAATAAATGTATTAAACTTAAAATCTTTTTAATAATAATTTGTGTCTACTTAGATGTGTTTTAGGCTTCATTTTCTTGGCCAGATAATGCATTTTCACAGTGATTTCTCTGAAGCTGCATTTCTGATCAAGATCAATACAACCGATCTGTAAAAAATAAATCATAATAATAACTTACTATGTCAACGAAAACAATTTAGAAATATATGCTAAATCCATATCAGCAGTTCTAGTAAAATTTGTTAACAATAACAATACAACAATAATACAAGTCTTAAATCTGAGATTAATACATTTTCGATAGAGAAAAAAAATGTCAAAAATTAGAAAATATACGAAACGCAAAGCAGCACACTTCTGATCATGTATGGAGCAAACCCCACACTAAAATGAGGAGAAATATTGTCTGGCACGTTTTCTTGCAGGAACCAATACACATTTTCAATCATATTTTAGTTTGATCATCTAACTGATTTCATAAAATATTCTGTCATTGGATAAATCTAAATGAACACATACATCTCAATTTGATATTAATACACACCAACCTGATGTGTTTAACAGTTGGCGTTTAGTTGCCGTGGTGATGTTAGTTAGTTGTGGAAACGAATAGGGAGTTTTTGAAAATAATAGAGCTAAACTATACAGGCGGTGTAATAGGCGGTGGCAGTTTAACCATTGACAACAAATTCAAACACGTGGTATTAGTTTCATTATTGTGCGAATTGTGTGTCTAAATGTGTGTGTATGCATGTGTTTGCATGCATGAATTTTTTCTGACCCTTAATATTTATGTTGCGTAGTATTTCGATTTGCTATTCATACTAAATTACTATAGAAAATTATATGGAAAATCGATCGTTTCTATTGTACTACTTTATCAAATAACTAGCAGAAATTGTCAGTGGTTTGTTAGAAGTATTGTTTTCATTATTTTAGTGCATAATCAATTACTAGATTATTTATATATTTAAATATTTAAAAACAAAATAATTACTCATATATGACGTAATAGTTTATAATTTTATTTTATACTGAAGCGTTATATATAAGTTATTAAAATTTCGTAGCAATGCGCTGAGCAATTGTTTTCTATTGAAATCCCACTTTTAAAAATCATAGAAAATTTTAAAATATTTTGTATAACTGTTAGGATTTCCTTAAGTGGATTGAGATTGCAAAGGCAAGAAATTGTTAAGGTATTAAACAAACCATAATGAGAAATTTTTTATAAAATTTTAGGGTGAATATTACCAACCAATATCTGCCATTTTATTTGTAGGTTTAAGGACATTACAAGTTAGATCTTTGTGAAAACTGAGTATGAATTTGATTTCAGCAACCCTATTACTTGTTCCACTTTATTCCATGGACAAAATGGCAATTGCATGGATCTTAAATCAATCTTTTACAAACTTGCTACTGTAATAAGAATATTTGTGTCCTTTATTGATATAGTTCTGAAATTCGATTTTTAAAAAATTCAGTAAAAATTGAAAATATTGATTTAATTGTGAAATCCAAAGTATTAAAAAATACATTCAAATCCAGAGCCTAATTTAAGCTTCAAATTTCAAAGCACGGAGTAGTTCAAACCAAAATTTTTTATTTGTAAGTGCATATTTGCCTGTTCTTTTAAATAAAATATCAGAAAAACATAAGTTACATAGTATTATTTATTCAGTAAAATATGCACTAATGAAATACTCCCTTATACAACTCTTGATCAGTCGCCTTTGATGTTGGTCTATTTCTCCTATCATTTTTCATCCGGCTCGTAGAGTAGGCCGAACATCAAAATGGGCAACCGGGTCATTTTGACACATCAACACAGGCTGCATCGATCATCATCTTGGATGAGATTATAAGTACTGATGAGCCTTTCAACATCACACGAGTACCGTTTCGTCGCAATCACTCTTGCGATACCAGTTACAACACTTTACCAGTCTTTATTTGACAAACTGATAGCCAAAACATCTTGCATTACTTTGTTGCCTATTGTGTGTATAAGTCTGTTTGTTATTTCTCGATAACTGGCAAAGAAGTCTTTCCGCTCTTGATCTGCAACAATCAGTCTATACGCTTTCTCGATCTCTTCATCAGTTGCACACCATGATTTTAAAACTTGAGGGGACAGTGCCTTCAGTAGTATCGTATAATTTTCTCCTACTGAAACTCCTTTTTCTGTTCCTAAACGTGAAATAAGAAAATTTTTAAGGGATTCAATGATTTCAATTTTTATATCTGCCACATTTCGACTCAATGTAGTGACATAAAGATGCCGTCGTCTATGTGGTCGCCTTTGAGCTAGGCGTAGAATAGAGCCGTCAAACACAAGATTTTCTCCATTATCAAATATTTTTTCTTTTTATCCACCAATAAGAGGAAGCTCTAATAATTTTGACAGTCATTGACGCAATAATCACGCTCGTTTTCCAGATCAAAAATTGTGACGTTTTCGCCTTGAATTCTTTTTTGAAATCGTTGAAAGATTTACAAAGCATAAGCTAATATAATAGCCAGGCTCATAGTGTTTTCATCTTCCAGTTTTAATAATATTCCTTTCGACTCGACCTCACTATTTGAAATTGCCTGAAGATGTGGGATAATTGTCTTAAAATTTTTCAGAATAGATTTCAAAAAATAATATGAATACTCAGTAAATCGTATTTCATTCATTGAAGGAAACTGACAGATTTGAAAATAAAATTTTTGTGCTGTGACCTTCAATTCCTTTAATCGTATAGAAGAAACATTGTAAAATTCCACGATAAACTTACAATTACTAATCATGTGACGAATTTCTGGAACACTTGTGAACATATCTTTGTAAACAAGTTGGTGCGATGGACAGCACATCAAAGGCATATTAGCATTTTCTGCGTTTTCACATTCTTCTCTAAGGTATTTCCAAAGAGAATATTTTTTTCCCGTATTTGTAGACTCACCATCAGTGACAAAGGAAACGCCGAAATAAGATTGCTAAAACTTGCTATACATAAAATTTAAAACATTTTAAATATATAGCCTGTACTGCCCAGTCGGAAAGTGTATGTGCTGTTAACCGATGGGTGTATCAACAATGTCAATACATTTTCCGACTGGGTGTGAGAAGGACAAAAGTCATAAAATAAAAGAAAGACACACACACAAATTAACTTATGAATGATTCATGCTATTAATAGTCAGACATTTAACCAAATAGCGATAACATCTTTACATCTTTGCATGCAGTAAGTTCACTAAATGTATCGAAACGTTTTATAGCACGTAAAAACTTTTAACTTATTAAATTTGTAAAACACTTTATTTATCCTGATAAACCAGGTGTCCAGGTCATATTTACAACCGTACACCCAAAATACAAAGTCATAAAAGTTCATAAAGTTTTGTTCCATGATTTGTTTCATGGACTTCTATGTATGTGATGTATGTTTCTAAACAATTCGATATTAGACACTTAACATTTTACATGCTAAATTTATGATTGCTGTGATACAGATTGCCATGAGGCATGTTACAAAGCACGGAATTATTTTCTATAGTATTTTTTTTTCAAAGCACGGATTTTACTTCTCCAAGCACCCCCGTGCCTACAGGCACGCTAAATTAGGCCCTGGTCAAATCTATCAATAAAATCGTCAACTTTTATTTTACACTTTTGATATTTAAAATTTTGCTAAAAGATCAGTAAAATTCATAAGGATAATTACAGATTATCAGTACAGGTTTTATACCACATCTATTTTCAAATTTTACAATCTTTGAAATTTAATTAATAATTCCACAATGTTTCTCAGCACTGTCACCAGGTACATATAAACCAGTGATTCTCAATCTGTGTTATTCTCAAGTTTAGAAAATATTTAAAGTTGCTAGGATTTCCAATGAATAGTTAAATTTTAAGTTATATTTAGTGCATCGCAAGCCAAATGAGGTTGATAAAAAGATTCTGTACAAATTCCTAATTTATTATTTTCTTCCTTGAATTTTCATCTTTATAATATGTATAATTAGAGGGATTTTGTTTTCTTCCCAATTTATGTGAAGGAGAGTGGAAACAATATAAAATTAATAAGCATTATGTTGGTTTTTATTTTACAAGTTGGTTTATTACTGACTCTTCGTGTTCGTTTTTATAAATCAAATAACCAAAACCATACACACAATACGTTTATTGATTTCTAAAACGAACTCGCAATTTGTCAGACGATTTGCAATTTATTTTTCTGAAATTAATTTGTTAACGTGAATGCAGTTATTACTATGAGAAATCTCTTGATCTGGAACGTTAAGTTGATTTAAATTTATACTCAAAGTTTATTTATTTTGGTTCACTGACACATGCTCGCTTTTCTTAAATAAGTCTTTTGATACACTTTTTTCGACAAACTAGCTATTCCTCTCATATCCAGCTCTCTTTTAAAGCTGCTTTCCTGTAAAAGATTTTAATAGTTGTTAAGAAATTATTCCCAAAATTCGAATCGAATTGCTTTTAAAATTTGGTTAGTTGTTTTCGGGTACTTTATCTGATTCAAATTAACTATTCTATTTACTTCCCACGCTCTCTGTACACCTCGGCTTTCTGACCATTTCGGAAATTTCTCACTACTCTGACTTTTCAATTAATATTGGTTTATTTTTTGAGTACAACTTTCCCTGAGGACCATTCACTAAATTTTTATTATTATTTGAGTTCGTCTATAAATTTGGCTTTCAACCATGCCCGTATGCCATGCTCAATATTATTTTTAAATTTTTTAAAGTTTTAATTTATTTTTGTGTTTTAATTATTATTGATATTTTTTGTTTATTTTCAATTTTCCGTTCCCTATTTTTTCTTCTTCATTTTTTATTAATCCCAACACATACAGGTTTTATGCCAAGTTTTACACAAAAAATTACAATTTATGTAGGGTGCTGCAAGCCAAAAATCGGCTGAGAATAACGGAAAACGGGTTTGAACCGAAATTATTCATATTTAATGATCAAAATTTAGAAAAAAATCAGTCTAGGCACAATTTTTATTTACTGAATTTAGTTTAAAATGGAATTGAAAATATATGCAAATATAATTACTCACGGTAGGAACCAATTTTATTACAACTTAATTAAAAATGATTATTATTTACTTAAATTGGGAAATTGTGGTATGTGTTAATTAGTCTACAGTTTTAGCTTTAAGTCCATAGATATTCTTTTATTAAATTTTGTCACGCAAATATCACCATTGAGGAGTGACGGTGGACTAAGTGACAGATGAATTGTCACGTTAGTTTCATCTACCGGTTAATATAAGTTGGAATGTCATGTCACACGATTGAATGCACGGTGCAAGGTTCAAAAACATCTGCAGTCACATTTGATTAAACGGAATTATTTCAAATTTGGAATCAAAGTAACTTTGATCCAAAATCTCATCGGGTTTTGAGCCAAATTTTTCCGACTTTTTAAAGAAACCTCAATCGACTTACAGGTTTACCAAGAAGATTTTCACACTCTAAATTCTCTCTACTAGGCAATATCAAGCTTTAATTATGGATGCCTATGACAAGGTGAATCCAATTAGTCGACTTCCGCATTTTTTTTGGTTAAACATAACAATTTTATTAGAGAGGCTATAAAAAACAGTTTAACATTGAAGTTACGTCACATGAAATTATTTTGTGGTTTATTCACAAAATGAATATTTTTCCAAATTCAGCATTTGGTCTAGTGTTGATGCCTAGCAAATCTAAAACAACTGTCACTGACCGATCGGTGTAATGATCAACAAATTTGTTTATTCTAAATTGTTTTTACTAAACATTATGACTAGATAATTCAATTTATCTCTCTTTAATGCTGATGCACAATTTTATTTTAACGAAATTTTATCGAATTCGGTTACTACTGTTTAAGCCACAAGCTTTGTCATAAACTTTATGATTTTAACACGGTTATCGGTACCTTACCTATTATTTAACATCATTTTAGTATATATCAACTACTATTCTTTGATAAATTCTATAATTATGTTATCGAAATCTATAAAGGTGCTGGGCACCTGATGGGTAAAATATATAAGAATTCCGCGGCCACTTTCAAGGGATTCCCACCAGACCGCGCACAAGAGATATAACCATTGGATACCCGTCAAAAATGACGTTGGAAATGTATCCCAGTGGGCGGTTTCTAGTAAAAGGTGAGCCATACTACCATGACTGCGAATACCCTAAAAACCTTTGGGTTCACGAGCTACCATAGAAGGTATTCACGCTGACTTGATTTCGGGTCCCCTTATTGTTAATTCAATTGAAATAATATCGATTATTTAGTAAATTTATCTTATTTCACGAGTATTGCTTATTAAATAATTTGAATTAGTTCCAAAACGATTTCCAAAATAATGACACAAATCATTTATTAAATAGATTTTATAAAATTTAGTTAATTGATCAATCTTGATCTGAGATGTGCGACATGGACTTCTTCATTTGTCCCATTATCCTGGCTGTCTTCAATTTTCGACGTCTCTTTCTCTCGGATTTGTTGGGACAATTTTTATTAGATTTGGTTTTGTCGATATTGCGACCTACATTGATGTATTGACTTGAGCATGAAAGAATAAATGTTCGGTCGGTGAAAGTGGTAGTATCGGTGGACGGGTGGTAGCCAATCTAGTTTCAAATGGTCTCTTTTAATTTTAGTTGTTGGTTCCCCTTTGTTTTTTCTAATTCTATGGCCATTTCGGAATATTACAATTTCAGCAGGTCATTTTGTTGGTTTAATTTCTTCGCTTGTTCCGGTCGCGTCCAAGTTTCTTCCATCTGCAGCATCGACGGATCATTGCCTCGGCTCGTTGACTTTGTTCCAGAGTCTTCTCGTGATAATAGGCCACATCTCGTTGAAATGTCTCGATATCCAGTGTACTAGCTTGATTTTTGTTCACTGAAATTTTATATATGTATTTAAATTAAATTAATAATTGCTTTGGAACATTGACTATTATGATTTATGATATTATTGTAAAAATATACTCGTAAAATAGTGATAGTTTCATTTATTTTTGATGGGGTTTTATTTATTTTATGGGTTTTCCAAATTTTGTGGTCAAATGACATATGTAAACGGTCCTAATCATGTGGTTTAAATCAAAAACGTGGTCCAAATTATTAAATTTGCGTCTCCTTCCTTTTAAAACCTCAATTTCAATTTTTTAATTTTATTTGATTTAAGTAAGAAATTCCTTTCTAAAAATGGAAACGGAATTTCTTACTTCTACACCACTACTCAGGGTGAGAACTAATATCGACTATTGATTTTAGTTTTTATATTTTCCCAGATATTTTCAGGAAATTTCTCAATCTTTTGAGGAATTTTATAGGATTTATCTCTGAATCTCATCGCAGTTACGTTTATATTATTAATAATTTTTACAGTTAAATTTCCCAACTTCTCTTTCATATGTTAACTCATTGTCCTCCTTCCTTTTATAAAATAACATATAGAATTTTTAACTTTAACAAGTAAACAATATAGTAAACAATCATAACATAATTTTACTTTTAATTGTAAAAATGAAAAATAGAGATTTTTCTTTTTCTACAGAAAATCTTCTTTGATTGCTTGAGATTGCAACTATAAATCCTTTACTTGGCACCTACATGTTTTTCTTTTTTGTTTTGTTTTCTCCCAGCTTGTACCTCAACATAATTTTATTAAAACTTTAAATAAATAGAAAAAAATTTCATTATTTATAAGAATTTATTTTTAGATAAGAAGATTAGCTGCCTATTCAATTATGAAACTGGGTCGATTTACTTCGGATTTCTTTTTGCTATCATTTCTATATTTAAAAACTTAAATGTTTCACAATATTTTGTCATAAAATAAATTTTGTTTGTTGATGATTCCTGAAAAATGAATTAAATAATAAAAATGCTAAAATTTATTTTTAATAAATTTCTTTTTTATAACAATTAAGTTGGTGATTTTCATAGCTATTTCTCCAGATTTTTTATTGAGCTTGTTTTCGTGACTCCTAGTCGTCATTAGCATTGCCTTCTCTCGATGATGAATAGGCATAATAAAAGATAATCAATAAAAGAAATTAAAAATAAAAAAATAATTTAAAATTTAATAACATCAGATAGATATAAATTCGTATTTCATTAGAAAATCTACTAAAACAAATCGTGGTGTACTCATAATTATTCCGAATCTTTGTCTGTTTAATAAATAAGGTTGACTTAGAAATTTTTCTTTTCTCTTCTTCTATTATTATGTATGGTTTTAATGATATTCGCCACTCTTCTTTTTTCTTTTTTGAGTCGTATATTTTTCTCTTATTCCTGATTATTATTTAGGCCTTTTTTGTGACCAGTTGCTCTCTACCGAGGGTCTGGCTTTGAAATTCTTGGAGTAGAGAACTGACCCGGCAAACTGCCATTTACTACGGGTACCTCCACACCGAAGTACTGGATTGATAACCAGTTCGGTAAACAATCATTTTTATAAATATTATGCATGCGATTACTCTCAATATCATATGGTTAAAAATCATGGACAATAATTAACACGTTAATCGCCATGTCAGTCATATATGTCTGACGTACGCGATTTGGTAGAAGGCCACGTCAATCACAGATGTCCGACGCAAACGATACATTTGCATTATGTTTCGAAAGCTTGGCTTATCAGGAACAAAACCTGAAAATTTCTTGGCTTACTACAAACAATAAAATTAAATAAACATAGTTATATAATGGTATATTGTTTCAGTTGAAAAAATACATTTTAATAATTTTTATTTTGATATAATTAATTATATTCATTTATTATCCTGTCCAAAACATTCTATGCAAAAAAAGGCCTGTTGTTCGCAGTCTGAGCAGTACGTTGAAACTTTTTTCATTTTTTTTCTTGATGCATCTCGACTTTCTGCTTCTTTTATTTGAGCGTAACATCCAGTGCACATTCTTCTTATTTTCTTTTTTTCAGCAGTATACATTATTTTTAGCGTATGAGTTTAAATTTTTAGGTTTTTAGTTTTGTCCGAGCTTAAGCTAAGCATTTCAGTGACCAAATAAGACTGACGCGGCTTGTTAAAAAAAAAAGTTTTAATATAGGGCCATGTCAGACATAAAAAATAGTGTTTTCTGGGAATTTTGGCAAAAATAATTTTTTTCTGTGATACATTAAGTTTCCTTGATACACTTTTAACTAAATTATCTAATAAAGTTACCATGGCCATGTGAAAAATTTTCTGATATTATCGTGGCGTTTAACGTGCTAATAATGTTGGGTTTTTATATAGAAAGTCAGTGCTTAGGTCTGACTCCTTGGTGTCCCACTTTAATCGATTCAATTGACCCAACACAATAAGATTTATTTCCAATTTATATATCATAACTTTATTCACAACTTTCCAAAAATCGATTCAATTCACAATACTCTACACAATTACTCTGCACGATTTCACAAAATTCAATGCGTAGGGATACGTCTTCCAAAGGGAGATGTCCCTATCTGGTACGCAATTTGTTTGACTGGTTGATTTATCTTTAAGTTTATTACCTCCTTTACTCCGCTCTCTGAAATATTATATTCGACCCACTGGCAATTTTGTTGATCTGCCTTTTTTTATAATCATCTCGCAACTCAAGTCACTCGCAAACTAAATTAGTTTTGGCATTTTTGACACCTCTGTCCAAAACCAAATTAGTTATTTCTGGGCTCCCGGGGTTTCCATTTGTTTACAATAATTATTTTGGTTGCGGGTTTCTCTTTTATCCCGGGTTTTCTTCGTCAACCAATTTCGTTTTCCGTAATTAGAAAATTTGTTGACGTTCCGGGTTTCTCACACTATTCGGGTTTTCTGTTGGCTCGGACTTCCCATTAGCCAATTAATTTTTAACTATTTTCTATTTTTATTAAATATTTCCTTCTGGGGACTCGCAATCGATTTAATTTTATTATATTTGGATTCGTCTCGTCATTTGGCATCCGCCGATACTCGTTTCCCCCGATAATTATTTATTTTAAAATTTTAATTGATTTTGCCTTTTTAATTATTATTTTGAATATCAATGTTTTATAGATTTTTACTTTTGTGCATTTTGTTAACCCCAACAATAATAATAATATTTAATATAAATGATAATTAATTAATATAATTAATTAATTAATACTAATATTAATATAAATGATAATCAAATTCGTTTTTTTACAAAATTATTCAGTTATTATGAATCGTGTTAGAATTTAATCATGAGGCACCCCGTATTGGTCAAGTACCATTGGAACAAAGTTTTATTGGGACTTGGTCATTACGAGGAAATATTTTGAATTTAAATTTTGCTTTTAAACAAAATATTTTGATTAAAAACATATTATTAAACTAAAGCTTTTAATGTTCGACTATTAAAAATCTGCATATACATAGCCTAGAAATTCATAAATTCAAAACAATTCTTTCAAAAATATCCTATAAAAATTCCTTTCCTCAAAATTTAATATGAATTAAAAACACAAATAAATTAAAAATTATACAAAACCCCTTACTCTTAGAGTTCCAAAAATTTTTCTGTTGATTAGTGTTAACTTCTTTTTCAAAAATTAGCATTAAATTGTGTCGATCTGGCATCGACTTATTTAGGGAGTTTTTCGCGCATGTTTTTTGATTCGGTAAAACAAAACGCCTACACGTTTTTACTATATTTCATCACTTTTCCTCCAGTTGTCAGATTTTCTTGATTCTTTTTTGTTAAAGTTTCTAATTACATCTTAAGCTTAATTCTCATAGTTATTTTCTAGAGTATAAGCGTTTTATATGAATTTGGAGCCAATTTTATGAAATAGGTTAATTTTGCTAAAATTCAATGTTTTTTGATTCTTTTTAAATGTTTTTATTTATTTTTTACATATTTTTTGTATTTTTCTACTCTTTTTCTACTTTTTGTATTATTTAATGCTAAGTAGGCTATTTTGATGATTTTTCGTCCATTTGCATTTTGTGCGCCCTGATTTTATCGGATGTCGTGCGAGATAAACAACAATTTAAAATATTTGTTTTTGCCCAACAAAGGCAACGGATATATACACTACTCTGTATTCCAAGCGGATTGTCCCATCACAGTACTCATCAGAGAATCGTTTTTTTAGAACAATATTGTTTCATTTATCAATGAACATCATAGGAGGATCTGATGATTATAATGGCAATAGAAAATTTAGTTAACACATGAGGAAATGTAATGAGTCACTTTTTACTGTAAATAATAAATAATAGAGGCACACATGTATATTCACACACATACACTACTCTTACACACAGCTTTCACAGACACGTATATAACGACAGATATTTAGTGACTATTCATAATTTAATTATAGGCCACACCATGTCTAAACGTCAACTTCCTCAACGCAACGCTCGTACTGTGCAAATACTTTAATTTATAACGTTCCTTTCGAAGAAGAAGATGAGTTTGAAAATGAATTAGAAGAAGATGATTACTTAAATAAAGTAATTGCTCCGCAACAAGATGACAGTACAGTTGATGATGTTGAAGAACAAGATGATGTGCTTGATGAAGAGAACGAAAACGTTGAATTCAGTAGTGGCGATGATTCAGTGAAGGAGAATGATAATAGCGATCTTCTTGCACCATCTGGATTAATCTGGATTAATTACGACAGGGAAGTTTGACATCAAAATCTTCTGGCTCACGGATGCTGAAAATGCAATGCCTCTACAGTGCCTTGTTTACATTGGCCAAGATACATTTGCCCATGGCGTGATCAAAAATATACATCATTTTTTGAAGCTGTTACGATGGATTTGGCTCATTTGTATTTAGAGAAAGGCCATAACATCACAATGGGCAATTATTTCACAACCATTATTTCACACAAATACCACAATGGTTGGTATTTTGAGACACAATAAAAGAGAGATATCACCTGCTGCAAAATGTGTACCAAATTGAAATCGAGGAGACAGAAAGAACTACTACTATGGAAATCGAACTATTTGTTCATTTTGGAACAAGTCCAACAAGCCGGTCCTGTTGCTTTCGACGATACATGGATGTCAGTTGGACAGAGGTGATGGCAAACCAGAAATTGTGTCATACTATAATTCAACGAAGTCTGGCGTCGACACATTAGATAAACTTGTACGTATGTTTCGGTCAAAGCGGAAATGTAGCATGTGGCCTTATTCCATTTTTTTCACATGCGTGGATATCGCTATTATTTCCAAAATGAAACTGTTTGGAGAGGAACACTACTATTTCAAGCGAGAGCTTGGATATGAAATGGTGTTGCCACACATTCAAAGAAGGAAAAACCAACCAAAGTTGCTTGAAACTGTCAAACAAGCAATCGGATCGGTTAGAGTCGCATTTCCAGATTTGGTGCGGGAACATTCACAAAGCCAAGGACGATGTGAATTTTGTGGTCGACAAGGAGATAGAAAAACGAAAAACAGCTGCAATTGGTGTAGAAAACTTATCTGTGTGCAACACACAGTGAGCTTATGTCCTACTTGTTCGTGATCATTATTTGTTAAATTTATCATAATCATATGACTATTTATATCATTTTTCAAAGATGTTTGGTTTCAGAGTGTTCTGATTTGATAATAAAAACTATCTTATACAGCTTAATTGGTTCAAAGTTGACTGGAATGAAATAGCAGCGATTTTACTATCTTATGTAATGAAATTGTTGGGGTTATAAGAAAACATGAATAAAAATAATAAAATTTTAAAATTATCAAAATCAATTAAAATTAATTAAAATTTTGAAAGTAAAAATCAATATTTTTCGGGGGGGAGAAGAGATAACCGGTGGCAAATTTAATTGTGAAGACGAATAAAATACTATTAGACTGAGATAAGGTATATTAAAGGGTCGGGAGGCCAAAAACAAATTAATTAATTAATTTAATTATTTACTGACAAACCATTAATCAAGTGCCGCCGAGCTGAACGTCAGCTTAATGTGTTTCCCGGCATTAGTGAAACGGGCAATAAATTGTCCGAAATGGAAAATTGTTTTTCCAGCAGTAATCCAGATTAATGGGAATCCAAAAACTATAAAATCAACTGACAACAAAATAAGCTGCCAGTTGGTCGAAGAGAGAATCTAACGAGTTGAAGGAAAAAGTTAATCAGATTGCAGTTGGACTTACATCGTGATACCCTTAGGGTGTGTACGAGAAATAAATTATTGTGTATTGTGGTGAATATTTGTCAATAAATATTTCTTTGTTGGGATTTTGTCTTATTGATTATTGAACGCGAGGATTCGGATCGAGAGACCTACTCATCGACGAATATCTAATATCCCAACAAAATGAACGAAAAGTGGGACTGAATAATATGTAGTTTCTGTGGGGTAATGTACACCCCACAGGGTATACAACACTATAACATATGTGTTAAACAATTCTGTGTATGGTGTAGATTTGGAAATTAGAATAAATGTTGCCTTTGAATAGGTAAGTAAAGTCATAAAATTTTAAGCTTTATAGTGTTTTTGTTTGAATATACCATAGCGTCAAATTTTAGTTGGAATGCAAAACACCCCACAGAGTACGCGAACCGTTAGTATTATTGCTTGTCAAGAGTAATATACAAATTTCCTTTTCAATATTATTTTAGGAAACTGTTATAAACAAATAAACTTTAGTTATATAGTGGGAAATCATCATGTGTCAACATTCTCATGAGAAAAATATCCCAAAATTTAAAATCCTTAGAAAATATTTTCAAACCCAAAAATTCTATAAATTTTAAAATCCATAGAAAAAGTTACCCAACACAAAAATATCTCAAAATTGAAAAATAACAGTAACACGTTTACTGATTTTTGTGAATGAATTATAAAATTTTTTTGCTTTATTAGCTTCTTGATAAAAATCATCGATAATGATAACATCATTTATCTTTATTCTACTTGACCAGTTTTTATCAAATTTCTTGATTATTTTCACAGTTCTCACTTACAAAAATTATCCCGAGTCATTCCATGTTTGTCATCAACATCCAATGCCTATAAATTTAATTTAATTTTCATTTAAAACAATATGAGCTTTGTAATTTACAAACAATGTGTTTCCACTTTTGTTTGATCCAATTTAATATATTTCCATGGGTGCATAATACTGGTTATTTTGTAAAGGAAAACTTATTTTAATTACTTTTTTTATAATAAACATATATACTTGAATTTATAACATTTAAATTCACTATTATAAAAAGGGTAAATGTTGACAAATATTAATTATAAAGGTCGAGTGTCTTTGGAAACAATCACTATTTTAAATTTCCTTATAGGTAAACCACAACAATATATTGACAAAACTGGAAAATATTATATTATATTTTTCAAAAATGGTGAATGTGGTATGTTGGGCTGTAAAAAATCAATCAATCTGGAAAATTTACAAAATAATATCAATAATATTCAACTTCAAAGTTTTACAGTAGTTACAAAATTAATTTGAACAATTTAGCAAGGCCATTAGATATGAATGTATATATGAGCCTGAATAATTCTTAGCTCTGAGTTATACTAAATATAACTCAATGTGAGTAAACATGTTTTCAGATAGTAAAATAGTTGCATTAGGTCTTAAAAGTTTAGATTTTCATACTATTATTGAAGGGATTTTAAACGATTTAAAGGATTTGATTGGATCTTTATTAATTTCTAATATTATAAGTTACAAACAAATATAAGTATAAAACGATGATTCCTTGGTAGCAGCATAAATTAATATATCAGATAAGTCAGTGGTGTTGTGATAATTTTTTTTACCGGAACACGTATATATAATTATATAGACAGGGCCAATCCTGGGTAGGCTGCTGCTCTGTGTGGTCTCATGTCCAAAATTTAACGACAGTGGGTGATTTTCCATGATAATCCTGGCGGCGACGTTTTTTTTTAAGTCTAATGTCCCAAATTTGACGACGGGGGGAGATTTCCCCCAATTTTCGCCCGTCGCCAGGATCGGCCCTGTATATAGCATAAAAAGAAAAGGAAACGAAAATCCTTACGAAACCCATTTTGTGTATGTATATATATATATATATATATATATATATATATATATATATGTTTATTACAATAATAGGAACGTTTAATAAAAATTAGTTAACAAATTATAAAATACGCATATTAGATACTCAAACAATATTGCATAAATATTTTTAACAATACATGAAATCAATACGTCAGCCAATTCTCGTTATCAGAAATCATCTTTAGTTCCCGAACGCGTTCCTGTCCAAAAAGGAAGTACCGGAACGACGTTCCGGCTCGACAATACCACTGAGATAAGTGAATAACAAACAAATACTTGAATATTTATTGAAAACTTACTACTCCAAATGGTAATATTTGTTTATTTTTTAACTCTATATTAACTTCGCTTTGTAGGTTTGAATGAGCCACGAAAGTTTTGCAACGGCAAATTAACCTACTTTCCGTGATAGATCGAGATGAAATATGACAGATAGATTTGTTGTTGAAAACAATGAATTCTTTAAAATTTTGAGACCAATCGAAAGTACTATATTTAACTTTTTTGAAAATTTTCACTCCTTATGGAGAAATATCTTAACTAGGAATGAAAGTCTTGTCCAATACAAAATAATATTTATTTAACCAATAAAGACAATATATAAATTGAGAAATATAAAAAACATCTGAAATGTTGAAAATAGTCACCCTTAAGGTCCACACACTTTTTCCAGCATTCTGGAAGTTGTTTTATGCCGTTTTCAAAGAATTCCGGAAGATTTTGAAGCGAACCACTTTTCCGAATTACCGTAACCTCTTCATTGGACTGATACGTTTTCCGACAAAGTGAGTTTTTAAAAAGAGAAAACAAGTAATAGTCTGAAAGTCCAAAGTCTAGGGAGTATGGTGGATTCGGTATTACCATAAAACTGATCTCAGCAAGCTTATTTTGAGTTAAACGAGCCGTATGCGGTTGAGTGTTTTTGTTAAAGAAATGGAACTTTTCAAAACTGTTTCCACACAACTGGTGTCTCTTTACCAGATATCGCATTTACGGGTTTGCGTCCAACTGAGTGCAGTAAATTTCTGCATTTATGGTTTTTCTTTAGGAAGTACATCACACAGGAGTATTCCTTTCACATCCCAAAAATAGTTGCAAGGTGTTTTTGTGCTGTCAAACATCAATGAATTGATGTTGTTGGTTGATTACCGGCACCGTTCCAAGATCGGTCGTGATAAGATTGATTGGCATTGTTCCACCTCATCCACCTTTATGAGTTGGGATATAAAGTCGTTCCATTGGTTCATCGTTAACAATTCGCCACATATTCTTACCCTGTTGGCTTTATTTTCATCTGTCAAAAAATGTGGTAGCCATCTGTTTGCCAAATACTGCTTTCCATTTTGCGTATCGAAGTATCGAAGTACTGTTGTGTGAGACAACAACAGCTCTTCTGTCATATTATGAGATGTAGAATATTTGCTGTATGTCAGAAACTCTTTGATTCTATTTTCTACATCATCTTTAGCCAATTGTCGCCCACTTCGCTCTTTATAATAAACGATGAAATTACCAGTAATGAATTTTGCAATTATTCACTGGCAGTTTATCGCAAACCCAGTACCGGTGTCAAGCATGAAGTTAATCTTCTTATCAATTACAAGCGTATGTCTTCCATTATTCCACTTTTCAATACAAAGCTTTTTTAAATCGCTTCGCTTAAACTCCATCATATGTCACAAAATAGAAATTAAACATTTAAAAAAGGATTTAATAATGCATTTAAACTAAACATTTCTTAAAAAATAAAACATTTAAATTATTTAGATTTACAGCTGATTGATGTTTTGTTCATATTTCTAATTTACATATTGTCTTTATTGGTTAAATAAATACTATTTTCTATCGGACAAGACTTTTGCTCTAATCCTATATTTTATAACATTGAGCACGTATATTGAAATTTTAATTTTGAGAAAATGTAAGAGTGAGACATAGAGAGTTTTAAAAACAATGATTTTACGGTTAGATCTATTAATTTTGTTTATAAAATATACTAAAGGTTATGATTGATAAACTCGAAGATTTATTTCCTAATTTAAACAACTCTATCAGAAGTTGTAGCTATAAAATTTTATGAAATATCAGGAATAGATGTCACAGAATTAATTCATATGAATCATTCTACGATTATATGATGTTCTGAAAATGTTGAAAATTGTGATTTTTGTAAAAATAATATATGTGAAGATCATACTTGTACAAATTTTGTGTATCTACAGAAGCGATAAATATTTCATGTATTACTTATTGAATTGTGAAAAATGTATTTTTGTAACAATTTAGATAAAAAATAAAGTTTCTTCAATTGAACTTTTATTAGTTTTTGGATAATATTATCTTAATTAACCTTTAGCATTAAAATATACAAATTTTTGTTTACAATAAATCTTTTTGAACTTCGATAATAAGTGTGAAAATGGAAAATATGGTATACATTCACACTTGGTTACCTGAATAATTACTGTGATAACCAAAAAATCTGATATACTGCTGGTTACTTGATATTTTGTTTACAATCGAAATAGCATATATAGCGGGTTTAAAACAAAATATAACTTCAATGGATCATCAAAATAACCGTAATTTATATTTTAAATATTAACCCTTTGCGGTTCGTAAAAATAGTTACCTACCAGGTTCACATTGTTTTAATGATTTTTTGTATATATGATTTTCTTGAACTAAGCTGGTCAAAACCCAACATAAATAATCTACATTCTACACATATATTTGTTCTTAACACGAAATGCAAAAAAAATGCATACAACGAAATCTGACACTTTAAATGAGCAATTATTGGAATGTCTAGTCAGACTCGACATAGGACCGCAAAGGGTTAAATTTGTTAATATTTAATTTAGGAACATTAAAAGGAAAAAACGTTGATGATGATCCACAATAAAATTAAAAACGAAGATTTAAAGATGATAATTTTTCACTTGGAAATTTATTCTTGGTTCAAGTGGAAACAAAGAAGCCGGATGAAATTTTGCAATACAAATTAAACTATTTTTTATTGATATGAACAAGTTACATTTGAAAAGTGTTAGACTCACAAAATTCAAGTTTGACAATAAAATGATCTTGGTTTAATTTTTCCCAAGAATGCGCAAAGATATTCATTTTGATGAAGACAATATGCTTTGTATATCATTTCCAATGGAGAAAAGATGAGCATAATCAAGAGCTAGATAAAAGTGTTGATTCAAGACTTTATAGTGACCAAAGACAGAATCAAGGCGATTTGGAAGATTATCAAAGGGGACGAAAAATAATGACGATGAGAGGTTGTTTATTTTATTTGATAAATAGAAATAACTAATTAGAACATGTGTTAGATTTAATAATTTTTGTATAAATAACATGCATAATTAACTAAATATTTATTATATTCAAATCCAAATCAATATTCAAACAAACCTCTTGAGGGATTTTATTCAACGTAGAGTAATGTAAGCATAAGGAATTTACTTATTCATTTAATTATTCTCACAACATGAAAAGACGATTCTTTAATAACAATATTGAAAATAATAATAATAATGTTAAATCTAGTAAAGGTATTTTAACCTTTATTAAATCTTTATTTAATATATATAATCAACTTTTTGAATGAAAAACCAGGAGAAATATTTTGGGTAAAAATTAAAGATTTCATGATGGCTTAAGAAACTATTAGATGGTGTTCTTTAGGATCTGATGACTATTCGGCAATTAAGAAAGATTCTGAAATCAATGAAGAAATTATGCCGTATATTGAGGACCTATAACTGATGAAGCCGTAACTTAACAACATCATCAACTTGAAAGAATTGTTATTGATCATGCTATTGAAAATCTAATAAAAGAAAATAACGAGGAAAATTGTACATGTGATAATTAATAAATCTTTTTTATTGAATTATCAACAAATATATTTGAATATTTAATACACTATTTAATATGCCTTTATACAAATAAATGTAACCAATAATCTGGTCATAAGTTTCAATAAATTCATTAGTTTTTCATATTTTGCACCATTCTTTTGCTTTTGTAGCGATTTCAGTCATCATACTGTTGGGCTCAGAGCCAAAATTAAAACAAAAATTACAAAAGCAATTTAAACAAAAAGGTGAAAATTGTATAAGTTAAAACAAAATAATTAATGTCGTTTGGAAATTGTCAATATGGCTGCTGTAACATAAGCACGCACCGCAAGAAGAGATCAAAAATAAAATAAAACATATTAATTAAAACAAATTAAAAATATAACAAAATTAAATAAAAACAAATAATTAATTAAAATCATTAAAAAGCCTACAGCTGCAGAAAGAAACATACGAAAAATAAAATAAACTGCCAAAACCTTGCAAAATAAGGTTTAGAAAAAACACAGGCAGAAGAGGCGACCAGAAAACAAAATATTGGGGTTAAAAAATAATATTGTAAGAAAATAATAATAAAAATAAAATCCAACAATAAAATATTAATATATCAAAAAATAAAGAAAAATATATAAAAAATTACAAAAATATTTCGAAATAAATAAAATAATTAAAAAACCCTAAAAATGACGAAAAATCGCCCATTGGTCGCACACAGGCACAAAAATACTATATATACGGCAGTCATTTTCATAATTTTCAGACATTTTTTCAGTCAGGTGACTACTAGAAAAATTTTTAGACTTTCTTAGTCGAACCGTGAGTCATTTTTAGACAAAGTGTTTTTGCAAATTTATGCCAATTTGTCCAATTTGGTTGCATGACTGTGGATTGTAAGTATTGTTTTCTTGTATAAATATATATTTCGAAGTCTTGTTACTTTGATTTTATTCTGGATGGTCGTGGAATCTTTTGGTGCCACTGACAAGTCCACATAAAATCTTATTTATAATACGTATTTCAAATCATGAGGAGTAGTTCTAGAAATGGAGCTCACCTGCTCATGAATTTTCAACCTCTATGTACAGTACCAACATGGCAATCACCATGGGTACATAGGAGGGACAGGATAATAATCTTGATGGCATTTAGGGGGTAGATGCACAAAAACCCTAGAAAAAATAAATAAAAACCAACCCCATTCGCCAACATGATTTTCGGGGGCTCAGCCAGGATTGAAAGCCATGTCAATTGTAAAGATGCAAACCCAAGGATGTTTAAAAATAACAGAGAGTTTTAGCAATGAACCCGCAGCCAATAGTCGAGTAAAAACTATGCCAATAGGATCGAAATAAGGATAACATGAACCTGGAAAGAAATTGTGAGAATGGCAAAATACCAAAAGTTAAATCATTAGAATAAATATGTCGAGACGACATTTTAAAAATCGATAGGGGACGACCGAACAAAACGCTACAATAATAGTATTACAGGCAACTCTTAAAATATTGAATAATGTTCGTCGTACGGGAATCTATTTTTAGCACATCCGTACATCAGTGTCGTATATATCCTCTCTAGGCTCTAGGGTGGTTTCTTCCCCATACGACGCACGATTTGGATAACTGCTGCGTACCCATGACCGAAATCATGTTGGTACTGTACGCAACAGCCGAATGCCATTCGAGTAGGTGAGCGCTATCGCTAGTGCTACTCCTCGAAGGACCTTCGTTCCCAGTCACTTGCTGCCGATAGAAGGTCTTACGCACTTTTACACTAAAATCATAGCATCAATGAAACCTAGCATTACGTCTTCCTTGAGTCGGCAATCGTGAGAGTTCCTCTCAGTAGTTACTATTACTATTCGCATTAACCTTCTCCTTGTAATTCCCTTCCATGGTTTAGTACCCGTGTTTTATTAATACTAATTGAATAAATTTATATTTAAAATTAATATTACCAAATTTAAAATTCAAAAACTTTATTCATATACATAAAGAAATATATAATAGGAGTGATACACAGAACTATACAGAAATCAAGACGGACCATACACTCATTGTCAAAGCCTTCTAAGATAAATTCACAATCACTATGATAAAGTTTGGGTAAATTGAACAGAGATGAAAACTGATTGATTTGTACTTCTGTTTCATTCGTCCGCATCTATATCAGTGGGGAAACATCGACGTTTCGCCGGGCGATATGGTGGCGGGTTCGTATTGATGTTGAAGTCCACACGAGTAGAGGGTCCTGGCTCATCAGGGTGAGGTAGGTGTCTGGGTACCCTGCCCGTTAGGATAGAAATTTCGCCAGTGTCTAGACCCAACCGCTCTAGAGTGCGACTTGCTTCCGTTATTTCATTTTCGTCATCCACCAAGTTGATGTGGATTGATCTGGCCGGAGAATGCAATGTGATTGTTGGTGCGTATAATACGTCCGAATCTACATCCGGGAATTCAAACTCCTGGTACGGGGGTGGCAGGTCCTGTATTGAGTACGGAGCATTAGATGGCTCCGCTGCGGCTCTACGTCGTTGTTCGCGACGGCGACGATTTCGATTTGGTCGTCCCCTGGCGGATCCTGCGCATGGTTCGGCCACGGGAGTTTGAGAAGATTCGACGACTACCGGTGTCGGGGTTGAGAGGGTGACAGGAGGTGTCTCTAGGGAAAGATGCTGTGCCGGAATAATGTTCAGGTTCCGGGCCACGACACTTCCGGGAATGAGAGCGCGTAGTTCAGCGTCCGTAAAAATCTGCCGGAGCGTTGTTCCTTGCTCCTTTATTAGAATTCGCTGACCGCGAGACTCGATAATCAAATCATCTCTCGCCCGAGACAGACGAGAGATTTTTTGATACAGTTTCTTGGCTGCATCCGGCGAAAGCCAAGTTCCTTTTACCTTTTGGTATTTCTTCTGGAGAGCTGCGTGTTCTTCTTCCAGTTGCTCTAATCGCTGTCGAGTACCGATAATCGATGGGGACAACCGTGGAATCCTGGGTAGATTTGTAGGGCTAGTCATCTAAATGTGAAGACTGACTAAAGATAGAATAATTTTCCTTCTCGGAGAAGTTTCTACACTCATCGGGTGAAAACAGAATTGGAGTCAAAGGTTTAGTTTCATACATAATGATATTAATACGATAATATTAATGATATTAATACAATAAGGTCGTTAGAGAGAGGAAGACTTGGACAGCATATGTGGTACTAAAGTTGGTCATAGTTATTTATATTAATGATAATTTTAACATGGGTAATCCTACTTTAGTGGTATAGTCAATAAGTACTTTAAAATCGCGGTGAGCGTACTGATGACCGATAGATAATAATGATGATAATAATAATTATATTAATAATAATAATAATCATAATGATAATAATGATAATAATAATAGTAATAATAATGAGAACAATAATAATCATAATAGTAATAATAACAATATCGATGATAATCACGATAATGATTTTAATAATACTGTAATAAAATATTACTAGTTAAGGGTGTCAATAATATTCGTAATAATAGTAATATTGTTAATAATAATAATATTAATAGTAATAATAAAAATAATGTTAATACTAATAGTAATCAACATATCGACGATGGTAATATTAATTATCCATGTTAATAGTACTGCTGGTAATGTAGGTGTTACTACCGATGAGATTGATGGTATTAGTGCCAGAGGAAGTACTCTGCATATTGATAGTAGTCAGGGTGGAATATCAGCGATTTCGAACACCAGTAATAGTCGTGCTTATGGGAATCCGCGACTTGTGCTAACAGAGATAAAATGATGTAATCATTTGAATGACAAAGCTATCGCGATTAACTGCGGCAATTGGTAACGATTATGTCATCGATTAGTGGAAGAGAAAAACCTCCACAAGACAATTCTAAAACCCGTCAGCACACTGAAGTGAGTGGATTTATTTTGGGTTATCATGAAATTGGGCGTTGATAATGACAGTATTATAGATCTCCCGTGGTCATCAATGGAATTTTATGGATCGATCAGTAAGTATGTGATTTTTAGCTATCAAGTAACGTGATTCGGTACCATTGGAAAATCTTCCCTCTATCGGTCGGCTAAGTTATGGTAGTAGGATTCACCAGTATTGTGCTAGCTTGCGCATGTTCAAAAATAGACCCGAGATATCTAATTCTAACTACAATGTCACTCAGTAGTGGTTATCTACATTAAATGGTCAGTTAGTCGTGGTTCCGTCTCGTAGCTCATAGATATTTTGATCTGAGGCCTTATCTAGTTGGAAATAATTGGTCACGTGATCTCTAATCTTCAGGTCGATGCTTCTACTATTCGGGAGATTCGACTGCGACAAGATAGGCATCGTCGCCCTTAGAGCTTAATGATTCGATGAAAACATCTCCATCTACTTTTCTAATTCGCGAATAAGAGTATTTGGATGTTTATATAGATGAAGTTAAAAATCCATTATCGTATACTATATCGATCGTTTCTCCTCTATGAACCTAAATATGCGGGTGAGTATCCATACGGTTATATGCATGTGTAGTCATTAATGTTAATTACTATTGCGTTTTGATGAATAAAGGTTCTGACACTTTCTTTGTTGTTAAATTTATTACTATTATTGATCGTTAGATAACTTTTCACTCATACTTATCCCTTCTACCCGGTTATATTCAGTATATTTTTCGAGGCAACCATAAAATTGGTCCTATGAGATTGCTACGCGACCTGTCCTAATTCCCCTACCTGTGGTCGAACTTCCCATAGTTTAAAATTCTGCTCGTTCCGGCCACATTTTTCAGCAGCCGCTACTAGGCGTTCAACGATGCACTGCGTGGAGGTCCTGTGCACATGGCCAGACCCTACTGCGTACGACCGAGGTTTCAATGGAACACAACCCACGAGCGCAACTAGGGAACTTAATCCACCAGCCGGCACGCGATCCGTCCCATTGATAGCTATTGATATACATATAATAGATAGAGATTTTTAGGGGGCCTCGTATATTATGAACATGATGAAGCATATAAAGTTAAAATTCGTAAGCAAGGCATTTAAATTTTTACTAAAGCATACAAAATTACATAAACGAAAATTTTTATACAACAAAAAGGTCCTTACTCTCAAAAGTTTGTTGCGAATAGTTTGAATAAACGTGAAATTGTAAAAAGCATAAGTTCAAAAATAATGAAATTTGACTCTGTATTTATACTATTTTTGTGCGTGTGTGCGACCAATGAGCGATTTTTCACCATTTTTAGGGCTTTTTAATTATTTTATTAATTTTAAACTATTTTTATTATTTTTTGTGCATTTTTCTCTATTTTTTGATATATAATTTATATTATAGTTAAATTTTATTTCTATTATTATTTCATTATAATATTATTTTTAGCCCCCGTTATTTGTTTTCTGGTCGCCACTTCTGCGTTTGTTTTTTCTAAACCTTATTTTGCAAGGTTTTGGCAGTTTATTTTATTTTTCCTATGTCTCTCTCTGCGGCTGTAGGCTTTTTAGTGATTTTAATTAATTAATTGTTTTATTTTATTTTTGATATATTTTTATTTTGTTTTATTTAATATGTTTTACATTAATTTTTGATATCTTCTTGCGGTGCGTGCTTATATTCAGTGACTCGTTCCATTATTTTTATTTTTTGTTTTAATTTTAGTTTTTATTTTTGTTTAAGTTGTGGCTCTGAGCCCAACAATAATAATGTTAATAAAAGTAACAAAGTGGCAAAAAGTATCGATAATTAAAAATGGGAATAATAATAACAATAATAATATTAATAATAATAATAATAATAATAATAATAATAATAATAATAATAATAATAATAATAATAATAATAATAATAATAATAATAATAATAATAGTAGTAATAATTGTAATAATGGTAATAGTAATAATAATAATAGTAATAATAATAATAATAATAATAATTATAATAGTAATGATGGTAATAATAATGATAATAATAGTGATAATAATAATGGTAATAATAATAATAATAATAATAATTATAATAGTAAATGATGGTAATAATAATGAATAATATAATAATAATAATATAATAATAATAATAATAATAATAATAATAATATAATAATAATAATAATAATAATAATAATAATAATATAAATAATAATAATAATAATAATAATTATAATAGTAATGATGGTAATAATAGTGATAATAATAATGGTAATAATAATAATAATAATAATAATAATAATAATAATAATAATAATAATAATAATAATAATAATAATAATAATAATTATAATAGTAATGATGGTAATAATAGTGACAATAATAATGGTAATAATAATAATAATAATAATATTAATTACAATAGTAATGATGGTAATAATAGTGATAATAATAATGGTAATAATAATAATAATAATAATAATAATAATAATAATAATAATAATAATAATAATAATAATAATAATAATAATAATAATAATAATAATAATAATAATAATAATAATAATAATAATAATAATAATAATAATTATAATAGTAATGATGGTAATAATAGTGATAATAATCATAATGATAGAGATAGTAATAATGGTAATAATAACTGCATTAAAAATTATTTTCGAGCTTTTGTTGTATGATAAAATTATTACATTGTACGCAAATATTGATAAAGTAATAAAGCATGGATAGGTAAACTGAATGCTTGATGAAAATTAGGAATGATGAGGTAGAAGCATGGTATGATGAATGTATATAAAATAGGATGATTGAATTGTATGGAGTTTGATGAAGTAAAAATATGGAGTGAGAATGTGTAATGATGGGGTTTAAACAAAAATTAAAATAACAGACAAAAAATACATAAAAAGACAACTATAACAATAAGAATTAAACTGACGTGAAAATAATAGCAATAAAAACGATAAATAGTGGAAAATAGTATTAAGAGTAAACGGATGACGGAATAGAAAGACAGCGGAAAATATCACAGAAAATGAATTTCAACAACAGTAAAAACAGAAATATCAAAATGAAATGACAGAGAATGAATAGAGTCAATGATGATATGTGAAAAATAAGATGCAACGAATAACTTTATAACCCGAAAGTTGAATAACGAAAAATACAAAATGAATATCGAAACAATGAACAATATCATCGATAAATAAATGGCGATAATAGGTAATAGAAAACAAAAAAAAATCGAAAAATAAAAAGGGGTAAAACCACTAATTATACCAAAAGAAGAAATACAGAGACAACGAATAAGGAGAAAATTAACGTCATACAATTGTAAACTACAACCCAAAACAGCAATTAATTTCATTATGAATGACTTATATATGAGTAAAAAGGAATAAAACCTGAATAAAGGACAAATAAAAATTGGAGCGAATAAAATCAAACACAGTAAAGAGAAAAAATTGAAGAGCGCAAAATAGTTAAATGAATGCAGAAACAATGTCAATAAACTAAAAGTTACGCGGAACTGGCAAATGGAAAATCAAAGCCATAGAAACAATTAAAAACATCATGGATAAATTATAACGTGGGAATAACAGAAAATAGTCGAAAAATAAAATCTAAACAACGAATAATATCCGATACTCACAATAAGGATGATAATGGTCGGTATTCAAACTGATATTGTTAAAATATATAACGAACAGCATAAAAGTCAAAAGTAAATTACAATAGTGAATGTACAAAGTAAAATGATAAAATAAAATACAAAAACAATAAAAGTGTCAATGAGGGAATATAAAGATTATAAAAACGAAAACAATGAAATGAAGGGTAATGGCTGTGAAATGCGACAAAATATCCAAAGTCAAAGTGTTTAAACAATAAACACAAATAACATCGAACAATTGAGGAACAAAAACAGTGAATAACGCAGCAAGTGAATATAGAAAATAAAGAATGTCAACACATTTATATAATGAGATTGAATTAGAAGGAACGGGAATATCGACAAACGAAATAAAAAGAGAATGAATAAAAATCGTTGAATTATATACAAGATAATAAATAGCATGAAAGTAAATATGATAACAACTAATAGTGGCAAATGTAAAAAGAAAACTGATGCTTGAAAATAGCGAAAAGCACCAACATTGACTTTGAAAATACTCGGCAAAATTTGAATAACAGTAGGGTAAATTAACATTTAGTGATAGTAGAGAACAACAAAATTACAAAATAAAATAGATGTACATCAAGGATGGAGCATTAAAATGAAACAATTAAGATAATGAATAACACCAAAATGGTAAGAATGTATCGAAGGAGGTTAACCAATGCAGAGGCCAGAAAGCAATACCAGTAATAGACCAAAAATTAACAAATTAATAAATAAATTAATTAATTAATATCGAAAAGGGTGAAATAAGAATACTAACCATAATTAATAGCAAGTTTGAGAAATTTAACGGGAAATAACATATTTGAATGTTATAATAACAGATAATTAATAATATCAAAAAATCATAAATTGAAATAAGAAAATATTGAAAAGAGGAGGTATGTGAAAAGACAATCAGTGAGAACAAAGACCAAATATCAATGGTACAGAGAAATAGTAAATAAAGCCGACATAAATAAGCAATATCACGCTATAGAACAACAAGTCAAACAAATAATAGGCGCGGTTAAAGATGAGATTCATAAAGAAGTAGAATACTTACACGAATGTTGCATTAGTCAAATAAAGTGAGAATATAAGTGTTTATGCTCCCTTGTGGTCACTTCAGTACTGTCGAAAATTTGCGGAGACAATAAAAACTTGTGTACTTTGTAAAAATAACATTGACGAAAAGTAGTCGAGTATTATGATTAAATGAAGTTGAATTAATAAAAGTCTAGCAGTTGACCCTTTCTGCGCCTATATCTCTATATATAAAATATGAATATTTATATGTAAAAATAGAAAAGTGATGAATGTAGAAAGTTAAAAAATGAAAGTGTCCCGATCATCCAGAATAAAGTTCAAAAAAGGGGTAAAATACTTTTGAGCTACCCTCGGGTAGTACGTCTGAAGCCAAATCGGGAGGGGATAACCGATCACCCAAAGGAGAAGTATAGGACGACCTTCCGGATAGGTTTGCCAAGTTGAGAAGCTACTGTGGTAAGGCTGATCACCTTACCGTTGCAGTAGTGGACCAATGAAGCCGTTTTTGTATTTTAAATCTGGGGCGTAGGTGCAGAATTCTCGAAGAGGCAGAAGGAGAAGCGCGCGTGTAGAAAATAGGCAAAAGAATAAATAAAGAGAATGGAAAGTAATATCAACCAAGAGATAATTAACGAGGTTAAACGAAGAATAGATTAAACTCGAAAAACAAAAACGATCACGAAGCCGGCAGAAAAATGTATTAACAAACCAATGAATTAACGAGAAGTGTGCTAACAACAGAACGTAGTTCAATCGCATTACTTCAGCTCAGACTGACTTCGCATTACAGAACTTAGTTCATTCACATTACTTCAGCTCAGACTGACTTCGTATTACAGAACTTAGTTCATTCGTATTACCTGAGCATAGTCTCACTTCGTATTAATAGAACACGGTCCCGTCGTATCAAGTTAACACTATCTCAATCCATATTAAGGGGACATAGTCCGATCGTGTAAATTAGCAGAGTCTCAAATCATACTAAAGGAGCATAGGTCTCAACGAAATAACGAAGCATAGTTTAGACTAGGTTAAAGAACGTAGTCCTCAAATAAAGAAGATAATTAAAGGAAAATTGGGTGAAGAAATCGAAGAAATTATTGAAATAAAGAATAAGAAAATACCCGTACACGAGGAATTGAATATATTGTGTAAAAGCTATAGCAGATGACGATGTTAAAGATAAAAGAGTAGGAAAGCGGAAAACGATGTAACCGATGATAACGATTGATGAGAAATAACGAAAATAGGGAAAATGGATTAAGAAAACGAAAGGATAAAACAAAAAGACGAAACTGAAAACCAGATGAGGTTAAAACAAAGTGAGATAGATAGAACGATGAAAGATAAATGAGAAAGGGAGAAAATAAAAATTATTTAAGGATAAATAAAAGGGGAATGCGAAACGCAAAATGAATGAAAATAAAAATACGAGGGGCAATAGAACTTGGGAAACGGCGTGGTCGAACGAATTGTTAAAAATAAATACTTATTACGACTATTTCGAATATTGTTACTACTCACATAGATAATTAAAAATTGACGCAAAACAAAATCAAAGAGATAAAGAATACTGATGGGAATTATAATAAAAAATGTGACGAAGTCTGAGGAATATGAATTATCATAAGTACGAGTAATATAACCGAGATAATTGGGAGAAACGGACACTATGGGAATCCTGAGAAACGAGGATAAGTTAACATTGATAAAAAGGACAAATGAGTAAAGAAAATCTAGATGAAATAAAAGATGTTTAAACGCAATTATAAAATAAATACCGTTGGTTGGAATTAAAATTAATAACGCAAGAAAAACGAACAGTAAAATGCTATGATATGTAATCATTGTAATGTACGATTCATAGATGTTTAATAAACAGTGAAGGGGTGATATTTTTCTATTCAGGTAAATCAATCAAACAAGACAACAATTCAGTATCGACAACAACCAAGCCAACAATTCAGTATCGATAGCAACAAAGTCAATAATCCAGTAGCAACAACAACCAAGCCAATCAAGAAATAAAGCAGCAAGACAAGATTCTTAAACGACGATGAATAGCGAGAATTTTGAGAAATATTGTGATTACTACCAAAAATCATGCCACAGATCTAGTAAATATTATGGGCAAATAGCTTGTTGGAGTTGTGGAAAATTAGGACATACCGCAACAAAATGTAGAATACCCAAAATAAGTTTTCAATGTAGGCAAGAGAATCACCTTCCAGCTGCATATCGAACAAGAAGAAATCATGACCAAAATAACAACACCAAAACGCCAGAAAGCAAGTCAATCGAGATGCAAAATGAGATAAACATGCATGCAAGAATGTGTAGCTATTTGGCCGTTGACCAACCACACACGAAAATCAATCAACAATCAGAAATAAATGTACTACAAGGTATATCAAGGAAACAACAGATAAAATGTGATCCAATAAAACATCAGCAAGACTGGAACATGTTGAAGATTACCGAAGCATTAGAAGCAGAAAAACGGTATAGTGAGATAGGAACATTTCAAGCGCGTATAGAAGAAGAACGATGGAGAAGAAGGAAAGAGGAGTTGTTGAAAGCTGACATAACAAAATTAACGACCAATGATAGCCAAGTAAAAAAAGATTAACGAAATGTTGGAAAAACAAATAAATGGGGTACTAAGAAATAATATGATGCGAGCAATTACAAATAAGGAACCAAGCGTACAAAGAATTCCACAAACAAGGATTGAAGCGAGATAATCGAAAGAATGGAAAACGTGAATTTGAATAATGGAGATCACAACAAACCGACAACGGAAAGGGATGTAAATAGAAATATCGAAACAAGAAATCAATTCGGAAATACAATGTTTCAAAAGAACTGTAAATCACTAATAAACGAGGAAAATGAAAAGAAAACGAACACCAATGAAGATTATACAAAACGAATAAACGAAACTACTGAAATCAGAAGAATAAACCGAACCAGGAAAGACAGAAGGAGTGAAGGAAAATTCAAACAAGGATATTAAACTTATGATAACGCTATCAGATACTGTAATAAATTCCGACGACAAGGTCACAATGAAAGCGAATGTTATAGAAAGAAGATAAGTCCGACTTATGAAAGAAATCGATACACGAAAAATCAAGACTATCGCGCAAAGTTATGTTACGAATGCAGTGAAGTAGGACATTTAGCAAACAGCTGCCCAAATACGAAAGATAAATTGGGAAATCAACTCCAAAGAGATAATGGGGAACAGAGCAATCAAATGTATGTAAAGAAAAGAATGTATCAGTCAGAGATAAGGAAGTACCAACCAACGGTAATAACGAGGCAACCATATACGAATAAAGAAGAGCAAAATAACGGGCCAAACAATCAACTGGAAATAAATTCATACGCAGTTTTGAAAAGACAATATATCGAACAAATTAGGATAATAAGGGAATTGATTGTAAAAGTAACTAAACAGGATGAAAAAATTACAATGTGGAAGCAAGTAGCAGAAAATAAATCAAGAGAGAGTGAAACAATAATGACAACAGTACTCAGATTAAAAGAAGAGGTAATGTTAGAAGAATTAAAAATAAACGAAATGAAGGAAGAGCAAGATAAACATGAGATATTGATTAGATGTACAGAATTGGTAGAGATGAGGAAGACTAAAAGTAATATAGAGAATAAAATGGAGATAAACAGCGAAGTGTAGACGAAAAAGTCAAAAAAGATATGTATATAATTAAAAGTAGTATCGATGTATATGTAGAATTTGATGTATAAGTGGATAAAGTAAAAGTAGAAAAAAATTTTAAAAATAAAAATTTGATAAGAAAAATCAATGTCGAGGACGACATTTTTGCGAAGACCGAGGAAGATACGCCTAACGATGAAGACAATGACAATCAACAATAAAACAACGACGAAAAGGAAACAACGAAAAGAAAGGAAATGGCAAAGAAAAGAAACGGGTGTAACAACAATAAAAACAATAGAAACAACAAAAACGAAAACAAAAAGACGAAATATGGAAAACGCACTTTATGCCTACCGTAAATAGAAATAAATTTGAAAAATATTATTACGACGTTACCAATGATACCAACAACTTGGAGATTAACCTTAGCTCAACAGCGAGTAACAATCAATAAGAGAGAAAGAGAAAGTATACGAATAAATATAGCAAATGAATATAACGAATATCAACGGTTAGACAATAAATCAAATATGCATAGCAAGAATTGAACGAGATGAATAACCTATCGTAATATGGAAGCGACTATGTATGAGAGAAATGTCATCAAAAACAAAGTATTACAATATCATTTCTGTGAACCCATAAAGGATCTGAAATAAAACAAATAACCTAACTTCAAAAACAAAATATTCCGTATTTAACGAACAAGATGATGATAAAAATGCAATAACAAGATAACTAATCGTAGAAAACAGAAAAAACTCAACTCAACGACAAAAAGTGAAACAGACAAATCAACAAAAATGGAAACGATCAAACAGGAAAATGAACTGAGAAAACAAAAGCGGTGCAATGAGGCGGTTCAGAAAGTCAGAACCTCACCTAAATTATAACGAATATAGATAAAGGGAATATGAGTGTATATAATGTATAAAATATATGTATAAAAGTATTATAAAGCGGTATGTATAGTATATAACCCCTCCAAAAATTTAAACGTTTTAAAATTAAACGTTTAAAATTAGATGAGAAAGTGAATAACGAGTATAAAAATTAAGATAAATGAATCAAAACTATCAGGAAGGCGTAAACGCTCACGGAGAGGTGGAAACGGCATAGAATTTCGGTAACGGGTACAGTAAACCCAGTATAAAACAATAAGCTGACAGCCAAATGATGCTGTAAAATACGAATTATTATCATATGTCGAACATTGAAGAACAACAGAGAAGAATTATTAGAATGGGAAGATAAATTGAAAGGCTAAAAACACAGAATCAGTAACAAAGAAACGAACTGCAAAGGCGAACGCAACCGGTAGAAGTAAATCAGCAAGAGGAATGGACAGATTGTTTGCTGAATCAAGTAAAAGAAACACAAGAACCGGACTCGTCTAATAGCGTAAAAGAAAATGACAGGAAATGTACTTGTGTAGAAAGATTAACTGTATAAATGTAGAAAGAAAATTCAAAATAAAAAATATGTAAAATTCGATATATAAAATAAAAAGAAATCAAAATTACGTAAAAGAATAAATGGATAAAAGTAGAAAATACAAAGAAAAATATGTTAGAAGATGAATTCAACAAAAGACATGACGGAAATCAACGAAATTATCAAAATAACCAGAAAACAACCACAAATAAAACTAGAACCAAGATTTTGATGCGGATTATGTACAGAGTTACTAAAAAAGCCGTGACAAACGGAATGCGGATAGAGATTGTGCACCGAGTGCATAATAACCGAACATCAAACCGTTCAAAGAGATGTCCTGACTATGGAGATACTAAAATAGAATCCCTTAAAGAAACTCAAGAAGACCGAGCAACCACCAAAGAAATATTACCCATGAGAATAAAATGCCAAAACGAACCGTGCAAGTGAAAAGGGAGAATGAAAGACACAAATGACCATATGGGAAAATTATTTTTATAAAAGAAAACCATGTAAAAGATGTCAAAAACCAGTAATAAAAGGCGAGAAAAGTGTCTGTGAAGAAGAGAGAATAAAATGTGAACACTTAAACATGACCGAAATGTGGAAACAAATACAACAAAAAACATGTGAATATAGAGCAGGAAAAGGTCGGTGGCAAATTCAGACGAATATGTCCAAGTCGATGTGGGTAATAGAAGAAGTAGATCTAAAATAGCAATTGTAAAGATGCAGCCGAAAGAGAACAGAACGCCCAATGGTAAAAACGAGATGTAAAACAAAAATTTTGAAAGAAGAACTGTTACAATAGCCACCGAAGCTCCCAAAATGATGAAGCATGATATGGAATTATGTGAAAGATAATGGGTTGTTAGTAAAAGTATCGGTGGAAAAGACAGGAGCAAGGGGATATTAGATTGAGTACGCCGAGAATGTAAATTGATTATAAATACATATATGTATATATTGTAAAAGTATGACCCATAAATATTATAAAATCTGTACTGCGTAAAATTAAAACGATGAACACCGCAAAAGAAAAATAAACTGATTGTAGAAAATGAATACGGAACAAATGATAATGGAAGTGCGAGTTGATATTCCGACGTTAATGGTGATGAACTAATGAACAACGAGGTAAATAGAGCAATATTGACTAAAAACGATACCACCGAAAAAAAAAATAAATAAATAAATAAATAAATAAATAAATAAATAAATAAAAATAAAAATAAAAATAAAAATAAATAAATAAATAATTAAATCGAATGGAAACAGAGATGGAAAGCATAAAGCGATGATGAAACAGTTGAGAGAACGAACCAAGAACATATACAACCATCAAACAATTGAACTTCACGATAGAGCGAATTGCAAAAGTATACGAGAAAGACATGGCGGAAATGAAGGAAACGATAGAAAGTAAAACGGAAAACGATGTCGGAGCAGCAAAGAAAAAGTACATTTTGCAACAAACGTCAACAGTACAAAAAGCGGAAACGGAAAACTATAAATGGCAAGCCGAGTGGTGAGAAAAGAAAACCAAAGAAAAGAACGAACAAGTAAACCAGTTGAACAAAATAAAAGAATCCAATAAAGATCAAGAAATGAAATTAAAGTATAATAAGGTAATGTCAGAATTGCAAAACCGAAACAACGGGCAGTTAGAAAACGAAGTATATGAGTAAAGCGAAAGATTGATCAAAAAGATAGACGAATTAGAAACGATGAGAATCAAACACCTTGGACAACTAGCGGAAGCTGCATACTACGAATACCGAGAGAAACAAACAAGTAAGAAGAGAGAGAAACTTGAAGCTCAAGTAGAGCAAGTGGGAAACGTACTAATAAACACAAAAAGAGAGCAAATCGCACAAATAACTCAATGATCCAAAAGTAATGGGACAAAGTGGAAGAGCCATAGAAGGGCTAAGGAAACAAGCAAGAACCTACCAGAGAAAATACCAGGAAATTGTAAAACAGCTGAAGGAATTGCCTCAAAAGTAGACACCTCTGGATGATTGGAAAATGTGGGAACAACTCGAAGACCAGAGGAAGATTATCAACGAGATACAAAAGCAAATAAAGAAAGCTGAATAGAGAGAAGAGGATTCAAAATTGATGTTAGTAATTCGAGAAAACAAGATAACAGTGGCGCAAAGAACATTTAGAAAACTATCCAGATTAAATGAACAAAATCAACTGCAAGTGGAAATAGAGCATTCGCGCCTAGAAAATGCGGAACGGGATGTGATAAGATATAAGGACATGTGTGAGAAAAGAGGCGTCGCACTACAAAGACAAAAGGCACAATGGGAAAATAAGAAGGAGACACTCGAGACGAAAGTGAGAAACTTGGAAAGTGATGTTGAAAGGCTCAAGACCCATGAAAATACTACTATGTTAAAAAAGGAAGTAGAAGACCTCACGGGGAAGGTAAACCCACTATCTTATATGTTGGATGGAGAAATGGCTACCACACAAGAATCGCGAGAAAAATGAAAACGAAAAAATATATATATATATAATCAGAAAATATATAAACCAGAAAAATGTATAAAAACTCATAAGAAGATAAAATTCATAAAAACCAGAAAATCAAAACGATAATAAAAATAACAAAAATCATGAATAGTCAGATTGAACTAACAACCATAGAAGTAGAGTCTGGCGAGACCTTTATCAACGAAAGTGCTAATATCAAACTCATCAAAATTGAAGTGGAGAACGAGTTTTCGATACCTATGAAATGTAAAATCGAGGAATCAGCAGAAACGAAAAACTAACGAACAAGAGGAGATGATAGAAAAGATGATAATATCAATGGAACACCAACCCCGGGAAATAGACAGTATTACGAAGCAGTGGTTCAGTCTAGAAAATTGATTAAAACGTTAAAAGAGGAATGTCTCATTCTGAATAAACGAAAAAAAATGTAGAAGAGGAAAACGAATTGCTCAGACAACAAATAGAAGTCAGTAAAGGATTGGAAGAAAAAGTGGACGATTTAAAAAACGACGAATTAGTAGCTAAATATGCAAGGTATGTACTGGAAGAACAGAAACTAATCGAATTCAAAGAAAGTATCAGAGAATGAAAAACAAAATTGAACTGGGCTTATCAAGGACTCGAAAAATATGCAATAAGGCAAAATAACAAGATGCAAAAATTAAATGAACAAGCACGAGTGTTAACCGAGAATAATAGAGAGTTGAGAATAATATTGGAAGAAAAGGAAAAGTATATTACCACGATACGTGAAATAAGAAGTCGGTTAATAGGAGCGGAGTTGATGTTGATGAAAAGTCAAACTCTAGATGATCAACGAGACGAACCCAGAGTAAAATAAGCGCAAAACGATACTGTATATAAAAGTGGACAAAAACAAAAGGAACATCTGTAAATAGAGGAAAAGGAACCTCTGGTCAAAAATCACCTAACTCCTACTCTTCACCCTCGTGTACAAATCAAACCCAAACCTTCAGAAAATCCAAGAAGCCCTCGATTCAATCCAAACAATCAAGTCAAAACTCATCCGAATCCAAGAATATCTTCTCCGAAAATCCTTATGCAAAAACCCCAATCCACACCTATTGCAGAAAATAAACCAACTCTATCTTCTCGAAAATCAATACCGTCATCTCACCCAACTCCTGAAAATCCGAAACCAAATAAATTCGAAAATACCATGCTCTGTTTGGGAATCGTTCAAATCGTTGTCCTCATCATTGCAGTAGTCTAAAAATCACCCAGATCGTGAAATCTTACAGAAGATCCCAGCACAATCAACACCAGAGAAGAAGAGATCAAAACAATCGAACCATTCGTTTCGTAAAGCCTACCATCCCAAATCCTCAATACCAAAATAGCTCTACAATAATCAACCAACTCCAGCTCATCGAATCTCAACCTAAACCAATCAACCAAGACAACGTCCCAGACCCAAATCACAGACACTAATTACAACATGATTAGACTGATTCTAACGAACTTCATCTTGTGTATGTAAATAAAAACGCACTAAGAGTATTAATTTTATCTCATCACCTTAAGTGATGTCTGCTTATACCTTGTAAATTGACATTTCATCTGTATAAACTTTTTCTTGTGTTGTATAAAAGTATTGTTAATGGAATGAGAATGTGTTGATGAGAAATTGCAAGGCGCAATTTAAACGGCCCCGGGAGTGGTTTGTTGGGCTCAGAGCCAAAATTAAAACAAAAATTACAAAACCAATTTAAACAAAAAGATGAAAATTGTATAAGTTAAAACAAAATAATTAATGTCGTTTGGAAATTGTCAATATGGCTGCTGTAACATAAGCACGCACCGCAAGAAGAGATCAAAAATAAAATAAAACATATTAATTAAAACAAATTAAAAATATAACAAAATTAAATAAAAACAAATAATTAATTAAATCATTCGGAAAAATGCCTACAGCTGCAGAAAGAAACATACGAAAAATAAAATAAACTGCCAAAACCTTGCAAAATAAGGTTTAGAAAAAACACAGGCAGAAGAGGCGACCAGAAAACAAAATATTGGGGTTAAAAAATAATATTGTAAGAAAATAATAATAAAAATAAAATCCAACAATAAAATATTAATATATCAAAAAATAAAGAAAAATATATAAAAAATTACAAAAATATTTTGAAATAAATAAAATAATTAAAAAGCCCTAAAAATGGCGAAAAATCGCCCATTGGTCGCACACAGGCACAAAAATACTATATATACGGCAGTCATTTTCATAATTTTCAGACATTTTTTCAGTCAGGTGACTACTAGAAAAATTTTTAGACTTTCTTAGACAAACCGTGAGTCATTTTTAGACAAAGTGTTTATGCCAATTTATGCCAATTTGTCCAATTTGGTTGCATGACTGTGGATTGTAAGTATTGTTTTCTTGTATAAATATATATTTCGAAGTCTTGTTACTTTGATTTTATTCTGGATGGTCGTGGAATCTTTTGGTGCCACTGACAAGTCCCCCTAAAATCTTATTTATAATACGTATTTCAATAGCCATCAATGGGACAGATCTCGTGTTTGCTGGTGGATTAAGTTCCCTAGTTGAGCTCGTGGGTCATGCCTCGTTGATACCTCGGTAGTCCGCAGTAGGGTCTCGCAATTGCACAGGACCTCCACGCAGGGCATCGTTGTATAACTCGTAGCGACTGCTGAAAAGTGGCCGGGGCGAGTAGAAAATAAAATTCGGGAAGCGCGACTTTAGTTAAGGGGAATAAAGTTTTGTAGGGAAAATTTAAAACATCGTCAGAAAATTAATTGGAAAATCGAGTAGGAAAGAATAGGATAGTGTAGGAATGTAAATTTGAAAGTATTTTTCCAATAGTTGAATGATATAATCTGACAGAAGAGAGAAATGTTTATTGAAGTGACCGCAGAGGGTTGTAACTGCTTAAAATCATGAGAAACGTACCGGGAATTAAGGAATTGTTGATCAAATTTTAAAATAAGGAAAGATAAAAGTAAATTAGAAAAAATGTAGTCGATACCGTGATTAAACAAATGAAATAGGAAATTTACCAAAAAATAAGGGAGGAACGCTGCCGAAATTTTTGAAAGATACATTTATAAATAATGCGTAAAGATGACGAATAAGTATGGGAATTGTAGGAATAGACGCGTAAGGACCAGGATATAGAAAGAGAAAGACGTAAGACCTTCCATCGGCAGTCCAGAACCCGAAAGTGAAAATATCATGAGGAGTAGTTCTAGAAATGGAGCTCACCTGCTCATGAATTTTCAACCTCTATGTACAGTACCAACATGGCAATCACCATGGGTACATAGGAGGGACAGGATAATAATCTTGATGGCGTTTAGGGGGTAGATGCACAAAAACCATAGAAAAAATAAATAAAAACAACCCCATTCGCCAACAATACTCCATCCACCGTTTCTTCTTCAATATGTTTTATGTACATAAAACTTATGACAATTCGTGACAATTTAATTTCATCATAAAATAATTTATAAAATACTCGGTTAAAATATAAATGAATTTTAATATATTATTTTATAAATTTGAATTTTCAAACTACTCTTCCTCACATGTATAAATTTTATTGCCTTTATATTTTATAAATATTGGACTGACCTAGATAAAGTTTCTCTAGGTATTTAAATTTTGGGATATTTTTCGGATGGAAAAACTGAAACATGATAATATACTGCCTATCTAAAGTTTATTTGTTGATAAAAGATTCCTAAAAGTATAATTCATAAGCAATAATACTAATAGAAACCCTAAAACCTCTTGATGAATGTATTATTTTCCTCACAGGTAAAGGAAAATATTATAACGATTCATTAATTTAAATAATGAATTACTTTATCATAAAATGGAGAGACATTAATAAATCGCTTTTTAGGTCACCCTTTGATCTATTTTCTTTTTTCATATTAAATTATTTTCATTGACAAAGGATCAGAAATTAATTCTGTGCAACAGAAATCTGCTGTTTTAACTGTATCAAGTGTTGTTAATTACATTTACGCTTACCACGAAACTTTGTCGGTAATTTTTTTTAATTAGAACTCCATAACTGCTATAACATTTAAAACTAATCAAAATTATTTATTTTATAAAATATAAAAATCAGAAATAAAATTCAGAGATTGAAATATCGCTAATTATTATTGTTCATCCTGAATTCCTTTTAGCACAACGCGTAAATTATCCAATAAAAAGTCGGCATCATTTTCGCTGAAGCACATTGGCGGCTTGAACTTTAGAATATTGTCGTAAGGTCCATCTGTGCTCATTATTATTTGTTTTTCCTTTAATCTAACGATTATTTGAAATAAATTAATAATTGCAGTGTTTAAATAAATAAATAAATTTTGGTTGATTAGATAAATTTATAGATTTTATATTTCAAATACATTTTAACTTTCTTTTCAATTGCATTTGATTTAAATGATTAAATTTCTTTAATCTAACGATAATTTGAAATAAATTAATAACATTTAAAAAAAAGTCCTATTAAATAATAATAAATTCTTTTTTCAATCAGTGACGATTTAAGCTCTATTCGAACCCTAGACAAAATGGTTATTTGGGTTCTCAGAGAATTATATTTTTTAGTCCCCAGTTCAATATCTAGGATAATTCCAACCAATTGTCCCTATTCATGTTTTGATTACGGAACGGGGGAAAGTTTTCCTTGATTACCTATAGTTTTGATAATGTTTCTTACACTATTTTGTATAATTTAATCACATAAATAAATACTGTACCGTACAACATGTTTATGTACCACGCATCGTAAATGTCACTCAAATACCCTTTTATGTCATTACCGAGAAAACACCTGACGCCTTTTAACAGAGACCGGCACAGTTGTTTTGTATTTGATTTCAAAAATGCGATTTGTACCTTTCATCATTCGAGTAAATAGCGTATAAGGCTTTAAAGATGAAAATTTTTTTGAAAATTATGTTTTTGGAAATAATTTATTATTGAAAACCAAAATAACATTTTTATGCTTACGTGATACTCTGATGACTGACTTCCCAAAAAACGTTGATCTAAGTTAAGAGAGATCTTATCAGCCTATTGAGAATATAAAACAGTGTTTGTTCCTTTTATGAATTGAAACACCAGTCGAAACTACTTTTTCTATTATTGTCTGATTTGTTCCTTCAAGGTTAATCTGGTTTTCCGATTATTATTTGCCATTCACGTGCGAAAGGTTTGATGATTAACTAACATTTACTTTACTAAAATAAAAATTCCCCACTTTTTCAACTATCAAAATATTCATTCTTGGTTTAGAAGTTTTTCAGAATAAAGTATGTATTGTGATTCACACGGGAAGATTAAAAAAAATTATGTTAATAAACTTGATGCGGTTAAAAATTTTGTAAATAATTTTAGTTTTATTGTCAAATTTTGGGATGGAAAATGTAGCTAGAGCAAAGTTTTTTGGATTAAAATAATATTTAAATGAGTGATTCTCAAACTGTATGCCGCAAAAAATTAAGAAAATATTTGAAACATTTTATAAGAATTTATAAAAAATACTAAATTTTTATATATTTTCATGAATTTCATTTGTTGATTTCTGATCTATAAAACAAATGTTTTACTACATATTTTGTTATCTTGCTGTTGAATATGATGTATTTATTAAAATAATTAAATTAGTTTAAATAAACCTCTTTTGCGCAAAAAATTATTGTCTTAATTATAGGTTTTAACTTCTTTCTATTCTCTTGTATCTGAGATTTTCGCTCTATTTGTTTTACAACATCTTCTGTTTTCTTTTCAAAAACCGCCAAAACATTTTCTATTTCCTGAACGACTTACTTATGGTATATAGTGCTTTCATGATTTCGAAACTGTTCCTTGGCTTTTAACCAAAATTAAAATTAACCAATTTAAAATTACCGGTAAGTTACCAAAATTTACCTTCATAGAGAGAAATAAAATTACAGTTTACAGTATGTTTAAATTTTATTTAATACAATTTTCACCCAACACAAAAACTAATTTTTAATTTTAGTGCCTTTTAAAATTTCGGGGAGGGGTATTTATCCCCCTAACCCTTCCCTGCGTATGCCCATGGTACTTAGTCGGTAGCACGTGAAAATTTTTAAAAAAACTAATATTTGACAAACCCGTAAAACTTAAAACTTAGCATACAACTTCACGATTGTTTGTTTTCAACAATAAATAAAACAACAAAAAAAGTTTCTCGTAATAATAAAATACAATTTGTCGATTTATAGCAGATTCCATTTAGAACTAGCATATTTTAATTTATTTTTGTATCTAAAATGTAAATGAATAGTTGAAAATTAAAAATTTTGTTAAAAAATTAAATTTTAATAATTTTCATTTGTAAAAGATCATAATAATAAATTGAGTACCGTCGCAAAGCTAATTTTGCCTCATCGGTTGCAGGTTCCCTTGTTTGTCTGCTTTTCACTAAATCAATCCCAAGAAATAATCCAGAACCTCTAAATAATAAAATTATATTAAAAGTATAAAATATATTTGAAGAACAAGGTTCAAACTGAAGCATAAGACTAGGTTCTGGAGTGGATTTATTAAAATTTACAAAACTGTGATTTGATAGCAGCATAAATTAAAATTTTGTTGGGATATAAAATGTTTGTCAATGAATAAAATACTTGATTCGACTCCTCGTGTTCAATAATCGATTAAGACGAAACCACAACAAAGAAATCTTTATTTGCAATTATTCACAATAAAATGCAGTTTCCGAAATGCTGGTAAACACCGTAAGGGTATCACCGGATAAGTTTTATTTTTTTATTTATTTCTCCCGTTTACTTCCTCTACTAATATTTTTAATTTCCTCTCTTTGACCATCTGGCGACTTATTTTGTTGCTTTTTCAATTGATACCTCCGGGGGCTCATTAATTTGAATTAATTTTAAAAACAATTCCTATGTTGGGCTTAGAGCCAAAATAAAAATAAAAATTACAAAACCAATTTAAACAAAAAGGTGAAAATTGTATAAGTTAGAACAAAATGATTAATGTAGTTTTGAAATTGTCAATATGGCTGCCGTAACATAAACACGCACCGCAAGAAGAGACCAAAAATAAAATAAAACATTAATTAAAACAAATTAAAAATATAACAAAAATTAAATAAAACAAATAATTAATTAAAATTCGGAAAAATGCCTACAGATGCAAAAAGAAACATATGAAAAATAAAATAAACTGCCAAAACCTTGCAAAATAAGGTTTAGAAAAAACACAGGCAGAAGAGGCGACCAGAAAACAAAATATTGGGGTTTAAAAATAATATGTTAAGAAAACAATAATAAAAATAAAATCCAACAATAAAATATTAATATATCAAAAAATAAAGAAAAATATATAAAAAATTACAAAAATATTTTGAAATTAATAAAATAATTAAAAAACCCTAAAAATGACGAAAAATCGCTCATTGGTCGCACACAGGCACAAAAATACTATATATACGGCAGTCATTTTCATAATTTCAGACTTACAGAATTCTAGACTACAAATTTTTAGACATTTTTTCAGTCAGACAAAGTGTTTATGCCAATTTTTCAAATCTGGTTGCATGATTGTGGATTGTAAGTACTGTTATTTTTGTGTAAATATATATTTCGAAGTCTTGTTACTTTAATTTTATTCTGGATGGTCGTGGAATCTTTTGGTTCCACTGACAAGTCCCCCTAAAATCTTATTTATAATAAGTATTTAAATAGATGGTTCATGGGACGGACCGTGTGCCGGCTAGTGGGTGAAAACCCTTAGTTGAGCTCGTGGGTCATGCCTCGTGAACCGCTCGGCAGTCAGCAGTCGGGTCTGGCTTTGTGCACAGGACCGCTACGCAGGGCGCCGTTGTATACTCGAGGCGGCTGCTGAAAAGTGGCCGGAGCGAGTAGAAAATAAAATTCGGGAAGTGCGACTTTAGTTAAGGGTAATAAAGCTTTGTAGGGAAAATTTAAAACATCGTCAGGAAATTAATTGGAAAATCGAGTAAGAAAGGATAGGATAGTGTAGGAATGTAAATTTGAAAGTATTTTTCCAATAGTTGAATGATATGATCTGACAGAAGAGAGTAGCGTTTATTGAAGTGATCGCGGAGGGTTATAATTACTTAAAATCATGGGAAACGTACCGAGAATTAAGGAATTGTTAATCAAATCTTAATATAGGTAAAGATTAGGAAAAATGTAGTCGATTCCGTGATTAAACAAATGAAATAGGAAATTTACCTAAAAATAAGGGAGGAACGCTGCCCAAATTTTTGAAGGATATTTTTATAAATAATGCGTAAGATGACAAATAAGCATGGAAATTGTCGGAATAGACGAGTAAGGACCAGGATATAGAAAAAGAAAGACGTAAGACCTTCCATCGGCAGTCCAGAACCCGAAAGTGAAAATATCATGAGGAGTAGTTCTAGAAATGGAGCTCACCTGCTCATGAATTTTCAACCCTTATGTACATTACCAACATGGCAATCACCATGGGTACATAGGAGGGATAGAATAATAATCTTGCTGGCGTTTAGGGGGTAGTCACACAAAAAAAACCCTAGAAAAAAAATAAATAAAAAACCAACCCCATTCGCCAACACCTAATTGGTCGGACAATTTTTTGTCCATTTACCAAATCCCGGGCATCCTATTATGTTGACGTTCAGCTCGGCGGCCTTTGATTAATGGATTAGCATAAAATAATTTAATTAATTAATTAATTTGTTTTTGGGTTCAAATTATTTTATTCGTCTTCAACATCCAATTTGTCACCCAAGACGACGTAATGGTATTGTAACAAAGCCAATACTGTTGTTGATAAATATAAGTGTAAATCGGTGACCGATCAGTCAGACAGTTATAATTTATCTATAAAAGAAAATCATTCAGTCGGTATAAAAAACTAGCTGTTGAATTCATTTTAGAAATCAGTTTACAGGCAAAAGAATCAAAATTCGAGATTTTCTAGAAGAAGTTATAAGATCGTGCTATCAAACGTACTATCGGTACAAAAGCCCAATGGCAACTAATAAAAAAAATATGCATTGTCATTGCCATATCATCTAGTGTTGACATAATCAAAAATTGTATCATAAATAATGTTCTCATTAACGAAATATTTTAATTTGTAACAGATTACCTACTGTCCTTTTAAAAGGAAATTCGCACTTTTTTAGAACTTTTCTATGCCAGAGCAGTCGTTCAAAGTCCTAATTTATGCCCAACCGCTGGCATAATATAGACAAAAATAATTCAAACTGTCATTTAAATGGAGTTCGCCTAGAATATCAGTACAGACCTTCGTTAAATTTTATAATTTTTTGAAAATTCTTCAACCATTTTCAGGCCAAATTTAATTTAGAAATTATTTAAGAGTGGCATGTAAAGAGGGTTGCAGGCCATAAATTTGGGTTGTAACACCCTTTGTAACATAATTCAACAATATAAAAAAAAATTACAACTTATTTCCATTGTTATTAATATTTATTTTAGATTGAATTTATATCAAATAATGAAATTAAAGTAAAAATAAATTTAGTTACTTATTATTTAATAGTAGTATAAATAGCAAATATTTAAAACATTTGATCGCTTAATTTATAGAAACTAATACAGTAATTTATTCATTCATAACATCGGTGCATTATGCAAAATTCTAAGGAGACATGGCATATTAAGGTTTATGATATGTTAAGATGGTATTGAAGACAAAATCCCTTTTCATCTAATAATACTGGCAAGAACTTACTGAAAATTTTTAATACTAAAAATTCATGTTATTCTAAAACATCTCAACCCTTTAGCTACTGGTATATTTTCACAAATCTGTCTGTATAAACCAGGGGTCCGCAACCTTTTACCTATGGTGCAACAAGCCGCACTGTCAATTAATTCAGGGTGCCATCTTATTTGTTTTTACAAATAAGTAATGGCTATCTGGTTTGTTTTATATATCAATGGTAAATACCAATTCTAAAAAAGTACACGTTTCAACTGGTTTCACAACAGAACGAAAAGCATTTTAAAAAGACCTGCTCAATTCCACGACGAGAGTCCGAAGAAAGTTACAGGGTTTAATTGACCTTTTTGTTGAAAGCCCCACTGTAATCCATTTTAAATCTACAGCTTTTTATTGCCACGCGTCAACACAAGTGAGGATTGTGATATTATTTGACGTTGTATGGAAAGTTGGTCTTCTATAAACCAAAATACTACCATTTCAATACCAATACAAAAATATATTTTTATCTAATAATATTAGCGAATATGTGTGTAAACCACCTTTAGCAGTATAAGAGTCACTATTACCCAGACCACTTTATAGTGATGTATAGAGTGCCACTGACAACTTCACCGCGTGCCATAGGTTGCGGACCCCTAGTCTAAACGCAAAACCAAAAAAATTATGATGATAAATTAGTTTCTTATCTATATGGGATGATTTATGTACATAATGGCAAAATTATTAGTAGTAGATGGGGTTATTACCAACACTACTTTTAATATACATAATAAATATACCAATAGATAAAGGGTTGATAAGTGACGCCCGTACCTGGCATAAGACACCAAATCGCTTATTGACGACAGTCATAGTTAAAGGGTTACATGATTGCCAGACATGGAATAATCATAGAATAAACATGGAATAATCACTATTTCAATAAATTCAATTTCTTATGCTTGATTAAAATAAACCTTTTATGGGGTTTGAAAAAAAAGTGCGATTCAAGTTGTCTTTGATTAATTTTTTATAATTCTGACTAATTACGGTTTGGTGAAACGGAAATTTTCTTAATGAAATAAAACGTTTGGCAATCACTGATTTATACAATAAGTTGGAATATTATAAATTGAATCCAGAGTATATTGGTATATTTAGGACTAAGTTAAGCATACTATTGAAATTAATGTACTTAAATCGAAAATAAAAATATATTTGCTTTATTCCCATGTTTAAAAATCATAATAAATACATGGGTTATTGATAAATTTCAATCGAAAAATGTGAAATCAGTCATTTTGAATTTAACATCTCGTGAATAAATATAAAAAAAATCATACATACAAAAATAAGTAAGAGTTTTTTTTCCATGAGTTATGTAATTTTATTGAATAAATTACATTATTTATTTCTTTTAAATAATTATTTAATATATAAAATGTCGTCATGACCATATGTAATCAAATATATAAAATTAAACATGTGTGTGTTTTATTTGTTTTCCTTAATAATTCTTCTCAGTTTATACTATCCTTCACTTTTATTCAGTTTAAAGCTTCTTGGTATCAGATCCTTAATGTTTTACTGTTATAAATTTAGTTGTATAACTCAACTGAACGACATATTTAGATGACATGATTCATTTCAGATCTGATCTAGAAAGTTATGTAATTTAATATTTCTGTTTTTCAATTTATTTATTATTAATTTACGAGTAAGGCTGACAACATTTTAAAATAATAAAATTCTGGTACTTTTTTACATTTAAAAATCTTGCACTATTGATAACATGAAAAGTATTTAGTTGCCATTAAATAAGGTCACCCTGAAGTAAACGATTAAATATTACCCCTGATGGATTATAATTATGGCTGGATCGGCCGCTCCGTAAAGTACGTCGGCTCTAAGATACACAATGAAGTCGGTACTGAATATAATATATCAAATAAAGAATTCTGAATTAGTAGTTATTGTATTTGTGTGTGGTTTGTTGGAATATCTCCTATTGGAAAAATAATCCTATTTCTCTTTTCTAGACGAGCTTATAATATTAACCAGAATAGGTCTTATGAAGGTCATAAAATGGTGCTGGCATTGAAAATATTTCATTTGTTTATAACAAGTACATTTTATTAATGAACATATGAAAATAGTTAAAATACAATTCATTAAAAATTAATATTGTATTAGAATGATCTTTGAACTGAATCAAACATTCATTTCGATAAACATGCGAAACATAAAAATTTTTAGCCAATTAAATGAAAAAACCACCTACTGAAGAACCTTTGATATATTTTGAGCCCCATTAAACTTACATATTGTTTTAATATTAATAATAATAATAATAATAATAATAATAATAATAATAATAATAATAATAATAATAATAATAATAATAATAATAATAATAATAAACTTTAAAATCTTTCGGATTTGGCTAACATTGTTATTTACCGCCATCGACAAAAAAGATTTTAAAGTTTATAAAAACAAACCCCTGCCAAGGTTAAATGTCAAAAATCCAAAATTTAACAAAGGAATAATAAAGTTTATATCATTTACATTTTTTCTAAAATGCAAAACCTATTTTAAAATATTAGAATTCATTTTTTAGAATTGAATAAATAACTTTTGATTTTTAAAAAATTTAAAAGTTTTTATTCTAATCTATTAAATTTATAATATTGGTAAATCTAATTTGAAAAATATTTTGGAAATTTCGTTTAAATAAAAATATATTTGTTGAATACAGTTATGTGAAACAAAATATCAATCGGAGAAGAAGAGGAGAAAGCGAAAGTCTAATTCAATTTTGGTTATGAGTGATCAGGACCGACTTTCGGTCGAAATATTTCATGTTCTATTTTATGAATAAGCATTGCAGAAATTGGCTAACATTGTTATTTATCTAAATTTTATTTAAATAATAATAATAATAATAATAATAATAATAATAATAATAATAATAATAATAATAATAATAATAATAATAATAATAATAATAATAATAATAATAATAATAATAATAATAATAATAATAATAACATTGATCTGTAGATTGAAATAGATGAAGATGATGGAATTGGAAAACAATAATAATGAAAACAATAAATAATAATAATAATAAAATTAATTTTACTTTAAAAAAATCAAATTTTAAGTAATTAGAAATTTTTAATTTATTCCTAAATTAACAAAATAGTCAAAGTCATTCTTAAATTACGCAATTAACATTTAATTGTTACATATTTGATTATTTGGAAAGGTCGTTTTACACTCTTAAAGTACTTAAGTGATCGGCACAATTTGATAGATGTTCAATAACAAGATAAAAATTGTATTCATTGATAATGATGTTTTTTAACACTCGAATGTCGCCAATTGAAAAAATTCTCAATAAATTAAAGTAAACAATTGTGAAAGTTTTTAAAAATTTATAACATGACATATACATGCCCAGAATACGAGATCTACGTCTTTCCCATTGGATACGGCGGATGTGCGCCAGAATTTGTGTACATAAGAATGTAATAAAGGGTACAATATAATGTAAATTAATATTATATTGATAGTTTAAATAATAAATTATTCAAAAAGTACAAAAAAATTGATACTTACGAATTTTGAAATAATACAAAAAGGAAAATAATGAAAATAATGAAAAAGAAAGTTATATTAGCCATATTTGAAAATAATCAAATAAATTTATAAATTGATTAATCAAATTATTACCCAAGAGCCTATTTTATAGATTTAATCCAAAAAAAAGATAAAATAAGATTACATCCAATAATTAAAACAAGTTATTAATTTGTTTAAGGAATTTCTTAAATGGTAATTAATGAATAAGCAAGAATTTCAGCACAAAATCATAGACGCAAACAACATACAATAATCCAATCGCGAACAATTCATTATGGAAACAATCGTATGTTATATTAATTAGTGATTTAATTATTAAACATATCTTTATTCAATAATTACCTCACATCGCCAATTATATTCAAATCATTCATCATTAAAAAGAGCTGTTGTTTTAAATAGTTGCCAATTGTTCGAGCCTTTTCTTGCAGCTTTTCATTTTCCATTATGTCTAAAACCGCAAGAGCAATGGCACAAGATACTGGACTACCGCCAAACTTAATTAGTAATTAAATTAATAAAATATGTCCATACTCTATAATTACCGTATTAAAGTAGTCAGGACCTCTACGAAAAGCTTCTGATATTTTTCTAGTTGTAACGACAGCGGCCACAGGATAGCCATTACCCATTGGTTTACCCATTGTGACAATATCGGGGCGAATATCTGAAATATTAACGACATTAATCCTTTTATGAAAGATTCAAAAAATTGTCAAAATAAATAATAATATTATTTAACATACAAATTATAGCTTAGTTGAAAGTTCATGGTCGTCAATAATTCAGGTATATTATATTTGCTTCATTTTCGTCTTACATTGATGATGGTTAAATAATAGATAGGGTAATGGAATATGTACTCAAATTTTATATGGTGAGTTTATTATGATATTTTCAGGTATGAAAAGATTTAAAGTTGATAGATACAATGTAGATTATCTGCTAAAGAACATTAGATCCAAGTTAAGTTAATGTCTTGTGTGTACTTTGGACCAGAATAAGGAGTGAACTTAACTTCTTTATCCTTCATGGTTTGACACTGTATAGTATACAGACTATCTGAAATATTTTTAGTAATTGGTAAAAATGATGCAGGTTTTCATCAAAACATCATGGACGTCATGGATCTAATACGATGAGATTTTGATATTGGTTTCATCAGCAGAAATAGTCAATTTACACAAACGAAAGAGAGGATATTCAAATGTGTTATGTTCTATGAACTGTGAGAGATTCGCAACTACTGCAGAACTGAATGTTGCCACTAATCTGGATCTGTTGATACTCGAAATAAGCATAAGTTTGGTTATAAAAAAGCATGACGTGTTATAAAATTTTCGAAATTAGAGCCCATTCGCAATTTTTACTTGTTTCCTAGTGTAAATATCTTAAAAGGTTGAATGAACTTTAAGTTTTTTAATTTAAAAAAACAAAATATGTTAATGTTAAAAATCTAGATTAATGTTTAACCATACAAGGTCCATTATATTTGTCCTAATCTTTTCAAAGGAGACTTTTCAATCACTAAATTTGATTTAATTTATAAAATATTTTGACAATCATTGTGGATTGTCCTTGACTGTTATCTGTACTTATTGAGGAGTACATAAATCCGGTAACTGGATATTATTGCAGTCTATGTTGAAGTTGAAAAATAAATATTAAATTAATCCAAATAAAATTTACGACACTTGATCTACAAAACATTACTTAAGTAAACCTTTGTATTTATCAAAATTTTTTAAATTAAATTTTTAAATCTTCACAAACTATTTTTCATTTTTTTAAACACCGGAAATAAATAAGAAAAAACTAGAAGTTTAAGGTATTAGCAACCTAGGTTCTGGAAATTAAAGACAAAATACTATTATTGTCATTGAAATCAGAGTCGAGAAAATTACAGCAGTTTTGTCAAAGTTTTGATCTATTGCAAATATATTATGAATATTATTTTGTTTTAAATAAACGTTGGGAAAGTTGTACGTTGTTATTTATTTCAAAGACAATTTGAAAAAAATTTCAAGCAACCCACTTAAAATAATTATAAATACAATGCATGCGTATAAAAGTTTGTAAATTTTAGATAAATTATAACAAAATGCATTTACAGAATATGAGAGAACTAACTGTGTTCTGTCTAATTACTGAGTAGAATCAATGGAAACTTTAAAGCCTCTTTTAAAATACTTTCAAAAAGTCATCAAATAATACATAAAGTCAGCTTAGCTATCCTAGGCAAATGGTGTCTTAGCCAGTCTTATATAAGGATGATCTCATTGCAAAATAGTAAACAAACAAAAATATGGCTAAACACACTTTGACAGCACATCGAAATAATTGTGTCTCAATTATAATGAAAATGGCGCATTTGCTTGAAACTAAGCATAACGTTGCACTGCAAGACGATTGCGGTTTCAAACTGGTTTGATGTGTTATGAGATTTATGATGTCGAGATTTTGAATTATAATGAAACAATAGAATTAGTTTACATTAGCTAGCTATAAAGTTTTAAAAAACTAGTCATAAGATTATTGCTTTAAAAATTGTGTTTTTGTTTCAAAAATCTGTCGCTCTATGCCAGGAACTCGTTTTGAAATGAAGAATGAAATAAAAATGAAACCAAGAAAAAACACAAAGATTTTTTTTGTAACTCCAATTAAAATACGTTTTCTATTATTTTCTTTCATTTTTTTGTAAAATTAATTATCATTAACTCCTTGTAATACAATGACGAGTCTGACTCGTCGTAAGTTCTAAATGCCAAACAGTACCAAGACGAGTGAGATTATTTATTGCATTAATTAACATACATGTAAATTACTAATATATTATAATATTTTTAAATTAGTAGGCAAAAATACTTATATCTATAATGTCAATAATTTAATTTATTTTCACATTGGTGCGGTTTGTAATTACAATTAAATAATCGTATGATAAGGGGTTAACCCAGAATAAAAAACCCAGTTATTGTAAATTGTTGGATTCATTGTTTTAATTGTTTCGAAAATAATTAATTAATTTTTCTTTAAAATTAATTCAAAACTGCAATGATTAATTTAGTTTATATTTCTCAATATAATAAACAGTAATGCATACCACTATCGTTTAGCTGGAATGCCCAAAAGGAATTGCCAACCCTTCCGAAGCCAGTTTGAACTTCATCAGCAATTATCACTCCTCCGTATTCATGAATAATTCTTAATAAATCAAAATTAAATGTCATCGAAATTTATATAGCATGATTCACTTGCAAATTTTTTCCCAATAACATTTTGGAAAAATAACCTGACCACCACAACTTTGCATTGATTCTAAGTAAAACATACCAACACTTTTGCCTTTCTCTCGTAAAGATTCACAAACTTTTCTAACATCTTCAGCATATAAATCTGATAGTTTTTCAATAGAATATTCGTTATCTCTGTATTTTCCTCTGTATCTATCAGGAGTCGGAACAACATGAGCCCATGGAGGTAAGGTTTCTTCACAATTTTTTTTGTTTAACTTATACGGACTTATTTGAGTCATGGATAATAAATTACCATGATATGCACTATAAAGGCAGGTGAAGTTTATTACTTAAATATCAAAATGAAATATCTTACTGCTCAAGAACAAGAGTTTCTTTGCTTTTTGTATAATATCGAGCAATACGCATAGCAAGATCATTTGCTTCGGATCTAAATTGTAAATTCAATTTAATTTTTGATATAATATTAAAATTATATGAAAAAGAAATAAAAAGAAAACCAATTTTAGCGATATTGATAATCATGCTTTTCAATAAATGTAAAATACATTTTACAACATTCCAAACTTTGCCTCAAATCAAGTTCCTTGAAGTTTTATGAGCTTTGTGACAACGGAAAACACTGTTTACTTTAAGTTCGAAGTTAATGGGTTTAGAAGTGTTGTCCGTTAAACAAAAATTGCTCGAGTACTTTTAAGTCTTTGCTTTTCAATAACCAAAATTATGAAACCAGTTTCCAAATTTAATAAAAAGATTTTAGTATTAAGATATTTAAAATTTTTTAATTAAATCAAATTTAATTATTTTTGAAATACCTAGCTCAAAATCCTATCACAATGAAAGATTTCAGCTTCACATAAAAATAATTATAGAAAAATTAAATTATAAATAATTTTGACAACTAAAAAATGCAAAATTCACTATTTAATATAAATTTACAGTTTCCTAACATCTTAACAATATTACCAGAAATACACATGAAATTCTGACAGGGTACCCTTTGAAATATTTATTGTGTGAAAATGCAAAAACAGGTTATACGTGTTTCGTGAAGTTAGCATTACTGTGTTTCCTATAATACAAGCTTGGGCTAGTATTTGAAAGACTATAAGTTTTCAAACATAGGACTTACTTCTGGGTTGTAATCAAAAAAAGAGGGAAAAAACATTATTTTTTATTTGTCATTATTGCGAATATCATCAGTTTCTTCTGTAAGTAATGTTTTCTTTAATATATGGTATTTGATTATTTTACTAAAACACAAATAGGCTTATATGCTGTACCGGATTAACCAATAAGCACACTAAGCACGTGCTTGGAGCACCACGATTAGCTACTACAATTTCTACCTAAATTAGTTCATGAAATAGAGTGATGCTCATTTTAAATAAATGAGTCATATTAATTAACTAAAAATTTCCACGGACCACGGTCTTTGTTGTGAAGCCATAGAGTTACTTATTTAATTTAACTCTGCATCGAGGCAGATATGCTTACTTCAGTTGACTTTGACGATGAAATCAATGGTTTTGCACTTTCAAAGTCTAAGAAACGAAATGTCTGATTTGTAAAATTTATAGCAGTTACTAGTAATTTCATACCTGTTTATATCATACTCATACATGTTACAACTTACATCATCATAGTTACATGATGTGTGATGTATAGATTATAGCAGGTGTATAATATTGTACTAAATATTAATTTTACACAACTTGCACTTACCTGGATTTGGTTGGCTGTTAGGACACCATACTTTGTAAGTGCTTAGGGCCCCGAGTATGTTAATCCAGCCCCGCTTATATGTATTATATTTTAAAAATTATATAATTATATAGTTACGAAATTATTTACAATATTCTTATGTTAACAATTTGAACAGATACCTGTAATTTATCAAAGGTCATTTCTTTGTTTAAATACTACAATTATATTAACTTAAATTTTCTTGCTTTTAAAATTTATATTATAATAAAAACCAATTTTCAAATGTTTTGAAAAATAATCAAGCCGAATAATTACCCTGAATTAACGAAATAACAAATTTCCAAAGAGTCTGGTAAAGTATTTGTCAGTCGTTCGGCTAAGTGAACAATATTGTCATGCAAATATCGGCAATTCGTGTTCAATAATGACATCTGTTGTACGCACGCTGACGTGATATATGGATGACTGTGCCCAACTGTATTAATATAAGTTGTTTAAATGAGTAGTGTAAAAATTTTTACCATGAGCAACATTGTTGATGCAATCCAAATATCGGATATTGTTTTCGTCATACATGTATTGACCACTGCCTTTAATTATTTTAATAGGATCTTCGGAGAAAAATATTTGAACGGATGATCTAATGATTATAAATGTTAAAATCATGCTTTGGCTTAATAAAAAAAATATCAGCTTACCCAATGTATTTTTGTCTTAATTCTATTGTTTTCTCTTTGGAATAAGTCACATTCCATGATTCCTCTGTCAAGCATTTCTTTTCAGCATTTTGCATTTTATAAAAATTATTAATTTTTATCGAAATCCACAATTTATATAATATTTAAAGTGACCAATGAAAACAAATTTATAAATAGTAATAAATAATTTTCATAATTAATGATAATAAAGATTGAAAATATATATTTGTATTGGATGTTTTTACGCTTTATAATTTATGCCTAACAACTTATATTTATAGATAAAAGTTAGGCAAAATTTGGCATTGATAAGCTTATAAAATATATCTGGCTAAGGAAGAATGGCCAAACATATACGGATTATCTCACAACAGCTCTGGGAAAAGGCAATTTTATGAACAACTGGTCATTGACAATGGAATGCTAACTTTCTTTGGTAACTTTAAATTAACATTAGCTGTAAGAACCTTCAATATTTTGTAGTCTAAGGTTTTTAATACTTTATCTTATCTTGACTTTTTAATTTCTGGTATTTTAATTGAAACTTTGACATCCTTTAGGATACATTTACACGAAATTTCCAAACAACTTTTCGTGAACGAATTAATTTCGTTAAGTGAGGGATAGGTGTACAGTGTTGGAATTAGACAGTTTTGTGCTATTAGCAAGGACAAAACTACAGTCTACTGCTAAACTATAAATATAGACAAAAAATATATTAATAAAATAAAATGATATATTATTTAATAATTGAAAAACACCAACTGTATATCCTATAAAATAACATTTCACTATATATTTCGACCGTTTATCTGTCTTCTTCAGGCTAGAAATCACATTAACAATATCTAAATGAAAATAGGAAAATCCACACATATTAATCAATAATAATCGTATTCAACTCAAATAATAAAATTTAATTTAGGGAGGGGAAAGAAATATTTTTAAAAAATGAGAATATATTGAAGAAAACATTGGAAAAATTACAACAAAAATAATCAAAAATAAATAATAAATTTAATTATTTTTAATTATTGTTCGGTACTTCAGCATAACGGTTTTACAAAAATTATCAAAATAATATGTTGAATATAATTTATCTGTGGGCTTTTCATTTTTTCGTCATGAAAATTATCAACAAAATCCTCAAAAATTAATATTCCTTAATGGAATCCTTGTAGAAATCCTTATAGAATACGCTCAGAAAGTAATTCCTGGTTTTACATGTTAAAACAGGTTGGGACTAAATAATTTAAATGCGATACACTTCCCATAAAATTTGTTTTTTATTATCATATTTCAAATCTGTTAGAGATTTATTTTGGGAATAAAATTATTTTCATGGATATTGAAACTGTTCATTAGGAGATCAGAATTGATACATTTCCTCTGCATTTCGTTTTGTTTTAATAAATCATAACTTCAAGAATAAGAGTGAGTAACTCTTGTGTAGTTTTGTTTATTCAGATTCTTAGGTTGTTTCTAATGGTTACAATACACCAAATATTAAATTTCCTATTTACTTCTTTTCGGATCCAAAATAATTTTATAATATTTGATTTCTTTGATGTTAATAATTGTTTTATTTTCCAATTTTTATCCGATAATAGGTTTAAACAGTAGTGTCGCCATATTTTTATTTATTGTACTTTGTTCAGTTCATTTCAATTTTTAAGATTACAGAAAACTTTATTAACATATTCTGACAGTATTACATCAATGTTAGATATAATAATATAACAAGTCAGCTAAGAATTAAATTTAAAATTACAGTTTTTATACACAACAAATAGTTTTGTTTCATGAAATACCACCTCTCTAGATAAATATAATCAAAATAAATCATAACACTGAATATTCGTAACAGCTCTACCGGAACCGATATATTTTCATTGCATTGAGTTAGAACCGTAATGCTCTGCTTAACGGAAAGGATCCAAATTTTAACGCAAATTTTCATAACGTCAAACAGAGTATGAACAAAATAACAATAATTGTTTTTCACTAAATATTTTAAGAAAAAGAGTTTAAAATTTGAATAACCTGATGCGGGGTAATGTTAAACGAAATATTGATGTATTACTTTTTTAATCAGTTTGCGCCATTGGTTTTCGTGTATTATAGTAGCTTGGAAAATGGATTCAAAGTTTGAGTCTTTTTACAAAGTGACAACATTAAACAAAAAGCCTAAAAGTAAAAAGGAAATTAGAAATTTAAAAATTATTTTTTTATTAGGAATTTAATGAAAAATATTTGAAGTTTAATTTATATATTAAAAAATAAATTTTTGGTAAAGGCATTTTTAAAATTTATTGCTGGATATTGTTTCATTTATAAATATGAATTCAAATTTCATGCACGAAATTGTAAATCTCTTGTACTGAAAAATCTATAATTTTATCCATTTTGATATTTCTATGAGTAGAGTAGTTAATAAAAGTAAATTATTTGGTCAAACCGAATTGAACTGTCTACTGAACATTATTTATGAAAAAATGAATGGTATACCTAGTGTAGATATTTTGATTTAAAATAAAATTAATAGTGTTTGCTAGATATACAAGCTATAAAAATTTATTAGTGAGAATATTATAGAAAGTTTGAAGATGTTAGATAAAATAGGAAAATCTAACATGGAAGTGACTTGTGCACACATAAGTAGCCTTTTAATTCATCGGACAATATTGTGAAATGTACGACTATCAGGAATGGAACAAAGTATTATGTTTTTGTGGCCAACCCAATTGATCCTAGTGTCATTGTAAAAGTAGAAATAATGAATCATTTTAATATTAAATTTCAAATAATTCGAAAAGAAAAAGATATTGAATTCCAGATTAAAAAATTAATTGATAAGTATTCGGAAGTTTTTACGAAACACAAATTAGATGTGGGAAATGTGACTCTAATCAAACACGAAATAGGTACTAATGTAAATTCAGTTACTATTAACCCTAGGCGTCAACCTATACATGTAGCGGATAAAATCCAAGAAGTGTTATACAATATGGAAAAACCAGGTATTATAAAAAGTGTGATTCAGTATGAAATAGTTCATTAGTGTGTATTTTGAAAAAAACAAGTCAGATATAAGAATGTGTCTGATTTTCAGAATTTATGTACTAAAAACAAAAAACCTCGGTTTCCCATTAAAAATATTAAAAAGATGAAGGATATACTTATCCTTATGGACAGTGGTGAGCTATAGGGAGCACGCTCGAGCCCTTTATTAAATTATTCTATGATTTGCGAGCCCTTTGTTCTACTTGGTAAATATTTTTTCAAAAAAAATATAATACTTTGAAATCATTTTCATTACATTATGTAATGAAAATTATATATAAAATTTTAAAACTACAGTAAATTTAGAACATTTATATTTAAAATTATTATTTAAAAGTATTATCAGAATTTGTTTTAATCATTCTACAAACATTTTACTCGTAAAAAATGAAAAGACAGTTAAATTTATTAAATTTCTTTGAAGAAAAAAGAAATAAAAATGATACACTACAATAGTAACCATTTAATTAACATTATTTTGTTTTTTAAATGTCAGTAACATTGAAATATTACTAGAGTACTAGTTCATACGATTCTCGAGAGAAAAAAAGAGCGAGTGCCTTGTTAAAAATTTCATAGCTCACCACTGACTTTTGTAATTGTAATGTATCATATATATTTTTTATTTGTATTGTTGTGATTGTGATTCCCTCCTTTAACTCCTTTAAAACCGTGTAATCTTATATATTTAAATGAATTATTTTCATTAAAATGTCAAAAATTTGTCAATACATTAAGTTGGATGGAAACTTACTATGGTAAAAAACCAATGACAAGTAAAAAATACATCAACTGAATAATTAATATTGTTTCCATCGCATGCCTTTTGGAATCGTAGTGGTTCCAAATACCTTCCATTAATTAATGACAGGAGTGTTGGATGATCGGCTCTTGAAAGAAGCAGTGGTTTATCTTGATGACATTCTCATATTTGCAAATAATGAAAAAGAACACAAAACGCGATTGGAAGGAGTTCTAAAAAAATTAAAGAAGCAGAATTAAAAGTAGGCTTTGGAAAATGTCATTTCAATAAACAAGAGATAAAATTTTTAAATAATGTATCAAACAATTAAGAAGAATAAATAACGGCAATACATCGCTTAGTGCGGTTAATTTATTCCGCCGATATGCTGCACTAAGTGAAACTGTACTAATTGAACTATGTAGTCTATGGGAAAAATTATAATTTGTTCCAAATTTTTTTTTAATACATAATGTTTTCAAGTTCAAAATAAATAAAAAATGTCACGAATTAATAATATTACGATATGAATGAAATAAAACCAAATAAATAATTTAAAAGTATTTATTATGCGTTACGGTACAGAAGCACTCTGCAAATTGCGAATAAGGCTTATCTATTGCGTATTATGTACAGTATCCAATTAATATTTTATTTATTCTTAATTACATTTTCTAATATTATAAACTTCCTTTTTTTGTGATTTTATTATGTTTCGTGAATACTAAGTCTATTTGTATTATTAAGAAATTTATATTTTAAATGGCTTGTTGATACGTTTTTGCAAAATTTATTGATAAAAAATTATAAATTTTAATTTTTTCACTCCCAAAAAAACGCACTATAGTGAAACCGCACTAAGCGAGATATTGCTGTATTATAGAAAATTTGTCAAAGATTATTCAAAATACGCAAGATTACTAGAAAGTCTATGCTGATAAAATAAAGTAACAACAAATTGGCCAAATTTGGAAGAAACGTGTAGGCTGTTTGTTTTACCGCAGGATTAATATACATATTTGAATTCTAATTGGATAAATAAATATATATTTTTTGGACCCAGAATCAATTGCTTTTAGATGTCGAAGCCAAGTTACCCAGAGAACTCAACTCCCAAATTATGCACATGTTGTATAAAATTCACTAAAACGAATTTTGTTTTGAGCTAATTTTATCATTGAATAATTTTCTTTTGTCTTAAACCTTACAACCATTTATTATAAATGAATTTTAAATCTACCATTGATTACAATTGTCGTTTAATTATTTTTTACTATTCTTATCAGTTATGCAAAGTTTGGAAGGAGAAGAGCAGAAGTAACTAATATTGATAAAGCCAAGACAGAAATCCATCGTTTCCAAACGGAGTAAGGGAAAAGCAATGTTGAAACAAATTTGTTTTTCAAAAAAAACCCATGAATTTTATTTTAATGAAAAACTTATTATTCTGACAGTATTTGTATTTAAAGGAAAATTGTTCTTTGACTTTTCCTTTTTATTATCATATGACTAATGATGAGTTAGTGGTCTGGAACCTTGTAACCCAAAAATATAAAATTCCATGTCCCCATTTGTTATTCGTTGCTAGGCAACGTTGGTGATGCAACCAATGACTATGAAACCGCCAAAGGTGAGCTTGTCTGTAAAGATTGCTATGGTCCGGCCTTATACATGGTCCATCGAGCTGTGTTGGAAGGCTTGCACTCGTTTTCTACTTTTCGGTCGTTTTACCATCTTCCGCTACTTTTCGCATATATTATTTCTTATATTTCAAATTGTCATTACTCAAGACAAAATAATTCGTCAAAATAACAAAATATTTATTACTTTTATGCACTGATAAATTTAAAAACGAAGAAAAACATAGTCCCAAGAGTTCGTAAATTCCATCTTTCCCTCATAACTTTCGAGAATCTACTTGACTTCCACTAGAGCCTTCTGGAGCTTGTAAGCACCGTCTCATCCATTTAGATCTTCCAGTTCTCGAAAGAGGGTGCGTTAGCTTGATTGTTTTCGTTACTTTATTTTCTAACTAAATTAAATTTATACCATTTTGTCGCTCTCTGGCGGTGTCTGTCCGTCCGTCTGGATCTGAATGGTTGCAGGATTTTGGTTCGCGACGGGTTTCGGCAATGGTAAGCATGGTCACCGTCTTTTTTCGAGTTGACGATGGATTGGTGGAATACTCTTGTCGGAAGCACAAAGCTAGTAAATGCATCCATCATCTTTAGCGCCGAATCATCCAGCTCTTATGATACACCATATTGGGTGCATATCCATCAGTACTGGGTATCCTTCCAGCAGCAATGTCTTCATTCACTCTCTTCAAGTGTCTCCTAGCCATAATTATTTTGCATTTAGATTTTTTCTAATTTCTCGCATCGATAAAGCAAATATTCCGCCCGTTGGCGTGCCTCGCGAGCAGGGTTGCTTCCGGGCTCTCGTTTTATTTCCAAGCTTGGCAATTCGACTTTGTCGTCTCGTGACGTAGATGGAATTGGCCAACCAGATTCATCCGGCGTATATATGGAGTAATCTGCATCCCATAAGGCCTGTCGGTAGACTGCTGCTTTCCTTGTGGGGAATTTAATCGTAATTCGGTCTTAGTCTAGCCAAGATTTTTCGTCTTGTGGACCGGATTTAGCTTAATGTTATAATATGAATTAAATCGTCCGAATTCACCGGGTAACTAAAATTATAAAATGAATAATTAAAATATCTAATTTACTGGAATGGTTAATTAGTAGATTATAAGTAGAATCAAATAGTAAAACTTATCAAGTCCACTTAAATACTCGATCATCTCAATTTGCCAAGATTGGTATATGGATTCAGAAAAACATCTTCCAAAAACTTAATGTAAATGCAACACTAATTAGTTTGACCCTAAAGTCACATGTCGCTCATCATCCTTCATGACTGTATACCCTAAAATTAGTGCAACAGTAACTCGTCAAAGACATAAGAATATCCCACTTTTCTTTTCTCATGATTATGTGTCTAACTATTTCTTCTAGGAGACTCCGGATCCTATCTTCGCATGTTCCTTTTATTTGCTATATTTATGTTCTTAACTGTCCGATCATTCTGAGTATAATACATTCATTCCTTACCTCAAGGGTGAACTTCCGTCAAGTGGTGACGATGTCTGGATGCCTGACACTAGTCTCCTATAATCACTCGGTAACCCGACATAATCGAATGTTTTCTAACAGCCCATTCACGTTCCCGATCTTCCCACTGCCCCTATAGTTTACTTTCAATTGATGTTTGGTCCCGTCACGGGCGCAGAGTAGGCGCAGTGGGTAGGTGACTGCGATACCCTCCTGACAAGCCGACAGTGCTACCTCTAGGCTCATAATTTGGGTCCGTTGGTTCTGGACCAGCTGTTTTTCTTCCACAATCCTCGATGAGCGGCGGTAATTCTCTGATAGGTTACTTTAGCCCGGGCAGGTTCGATCCATGCCGCTCGGATTTTCTGTAATTCGCGACTCATCTGGATTAGTTGAGTGTAAAGTTCCGCATTTTCTCTACGGGACTTCACCAATTCTTTACTCAAAGTTATGAGTGAATGCATATCTATAAGCAAACTATTTATTAACAAAATTTACGTAAAATCAAAAAACATTTTCATAAAAATAGCTATTTGCAAGATTTCATTCCGTCGACTACACATAAGCTTATTAGTTTCAAAGATCCATCGGGTCTCTATTATTAACATATTACGATTGTTACGGCTAGTTGTCGACATGTTAATCATTGGGAATGAACTATTAGTGTTATATTATTAAACTACAAAATGTGACAATTCTAAAGTTTATTTTGAACTACATTATGACTTCTTCCGCGGCTTTCATCTTCTTTGTCTATTGAAATTGCGAGAATTCGATGGGTATACCGGTCGGTTGCGACCATATGAATGATCTTGTCGTTGAGGCGACCTCTTGTTGCGATCCAGAATATTTGATGGGATTAGTCGTCTTGGCACCACGACGTCCATAGGAGCATCCATCTCTTCTAGAGACGGGTCGTCGAGCTCATAAAACACACCGTATTCGGGTGTGCACCCATCGGTACTTGGAATTCGTCCACAGCGATGTCCATATTTACTCGATCCAATCGACGCCTGGCCATGGCTACCTGATAGTTCGTCTGTCTTTGATGGATTTCTAACCTGGCCAGAGTAAATTCAGCCCTCTGCCGAGGTTCTAGAGCCGAGTTTCTCCCTGGCTCTCGTTTTATTGCGGCGTTTTATTTGCCACTTCATCGTTTCTGCATAGGCAATGCTCTGTTGACTCCCTCACCGGGGATATCGAATAGCCGGCGTCCCACATCGCCTGCCTACACCGTGCCGCTGTTCTTACCAAAATCGAACCGTGATTCTTGACGCATCGATCCATAGTGGAATTTTGTGCTGAATTACATTATTAATGTGGATTTTGAATAAAAAGGAATAATATAGATTAAGGGGAATGCGTGGGGACTTTCATCCGATTTGTTTACGGAAGCATCGTGATTGGGTACTAATTTTCTTTATTTCATGGTCTATCAGATTGATTTAAATCAATAAATTTCGTTTATCGATAATTCGTTTACACTATTTAAATTAGATTTTTAGGGAATTTGTATTAAAGACCTAAGTTGGTATGTTATTGGAGTAAATTTGTTAATAGATATCTTATTTTAATCATAATACTAGGTCTAACTAATTTTACTCTTTCTACTTCCTACATTTGTTCCACAAACCTTTCACGATTCTTTTCGTGATGGCAGACCTTCTATCTCTATCATATTTATCGCTAAAATCGGATTACTCATACTTTCTCCTTTACGTTGCATCAGTTTTATAGTGACATGTTAATATCCAAATGAAATTCTTTCATTGGTGGTATGTCGGTAGTATCGCGAAGCAAAATTGAAAACGTTGGCCCAAAAAATGCATAAGTAGCCTCAATTGACGCATTGATCCATCCTTAAATGTAGTCTGAGTCGATTTACAGTTGTTCGAGCGAGTGTTATCTTTACATTGTTATTTATTCTGTCCAGTGGATCATTAGATTCAAAACTACATTACTGCATGAAATTGAAGACAAATAGGGTTTTTTATCTCAATAATAAATTTATTTGATCATCAAAATTTCTTATGACATAGTGAGGGTTGAATTTGCACCCGCCTAGTGTCTTCTCGTGATGGATTTTGAACTAATCATGAGTAGATTCCCTGGCTGGTACTTGATTTACGACCGGCCTCTGTGTTTCCTCGTATGAAATCGATTAAAGCTAATCACAAATGAAAACTGTATACTCACTCTCGTCATCTCATTTCTCCAATATCTCGTTCTGTCCGCCTTCATGCTGTGTGTCGTAGTTAACCCGTCGCTCGTCTTTGGAGTCATCGAGATTTCATTTTGGTTTCCGTCCTTCTTTGTCCTGATCATTTTGTAATATGAAATGATCGGTTCCTCCATTGTCAATAATTTATATTTGTCCAGCTCGTGGGTGTAGGTGTGACATTTAATTGTATGAAATCAATAAATTTTCTTCTGAATGTTTGAACTGGCATTTAGAAATTTTTGTAGATGATTGGTCAATTCGGCATGCATGAATTTATTATTAAGGATGACACCACCAGTTATCTCTACGCTGAGAAATCAACCAATCATTTTGTTTACTTAGACAATTAATTTTATCATTATTTGTTTAGACTTTTATCCCAGTATTTTATTTATTTAGACAATTAATTTTATCGTTATTTATTTATGCTCTTATTCAAGTATTTCATTTACTTAATATTATCGTTGCAACGATCTTCCGCTCTTTTCCCACACTCACCTCCTTTATTTTATCCTAGGGTTAGACATGTTGATATTAGGATTTTATGAGTGCCCACTGGACTACTCGGTGTGAATGATTTTTAGCCGATGAGTCAATATCAATTTATGTCAAATTTTCGGGAGATGAATGACAAAGAGACAGCCAAAAGAATGCTCCTCCATCTTCCATCTACTTCTACATGTTGTAAGAATTGACGTTTGAATTCTAGCGTTACGTACGGAAGAATCTTCATGGGCACGAGATATTGGCGGATGAATCAGTACTTACACAGCTCGGGTTGTTATGTGAATTTTACTGACTTGCGGTGCGTTTCGGTTGTGAGCCCGAAAAATTTCGACTGCTATAATATTTTTTATAGAAAACATATATTTTGAATCACAATCGGCAGAAAAAATGTTTATCTTAAAATACTCCTTAGCATGCGAAACAACTATTTTCTCATACATACGCTCAAGTAGTGCTTACTTAGAAGAATGCTTGAGGTCGTATTATGGACAATTTTTCATCCATAGCTGATCCTTAATTCGACTGATTAGTTTGTGAGAAAATCACTTTGCTCACTAAATGTGCATTAGCTGCATTAGTTTCATTAAAATTCTGTGAAAATGAATTGGTATATATATACCTGTTTTGTGACTCTAACCTTGCGTGTTCTTTTTGATGCATTTAAACAAAATTTGACCTTGATTTTATTTGTAATATCTAATTCTTATTTTGTCAATTTCTATATTAAATGAACAATTCATTTTATTTACTTTTTTAATAGGATATTTCGTATTGAAAATATTCCATTTTATTCGTTAATTTCTAACTTTTATGAATTGTTCATTTTTCGGTCAAATCTTTATGTTATCTTGTTATGTTTATGTTGGCTTCGTGGTGATCTTGGTGCAAATTTGTTATTATTTTGATTTATTTTTATGGTTTTTAATTTTATTTTTAATTGGATTTTTCTTACATTTTAAGGTTGTTTATTTGATGTTTATGGGTCTGATTTTAAATCTGCATTGTTGTATTTGCGTGCTATTTCCAATTCATTTAAACAAAATTCAGTCCTGGCTTAACACCATGCTAGAGTGGCTAAATATTGTATTCTTGAAAAAGTCCTACCAAATTAATTTTGAATTGTTGGGTAGAAGGAAAGTGATGTTTCTTGTGGTACCAGTGAATGAAAATATGAAGTGAAAGTATGATCTAAGTGAATAGGGTTTCTCTAGTATTGCCGATCAACCGGGAATGTTCCAATTTTCATCACCGGCTGGGATGATCATGGTTTTCATTGGTTATGGAGCAATCTAGACGACTTATAAACAATGAGATAAGCAGTTTTGTTATAATTACCTTTTAGATGTGAATTGAATGATTGAAAAAAGCTTAGTTTATATTGTTAATTCGTCAAGAAATACTATATTTATGTAAATAAATTTCTTACTTAGAGAGACTGAAAGGTTACATTAAATATTGGATGCATCTATTATGTCATGTAGTCACTAAAACTTGTGTGAACAAATAGACCATAATATTGAAAAAATGAAAATGTATAAGTTGTTAGCCCAGAAATAAATGCATTAAAAATTTAAATTAAAACGATTAAACGATAGGTGTTAAGAATAGTGCCAAAACAATGAGCCTAATGTTTACAGCACATAGTATCACTCTAATTGTAAATGAGAATAGAAATGAATTAAAAAGTAAATGCACCGAAAAGAGATAGAGTAGTCACAAATTAAACAGTTACGAGTAAACATAAATTAAGTCGAATCCGATAAACTTGTATTATGAAACGCAAATTGTCATAAAAACAAAGCAATAAATTGATCAATAATGATTAATATTGTAATACGAGAGATGGTTTATTAATTTTAAAATTTGGGCGAAACAAAAGCGTCTTTTGTTTAGGGGCGTGATTGAAGTAACAAGTTATTAAATAATTTGTTTATTAAATGATGTATGGTAATTGTGAAAATAGTCTTTGGGAGGTTAACTTAATTCAGTTCCGATTAAAAACAAGTACGAAAATTAAACTCAAGTCAATGAATAAAAGAAAACAAATTTTAAAAATTATGAATAGAGAAGATCGTGAGAGTGCAAGAATCTATACGATGGTCTACAAGTTAAAAATTAGACAAAAGGAATGTAAAATAAAAATGCTCTTTGATTGAAAATAAGTATTCAAATGATAATGCATTTTAACTGGAAGATAAGTCCTTAAGATATTATTCAAGTAAATTCAAGTAAAAATTAAGTACTTAAAAATAAATTCAAGTTGAATTATGTCCTTGAAAGAAAAAATAAATAGAGATTAAGTCCTTACGAGTTGATAAAGAAATCTTAAGTAGTATAAGTCCTCAAGATAAAAATAAATAAATTCAAATTGAGATTAAGTCCTTGAAGAAAAAAAAACGTAAGTAGAGATTAAGTCCTTAAGATATTGTCAAAATAAATTCAAGTTGAGATTATGTCCTTGAAAGAAAATGTAATTAGAGATTACGTCCTTACGGGTAGATAAAAAAATTTTAAGTAGAATGTAACTCCTTAGAATATTGTTAAGGTAAATTCAAGTAGAGATCAAGTCATTGAAAGTAAAACTAAATTTAAGGTAAGCCCTTAAGAGTGGTAAAGTTTACCAATTATGTATTTGGATTGTATTAAATCAATCATGAAAGATAAAACAAATTCATCAGGATATTACGTGTTTAAAAGATACCTAATTTAAGTGAATGTGGATATAGAGTGTTTAGAGTCTAAACTTTAGACGGATAACTGAAGTAAAAAATTCAAGAAGTCGATATGTAGTTTGAAGTAACTATTAAAGTAGCTTACAAATATGTGAAATGTATGCACTAAGTCCTTACAAATATAGCATTTAGTTTAATAAAACTGAATAAGCAAATAAAACAATATTATTCAAGATTGAAGATTTCAAAGTAAAAATTTGAAGAGTTGTAATAACTGTGAAGTTAAAGTAAAAACATTAATATAAAAGCTACAGATGAATAGAATTCGTTTCTATAAAGTAGAGATAATAGAGCACTAGTTCAGTATGAAATATATGAGTGAATATTATATTATATTAGGGATATATTACTGTTATGATCTCATAGATAATTATTACGACGAAATATAGATAACTTAAAATTGACTTAAAATAAAACAAAAAAGATGAAGGAATTAAGAACTATAAATAACACCAAGGGATGGGGAAATATAAAATCGACGAAAACAAAATAAAAATAAATATTCAAAAGATTACACATTAGAGGCAAAATGTTGAATTACAATTCTAAAGGTTAAAAACAAGTAAATGTAATTTCCTTTTATCGTGAATATATTTTTCATTGAGAATTGATTACTATTCAAAAAATAATTAAATAAACTCAAGGTCAGGAATGTAGAGATTGTGGTGATAACATGAAACATTATAAAGAAACCCCAAATCGGAAAATAATGATAAATAATGCAGATAATAAGTTTACAGGGAAATAGATTCCGTTTAAGAAAAATGATGAATAGTCATAAAAAAATCTAATTCCAAAGTGTTAACGAGACAATTGGCATTAAATATATAAAAATATCAGAAAGTAGATATAAGGAAAACAGAAACTTATTGACAGTATGATTTAAGGTTACCTATAAGGGGTATAACAAAGTGGTAAATATAAGTATTAAAATATATAATAGAATAGAAGTTTTATTCTTAGATTTATCAGAACCCAGCAAATAGTCATTGGAAAGCAGATCAAACTGTGTAATGATTCAAAATAAAAAAAGAAATACTTGAAAACCAAAGACATCCAAATTTAGAGACAAGAGATAAAAATATATTCATAATACCAAAAGAAAAAAGCGTCTTGAATTCATTATTGATAAAGAAGGGAACAAATTAAACCGAATTAAGTACTCTGAGATCTCAGCAAAGTTAAAAAAAATCAATCAAAGAAATCATATAAAATATCGAAAGCCGTCAAGATAATTTATTAGAAGATAACTTATCAACGAATAGTAAAAATAAATAAGAAATCATGCCTACCAAAAACATAAGCCAAGAAAGCCAAACAGAGAAAAAAGGAGACAACATTGCAATGCAAGTAGAATTTCGAGATAAATTTCGAGGAGAATCATACGATGGCAACAGCCATAAATTACAAAAGTTCTTGAAGGAATTTGAAGCATACTTTACGGCATGAAATTGGTCTTACGAATTGGTGAAAAGGAGAATTAGATTATATCTGACAGATAATGCACTGGATGTTCTGCTGGAAGAACTCTACCCAACTAAAAAACTGGGAAGCAATCAAAATACTTTTAAACGATACGTTTGGAGTAGTAAAAACCGCTAACCAAGAATTATTGGAATTTCTGCACCGAAAACAGTCAAATAATGAATTATATGCAATATACGCGAATGAATTAAAAATACTATAGAGACAAGCTTTTGAAAATGAAGAAGTTAGAGAAAGCCAACTAATCGCAACATTTGTGAAAGGATTATGGAGAGAAGACATCAGAAGAATAATAGGATGTTGAGCATCACAGACGTTGAAGGAAGCACTGGAAATTGCTAATCGATGTGAAATTTATATTAAACTATCTGAAGAAATACCGTCATGTAAAGCAGAACAAATAAGAGTTATAACTAACAGTGAAAATAGTCCAAATTCAATACAATATAAATCCGTACAAAGGCCTCAATCAATGTCCGAATTGCACACACGGAGAAACAATGAAAGAATAGGTAATAATAATTATGCTATTAATGATAACACCAACAAATACTGTAATACATGTCAAAGGCAAGGCCATTTGGAAAAGGAATGCTATAAAAATCAGGAATGTCAGCGATGCCGAAAGAAAGGTCATGTTGAAAGATCTTGTGGCAAAAGGCGAGGAACATGCTTTAATTGTCTACAATCTGGGAATCTTGCTCAAGACTCTCAGAACAGATTTGAACAATCTCAAGATCAAACAAGACAAAACCACCAAGGCCAAAACTCACAGATAAACATAATGCGCGATTTAAATTGGCAAAAACCATCAATATTACAAATGACGTTAGACAATTAACATCATCTGAGAATCAACATGCTGAAAAAATAGAACAACCAGTAAATCAGCAGAAAAAAAATCCGCTAAACGAAAATGCGGAATGGCAGAGATTACAGACAGAGGAAGCATACGAGATTCAAGAAAGACGAAAGAATCGAGAGCAGAAATGATGAGATTAGTGGGAAAAGAGAAAGACTACACTGCAGAGCAGCGTGTTGGTGACGACTGGAGTGATAAAAGAGAGATAAAGCTGAAAAATGATAACGAAGAAAAATAAAAAAAAGATATAGAAATGAGTCAAAATAACACAGCAAAAATTGCAATGATGAACCACAAGGAAAAGGTGCAGAAAATACGAGAATTTATGAAAGAGGAGAAAAGCTTAAAACGAAGAGCCAATTTACACAATAAAAATATTGAAATCAAAATGATAGAATATGAAAAATCAGAAATCATAATTGAAGAAGCGATAATAGAAATCGAGGAGAAAAATCATCCAAACAAAAATGACGAAACAGTTGGCGAGACAAGTACTGTAAAAGCAAATAATGTATCAAAAAAATCGAATCCAAAGGACATTGATACATAAAATGAGAAAAGAAAGTGAAAAATCAAATGAAGCTGTAAAAAAAAACAACTTAAAGAAAGTGAAATGCTTAATTTATACAAAGAAAATGAATGGATTGATAAAAAGAAAACGAGAGAAGAACAAACACAAGACATAAACAAACAAATGAGTAAATTTTGGATGATAAATCAATCAAAGTTTTTAGACAAAATGAAAACCCAAAAAAGACCAGAGTAAAGAAATGAAAAGCCAATTGTATATAATGTACAGAGGAGTTCAGTGGGTGTATAAAAGTACAATAAATGTATAAACGTATTAACAAAGAAGAATGACAGAATAACAAAGAAAATGACAGAAAAGGATAATTTCGTAAATGCGGAATTGAAAAATATAAATTAATTAATTAAAAATAATAATAATAATAAAAAAAAAATTTTTAATGTCTGGTAAATGCGATGGATGTTGTATATAATAAGAATGAATAAAAATGTAGCATGCTGAAATTATAAAGCTATAATCATGTTAATTTTAGATATACCAGAATTAATGTATTGTCAAATATTTCAACGAGAATCTCGTAGGAAACCGTATAAAGGAAATCAAAACATGATGTTACTGAAACATGAACTCAGAAATGTTATTAAATAGAAAATGAGAATACTAAGTTAAGCAGAGTTACTAAATTAACAATTGAAAATAAATAAACTGGTAACCAAAAAAGAATTAAAAGTTAATGGAATGCATTTTTTTATATACACGTTAATATACTTTTTATTCTTTTCTTTTGAAATTCAAAATCCTATCCAACTTGTCTAACGAAGTAACTGAAGTTATTGCTGAAGTCCAACAAAATAAAGTTGAGGCTGATTTGGTACCAGCAAAAATTATTGCAGAAGTTCAAGTAAAAGAAGAAGTCCGACAACATGCGAGAAGCAGAAAATCAGTTTCGACTTTATAAATGAATATTTTGGATCGAATATTATTTCGGAAAAACTAAAAATAATAACCAATCAATCAAACTCAAAGAAAACCTGAAGACGATCCTAAAATAACTCATATTATTCGATTATACCAAGCAGGATAGAATAAATTGAAAAAATATTTAGGTGTAATAAATGTTACAAATTATTAATAAAAGCAGGACAAGCAGGTGTAGAATAAAATCAATCGAATATTAATCAATAACCTTCAAAAACTAAAGATACAATATTTGATACACAAGGATTTCAATCGAATGGTAATCGAATCTTCGAATGTGTAAAACGTGGAATCAAATACCCATTAACAGGAGAAACACCACGACTCTTAAAATATCTAAAAGCCTACAAACCAACACTATCTTATGATAAAAGAAGAAGAAACGAAGAGTAGCAAAAAAAACATTGAAAAAGGCGAAGATATACCAAATCTTATTTAAAGGGAAAGACACTAAATTAAATAAAAGAGAGATTGAAATCGAGATGCAACTCTGAGAAATGAGACTGGAAGAAGAGAAGTATGTGTTGGGCTCAGAGCCAAAATTAAAACAAATTTACAAAACCAATTTAAACAAAAAGGTGAAAATTGTATAAGTTAAAACAAAATAATTAATGTCGTTTGGAAATTGTCAATATGGCTGCTGTAACATAAGCACGCACCGCAAGAAGAGACCAAAAATAAAATAAAACATATTAAAAAAAAAAAAAAAAAAAATTAAATAAAACAAATAATTAATTAAAATCCGGAAAGAAGCCTACAGATGCAAAAATAAACATAAAACCAAAATATAAAACCGCCAAAACCTTGCAAAAGAAGGTTTAGAAAATACATAGGCGGAAGCGGCGACCAAAAATTTAAATATCAAAGGGAAAAATGAGAAACAATCAAAGAGAATGGTTAAATAAAAAAAAATAATCATAAATGAAAATTTACGAAATATTGAGAAAATAATATCAAAAAATAGAGAAAAATATGGAGAAAAATAAAATATTTAAAATAAAATAAAACCTATAAAATCCCCCGAAAAATGGCCGAAAAGGGCTCAAAATTCTCTGATTGGTCGCACCCAGGCACAAAAATACTATATATACAGCAGTCATTTTCACAATTTTGAGACTACGAGACTTAGACAATTTTAGTCAGGCAGAAAATTTGTAGAAATTTTTAGACATTCTTAGACGAACAGTGAGTCATTTTTAGACAGAATTTTTATTCCAATTTATGCCAATTTTTCCAATTTGGTTGCATGACTGCGGATTGTAAGTATTGTTTTCTTGTATAAATATATATTTTGAAGTTAAAGTTTTGTTATTTTGATTTTATTCTGGATGGTTGTGGAATCTTTTGGTGCCACTGACAAGTCCCCCTAAAATCTTATTTATATATATGTATTGAAATAGCTATCGGGAGGGCAGGTCGGTGATCCGGCTGGCGGATTAAGTTCCGTTAGTTGAGATCGCAGGCCGAGCACTCCTGAAATCTCGGTCTGTCCGCGACAGGGCCTGGCAAAATGCCACAGGACCCTCCCCGCAGGGCATCGTTAAACGACTCACAACGACTGATGGAAACGTCGGTCGAGGTGAGCAGTGAAAAATCTAAAATTCGGGAAGTGCGACTTTAAGTTAAGGGGAATAAAGTTTTGTATTGAAAATTTAAAACATTGTCGGAAAATTAATTGGAAAATCAAGTAGGAAATGATAAGATAGTGTAGGAATGTAAAGTTGAAAGTATTTTTTTCCAAAAGTTGAATGATATAATCTGACAGAAGAGAGAAATGTTTATTGAAGTGACCGCAGAGGGTTGTAACTACTTAAAATCATGGGAAATGTACCGGGAGTTAAGGAACTGCTAATTAAATTTTTAATATAGGGAAAAATAAAGGTAAACTAGGACAAATGTAGTCGATACCGTGATTAAACAAATGAAATAGGAAATTTACCAAAAAATAAGGGAGGAACGCTGCCCAAATTTTTGAAGGATACCTTTATAAATAATGGGTAAAGATGACACAATAAGTATGGAAGTTGTAGGAATAGACGAGTAAGAATAAGGATATAGAAAGAGAAAGACGTAAGACCTTCCATCGGCAGTCCAGAACCCGAAAGTGAAAATATCATGAGGAGTAGTTCCAGAAATGGAGCTCACCTGCTCATGAATTTTCAACCCTTATGTACATTACCAACATGGCAATCACCATGGGTACATAGGAGGGATAGAATAATAATCGTGATGGCGTTTAGGGGGTAGATGCGCAAAATCCCTAGAAAAAATAAATAAAAATCAACCCTATTCGCCAAAATATGGAAAATTGTATGGCAACACATAATTATAAAAAAAAGAAAAAATATCCAAATTTAAAACAATGAAAAATTCAATAAAGACCCAAATCGAAGCACTAGTGAGACAAAGCAACGAGGAAAGACAAGGCGCCTGGAAACTCCAATATCTAATCATGTGGTTCAAAGCCAGCCAAAATGAGAAACAAATCGAAACGTGGTTATAAATGGGAAAAATGATGTATAACGTTGTTAAGTGTAATGAAGTTTAATAAATTGTAACAAAAAAACTTGAAAAAAAAAATTAAAAAGCAAAATTATTTGAAACAAAAATGAAAGTATAAGCAATTTGCAATCAATATTTAGAAATTAAATATTGGAATTCTACCGAAAATGTCCAGAAAAGAGACGATAGGTGATGAAAGATTACAAAATAAATAAATATATTAATGGAAACATTTCTATTAATACAACCTAACTAGGAAAAACCTTTAAATTATTATAAACAGCAATGAAAAAAGAACGAAGATCTGCATCAACACGGGATCTGGGAGCAACAAGTTGAGATTCAAAGTGTCACGAGCCAAGTAAAACAAAAGAGAAAATTAAAAAATTTCAACAAAGAAGGAATTACGAACGACTAAAATAAATCTAACTAAGAAACGAGAAGTAAACAAAAGCCAAAAAAATGCACAACGCCAAGCACGTTAAACATATGAAGATTATTGAAAAATTGAATCCAAACAATCAAAAGAAATAAATAAAAAGAAAATCAAGCTTACATTAACAAATTGGAAAAATAAAAAGATAAATATAATGAGAAAAAGTAGCTGATACAAAAAGAAAATCGAAAGTTTTGCGAAGATAATCAATCAAGAATTGACCAAGCCGTAAAACGAATGAAATCATTACAAAAAAAACGTCACGATTAAAAAATGAAAAAATCCAAGAATTACAGCGATAGTTGGCCAGACAACGATCAAAGAATTCAAATATTCTTAAACAAGCAGACCAATAAATGAATTACAGAACCAACTAATAATTACCCTGGCCCGACAAGCCGAAGCCACGGCACTGTTAAAACTAATTATGGCGCAAAAATGGATCCTCTAAAATATTCTTAATTTCCCAAGAAATGACATAAAAGTAGAACCCGTTTGCGATGAAAACAACTCTGATGGAGAGAGCGCATTTATGAATAATTCCCAATAAATAAAGGAACTTGAGCAGAATTGTAAATAATTTCGAGAAGCATAATTAACATCAAATATCAAATCCGAACCCAAATCAAAAATGTAATAACATCAGATCAATAAAATCACAAATTCAACCCCAATTTTCAAAATCACCAAAATAATTTTCTAAACAAAGTCGAATCAAATCAACAAATAAACAATCCAGTCGAATAAAAACCTCAAATCCTCAACCAAAACAAATCCAACAAAGTCAATAAAAGTCAATTATAGCAAAAATATCTAAATCAATTGGAGTAATCAAAACTCACTCAATATATAGAAATCCTAGTGCAGACGCTAAATCTAATAATCAACTAAACCAACAGTCGCTGTCGCCAAAAACAGTAATCTAATCCGAATCTCAAACTCTGAGAACAAATACAACTAAAAAATCTAATCCTCAAGTAACATTATGAATCAAACCTAAAATCCTAATCAAAAATGTAATAACATCAGACCAATCAAAAACCAATTCAAACCAAAACCTCAAAAACCCAAAGACTCAATAAGAAGACAACCCAATAAAAATCAAACCTCAAATCCTCAATAACAACAAACCCGACCAAGTCATCTGATATAAAAGAGTAACTCAAAATAATCTAAATCTAGTAAACCTACAGAACCAGCAGTCGCAGTCTCCAAAACTTCAACTTAATACGAATACCAAACTTGGAAAACAAAAAATACTGAAAAATTCTAATCTTCAAATAAATCGAACATAAGTCAATTCAACAACCCCTAAAGATCGAGAATCCCAATCAAAACAAAAAGAAAATCAGGCCGACGAATGGTGAATAATCTTGATTATGCTGAACAATATTAAACAAAATTGTGATTTATAAACTATCCCATTTGTGCTATCGAAATTGATCAATTTACTTTTATTTATTTTTTATGGTATGAGTATATGTATAAGTTACGACTGTAATAGTGCATAAAATGTTTTATGACCTTAATTTTTATCTTTATCTTGAGTGATCTTTGAAATTGCGGGTCGCAATTTAAACTGGACCCGGAGTGTTTATGTTGGGCAAAAACTAAAGTTTTGAGAATTTTTTTTATTTGAAACGACCTCGATAAAATCTGGTAGCGGAAAATTCAAATGGACTAAATTTACCAAATATCGTCTATTTATCGTTAAACGAAACAAAAAATAATAAAAAAGTATACTAAGATACAAAAAAGATATAAAAATGATTAAAAACATTAAAAATAGAATTGCAAAAAGAAAAAAATTAACAAAATCATCAAATTTCATCAAATCAGCTCCAAATTCATCAAAATCGATTATATTTTGGAAAATAACTGGGAATAAGGCTTAAAATGTAATTACAAACTTTAATAAAAAAGAGCCATGAAAATCTTACAACTAGTGGAAAAGTGATGAAATATGATTAAAACATGTAAGTGTTTTGTTTTACCGCATCAAAAAAATACATATAAATCGATCATATATAAGTCGATGTCAAATCTACAAAAATATACAGACTTTTATTTTAAAATTTTTCACAAGAAAGCAAAATGAAATCAGGAGTAAGGACGATTTTATTTTATTTATGTCATTATTACTCGTCAGTAAATTTTTAATATTTAAACTAATGCCAAATGCAATTTCTATTTATTAATTTCAGTCGATATGTGAATCTTTTATTTATTTTATTATCCAATTCGATTTTTTTTATTTAATTCAATGAAATTTACTTATTAAGAATTTATAATAACCGTTATTCTAATCAATTTTTTTTTGTCAATTGAATATCATGAACGTTTTCTTCCATGGTATCCATTAAGCATGATCTTAATCTATCATACTTACTCAATTCAATTAATTTACTAATCATTCTTATGATATATATTTTTTTTATATTTTTATCAATTTGATTAATTTATGATAACCACATGCATACAAGAAAGTAAATTAAAAATTTGACCATCTAGTCTCAAGCTAGTACTTCGGTGGGGAGGTACCCGTAGCGACTGGCAGTTCGCCGGGTTAGTTCTCTTCTCCAAGAACCTCAACGCCAGACCCTCAAGAGCGCGACTGGTCACGAGGAAAGAGTAAATCTTACACAAGAGAAAAGAAGAATATATTACTAGTAAAGATAAAAAGGAAAATAATATAACCAGAAAGAAGAAGTATTAAATCAAATATGTTAATGGAAAAAGATCATGATAATGCATTTTTGTCCAGAATAATTTATAATCTTATATTAATCCAATAAAAACAATGTCCAAAAAGCAGAAAAAGATAAATCTCAGGTAGAAGTGTTGAAATTAAATTTAACTAACGAAACACATACATAAATGTATAAAAAGTTAATTTCAATATTACTGCAGTAATGAAAACATCAAATTAATAACACTACCAACAGGAAATCTGCATACAAAATTATTTTATAATCAGCACATTTTGTTCAAACCTTTTCGAACAATTATAAAATTAAATCGTTGCAGGATCTCGTTTAACTTCTTCGATATTGTTTTAACCTAAAATTGATGATAGAGGGACACAAATAAAATGACCACGAATACCGTCTATGGTAGCTTTTGAACCCAAAGGTTTTCTAGGGTATTAGCAGTCATGGTAACATGGCTCACCTTTTACTAGAAATCGCCCATTGGGATACATTTCCAACCTCGTTTTGACGGGTATCCAATGGTTATATATCTTGTGCGCGCATCTGGTGGGAATCCCTTGAAAGTGGCCGCAAAAATCCTATATCTTTTACTCATCAGGTGCCCAGCAGTATAGTCATTTTTAAATTACCGAATTTTTTATACATAGTATGAGCGTTTTTGAATTACTGACACTTTTAAGGGCGTAGGGCTTGGTTCTCCCTAAAACCACACTACTGATATAAAATAATTAATAAATTTTTGTTTAGAATATTTAATAAACTTTTTGTTCGATAAACTCGATGAAATATCAGGTGTGAAAATTAGAGATATGTTGACTCTAGTTAAAGCATTGGGTAAAGAAGATTCAGGTTGTGATTCAGAATGTCCGAGTGACGATGAAGAATTTTTTAATGATGAAGATACAGAAATTGTTAATGATGAAGATACAGAAATTATTAATGATGAAGAAATCCCTACTGAAAATTTAGTGGACGTTGATCGCATCCATTTATTATTTTCATCAAACATATAACTAAATATCGAATTGAATGAATTTTTCTTTCTCTCCAATGTTGGAAAATTGAGAATGGGGTCAAATGGAATATGTTCTACGATTTTCTCGGTACTGTTGACCATGAAATTTATATTTTTAATGATATCATAATCATCTTCATTATTAGCAACCAGCTCATTCAACAAATTTATAAAAACTAAGTTTCTTGCAATTTATAAAAATCTTTTGAGGTGTAGGCTCATTTATACTATATTTGATCAATCAGAATCATGCATATTGCATTTATATTGCAATGTCTTTGTTTAAGAAAAATAGTTTATAATGGAAATATTGAGGATTTCTTTAGTGGACTCCTTTCATTTTACGATTGAATTGATTGTTTGTTTTATTGGAATAAGCTTTTATATTATATTGTAGTTCATTTATCATTTCTTCATAAAGCTTTCATTTTCATTCAATTTGAATATTGATTTATTTTATTCATTTTTGATAATACCAATGTTTGTATTTAAATATAGAATATCGTAATATATTTTCTTTCGAGCGCTTTTAAAAGTCTCATATTTTACTTGAAATCTGTAATCTAAATTTTCAATTCTTTCAGCTAATTTTCTGTGATACATTAAGTTTCCATGATACATTTTTAACTAAATTATCTAATAAAGTTACCATGGCCCATGTGAAAATTTTCTGATATTATCGTGGCGATTAACGGGTTAAAATAAAGTTAATCTGACTTGGATTCCTAAAAAGCTAAATAGTTAATAAAATGGCGTTTGAATAAATTTCACTAAATTTTCATTTTTTTTATTTATTCAAAGGTACATAAATTGGATATATTATTAAGAAACAGCTACAATGTTAAAATAAAATTGAAAAAATATCAATACACTAGTGAAACTATAAATCACTAAAATACAATATATTTTCTCCTCGAAAGCCTTTACATATATTAAAATTTCGTAGTTAGAACAATAGCAACAGTTAGCAATATTATGGCGATTTCATTTTTATTGTCGCTAACACTTTTGATCCCAAAATTACTAATAACATTTATATAAATCATTTCTTATTACAAAAATCAGTTTAAATAATTTCTTAACAATTTACAAACAAAGACAAATAAACAAATACTAAAATATTTATTTTTATAAATTCAAATAAAGCCATCGATAGATTCATAATACCGATTCTCTTGCCAGATGGATGTCAGACCAGATTCATAAAATAAGAGACCATACCAGTTATCAAATTAAAATTGGTCTTCAAAGTAAACCGAAAAGCTCTTATAAAATATATGAATCCAAATAATGTTGAACTGAACAAACCTGGTCCGAAAAAGAGAAATGCAAATAATGCAATTAAAATTGGCCATACAGAACTGAATCCAAAATTTTGAAGAATGACTATGAGAGGTTTATATAACATCCAACTAGGCAGCATTGAAAATACAGCAATCAGTATAAGTAATCTAAATAGTAACCCGATCATTAAGATAGATTTTGAAAGTATAAATTAATTAATATGATATTTAAACAATTTAAATTTATTTAAAATTTATTTTAAAATTTATTTGATTATTTAAATATTAATTTTATTTAATTTAAATTTATTTTATCATTTGTTTGATTATTTGAATATTTTGTTAAGAATTATTTTATTTTAATTTATTTTAAAAATTTCTTGATTATTTAAATATTTAGAGAAGGTTGATTTAATTTAAATTTATTTTAAAAATTGTTTGATTATTTAAATATTTAGTGATGAATGTAGTTCAATTATATTTTAAAAATTCTTTTTATGATTAATATATGTGATTATATAAGATTTATATATAAGTACTACATAATTAGACGTTTTAAAATATAAAAATCAAGATATAAAAAAATGTTATTTATTAATTTTTTGTAAAATAAAATTAAAAGTATAATAATATGTAGTGTCTCTTCTGTAGAACTCTTCATAATTAGAGTTTTATATGAAAATTTATAAAACATTTTATTTTAATAATGATAAAACAAAATGTGGTTAAAAGATGAGTTTTAAACAATTAACTTTCCTTGAGTTATAAAATAATTTTGTACGTTTGATCATGAATTTTATGTTTTTAATGATATCATCATCATCTCCATTATTAGCAACCAGCTCATTCAACAAAGTTATAAAAAATTTAGTTTCTGGCATTTTATAAAAATGTTTGGAGGTTTAGGCTTATTTATGCTATATTCGATCGATCAGAATCATGCATGGATATTGCATTTTTGTTGCAATGACTTTGTTTAAGAAAAATAGTTTATAATGGAAATATTGAGGATTTCTTTAGTGGACTCCTTTCATTTTACGATTGAATTGATTGTTTGTTTTATTGGAATAAGCTTTTATATTATATTGTAGTTCATTTATCATTTCTTCATAAAGCTTTCATTTTCATTCAATTTGAATATTGATTTATTTTATTCATTGTTAATAATACCAATGTTCGTATTTAAATATAGAATATCGTAATATATTTTCTTTCGAGCGCTTTTAAAAGTCTCATATTTTACTTGAAATATGTAATCTAAATTTTCAATTCTTTCAGCTAATTTTCTGTGATACAATAAGTTTCCATGATACATTTTTAACTAAATTATCTAATAAAGTTACCATGGCCCATGTGAAAATTTTCTGATATTATCGTGGCGATTAACGTGCTTTCAAAAGTCTCGTGTTTCACTGAAACCTGCAACCTAAATTTCAATTCTTTCAGCTAATCTGTTTACGTGAATTTTCGTATTTCTCGGTCAATCAATCATATATCCTTCAACACAACAATATCTGGACACATACATCTTGTTTTATTTCGATCTTCTACAGTTATAATAATTGACTTGTTTGCATAAGTCACTTTAAAATAACTAGCAATTAATATTATTAATAAAATCTCTTTAATCATTTCAAATATCTCTCAATTAATATTTATTGCTTATAACTAATTATCAAAATAAGTAACATTCATAATACATTTATTTAAGAGAATATGTAAAAATTAATAATGGAAATGTGAATATTGATGATTTGTTGCCAATGTTTTGCATAACCGGTTGCATTGGTTTCAAACGATTGAACTGACTAGTTGTTTTATTGGAATAAACTTTTAAACTATATTGAACTTGATTTATCATTTTTTCATTAAATTTTTGATTTTCATTCAATTTGAATATTGATTTTCTTAATTCATTTTTGATAATACCAATGGTCTTATTTAGATATAGAATATCATCATATATTTTGTTCCGAGCTCTTTTTAAAGTCTCATATGTGAGTTCAAATCGGATTTGTAAATCTCTCATTCTTTCAGATAAGTTTTTGACTGGATTTTGCAAATGTTTAGGTCTGTCTATCATATACAAAATATCCATCGACAGTATCAGGACATACACATCTTGTTGAATTTTTACCTTGAACGGTTACAACAATTGAGTTAGCCATGTTATAATAACTAACAACTAATATTATTATTAAAATTTCTTTAATCATTTTCAAATCTATATAAATTAATATTTATTGTTTATAGCTAAAAGGTTGTGTGTGTTTAACTTCTTATTGGTTTAAATTAGTATAAAACTAATTGTTATTTCAATTTTTTATCACTATAATGAATGTTATTGTACCGAGCGAAATTGAACATTATGGTAATAAATTATTATCATTATTATTTTACTTGTTTTGTAGATGATTATTTTAAAGTTATCAAAGAACGTCTGGACTTCTATTATCCAGATATGCATGAAATATTGAAGGATAAATCAACATCAATGTTTTCAGACTTGGTCTTTAATCATACATCTATATGGATATTTTCCGTAATCGATGAGTTCCTATGGGATATCCATCAAAACAAAATGTTAAAGGATATGGAACCCGGATATTCATGTGGTGATGGATGCCATTGCTACGCTTCCCGATATCGAAAGTACGTGGAATGGGCTTTGAATAAAGCTCTTCAACAATATTATTATAGTCGAATTGTTTCTATGCAATAAAAGTTTTTGTATAGGAATTTATTTTTATTATATAATAATAATAATAATAATAATAATAAAAATATTAAATATATAAATACTACATATGATAATAAGTAATATAAAAAAATTATAATAAAAAAATTATAATAAGAGTTAGAATAAGGAGCACTGATTGGTTCCGTCGAGCTGAGGAGGTTGGTTTCTCTACGGCGTCGTTCGCGACGGGACGATTTCGATTGGGCCGTCGTCTGGCCGCTCCTGTACGTGGTTCGACTACGGGAGTTTGCGGATGTTCCGTGACCGCAGAAGCCGGTACCGAATGAACAGGAAGAGGTACCTCCAGGGAGAGATGTTGCGCCGGAATGATGTTCAGATTCCGGGCCCAGATACTCCCAGGAATACGAGGCCGAAGTTCGGCATCTGTGAAAATTTGTCGGAGCGTTGTCCCCTGCTCCTTTATCAAAACTCGCTGACTGCGAGATTCGACAATCAGTTCGTCCCTCGCCCGAGACAGGCGAGATATCTTTTGATATAATTTCTTAGCTGCGTCTGGCGAGAGCCACGTTCCTTTCACTTTGCGGTACTTGTCCTGGGTAGCTGTGTGGTCCTTTTCCAACTGTTCCAATCGTTGCCGAGTTGCAATGATTGATGGGGATAGTCGTGGGATTCTTGGCAGATTAGTAGGACTGGTCATCTAGATAAGAGGTATAACTAAAAGGAAGTAGTAGAATATTGTTCTATTTCAGCAAAGCCTCTACACCTATCAGGGGAACCAGAGTTGAAATTAAGGGTCTCGATATAGAAATTCCTAGATGTTAGATCGACATCGGTGACGAAGAATTAGTCCCCTTCATACCCTCTCTTATGCGTGTTTCTAAATGGAGATAGAGGTATCGGTAATACTATTTCCAAATTTTTATTCTGGGTAATTATTCTCATGCTGCGGCAGAGGATATTGACGATAACAAAGGTAAAGTTGACAGTTAGAGTGTAGTTTTGATGGCGATAATATGGTAATGTCGATGATAAAGTTTACACTTTGAGCGATATTTAGGGTCTTAAGGTTCGTGATAACATTGATAACAATAATAATTTTCTTATTAATACCTATATATTTAACGGTACTGTCAACATTAATATCAATAATTGTGGTAATAAAGCAGTGATGATTCTAATAATGATTTTAGTAATCCTAACTAAAATAGTTCTACTAGTAGTGATAAGGCGACTAGTAATTAATGATAATGGTAATAATGAGCACGTCAATACAATTTTAGATTTGCTAAATATTAAATAAGAATAATAATAATAAAGATAATAATAATAACAAGAATAAAAATGTTAATACTAACGATAGTAATAATAATAATTTTAATGATAACTATGATTGGCATTAGCAGAGATGAACATGAGTAATTATTTAACCAACAGAAATAATAGTTTTAGCTGCAACAATCGATAATGGATGCATTAACGATCAATGGTGAAAATATCGACGAGACAATTCTTATGGCAGGGCAACATACTATGATAGGGGAGATTCATCGCTTAGGTAGTAGTAGCATGTGTGTTGCTAGCGACGATGTAATCGACTAATCGTGATGGCATTAGTGGGAATTCTATGAATCGTTATCGGACAATAATTATGTGGTTGAGGTTGCTAAGCGACGAATTTCAATATTGTTAGAAGATCTCTTCTCTATCGATTAGCTGAGGAACTATGGTATATTTTATCGACATTGTTCCCTTCTGATGCATATCGGAGTTAAAACGAAGATGTTCCATTCTCACTAAAATGTCGAAGCTGGGGATGATTATTTATGCTTAATGAGTGGATGTGTACTGCAAGTTATGTCACATGCGCGTGAGCCAAATCTATTGGGTTATTCTCGTGGAATCAGGAACTATCGATTATTACTGTCAATTGTTTCGTTACCCAAAGAGGACTCGAATCATGATGTTATTTACGTTGGAGTAACCGATTTCATTATCCCTATTCGTTGGGATCGATATTTTCATTTACCCGGACGATTAGACAATTCCGAATCATTAGTGTCGTTACCTGGCCTTAATATGCTAGTGAAATCTCTCCATCTACATCTCTGCTTCACTGGATTTGTGTACTATCACTGTGATGTTTGAAAGAAGACAGACATCTGGAGGGTCGAAATTTAAGGTTCACTTAAAGGTTCCATGATGATCATACTTTACTTATGGAAAGAAAATGCAGATATTCTGATAAGTGGCATTTTGTGTCTATGCATGTGTGGTTGTTGATGGTAATTAATGCCTATTTTCTTATATTTTTTCGAATAAATGTCTGACACTTCCCTTTTTATTGATTTATTTCGTTATTAATTACTTCTAGTCTATGCTTATCCCTTCTGCCCGGTTTTACTTGTATTATCATTCGATGCAAAGAAAAATCATCGTATGAGATCGCCACGCGACCTTTCCTAGTTCCACTACCTGTAGTCGGACTTCCCGTAATTTTAATTTCTGCTCGTTCCGGCCACTTTTCAGTAGCCGCTACGAGGCGTTCAACGATGCACTGTGTGGAGGTCCTGTGCAATTGCCAGACCCTACTGCGTACTACCGAGGTTTCAATGAGGCGCGACATACGAGCACAACTGAGGAACTTAATCCACCAGCCGGCCCTAGATCTGCCCCATTGAGAGCTATTAAAATACCATATATAAGTATTGATTTTAAAGGGGCCTCGTATATTACAAATAAGATAATATATAGGTATAGAATTATAAGAGTATTAATCAAAGGCATTATGAACGATTTTTATAAACATATAAAATTACATTAACATAAAAGGAAAATTTACACATAACAAGATCCTTACTTTCAAAAATTCGTCGTGAATGATTTCAATAGTTGCAAAGTTTTTAGGGCTTTTAATTATTTTATTAATTTTAAATTATTTCTATTATTTTTTTGTGCATTTTCCTCTATTTTTTGATATATAATTTATATTATGGTTGAGTTTTATTTTTATTATTATTTTCTTATAATATTATTTTTAGCCCCAAATTCTTGTTTTCTGGTAGCCGCTTCTGCCTGTGTTTTTTCTAAACCTTATTTTGCAAGGTTTTGGCAGTTTATTTTATTTTTCATATGTCTCTCTCTGCAGCTGTAGGCTTTTCTAATGATTTTAATTAATTATTTGTTTTTATTTACTTTTGGTATCTTTTTAATTTGTTTTAATTAATATGTTTTTATTGATTTTTAGTATCTTCTTGTGGTGCGTGCTTATGTACAGTGACTTATTTCACTACTTTTTGTTTTAATTTTTATTACCATTTTGTTTAAATTGTGGCTCTGAGCCCAACAATTCAATTCTTTGACTTTTACTAATTATCCTAATTTATTTCTGACGTCTAGTCTATTAGACAAGCCAATGTGATAAAAAAAAATTTATTTAATAACAATTAGTAATGGATTTTATTCATGGTGTAAAGCGACTCGACGCTTAGCGCGCTCGTTCCTTCCAGGACGATGTTTGTTCGGCTTTGGGATGGCCTTTGGAGCAGTCGCCGCATTCCTATAGGCTAGTTGGGCGGGAGCAAAGACGAGGGGGTACGTCACCGCCGCGCCCTCTTGACAGACCGCTACTGTTACCTCTAGGCCTTTTATCTGTGTTTTTAAACTTTGGTTCAATTGCTTCTCTTCAGCCCAACCCTTCTACTCTGCTGTCATTTTTTGGTAGATAGTTTATACCTTCTTCGGCTCCACCCAGGTAGCCTTAGTTTGCTGTATTTCCCTTGTTAACTGTAAAATTTGTCCATGCAGCTTCTAATTTGCCCGATGCGCGCTGTTTAATTCGCACTGTAAGATTCGGATTGATTTCATGTCTACAAAAACACAGTTATTAGATCGCGCAATTCCACATTAAATTATAAAACACAATCTTAAATCGAGGAGTTTTATGGATACATTCATTAAAATAAATTTATCGAAAAAGTGAATTTAAAGCTAAAACTACGCTATTTTATTTTTCAAATCAATAATCACAATGCGGTTCGCGATGATGTCTATAGTCGCCTCGTCTTGGGGTTATCCACGCGTATAGGTGCTCGCGGTATTCATGGCTTCTCTCTCTCTCCGTCCTCATATGTCGGGGAAGGATTCTCCGCGGAACCACCACATCGATGGCCGTGGACCTCGCGTTCAACCTGCTATCGTCGAGGTTGAATGACGTATTATACGGCGGAGCGTATCCTTCCATACTGGGAATTCTCCCAGTGGCTATGTCGTTATTGACGTTGGCTAAGTAACGTCTGGCTCTCTCTACCTGATGATTGCTCTGTCTCTGATGTTCCTCAAGACGGGCGAGGAGGAACACAGCTTGACCCCGGATTTCTCGGGCCGGGTTGCGTCCTGACTCCCGTTTTATGGCAACAAACGGAACCTTGACTCATTGACCTGGAAGACGGTGAATCCCGCATCCCACATGGCCTGGCGACATCGATTTGCCGCATGTGCGGGGAAGCGTACCGTGATTCGGGATGCATTGATCCACGAATCGTCTAAACGGAAGAAAAAATATTTAATACTTAATTGGTACACTTTGTCATTTGTTTTATGGGACTACTTCGTCGTGGGTCGAGAAAAAAATGTCGTGTAACTCGTTGGTCGATTATCGTAAGTTAATTTGTCTAACTTCTTTTGGTGGACACCCGTTCGTTGAAGTGATCAATTCACTGTTTGACTTTATGTTGCTCGATTTCGTTTTCAAATCGTCCCTTTTGCGTGTTTCATTCTCTTCATTTTTAACTGTCATTTTTTAGAGTAAGGCGTGTTGGTTTAGTCACAGATCCGAAACGACTATCTCCTCAGGCGTGTAATCACCCTATTGTATTCGATATTTTAATAGGTGTGGTTCTGTAATGGGTTATTCTTTAACAACTTTGGATCTATCAGAAACGTTCGGCGGAAATATGTCATAATGGCGATTTCAACTTATTTGACCCAGCTGCGATGAGGATGGAATCCGAGGCTAATAATTCAATTAGCAAGGAAAATGTCCTAGCATTATTATTCCTCCCAAAAATCAATTATTTACTTTCCTTTGATTTACAATGTGCTTACGAATAAGGAAATTTGTTTAACTTATCAAATTTATTCCACTGCGCCACTAGAGCATTTCCGGAAAATAATTCACTCATTTCTCCTTACTTCATACTATTTAATAAAGATGTTATTTAGTTAAATTTACAATCTATCTAAATAGATGATTTTCATGCTATCGATTTATCCGTTTCTTTTCTTCGTGCTAATGAAATGACATTTTATTTAAATTACCGAAGTCAACGTACTAACTAATAAGTAATATCAACATAATAATGTTATTTAAATTACTAAAATTAAGTATTAACCGATAAATAATATGAAACGATAATTTTAAATTACTAATAAAAACAACAACTCTATTTAAGTTATCCAAATTAGTATATTATATAATATGAGAATGATAATGTTATTTAAATTACTAAAATTAAAATATTATCTGATATGTAATATTAAAAGATGATTTTATTTACATAAATAATATTAGGGTACTAACTAATAGGTAACCTGAATTTGGATCTTTCGGGGACGTGGAGATACATCATTAATAAAAGGAATATTTCACTATTCTGAAAGTCTAGAGTTTGGCATACAAGCTAACCATTTCTGTTTTTGTTTTTTAATTACATTGCTCCTCGAATTATCTTCCCATCACAAACGGGTCAAGGTAAGGTCGGGATTTTTCCGTTTATTATTATTATGAATTGGGTTTTTATCAATGTCCTAGGAGTCAGCTTTATTACCGGGTGGATGGTTGCCTCATATAATAATCTGATATTTGGTCAATGCCAGATACTCCATTCTGAACTGGTTCAGACGTAAAATCATGGTTCCGTGAAGTTTTCCTTTAAATTTGGCAAAAATTTCAGAAAAGAAGAAAAAATACAAATCTCCAACAATACAGAATTTTATTTCACGGTAGGTAGAAAATTCTGTGTTCAAATCCGGGAGTTGGCATTGGGGTCGGGTGTTCACGTCATTTGATCTAGGTTTCGTATTTATATATTAATATGTTAGATTAAGGAGTAAAACTTACCGCTTCGGGAGCTAGTTTTTGGTTCTACGATTATGTCCTCCTCTGGAATTCTAGCTGGGGGTCCTCATTCGCTCGTTTAGAATTGTAAGCCATTTTTCTTTTTAGAAATTAAATGCTAATGTTCAGTTAGTATGTGGATTTTAAACATGTTAGTGTGCACGTTCGGACAGAAGAGAATTAATTGGTGGGTGTCCGTATACAGAATTAATTCTACTAGGGCGATTGGAGTGACGGGTTGTAATATTGAACTTCTTGGAATGTCGATCGATTTATGATTTCGATGAAATGTCAGGTCAACTGTTCAACTGGTATTTCACGTCTGTTGGCTTGCTAATGGGCGACAATTTTATTATTTAATCGCCATGGTCAGATTTTCATTTAAATTCGTGTTTTCTATAATTCACCATCGGGACAGTGGAAATTTGGTCGGTATTTTTATAATCCATCATTGGAAAGTGAAAATCGAATCGGCATCTCAATGAAATTCCTATATGTAAATTTTCTCTATTCAGTTCATTATCATTGGTAATCCTTTTAGTTCTAGGTGAAAGACGTTCAGGGTCGGGGTCGCTATGTGGATTACTCAAATAAATTTGGCGTATGTTCTCTATGGATTCTATTTGGGAACGGGGATTTATGGATGAAATTATCAGGGAATTCATAGCAGGAATGTTATTGTTCGGTGATTGTCGATTTGTCCCTTCAGTGGTATCATAAATCTTTTTCAATATAATATTTGTTCGTCAATGATTTGTGTTCTATAGTTACGTAATCATGTTGTATATTAATGATTTGATACTTATTTGACTCGACACTTCATCAACGTAGACTATTCGGGATCATAATTATTAAGCCAATTTATTTTAATGTCAGCGCGGGAATAATTTCTCCAAACCAAGTGGAGTTTCTACTTATGCGGGTATTCTAATCAGTAGTGGGATGTGTCACCTCCAGCACACCCCCTCCCCCCCTGCTGAGAGAAAAAATTTCTAAGTACAAAAGTACAAATTTTTTCTGAGACAAAGACAATGACTCATTCAAGGTCATTGGATGACTCATCATAATTTCTCAAGGTCATTTAAACAAAGACTCATAATATATATATATATTTTTATATACTTTAAATATTTGTTTTAATCAAGTCAATAATATTATTTATTTATTTTTTGTTTTTATTTTATATACTTAAATTAGTTGTTTTAATCAAGTCAATAATATTATTTATTTATTATTTAATTATATTATTATTATTAAATTTAATTGTTTGTTTTAATCAAGTCAATTATTTTATTTATTTTTAAAATTTATTATTATTAAATTGTTTGTTTGAATGAAGTGAATTAAATAGTTTTTTATTATTATTTTTATTTAACTATTTATTTTATATTATTATTATCATTATTGTTAATATAATTATTATTATTATTATTATTATTATTATTATTATTATATTATATCATTATTACTTATTTTTATTATTAATATGATTATTATTATTATTATTACTTATCTTTATTTTTAATATGATTTTAATATGATTATTATTATTTTTTATTATTATTTATTATTATTATTATTATTATTATTATTATTATTATTATTATTATTATTATTATTAATGTATAATAAAAACAAAACAACTACATAAAACTTTTATTATAAGGAAATAATTTTATTATTATTATTATTATTATTATTTTTATTATTATTATTGTCAAGGTCATTGGATGAGTCATCATATTTTTTCAAGGTCATTTAAAATTTCACAAGTTCATAGTATTTTTAAACATTTTTTAATATAAATTTACTACTTATTTTTATAATTATTGTTTTAAATATTATTATTTTATTATTAATGTTATTTTTACTATTATTGTTACAAGTTAATATGATTTACTACTTATTTTTATATGTAATGTTTTAATATTTTTTAATTTTTATTTTATTATTATTATAATTTTCTCAATGTCATAGTATTTTTAAACATTTTTTAATATAAACTTACTACTTATTTTTATAAGTATTGTTTTAAATATTATTATTTTATTATTATTATTATTTTTACTATTATTATTACAAGTATATATAATTTACTACTTATTTTTATAAGTAATGTTTTAATATTTTTTAATTTTAATTTTATTATTATTATTTTCAAGGTCATTGGATGAGTCATAATATTTTTCAAGGTCATTTAAAAGTAGGTCAAAGTCATAGTATTTTTAAACATTTTTAATTTTAATATACTACTTATTTTTTTTAAGTAGTGTTTTAATGTTTTTTAATTTTTATTCTATTATTATTATTATTATTTTTATTATTATTATTATCACTAAAATTATGATTACAAGTTTTTATTACTATAATTTTCATTATTATTTTATATAAAAAAGATTTGTATATATTTTATATATATATATAAGATATATATATATATGAATATTAAATTTGCCGGATTTATTGAATATTCGCCAGACTTAATGAATATTCGTTGGTTTTGTGTATTCGCCAGATTTTTTGAATTTTCATTGTATTTGTTGAATATTCGCCGGATTAGTATACGCACGCGCGGTTATTGTTTTTAATAACTATTCTTCCGCGCATAAGTATCAATCAAAAAATATATATCCCTATTTAAATATAATTATCCGGTGAAATCTACTCAATTGTTAATAATTTTTAATTTAATATAATAGTAATTAATCCACTCTTAAAGTACAATTGATTTTCAGTAAATATTTTCATCTTTTAAGTATATTTGTTGATCAGTGAATAATTCAGACTCCGTTTATTTTAAGTATTTCCTAATATTTAATTGATATTTCATCTCATCATTGAGGAATTTTACCGACTAATTTATTATAAGCAATTCTCGATTCACTGAATATTTGTTAGCTTCAATTCATATTTTCTCATTTTAATGATTGCTTTCCTCTTTAATGAATATTTTCTCTCTTCAATTAATGTTTTCCTTATTCAATGAATGTTTTTTCCTCTTCAACGAATATTTTTCTCTTCAATGAATATTTTCCTATTCTATGTATATTTTCTCCATTCAAAGTATATTACCCTTGTAAGTTTTTAATATATCAATTGATATTTCATCTATTTAGTAGATATCTTTAGCTATCCCACTTTTTTCAGTAATTTCAACGATTTTAGTAACTTAATGTACTCTCTCACCAATATTACTTCTTCACTGAAAATTTTCTTTATAGAATATAATCTCTACTAATTAAAATTCCATTTGTTGACTTGTTATTTTCAATGAAAATTTAACTAAATAAATTACATCTTTCAATAGATTAGATTGTACTCGACAAAAATAAAATAATTTTAGGTTATGCAAATCAATTAGAGCTTTTAGGGAAATTTTATGATAATTTAAGTAATATCTAGTTTTACGAGGTATTTATTTTAGTAAATTTTAATCATCTTTGTGAATTTTATGGTTTTCTTTTGAATTTTAATGGATTTAGGGTTTGATTATGTTTTTAATGAAATTATTGAAGAAATTAGGGTAAATCTATAATTTTAGAAACAATTAATTTCTTCATAATTTATTAGATTTGACTTGATTTTAGGATTATTTTAAATAAAAGTTAAATTTAAGATCAAGATGTTTATGAAACATCTATTTAAGATAATTATTTAGCAATTAGAATCCTGCTTGGGCGTCGGCGTGGGGAGAGAGTTATAATGTATTGTAAAGAAAAATTATGACACTATGATGTACTATGCTGCAATAAAGGTATTTAAATAAAAATGAATCTTTTGCGTCGAAATTTTTCCGGCCCACAGCCGACACATCATGCAAAATGCCCTGCGTTGAGGTCCTGTGCAATTTTTCCAGACCCTACTGCGGACCGACCGAGGTTTCGATAAGGCGCGACTCACAATCACAACTAGGGAACTAAATCCACCAGCCGGACCGGGATCTGCCTAATCGATAGCTATTTCAATACATATATATATATATATATATATATAAATAAATAAGATTTTAGGGGGACTTGTCAGTGGCACCGAAAGATTCCACGACCATCCAAAATAAAATCAAAACTGTAACTCCGAAATATATATTTATACAAAATAACAATACTTACAATCCACAGTCATGCAACCAAATTGGAAAAATTGGCATAAATTGGCATAAAAATTCTGTCTAAAAATGACTCACTGTTCGTCTAAGAATGTTATCTGTAAGTCTGTAAGTCTGTTATTCTGTCAGAAGTCAAAAATTCTGTTAGAAATTATGAAAATGACTGCCATATATATAGTGTTTTTGAGCCTGTGTGCGACCAATAGGCGATTTTTCGCCATTTTTAGGGTTTTTTAATTATTTTATTTGTTTCGAAATATTTTTGTAATTTTTTATATATTTTTCTTTATTTTTTGATATATTAATATTTTATTGTTGGATTTTATTTTTATTATTATTTTCTTACAATATTATTTTTTTAACCCCAATACTTTGTTTTCTGGTCGCCTCTTCTGCCTGTGTTTTTTCTAAACATTATTTTGCAAGGTTTTGGCAGTTTATTTCTTTTCTCGTATGTTTCTGTCTGCAGCTGTAGGCTTTTTCAAGGATTTTAATTAATTATTTGTTTTTATTTAATATTTGATATATTTTTAATTTGTTTTAATTAATATGTTTTATTTTATTTTTGGTCTCTTCTTGCAGTGCATGCTTATGTTACAGCAGCCATATTGACAATTTCCAAACAACATTAATTATTTTGTTTTAATTTATACAATTTTCACCTTTTTGTTTAAATTGGTTTTGTAATTTTGTTTTAATTTTGGCTCTGAGCCCAACAAACCACTCCCTGGGCCGTTTAAATTGCGCCCCGCAATTTCTCATCAACACATTTCCATTCCATTAACAATACTTTTACACAACACAATAAAAGGTTATACAGATGAAATGTCAATTTACAAGTTACAAGCAGACATCACTTAAGGTGATGGGATGTTTATACATAAATCAATACTGTTAGTGAGTTTTTATTTACATTCATAAGATGAAGTTCGTTAGAATCAGTCGAATCATGATGTGATTAGTGTCTGTGACTTGGGCCTGGGACGTTGTCTTGGTTGATTGGTTTAGGTTGAGATTCGATGAGCTGGAGTTGGTTGATTATTGTAGAGCTATTTTGGTATTGAGGATTTGGGTTGGTAGGCTTTGCGAAACGAATTGTTCGATTGTTTTGATCTCTTCTTCTCTGGTGTTGATTGTGCTGGGATCTTCTGTAAGATTTCACGATCTGTGTGATTTTTAGACTACTGCAATGATGAGGACAACGATTTGGACGATTCCCAAACAGAGCATGGTAATTTCGAATTTATTTGGTTTCGGATTTTCAGGAGTTGGGTGAGATGACGGTATTGATATTTGTGAGAGGGCGTTTTCGAGAAGAGAGAGTTGGATTATTTTCTGCTATATGTGTGGATTGAGGTGCTTACATAAGGGTTTTCGGGGAAGATATTCTTGGATTCGGATGTGTTCTGACTTGATTGTTTGGATTGAATCGAGGGCTTCTTGGATTTTCTGAAGGTTCGAGTTTGATTTGTTCACGAGGGTGAAGAGTAGGGGTAAGGTGATTTTTGGCACAGGTTCTTTTTCTTCTATTTACAGATGTTCATTTTGTTTTTGTCCACTTTTATATACGGTTTTATTTTGCACTTATTTTACTCTGGGTTCATTTCACTTTGATCGTCTTGGGTTGGACTATTCATCAACATCAACTCAGCTCTCATTAATCGATTTGTCATTTCGGGGATTAGGGTAATGACTTTATCTTTTTCTTCCATTATACTTTTTTGGTTTTCGTTTATCTCTCTTAACATTCGTATCTGCTGTTCGTGCTGTTGTACTTTTTTATACTTCTTTATTGCGTATTCCTCGAGCTTTCTGTATGCTCGGTTTAGTCTCTTTGTTTTTCGATATTTTTTTTGTATTCTTTTTGCTTGTACTTTCCAGTGATCTTCCAGTACGTATCTTGTCCATTTGGTCGCTAGTTCGGTTTTTAGTTCTTCTACTCTTTCTTCCCAACCCTTATTTACTTCGATTTTTTGTTTCAACCACTCGTTTTCGTCTTCTACTTCTTTTCGTTGTCTTTTCAGTACATCACACTCTCTTTTTAAGGCTTTTATTAAATTTCTCGACTGGAACCATTGGTTTGTTATACAATCTATTTCTTGAATTGGTTGTTCCATCGCCATTTTTAAATTTTTTATCATCTCCTTTTGTTCATGGTTTTCTATTTCTATTGATTCCTCGACTTTACATTCCATAGGTATTGAAAACTCGTTCTCCACCTCAATTTTTATTAGTTTTATACCTTCATTGACAGTGGTCTCGCCGAACTCTACCTCTATGGTTGTTGATTCCATCTGGCTATTCATATTTCTACAATTTTTATGTTCATGATTTTTTTTTTATTATTTTATTTTCGTTTTGATTTTCTGTTTTTTATGAATTTTATCATTTTATGAGTTTTTATACATTTTTCTGGGTTTTGTATATTTTCTGATTATATATATATATATTTTTCGTTTTCGTTTTTCTCGCAATTCTTGTGTGGTAGCCATTTCTCCATCCAACATATAAGATAGTCGGTTTACCTTCCCCGTGAGGTCTTCTACTTCCTTTTTTAGAATTGTAGTATTTTCATGGGCTTTGAGCCTTTCGACATCACTTTCCAAGTTTCTCACTTTCGTCTCGAGTGCCTCCTTTTTATTTTCCCATTGTGCCTTTTGTCTTTGTAGTCATATGTCTCTTTTCTCACACATGTCCTTATATCCTTCCACATCTCGTTCATCATGTTCTAGGCGCGAATGCTCTATTTCCACTTGCAGTTGATTTTGTTCATTTAATCCTGACAGTTTTCTAAATGTTCTTTGCGCCACTGTTATCTCGTTTTCTCGAATGGCTAAGATCAATTTTGAATCCTCTTCTCTTTATTCAGTTTTCTTTAATTGCTTTTGCATCTTGTTGATAATCTTCCTCTGGTCTTCGAGTTGTTCCCATATTTTCCAATCATCCAGAGGTGTCCACTTTTGCGGTAATTCCTTCAGCTGTCTTGCGGTTTCCTGGTATTTCTTTGGTAGGTTCTTGCTTGTTTTCTTAGCTCTTCTATGGCTCTTCCACTTTGTCCCATTACTTTGGATCATTGAGTTATGTGTGCGATTTGCTTTCTTTTTGTGTTTATTAGTTCTTCTCTCACTCTTATTTGTACGTTTCCCACTTGCTCTACTTGAGCTTCAAGTTTCTCTCTCTTCTTATTTGCTTGTTTCTCTCGGTATTCGTAGTATGCAGCTTCCGTTACTTGTCCAAGATGTTTGATTCTCATCATTCCTAATTCTTCTATCTTTTTGATCAATCTTTCACTTAGCTCATATACTTCGTTTTCTAATTTCGGTTTTGAAATTCTGATATTACCTTCTTATACTATAATTTCATTTCTTGATCTTTATTGGACTCTTTTATTTTGTTCAACTGGTTTACTTGTTCGTTCTTTTCTTTGGTTTTCTTTTCTCACCACTCGGCTTGCCATTTATAGTTTTCCGTTTTCACTTTTTGTACTGTTGACGTTTGTTTCAATATTAATTTTTTTTCCTTTGCTGCTCCGCCATCTTTTTCAGTTTTACTTTCTATCATTTCCATCATTTCCGCCATGTCTTTCTCGTATACTTTTTGCAATTCGCTCTATCGTGAAGTTCAATTGTTTGATGGTTGTATATGTTCTTGGTTCGTTCTCTCAACTGTTTCCTCCTCACTTTATGTTTTCTATCTCTGTTTCCATTCGATTTATTTATTTATTTATTTTTTATCTTTTTCGGTAGTATCGTTTTCATTTGATATTGCTATATTTACCTCGTTGTTCCTTAGTTTCATCATCATTACCGTCGGAATATCAACTCGCACTTCCATTATCATTTGTTCAGTATTCATTTTCTACAATCAGTTTATTTTTCTTTTACGGTGTTCATCGTTTTAATTTTACGCAGTACAGATTTTATAATATTTATGGGTCATACTTTTACAATATATACATATATGTATTTATAATCAATTTACATTCTCGGCGTACTCAATCTGATATCCCCCTGCTCCCGTCTTTTCCACCGATACTTTTACTAACAACACATTGTCTTTCACGTAATTCCACATCATGCTTCATCATTTTGGGAGCTTCGGTGGCTATTGTAACAGTTGTTCTTTCAAAAATTTTGTTTTACATCTCATTTTTACCATTGGGCATTCTGTTCTCTTTCGGCTGCATCTTTCCAATTGCTATTTTAGCTCTACTTCTTCTATTACCCACATCGACTTGGACATATTCGTCTGAATTTGCCACCGACCTTTTCCTCCTCTATATTCACATGTTTTTGTTGTATTTGTTTCCACATTTCGGTCATGTTTAAGTGTTCACATTTTATTCTCTCTTCTTCACAGACACTTTTCTCGCCTTTTATTACTGGTTTTTGACATCTTTTACATGGTTTTCTTTTATAATTAAATTTTCCCATATGGTCATTTGTGTCTTTGATTCTCCCTTTTCACTTGCACGGTTCGTTTTGGCATTTTATTCTCATGGATAATATTTCTTTGGTGGTTGCTCGGTCTTCTTGAGTTTCTTTAAGGGATTCTATTTTAGTATCTCCATAGTCAGGACATCTCTTTGAACGGTTTGATGTTCGGCTTATTATGCACTCGGTGCACAATCTCTATCCGCATTCCGTTTGTCACGGCTTTTTTAGTAACTCTGTACATAATCCGCATCAAAATCTTGGTTCTAGTTTTATTTGTGGTTGTTTTCTGGTTATTTTGATAATTTCGTTGATTTCCGTCATGTCTTTTGTTGAATTCGTCTTCTAAAATATTTTTCTTTGTATTTTCTACTTTTATCCATTTATTCTTTTACGTAATTTTGATTTCTTTTTACTTTTATTTATCGAATTTTACATATATTTGATTTTGAATTTTCTTTCTACATTTATACAGTTAATCTTTCTACACAATTACATTTCCTGTCATTTTCTTTTACGCTACTCGACGAGTCCGGTTCTTGTGTTTCTTCTACTTGATTCAGTAGCCAATCAGTCCATTCCTCTTGCTGATCTACTTCTACCGGTTGCGTTCGCCCTTGCAGTTCGTTTCTTTGTTACTGATTCTGTGTTTTTAGCGTTTTAATTTATCTTCCCATTTTAATAATTCTTCTCTGTTGTTCTTCAATGATCGACATATAATAATTATTCGTATTTTACAGCATCATTTGGCTGTCAGCTCATTGTATTGTACTGGGTTTACTGTACTCGTTAACATAATTCTATGCCGTTTCCACATCTCCGTGAACGTTTATGCCTTCATGATAGTTTTGATTCATTTATCTTAATTTTTATACTTGTTATTTACTTTCTCATCTAATTTTAAACGTTAACAAAAATTTTTTGGAGGGGTTATATACCATACATAACGTTTTATAATACTTTTATACATATACTTTATACATTATATACACTCATATTCCCTTTATCTATATTCGTTATAATTTAGGTGAGGTTCTGACTTTCGGAACCACCTCATTACACCGCTTTTGTTTTCTCAGTTCATTTTCCTATTTGATTGTTTTCATTTTTGTTGATTTGTCTGTTTCACTTTTTGTCGTTGAGTTGAGTTTTTTTTTTCTTTTCATCACTTTTATAATCTTTTCAATTTCGGCCTCCTTTGTCCTTAATTCCCGTTTTTTTTTTAAAGTTCGTGATATATATGCATATGCATACATATACACATACATATATACATACACATATAGCATACAATTACAAACAATACATACACATATACACATATATACACACATATATATATATATATATATATATATATATATATATATTTGGTTGTTTCGTTGTTTTCTACGATTGGTTATCTTGTTATTGCATTTATATCATCATCCGGTTCGATGATCCTTTTTGAGTTCTCAGAAGTGATATTGTAATACTTTTGTTTTTGGTGACATTTCTCTCGTACATAGTCGCTTCCATATTACGATAGGTTATTCATCTCGTTCAATTCTTGCTATGCATATTTGCTTTATTGTCTGACCGTTGTTATTTGTTATATTCATTTGCTATATTTATTCGTATACTTTCTCTTTCTCTCTTATTGATTGTTACTCGCTGTTGAGCTAAGGTTAATCTCCAAGTTGTTGGTATCATTGGTAACGTCGTAATATCATTTTTAAATTTATTTCTATTTACGGTAGGCATGCAGTGCGTTTTCCATATTTCGTCTTTTTGTTTTCGTTTTTGTTGTTTCTATTGTTTTTATTGTTGTTACATCCGTTAGCTTTATTTTGCTTGACCTTTTCTTTCTTTTCGTTGTTTCCTTTTCGTCGTTGTTTTATTGTTGATTGTCATTGTCTTCATCGTTAGGCGTATCTTCCTCGGTCTTCGCAAAAATGTCGTCCTCGACATTGATTTTTCTTATCAAATTTTTATATGTTTTTAACATTCTATCTCCGGTTAAAACTGCTTCGTCACTTTTTTTTTAACTCCATATTTATTGATACTTAGTAATATTTACATTGGAGTCTAAATATACACCTATTTTTGTTTTGCTACTTTTACTTTATCCACTTATACATCAAATTCTACATATACATCGATACTACTTTTAATTATATACATATCTTTTTTGACTTTTTCGTCTACACTTCGCTGTTTATCTCCATTTTATTCTCTATATTACTTTTAGTCTTCCTCATCTCTACCGATTCTGTACATCTAATCAATATCTCATGTTTATCTTGCTCTTCCTTCATTTCGTTTATTTTTAATTCTTCTAATATTTCCTCTTCTTTTAATCTGAGTACTGTTGTCATTAGTGTTTCACTCTCTCTTGATTTATTTTCTGCTACTTGCTTCCACATTGTAATTTTTTCATCCTGTTTAGTTACTTTTACAATCAATTCCCTTATTATCCTAATTTGTTCGATATATTGTCTTTTCAAAACTGCGTATGAGTTTATTTCCAGTTGATTGTTTGGCCCGTTATTTTGCTCTTCTTTATTCGTATATGGTTGCCTCGTTATTACCGTTGGTTGGTACTTCCTTATCTCTGACTGATACATTCTTTTCTTTACATACATTTGATTGCTCTGTTCCCCATTATCTCTTTGGAGTTGATTTCCCAATTTATCTTTCATATTTGGGCAGCTGTTTGCTAAATGTCCTACTTCACTGCATTCATAACATAATTTTGCGCGATAGTGTTGATTTTTCGTGTATCGATTTCTTTCATAAGTCGGACTTATCTTCTTTCTATAACATTCGCTTCATTGTGACCTTGTCGTCGGAATTTATTACAGTATCTGATAGCGTTATCATAAGTTTTATATTCTTGTTTGAATTTTCCTTCACTCTTTCTGTCTTTCCTGGTTTGGTTTATTCTTCTGATTTCAGTAGTTTCGTTTATTCTTTTTGCATAATCTTCATTGGTGTTCGTTTTCTTTTCATTTTCCTCGTTTATTAGTGATTTACAGTTCTTTTGAAACATTGTATTTCCGAATTGATTTCTTGTTTCGATATTTCTATTTACATCCCTTTCCGTTGTCGGTTTGTTGTGATCTCCATTATTCAAATTCACGTTTTCCATTCTTTCGATTATCTCGCTTTCAATCCTTGTTTGTGGAATTCTTTGTACACTTGGTTCCTTATTTGTAATTGCTCGCATCATATTATTTCTTAGTACCCCATTTATTTGTTTTTCCAACATTTCGTTAATCTTTTTTACTTGGCTATCATTGGTCGTTAATTTTGTTATGTCAGCTTTCAACAACTCCTCTTTCCTTCTTCTCCATCGTTCTTCTTCTATACGCGCTTGAAATGTTCCTATCTCACTATACCGTTTTTCTGCTTCTAATGCTTCGGTAATCTTCAACATGTTCCAGTCTTGCTGATGTTTTATTGGATCACATTTTATCTGTTGTTTCCTTGATATACCTTGTAGTACATTTATATCTGATTGTTGATTGATTTTCGTGTGTGGTTGGTTATCGGCCAAATAGCTACACATTCTTGCAGGCATGTTTATCTCATTTTGCATCTCGGTTGACTTGCTTTCTGGCGTTTTGGTGTTGTTATTTTGGTCATGATTTCTTCTTGTTCGATATGCAGCTGGGAGGTGATTCTCTTGCCAACATTGGAAACTCATTTTGGGTATTCTACATCTTGTTGCGGTATGTCCTAATTTTCCACAATTTCAACATTCTATTTGCCCATGATATTTATTAGATCTGTGGCATGATCTTTGGTAGTCATCACAATATTTCTCAGAATTCTCGCTATTCATCGTCGTTTACGAATCTCGTCTTGCTGCTTTATTCCTTGATTGGTTTGGTTTTTGTTGCTACTGGATTATTGACTTGCTTGTTATCGATACTGGATTGTTGGCTTGGTTGTTGTCGATACGGGGTTATTCTCTTGGTTACTATCGATACTGAATTATTGACTTGGTTGCTTTTGATACTGAATTGTTGTCTTGTTTGATTGATTTACCTGAATTGAAAAATATCACCTCTCCACTGTTTATTAAACATCTATGAATCGTACATTACAATGATTACATAACATAGCATTTTACTGTTCGTTTTCCTTGCGTTATTAATTTTTAATTCCAACCAACGGTATTTATTTTATAATTGCGTTTAAACATCTTTTATTTCATCTAGATTTCCTTTACTCATTTGTCCTTTTTATCAATGTTAAGTTATCCTCGTTTCTCAGGATTCCCATATTGTCTGTTTCTCCCAATTATCTCGGTTATATTACAAGTACTTATAATAATTCATATTCCCCAGGCTTCGTCACATTTTTGTTTATAATCTCATCAGTATTCTTTATCTCTTTGATTTTATTTTGCGTCGATTTTTAATTATCTATGTTGGGTAGTAACAATTATCTATATAGTCTTAATAAGTATTTATTTTTAACAATTCGTTCGACCACGCTATTTCCCAAGTTCTATTACCCACCGTATTTTATTTTCATTCATTTTGCGTTTCGCATTCCCCTTTTATTTATCCTTAAATCATTCTTATTTTTCCCCCTTTCTCATTTATCTTTCATCGTTTTATCTATCTCAGTTTTGTTTTAACCTCGTCTGGTTTATCCTAATTCATCTTTTGTCTTATCATATCATTTTCTTAATCCATATTTCCCGTTTTCGTTATTTCTTGTAAATACTTATCATCGGTTACATCGTTTTCCGTTTTCCTTATCTTTTATTTTTAAAATCGTTATCTGCTATAGCTTTCACACAATTCGTTCAATTCTTCATGCACGAGTATTCTCTTATTCTTTATTTTCTTAATTTCTTCGATTTCTTCGGCTGATTTTCCCTTAATCGTTTCCTTTATGTGAGAACTACGCTCTTTAATATAATCGAGAACTATGCTCCGTTAATGCATATCTCTTTAATTCAAGTTGAGACTATGTTCCGTTTATACATATCTCATTAATCCGAGTTGAGACTGTGTTCCGTTAATACACATCTCATTAATCCGAATGGGAATCATGTTCCGTTAATACATGTCCCTTATATGAGATCAGGTTCCGTTAATACCTGTCCCTTAAATCTAATTGAGATCAGGTTCCGTTAATACCTGTCCCTTAGTTATAGCTTGGCCATTTTTACGATTAAGATTCGTCCCTTCAATACAGATCGATAATCCTTGGTTTGTTAATACATTTTTCTGCCGGCTTCGTGATCGTTTTTGTTTTTCGAGTTTTATCTATTCTTCGTTTGACCTCGTTAATTATCTCTTCGTTGATATTACTTTCCATTCTCTTTATTTATTCTTTTGCCTATTTTTTACAAGCGTGCTTCTTCTTCTGCCTCTTCGAGAATTCTTCACCTACCCCCCAAATTTAAAATACAAAAACGGCTTCATTGATCCACCACTGCAACGGTAAGGTGATCAGCCTTATCACAGTAGTTTCTCAACTTGGCAAACCTATCCGGAAGGTCGTTCTATACTTCTCCTCTGGGTGATTGGTTATCCCCTCCCGATTTGGCTTCAGACGGACTACCCGAAGGTAGCTCAAGAGTATTTTACCAATTTTTTGAAATTTATTCTGGATGATCTGGACACTTTCATTTTTTAACTTTCTCTATTCATCACTTTTCTATTTTTACATATAAATATTCATATTTTATATATAGAGATATAGGCGCAGGAAGAGTCAACTGCTAGACTTTTATTAATTCAACTTCATTTAATCATAATACTCGACTACTTTTCATAAATGTTATTTTTTACAAAGTACCCGAGTTTTCATTGTCTCAGCACATTGTCGACAGTACTGAAGTGACCACAGGGAAGCGTAAACACTTCTATTCTCACTTTATTTGACTAATGCAACATTCGTGTAAGTATTCTACTTCTTTATGAATCTCATCTTTAACCGCGCCTGGTATTTGTTGACTTATTGTTCTATCGCATGATATTGCATATTTAGGTCGGCGTTATTTACTATTTCTCTGTACCATTGATATTTGGTCTTTGTTCTCACTGGTTGACTTTTCACATACCTCCTCTTTTCAATATTTTCCGATTTCAATTTATGATTTTTGATATCATTGATTATCCATTATTATAACATTCAAATATGTTATTCCCCGTTAAATTTCTCAAACTTGGTATTAATTATGGTTAGTATTCTTATTTCACCCTTTTCGATATTAATTAATTAATTTATTTATTAATTTTTGATCTATTACTTGTATTGCTTTTTAGCCTCTGCATTGGTCAACCTCCTTCGACACATTCTTACCATTTTGGTGTTATTCATTATCTTATTAGTTTCATTTTAATGCTCCCTCCTTGATGTATATCTATTTTATTTTGTAATTTTGTTGTTCTCTACTATCACTGAATGTTAATTTATTTTACTGTTATTCAAATTTTGTGAGTATTTTCAAAGTCAATGTTGATACTTTTCGCTATTTTCCAGCATCAGTTTTCTTTTTACATTTGTCACAATTAGTTGTTATCATATTTACTTTCACGATATTTATTATTTTGTATATTATTCAATGATTTTTATTCATTCTCTTTTTATTTTCGTTTGTCGATATTCCAGTTCCTTCTGATTCAATCTCATTATATAGATGTGTTGTCATTCTTTATTTTCTATATTCATTTGTTATGTTATTCACTGTTCTCGTTCCTCGATTGTTCAATGTTATTTGTGTTAATTGTTTAAACCCTTCGACTTTCGATATTTTGTCGCAATTCACAGCCATTACCCTTCATTTCATTGTTTTCGTTTTTATAATCTTTATATTCCCTCATTGACACTTTTATTGTTTTTGTATTTTATTTTATCATTTTACTTTGTACATTCACTATTGTAATTTACTTTTGACTTTTATGCTGTTCGTTATATATTTTAACAATATCAGTTTGAATACCGACCATTATCATCCTTATTGTGAGTATCGGATATTATTCGTTGTTTAGATTTTATTTTTCGAATATTTTCTGTTATTCCCATGTTATAATTTATCCATGATGTTTTTAATTATTTCTATGGCTTTGATTTTCCATTTGGCAGTTCCTCGTAACTTTCAATTTATTGACATTGTCTCTGCATTCATTCAACTGTTTTGCGCGCTTCTATTCTTTTTCTTTACTGTGTTTGATTTTATTCGCTTTAATTTTTTATTTGTCCTTCATTCTTGTTTTATTCCTTTCCATTCATATATAAGTCTTTCGTAATGCGATTAATTACTGTTTTTGGGTTGTAGTTGACAAATGTATGTCTTAAATGACGTTAATTTTCTCATTCGGCTGTTATTCGTTGTCTCTGTATTTTTTCTTTTGGTATAATTAGTGGTTTTACCCCTTTTATTTTTCGATTTTTTGTTTTCTATTATCGGCATTTGTTTATCGATGATATTATTCATTGGTTCGATATTTATTCATTTTGTATTTTCCGTCATTCAACTTTCGGGTTATAAAGTTATTCGTTGCATCTTATTTTTCACATATCATCATTGACTCTATTCATTCTCATTCTTTTCATTTTGATATTTCTATTTTTACTGTTGTTGTTGAAATTCATTTTTCTTTGATATTTTTCGCGGTCTTTCTATTCCGTCATCAATTTACTCCTAATAACTATTGCTGGACGCACAGGAGTTGTTAATTTTCGCAAATGTACACATCTTACCGATGGGACCTTCACTAGTAATGACTAGGGAGAATCACCTGCTGCGCCGCACAACTTTATTAATCATTATGTACCCGTGACCGGAATCACGTTGGTGCTGCACACAATGACCGAACGCCATTCGAGCAGTTGAGCGCTATTGCCAGCACTGCTCCTCGAAGGACCTTCGTCTTTCCCGAGCTATTAGCTGCCGTTAGAAGGACTTATGCTGTTACCCATGAGTTCATCCTATCTTTAACCCCCGGAGAGAAATTCATAGTCATTATCCAGAGTTCACATCGAATTACCGAGTGTTGTACTTTTCATCTACACCCCCTTTCTCACGGACCCATTTATTTGATTTATTTTAATATGAAAGCAAATATGGAAGGAAAACATTGTATTAAGGGAATATAAATCAACTAAATAAAAAGAAACGAATCACAATTGTTAATAGTAAGTTATAGACGATGAACAGGAATCCACACGAATTTCTCCATTTCATCAAAGTTAATCCCATCTTCTTGTCAATCTTCCTGGTCGATATCCGTTGGAAGATACTTCCTCTTCGCCGGTCTATACGGCGGGGGACTTGCCTGACGGCAGATGTCCTCTCTCCTGGTCGAGGGACCCGCTATTTCTTGTGGAGGGATATTACGAGGCATCTCGCCCGTGAGGATAGCTACGTCCTCCGTTCCGAGTCCTAATCTATCGAGGATTTGAGAAACTGGGAAAGGAGTCGGATCTTCGTCCACTAGATCGATGTGGATAGACGGGGCAGGTGATCGGAAAATGACATTCGGGGCATAGCATATGTCCGGGTCGAGTTCCGGGAGTTCAAATTCCTCATAGGGAGGGGATAAATCTTCGGTTTGACGCAAGATGGTGGTGCCTCCTATTTCTCGAGCGAGTTCTTCCTCTCGACGTCGACGATCGCGGCGTCGCCGATTTCGATTCGGTCGCTTGCGAGTAGTGGTGGGTCCGGGGGTCTCCCTGACCTCGGTTGGTTGTTGAGAAAGAACTGGCAATTCCGGGAGAGTTCGGATTTCTGGAGCTATCGAATTAGCGACAGGAGGTAACGAGAGAACGTCAGCCACGGGGACATGGTGAGCCGGGATTACGCCTAGTTGACTGGCCCTGACGCTCCCCGGGACGTGAGCCTGGAGCTCCACGTCCGTAAACGCGCGTCGCAATGCGATCGACTGTTCCTTGATGAGTAACCGTTGAGCACGGGATTCCGAGATCAACTCATCTCGCGCCCGAGTGAGTCGTTCTATCTTCCGCCGTAGTACTTTGATGGTATCAGGCGGGGCCCAGGTACCTTTTACGCGTTCGTATTTCGCTTTAAGCTCACCATGCGCCTGCTTTAGCTCCTCGTATTGATGACGAATCGCTATGATGGAAGGAGGAAGACGGGGAATCCGGGGAAGATCATTTGGCTTGTCCTGATTATTCGCATTCATCCTGGAGAAAAGAAAAAAAATTTAAAAATGAGAGTCGCTGAGAAGGGCAGTGATGATAATTAGCACAACTACCTCGGGGAGGGGTCTTCGATGGAGATTGCGTAATTTTTATCCCTTTTCGTCGTGAAAATTGAGGGTAGGGTCGGGCTTACTAGAACTATCGGCGTCGAGTCGGCTTATATAGGATAATAGTCGCTTCATTAAATGGAAGGGATATCGGCCGAATATCTACTGCACTGGCAACCGTACTCAGAGATTTTGGGTTGCGACGTAACGCCGGATTTACGACCTTAGTTTATTTCCACCCCTTAGGGTCACTACAGGTAGAGCGTCCTTGATCGGGTCATGTATCATTAATATTGGAGAATTTCACTTTCTGCCTATCGTGGTAAATCGTGCATATATTATGGAATCAATGCAAATTCGTGTACCGTCTACAATGTTGCCGAAATCAAGAAGTTTATTTTCTGGTTTCTAACCTGATTTATTAATTATTCGTCGTTTTGGAGGCGAGAACACTACAGTATAACCCCTCCGTATATTTGAGGCGAAGGGTATTCTAAGAAGCAAAGTGCATTTAGGCGTCCGTATCTATTTTTAAAATTTTGGATAGTTCCTAGTTAATTGATTTATTTAAATTTGATTAATCGAAGGTAAATTTTGATTTGTGATCTGAACAAGTAAAAACAATTTTGATTGTAATAGTCGATTCATTGCAGTGGGCCAATGTGTATTTGCGAGAAACGTTTTTCAGTGTAGTGAATTTAATCACTAAATATTTGCTAAATTGTTGTTTATCAGTGCGTGACGGACGTTATTTATCGTAGACTATTGGTGTTGATTCGTTTTATGTAATATCGATTGATTTGGTGCACTCTAGTGTACGGTAGGGTCGTATGAAAACCATTTCTCATTTGGGTCGATTTTCGGCGAAGCGAGGTCTAGTGAAGTACTATGAGCCAATGATTTAAAGAGTTTATGGGCCGACACTCCCATTCGATGATGGATCTATGTCCAAATCATGTTCACATATTACTACTATTACAATGGTTTATTTGGTTTTTCTACCGTTATGCTCCATTCGTAAAACTTTTCCAATTTTGTAATTATGATAATACCTTACCCCTGCTACCCATTACTTAATTTTCTTGTCCGACGATAAACAAAAATCTGTCTGATTCGTTCACGAATGTCCTTAAATTCCCCCTCACTCTGCTGTCGCATCTTCTCTAAATTTAATTCGACTCGTTCCGGCCACATATTTCAGTAGCCGCCCCGAGTGTACAACGGCGCCCTGCGTAGCGGTCCTGTGCATTTATTCGCCAGACCCGACTGCGGACTGCCGAGGGGTCCACGAGGCATGACCCGCGAGCACAACTAAGGGTTTTCACCCACTAGTCGGCCCGAGATCCGTCCCATGGACCTTCTATTTCAATACGGTATTATATAGTAGATTAAATGGGTCGGACTATAAATAGGTATATAGTTAATTAATATAGAATAGAATGAAACATTATATTATGAGAAAACATATAAAAATTACTACATAAATTATACAATAACAAAGTTCCTTACGTTTTTGCAGAGTAGTTTGAATGGCATACAAGTTAAACCAAAACTTTTTTTTAAATTTTGTGAAGTCTCTTAATTATGAAATTCATCACTGTATTTATACTATTTGTATGCATGTGTGCGACCAATAGGCGATTTTTCGCCATTTTAAGGGCTTTTAAATTATTTTATTACTTAAAAATTATTTTTATTATTTTTTGTATATTTTTCTTAATTTTTTGATATATACTTTATTTTATGTTTAGATTTTATTTTTATTATTATTTTCTGATAATATTATTTTAGCCCTTTTTTGTTTGTTTTCTGGTCGCCACTTCTGCCTATGTTTTTTCTAAACCTTATTTTGCAAGGTTTTGGCAGTTTATTTATTTTTCATATGTTTCTTTTTGCAGCTGTCTTGCTTTTTCATGATTTTATTAATTATTTGTTTTTATTTAGTTTTGTTATATTTTTATTTTGTTTTAATTAATATGTTTTTCATTACTTTTTAATATCTTGGTGCGGTACATGCTTATGTGCAGTGATTCCTTCCATCTTTTTTATTTTTATTTTTGTTTAAATTGTGGCTCTGAGCCCAACAAACCACTCCCGGGGCCGTTTAAATTGCGCCCCGCAATTTTCATACAACACATTCGCATACCAATTATTTTTATACATTGACTTATTGACAAGAAAAATTGAAGGATGAAATGGCAATTTATAAGAATCAAGCAGACATCACTTAAGGTGATGGGATTTTATACATAAGTCAATATAGTTAGTCAGTTTTTATTTACAGTTACACATCATAGGATAGTCATTTATTGTCAGGTTCGATATCCATGACTTGGACCTGGGATGTCGTCCAGTTGGATTGGTTTAGGTAGAGATTCGATCATTTGCCTTTGATTGTTTATTACTGAGCTGTTTTGGTATTGAGAACTTGAGTTAGAGGGTTTTACGAAACGGATTGTTTGATTGGTTGGATCTCTTCTTCTTCGATTTTTATTTGCTGGAGATTTTTGGAACGATTTTGCGATTTGGGTGAGTTGACAAGTTGTTGCGACGATGATGATAACGATTTGAGTGATTCCCAAGCAGAGGATTATGATTTCATATTTGTTTGCTTTTGCATTGTTCGGAATTGGGTGAGGTGGAGATATTGTTGTTTGTAGAAGGATATTTTCGAGTTGAGATAGCTGGTTGATTTTCTGTAGTAGATGAGGATCGATATTTCTACATGGAGATTTTTGAAGAAAGTATCTTCGCATTCGGATAAGTTCTGCTTTGATAGTTTGGGTTATTTCGATGGCTTCCTGCGTTTTCTGACGGTTTGGGTTTGATTGGTTGATGAAGACGATGGTTAAGAGTAGACAGATTTGTGGGTGTAGTTTCATTTTTCTATTTATACGACTTTCACTTTTGCTTATTTACATTTGTACACATTTTCGTATTATTTTATTCGGGGTTCAATTCATCGTGACTACTCAGGGTTGGGCTGCTCATTAACATCAACTCGGCTCTCATTAGTCTGCCTCTCATTTCGGGGATTAGGGTGATTATTTTATCTTTTTCCCACATCGCACTTTTTTGGGTTTCATTTTCTACTTTTAACATTTGTATTTTTTGTTTATATTGCCGTCCTTTTTCGTATTGTTTTATGGCATATTTCCCTAGCTTTTTGTATGCTTGATTTAGTCTTTTCGTTCTTTGGTATTTCTTCTGCATTTTCTTGGCTTGAGTTTTCCAATGGTCTTCTAACACTTGTCTCGACCATTTTGCAGCTAACTCGGTTTTTAATTCGTTTACCCTTTCTTCCCAACCTTTATTTAATTCGATTTTCTGTTTTAACCCTTCGTTTTCGTCTTCTACCTCTTCCCTCTGTCTTTTTAACTCTTCGCATTCTCTTTTTAATGCCTTTATTAGGTTTCGTGACTGAAACCATTGATTGGTTATACAGTCTATCTCCTGTATTTGTTGTTCCATTGCTGTCTTTATATTTTTTATCATCTCTTCCTGCTCATTCCCTTCTCCTTCCACTACTTCCTCGGTCTTACATATGATTGGTAGTGGGTACTCGTTTTCCACTTCAACCTTTATAGGTTTGATATTCTCGTTGTAAGTGGTCTCGCCGGACTCTCCTCATTTGTTGTTGAATCATTCTGATTAATCATTTTCTACAATTTGTGTACATTAAATTTTTTTGTTATTTGGTTTCTTTTAATTTTTTATGGTTTTTGCATTTTTATTCTTTTTATGGGTTTTTATTTGGCTTTTATATTTTTTATTTTTATTTTTATTTTACATCTAGGTTTATTTACATTTTCTACACTTTTTACATCCTTTTCTTCCACTTTTCTTATACCCATGTGCCCCAAACTTCCACAAACCCTTCGTCTATCACAGTTTCTTGTGGTTGTTCGAGTGGTTCGCCCACATTTGTATTTACAATTGGCATTGGCACCATATGTATAAACGAGGTCCAAACCATGGGTGGGATGTTTAACATCTCGTTTATTCTTTCTCGTAAACCTTGTGAGGTGTTCATTTCCCCATCCAGCATGTATGATAGCTGGTTTACCTCTTCAATGAGATCTTCTATCTCTCTTTCCATTATTGAGGTGTCCCTTAGAGTTCTCATTCCTTCTAATTCTGCTTGTAACTCCCTCATTTTTGCGTCAAAGACTTCATTTTCGCATCCTCTGAGTGCCTTCTGTCGATGGATTGCGAGGTCTCTTTGCTCGCACATTTTATTGTATTTTTCTATTTCTTGTTCCGCGCACTCCAATCTGCTCTTTTCTATTTCTGTTTGCAGATCGCTCTGCTCTTTACCTTCGGACAGTTTTCGCATTTGATCCTGTATCATTGTCAGCTGATTTACTTTTACCGTCGTAAATTTTCTGAGATTCCCTTCTCTTTTTTCTTGTAATTTTAATCGGGCTTGTAAGTTCTCCGTTTCTACCTTTTGTTCCTCGAGTTGTTCCCACATTTGTAGATTGTCGAGAGGTACACACTTTTCAGGGAGTTCTTTTAGCTTCCTTATTGCCTCTTGGTATTTCTGCTTCCAAGTTTTGGCTTCTTTTAATACTCCATTTATTTTCCTTTCACTTGCACTCACTACTTTTGTCCATTGGGCCCCTTGTAGTGTTTGTTCCCTTTTGGTACGTTCTAACTCTTCTCGAATTCTAACTTGTACGTTCCCTATCTGTTCGATTTGGGCTTCGAGGTCTTTGTTCTTTCTACCGGCTCCTTCAGTTCGACATTGATTGAAGGTTGCTCTTGCTAGCTGGCTTAAATATTTTGCCCTCATCTTTTCTAGTTCGTCTATTTTCTTCATCAGTCTTTGGTTTAGCTCTTCTGTTTCCTCTTCTAGTCGGCTGCCTCTTAGGTTAGTTAGTTCCAACATTGCTTTCCCGAAATTTATTTTCTTTTTATATTCTTGCGTTTTGGTTTGGAGTTCTCTTTTCTCCTGTATTGACCTGTCCGCTTGTCTTTGTTGATGAGTTGTGTTGATGACTTCTCTGTAATATTTTAATTTTTCTTCATTTGCTTTCTCTTTTAATTCTGTTATATTTTTATTTAGTAGCTCTATCATCACTTTCCCATGGTTGGTTTTTAATTCTTGTACCTCTACTAGTTTTTGAAGTTCCTTTACTTTTCTTTTTTCTTTTTCTGTCAGGCATCTTGCGTATGCTGCATCTATTATTTCGCTATGATATTGAGCCTGTCTTTTTATGCTTTCCCATGCTCGATTTGCTATTCTTTTATTCAGTTCATTTATCTCCTTTTTCAGTTGGTCACCGTTTCGATTCTGTATTTCTCGTAATACTTTTTCATAATTTGTTCTTGTCTTTTGTTCTTGGTTAATTTCCATTAATTGTTTCAGCTGATCATCTTTTTCGCGGTTCTTTATTTCTTGTTGTTTTGCTTGTCTTTGAAGATTTTCTATTTCAACTTTCTGGGTTTCCTCTATTTGTTGTGATGCATACCTTCTCTTTTCCTCTCGTATATCTTGTTCTCTCTTTTTCTTTATTAATTTCTCGAACTCTTCTATCCCTTCCTCATATATCTCTCTCACTCTGTCCATTATATTATTACTTTGTTTTACGATCGGGTCGTTTCCATGGCTTTCCTGTACTTGTTGCCACATTCTCTCGCACTTCTCGGTTTCTGTTTTTATTTTATTCATCATTTCCATCTCTTTATTTTTTATTAATATCGCTCTTTGGTGTCCGTCACCCATGATTTGCATCATTTTCATTATTGGGAGATGGTCTGTTATTTCAATTGTTGTTTCTTTATTGTTCATTTTCTACAATTAATATTTACAATTAAGGTTTGTTATTCACGGTGGTTATTATTTTCTCAATTTTACGCACAAATAGTTTTTGGGTTTTTACGGCGCTACTTTTATATTATTTATATATACACGTATTTTTATGTTTATTTACACTTTACACATCTTTTTCCTCCTAATCCATTCTTCCCGTTCCTTCTCTCTCTACTGACCACTTTACGAATAATGTGTCTCCTTCTAGGTATTCCCACATTACATTTTGTCTCATTATTCTTGGCGATCCTATTGCTACACCCACATCTGCTGTTGGTTTATTGTAGCAGGGCGCTCCGTCTGGTTTTGAGCCTCTCCACGTGTGCATCCTTTGCTGACATTATTGTGAGGGCCATCTTATTGCTGAACGGCCATGATTGTAACTCATCCCATTCTCCTTTTACTAATACAAAAAATGCGGATATGTGGGTGTCTTTTCCGACTCCATCTCCATTCGGGTATACCCTCATTCTCAGTTTGTATCCGTTTTTCCATGAGTAGAATGGTGGGCTGGTTATGGATACTTCCGTTCCATCTCTTGCTCTCTGCCATTTTCCTGTGAATTCCTCTATTCTCCATATATATGGGGCAATAGGTAGATTCTCTCCCGTGGGGTGTATAACTTCTTAGTTTTTGGTAATGTTCTCTCAATCTTTTCATTTTGTTTTCTACATTCTTTTCTGTTTCTGACATTCCTATTCGTGCTAGTTCGAATGACTCTCTGGTATTGAATATTTCTGTCATTAGTATTTTGTGCGATTTGATTTCAATTTTCATCTTCATCATCGTTTGATCCATATCCTTTATAGTATCTATCCATATCTTTAGGTGTTCCTCGGCCGTTTCTTGCACATGTTGTATCGTCTCTTCTCTTAATATTTTTATCTTACATCCCCATTTTGCCATTGGGCATTCTATTCGTTTTCTACTACATCTATCCCAGTGCTCTTTGAGTTCTACCTCTTCTTCGATTCCACATTTGTTTGGGCATTTCCCTCGGAATCTTGCACAGATCTTTTCCTCTTTCACGTTTACGTGTTCTTGTTGTATTTGCTTCCATGTTTCGGTGATATTGCAATATTCGCATCTTGTTCGTCTTTCTTCGCATACGTTTTCGTGTTGTTTCTCTTCACCTTCAATTATGGGTTGTTGACATTTCTCGCAGGGTTTTCTTTTATAATTACATTGGTTTAGATGATTGTTCATTTCTCTAATTTTTCCTTCCCATTCACATGGTTCGTTTGGGCATTTTATTCCCATGTTTATTATCTCCCTACTGGCTGCTCGGTCTTCTTGCGTTTCTCCTAGTGATATGATTTCTGTTTCTTTACAATCAGGGCATTGTTTTGGGCCGTTCAATGTTAATTCTATTACACATTCAGTGCATAGTCTACATCCGCACTCTGTTTGTCTTGGCTCTTTTAACAGTTTAGTACATGCTCCGCATCGTAATCTCGCTTCTATTTGTATTTGAGTCTGTTTCCTGATTATCTCGATAATTTCATTGACTTCTATCACGGTTCTTTGTTGATCCATTTTCTATAATTATATACAGTTCAGTCTGAGTTGTTTAGGTTTTATACATTTATTAACTTCGTACTCTTTATTTACACCTATATTTATAGCTTTTGGGTTTTTGATTTTTCTTTGATTTATACTTTTACTCTTTTTACATATGTACATCTTTTTCCTTCTACTCCACGTTACTCGATGAGTCTGGTTCTACTCTCTCCTCGATTTGATTCAATATCCATTCTCTCCATTCTACCTGTGGTTCATCTTCCGTTTCTTCCGCTACTCTTTGTAACTCGTTTCTCTGCCATTGATTTTCTGTTCTTAATATTTCTAATTCTCGTTCCATTTCGTTCATTCGTCTCTTCTATGTTAAGTAGGTGATACATGTTTGTATTTAGAGCCTCTCTCAACGCTATTTGGCTCTCCGTCCTTTGTTCTTGTAAATTGTTTACTACCTTTGTTAGGGCGTTACATTGCCGTTTCCACATTTCGATTACTGTTTCGTTGTTCATACTCGTTTGATGATTCTGTTCCATCTTCCTTAATTTGTATTCATTATTCATGTCTTGATGTCGTTTTTGTATTCATTATTTGTGTCTCAGTCTTATTTTTACATTAATTTACAAGGTTTCGTATAATATACATACCGCTTTATATTACTGATATATTTACAATTTATACATTATATACACTCATATATCCTTTTCCTATACCCTTTGCATTTTATGAGGGGTTCCGATTTGTCGAAATCCCTCATTCCACCCTCTTTGTTCTTTCATTTTGAATTTTTCTTTGGTTATCTCCATCTTTATTTGCCTGATTTTATGTCTGTTGATTGCTTTTGTTATGCCCATTGTGATTCCGGTTGCTATTGCGATTATTATTATGCTTGCAATCCATACTATTCGTATCCAGTTTGGAATTTCTATAGGTTCTTCCGTGTTTGCAATGATATTTTCTCTCATAGTTTGTTCTATTGAGGTTGGTTCTTGGTTTTTCTCAATTAGTTCCATTATTCTTTCCATTTGGGCTTCTGAGATATATCTGTCCTCTTTATTTCTGGTTTCGTTTTCCTCTTTCGTGGTATTTTCTTGTTCGTGTTGGTACGTTACTGTAGTCATTTCTACCGTAGTACTTTTATTTTTCTCTTGTTGAGGGCATATTGGTATGATTAAACTTCTCCATACGCATGTTGAATATCTTGTTTTCAATATTTGTTTCACTGCTTCGTTTGGGTGGTTTTGGTAGAATTTGCATTGGAGTATTTCGTTATCTTCGTTCGTGATTTCTTTTGTGCATAGTTGTTTCTCCATTATTTGTAAATCTTGTGTTATTATTAATTTTTCTTCCTCCAGTAATAGTTTCGTCCTGATCGAGATCCAACGTTGTTATGGCGCGGCCCGTTATCCACTGAATTATAGTTTTCGTTGTTGTTTCCTTTCCCGTCTTTTCCGTTGTGCATTTTAAGGATTTTATTTCTGATCTGGGTGTACAGATTCTGTATTCTGTTTGTAAATGTGGTCCTCGTATTATTAGCTGATCTTCTGGGTTTAGTGTGATCTTTTGACATCGTCCCATTCTTCGACCGTTAGTTTCTGCTAGGCATATTTTGTTCACTTGATGTGTATCTATTTTTTCTATTTCTTGGTTGACTACTTTTACTGGGTTCATTATTCTTTTTGGTTGTTGCTTTTGTACTTTTTTCTCCTTGTCTTCTTGGTGCTCTCTTAATTACGCACCTTCTTGGGCGTTTCTTGTTTCTGTAGATGCATATTCGGTATCTTCGTCGGGCTTCTATTCCTTTTATGTATATGGGGTCTTTTAGGTTTGTCATTTCCTTCTCGCATATTTTATTTCCTATCCAGTTTTGTTGGATTCTTGTTATACATACTTGAGTTATTGCTTGTCCTTCGACGTTTGTTATTTTTATCAGGTTCGGTTTCATTATTATATTTTCTTTGTCCCTCCGCTGGTCGCTCAATATGTATTGGGTCACTGCTAATTTCCAAGTTGTTATGACGATTGAGAATGTTAGTAGATTTTTTTTCCAATTTAATTCTATTTTAGGTAGGCATACGGTTCGTTTTTCATAATTCGATTTTTTGTTTTCGTTTCTATTATTTTTGTCGTTTTTCTTATTTTCCTGGTTGTTATGCCTATCATTTCTTTGTCTTGTTTTGTTTCCTTGGTTTCTTTCTCCGTTTTCGTCGTTTTGTTCGTTTTCTCTATTATCCTCATCTTCGTCATTTTCATCATTATTATCTGTATCTCCCCCGGTCTTCGCTGAAATGTCGTCCCCGACATTAAGTTTCCTAATTAATGCTTTATAAGCTGTTATTGCTTTGTCTCTTGCCTTGATTATTTCGTCTAACGACGTTCGTTCCTTTCGGACTCTTGTTTTCGTGACTTTCCAATTTTCCACCAGGTTAATAAGTTCCGCTATTCCATTTCCGATTCTCATTTGTTCTTTAATGTTATCGGTGAATCTTAGTTCTGGTCGTTGTAATACTATCATGATTATTTTGGGGTTTCCCTCCTTTATCATCAACTTTTTCAGCAGTGCATTTTCTCCTTTCTCGTATCTTTCGTTTACGTCTATCGCGTATTCGTCGGATCCTGGTATTTTCCAATTTAGTAAAATTCTTATCGCCTCTTTATTTCGGTATATGGTTCTCCAAGATAGTCTTTGAGTATCCGCACACAGTTCCTCTATTTCTCTTCTCGTTGCATTTTCTGTTATATATTTTATCATTGCTACGTTTGGTTCGTTAGTTGCCAACTCGAGTATACTGCTCCAATCGTCTGATCTCTCCGTTAATTCCGAACCAGTTCTTATTAATTCTTGTATTACGGTCATTTTTACTCCAGATAGTGTAGCGTACATTAAGGCTGTTTTGCCATTTTTCCCTCTTCTATTCGACTTTTCTCCGCATTTTTCTAATAGTTTTATGATTTTTAGACTGCGGTTGTCTTGTCGCTGATGTATGGCGGTGTGTAATGGTATCATTCCTGATGGCATTGTTAAAGTAAAGGCTCTTGGTAGTTTTCGCATTATCAGTTCTGTATCTGGATCGGTTTCATCTCCAATGGCATATGACTGTGCTATTACTCCCAATCTCGTGAGTATTTGCGTTCTATTTTGTAGTCCAAATCTTGCGGGCATTATTTGTCTTGCTGTTCGCACTATTTCATTTAACTGGTCTTTTTGCGTTATCCTAAATCGGTTAAAGACTTCTCGTTTTACGTCTTCACTCGCTAGCGTCTGGCGAATATTTCGGTTGGCTTGCAAATTGTATATGATTTTCTGATAAACCGTTGTATGTAATTGAATTGACTCATTAAATTTGAACATTGATGTAGTTCCCAAGCCCTATACTGTTCCTTATGTCGGAATTCTCTTATTAGTTTAAACAGTTGTTGTTTCTCTCTTACTGCCTGTTGTTCGGTCCCGCTGAAGTTGGTTAATAGTAGATCTCCTCTTTTGATTAGTTCGTATATTGCCGTTAATGTATTATACTGAAATAAGGCTGATTTCATGAATTCGTTTTCGCCTTGTTCATCCGTTTGGTTGGTATTTATTACCCATTTACCGTTATCGGGTCGTTTCCATTGGATTAATCTTATTGCCATTTCCTGCTTATTGCATTCTAGTGCTACACGTAATAGATCCGGTAGATCTTCTAAGTGATCGATATTTTCCTTGGTGATGTTATTTAACATCACTCCCAGATTTTTTGGCATATTTGTTAGTATTACGCGTTTTAACGCCGTATCCCCTTTTCTATCTGTTGCTGTCACCTCTGCTCCTGCTTTTAGTAGAGCTTTGATTATCCATGTTGGGATGTCTCTGCTTGCTACAATCATTAGTGGGGTCTCTCCATCCTCATTTCTTGGATCGACTGACTTTTTTAACCTTTCCCATATGTTAATTATTTCTTGCATTCTTTCGTAGTTGTTTGTCTGCATAATGGTGTGCAGCGGGGTATTGCTTTCTTTATCACCAATAGTGAATAGGATTGGCCAGTTTGTTGTTATTGTGGTTATATGCTCAACGTCTGGCTCGTCGCGTTTGTAATTGTCGATTATTCTCATTAGTCCTCCCAATATCTCAATATCCCGTTGATTTATTTAAATTTGATTAATCGAAGGTAAATTTTGATTTGTGATCTGAACAAGTAAAAACAATTTTGATTGTAATAGTCGATTCATTGCAGTGGGCCAATGTGTATTTGCGAGAAACGTTTTTTCAGTGTAGTGAATTTAATCACTAAATATTTGCTAAATTGTTGTTTATCAGTGCGTGACGGACGTTATTTATCGTAGACTATTGGTGTTGATTCGTTTTATGTAATATCGATTGATTTGGTGCACTCTAGTGTACGGTAGGGTCGTATGAAAACCATTTCTCATTTGGGTCGATTTCCGGCGAAGCGAGGTCTAGTGAAGTACTATGAGCCAATGATTTAAAGAGTTTATGGGCCGACACTCCCATTCGATGATGGATCTATGTCCAAATCATGTTCACATATTACTACTATTACAATGGTTTATTTGGTTTTTCTACCGTTATGCTCCATTCGTATAACTTTTCCAATTTTGTAATTATGATAATACCTTACCCCTGCTACCCATTACTTAATTTTCTTGTCCGACGATAAACAAAAATCTGTCTGATTCGTTCACGAATGTCCTTAAATTCCCCTCACTCTGCTGTCGCATCTTCCCTAAATTTAATTCGACTCGTTCCGGCCACATATTTCAGTAGCCGCCCCGAGTGTACAACGGCGCCCTGCGTAGCGGTCCTGTGCATTTATTCGCCAGACCCGACTGCGGACTGCCGAGGGGTCCACGAGGCATGACCCGCGAGCACAACTAAGGGTTTTCACCCACTAGTCGGCCCGAGATCCGTCCCATGGACCTTCTATTTCAATACGGTATTATATAGTAGATTAAATGGGTCGGACTATAAATAGGTATATAGTTAATTAATATAGAATAGAATGAAACATTATATTATGAGAAAACATATAAAAATTACTACATAAATTATACAATAACAAAGTTCCTTACGTTTTTGCAGAGTAGTTTGAATGGCATACAAGTTAAACCAAAACTTTTTTTTAAATTTTGTGAAGTCTCTTAATTATGAAATTCATCACTGTATTTATACTATTTGTATGCATGTGTGCGACCAATAGGCGATTTTTCGCCATTTTAAGGGCTTTTAAATTATTTTATTACTTAAAAATTATTTTTTATTATTTTTTGTATATTTTTCTTAATTTTTTTGATATATACTTTATTTTATGTTTAGATTTTATTTTTATTATTATTTTCTGATAATATTATTTTAGCCCTTTTTTGTTTGTTTTCTGGTCGCCACTTCTGCCTATGTTTTTTCTAAACCTTATTTTGCAAGGTTTTGGCAGTTTATTTATTTTTCATATGTTTCTTTTTGCAGCTGTCTTGCTTTTTCATGATTTTATTAATTATTTGTTTTTATTTAGTTTTGTTATATTTTTATTTTGTTTTAATTAATATGTTTTTCATTACTTTTTAATATCTTGGTGCGGTACATGCTTATGTGCAGTGATTCCTTCCATCTTTTTTATTTTTATTTTTGTTTAAATTGTGGCTCTGAGCCCAACACTATTTTCCTCTATTTATCGTTTTTATTGCCATTATTTTCACGTCGGTTTAATTCGTATTGTTATGGTTGTCTTTTTATATATTTTGTCTGTTATTTTAATTTTTGTTTAACACCTCATCATTCCACATTCTCACTCCATATTTTTACTTCATCAAGCTCTATATCATTCAATAATTCTATTTTATATACATTCATCATACCATGCTTCTACCTCATCATTCCTAATTTTCATCAATCATTCAGTTTACCTATCCATGCTTTATTACTTTATAAATATTTGCGTGCAATGTAATAATTTTATCATTCGACAAAAGCTCAAAATAATTTTTAGTACAGCTATTATTACCATTATTACTATTATAATTATTATTATTATTATTATTATTATTATTATTATTATTATTATTATTATTATTATTATTATTATTATTATTATTATTATTATTATTATTATTATTATTATTATTATTATTATTATTATTATTATTATTACTATTATCATTACCATTATCATTATTATAATTATTACTACTACTACTATTATTATTATTATTATTATTATTATTATTATTATTATTATTATTATTATTATTATTATTATTATTATTAATAATAATAATAAATATAATTAATTAATAAATTAAACGATAACGCCAATAAAAAACCTTTCTTACGATATATTTCGATAGCACAGCTATCATCTTCAGGTACTCAAAACCAACTAAAAATATTATGAATTAACATTTAATTTAAACAAATTATTTTTTATTAATTTAATTTTTTAATAAATAAATATTTTTAAAAATATATTTTAAATTAATTTTAAATTTTAAATTTTTTACTTATATTCTAATTTTTAAAAATTAATGCAATTTAAAATTTTCAATTATTTTAATAATATTAATAAAAAAACAAACATGATTTAACATACGTAAACTATTTAAAAACATTCAAAACATTCGTAGTCACAGCACTCTGCACATTAATCTTTGGATCCAATGACCTTATCAGCAATGCTTCACATATCACTCGTTCCCAATAACTATTAAAACTTCTCAACAAAATTCCAAAATCAGACATTCCGATATCACTTTTACAGCCTCTATTGTGTTCACTAATATTGGTCAAACCTTCAATCGACAATGCTCTAGAACTCGAGTACAGAGATGACGGGAAGTCTCTCCAATGTATGTGGCATTACACCCATTACATGTAAATTGATAAACGAGATCAGAACACAATCCAACCGGAGTTTTTGATTTATTAATAAACATATTGCGTACCTTACACGAATTAGAGACGATCTTATACTCTAAATTTCCTATCAGTTTACCCAACTTCCTCTTATAATTTGTAAAGCCTTCAGAGTACGGCAATACTAACACATATTTAGGCTCAATTTTTTTATATCCATTTTTACAATCACCCAGATCAACACTCAATTCACACCCATCCGACAAATTACATTCAGACTTTCCACAACATGGATCCTTAGGATTTTTAATCAATTTATCAACAGTTTCTTTTATCATCAACAATAAAAATGATTTAGAATATCCATTCTTTATCAACAACTCAACCAATTTATCAACACTTTTTACCGAATTAGCAAAAGTAGAAGATAAAGCCCATGAACGATAAATCAATCCTTTCACCATATTTCTCTTATACTTAAATTCACAAAAGCTTTCTGGAGAAGTATAAAGACCAGTATCAGTTGGTTTTCTATAAATCTCTGTCTCATATTTGAAAACCAGAAACATGTAGAACCGTTTTTGCAGTTTATGAACAGTTTACATAAAAACATTGTATTCACATGTGAAACGGAGAGAAAGTCATCAATTGCGTTTTTGGATTTGTTAATTCAACGCAAAGATAAACAGTATGAGACAGAGATTTATAGAAAACCAACTGATACTGGTCTTTATACTTCTCCAGAAAGCTTTTGTGAATTTAAGTATAAGAGAAATATGGTGAAAGGATTGATTTATCGTTCATGGGCTTTATCTTCTACTTTTGCTAATTCGGTAAAAAGTGTTGATAAATTGGTTGAGTTGTTGATAAAGAATGGATATTCTAAATCATTTTTATTGTTGATGATAAAAGAAACTGTTGATAAATTGATTAAAAATCCTAAGGATCCATGTTGTGGAAAGTCTGAATGTAATTTGTCGGATGGGTGTGAATTGAGTGTTGATCTGGGTGATTGTAAAAATGGATATAAAAAAATTGAGCCTAAATATGTGTTAGTATTGCCGTACTCTGAAGGCTTTACAAATTATAAGAGGAAGTTGGGTAAACTGATAGGAAATTTAGAGTATAAGATCGTCTCTAATTCGTGTAAGGTACGCAATATGTTTATTAATAAATCAAAAACTCCGGTTGGATTGTGTTCTGATCTCGTTTATCAATTTACATGTAATGGGTGTAATGCCACATACATTGGAGAGACTTCCCGTCATCTCTGTACTCGAGTTCTAGAGCATTGTCGATTGAAGGGTTTGACCAATATTAGTGAACACAATAGAGGCTGTAAAAGTGATATCGGAATGTCTGATTTTGGAATTTTGTTGAGAAGTTTTAATAGTTATTGGGAACGAGTGATATGTGAAGCATTGCTGATAAGGTCATTGGATCCAAAGATTAATGTGCAGAGTGCTGTGACTACGAATGTTTTGAATGTTTTTAAATAGTTTACGTATGTTAAATCATGTTTGTTTTTTTAATATTATTAAAATAATTGAAAATTTTAAATTGCATTAATTTTTAAAAAATTAGAATATAAGTAAAAAATTTAAAATTTAAAATTAATTTAAAATATATTTTTAAAAATATTTATTTATTAAAAAATTAAATTAATAAAAAATAATTTGTTTAAATTAAATGTTAATTCATAATATTTTTAGTTGGTTTTGAGTACCTGAAGATGATAGCTGTGCTATCGAAATATATCGTAAGAAAGGTTTTTTATTGGCGTTATCGTTTAATTAAATCGTTGCCAAATTTATTTAATTAATAAATACTAGTATTATTTTAAACTAAATTCCTTCCAAACAAATTAGGTTTGTGAGCATTCTGTCACAATGTAAATTATAGTAGACAATTTTTCTTTAATAAAATCAGCACACGAATTTACAGAATATTGATTATTATTATAGACACGTTCCTGTTACCGTCGCTTTAATCTTTACAATGAAATAATTTCAAATCCCTGCTGATGGTGCAATGATAAAACTCTCTGTTATTTCTTAACTTTTTCTTGATTTTCATCTTTCTAGTTGACACTGCTTTCATCCAGGTTTAGGGTTCGTTGCTAAAACTCTCTGTTATTTTAAATTTCTCTGGGTTTCCATTTTTCCAAATGACATGGCTTTCATCCCGGCTGAGCCCCCAAAATCATGTTGGCGAATAGGGTAAATTTTTATATTTTTTTTTCTAGGGTTTTGTGAATCTACCCCCTAAACGCCATCAAGATTATTATGCTATCTCTCCTATGTACCCATGGTGATTGCCATGTTGGTAATGTACATAAGGGTTGAAAATTCATGAGCAGGTGAGCTCCATTTCTGGAACTACTCCTCATTATATTTTCACTTTCAGGTTCTGGACTGCCGATGGAAGGTCTTACGTCTTTCTCTTTCTATATCCTTATTCTTACTCGTCTATTCCTACAACTTCCATACTTATGTGTCATCTTTACCCATTATTTATAAAGTTATCCTTCAAAATTTTGGGCAGCGTTCCTCCCTTATTTTTTGGTAAATTTCCTATTTCATTTGTTTAATCACGGTATCGACTACATTTGTCCTAGTTTACCTTTATCTTTCCCTATATTAGAAATTTGATTAACAATTCCTTAACTCCCCGTACATTTCCCATGATTTTAAATAGTTACAACCCTCTGTGGTCACTTCAATAAACATTTCTCTCTTCTGTCAGATTATATCGTTCAACTTTTGGAAAAATATTTTCAAATTTACCTTCCTACACTATCCTATCCTTTCCTACTTGATTTTAATTAATTTTCCGACAATATTTTAAATTTTCACTACAAAACTTTATTCCCCCCTTAACTAAAGTCGCACTTCCAGAATTTTAATTTCTGCTCGCCTCGACCGATATTTCATCAGCCGTTGCGAGTCGTTCAACGATGCCCTGCGTGGAGGTCCTGTGCAATTGCGAGACCCTACTGCGGACCGACCGAGGTTTCGATAAGGCGCGACTCACAATCACAACTAGGGAACTAAATCCACCAGCCGGACCGGGATCTGCCTAATCGATAGCTATTTCAATACATATATATATATATATATATATATATATATATAAATAAATAAGATTTTAGGGGGACTTGTCAGTGGCACCGAAAGATTCCACGACCATCCAGAATAAAATCAAAACTGTAACTCCGAAACATATATTTATACAAAATAACAATACTTACAATCCACAGTCATGCAACCAAATTGGAAAAATTGGCATAAATTGGCATAAAAATTCTGTCTAAAAATGACTCACTGTTCGTCTAAGAATGTTATCTGTAAGTCTGTAAGTCTGTTATTCTGTCAGAAGTCAAAAATTCTGTTAGAAATTATGAAAATGACTGCCATATATATAGTGTTTTTGAGCCTGTGTGCGACCAATAGGCGATTTTTCGCAATTTTTAGGGTTTTTTAATTATTTTATTTATTTCGAAATATTTTTGTAATTTTTTATATATTTTTCTTTATTTTTTTGATATATTAATATTTTATTGTTGGATTTTATTTTTATTATTATTTTCTTACAATATTATTTTTTTAACCCCAATACTTTGTTTTCTGGTCGCCTCTTCTGCCTGTGTTTTTTCTAAACATTATTTTGCAAGGTTTTGGCAGTTTATTTCTTTTCTCGTATGTTTCTGTCTGCAGCTGTAGGCTTTTTCAAGGATTTTAATTAATTATTTGTTTTTATTTAATATTTGATATATTTTTAATTTGTTTTAATTAATATGTTTTATTTTATTTTTGGTCTCTTCTTGCAGTGCATGCTTATGTTACAGCAGCCATATTGACAATTTCCAAACAACATTAATTATTTTGTTTTAATTTATACAATTTTCACCTTTTTGTTTAAATTGGTTTTGTAATTTTGGCTCTGAGCCCAACAAAAGTAAAGGTGGAATGTTGCTCAATTGTTAGTATAATGTTCTTATAAACTGAAAAATAAGGGCGGAACGCTGCTCAAATTTTCCGAGTCAATGAAAATACTTTATCAAAAACTATAGAATAAGGATAAAACCGTAAAATAAGGTTGGGACGTTGCTAAAATTTTTGAATTAACAAAAATACTTTATCGAAAACCGAAAAAATACAGATGGATTACGGCTAAATTTTTATATAAGAAGAACATTTCTTAAAGCTGAGGAATAAGGACGAATCCCTACACAAAAATTTGTTAAGAATATTGATAATAATTATAATAATTATAATAATTATAATAATAATAATAATAATAATAATAATAATAATAATAATAATAATAATAATAATAATAATAATAATAATAATAATAATAATAATAATAATAATAATAATAATAATAATAATAATAATAATAATAATAATAATAATAATAATAATAATAATAATAATAATAATAATAATAATAATAATCATAATAATCATGGTAATTGTAATAATAATGATAATAATTATGATAATAATAATAGTAATAATAATAATAGTAGTAATAGCAATAAATATAATGGTAATTATAGTAATAAAAATAATAATAAAGGTAATAGTAGTAACAATTAATAAAGGTAATACATATAATAGTAACAATGATAATGCTAGTAATAATAATAGGGAACATTGTAGTTATAATAGGGATAAGGGTAAAAGATATACTGTGGGAATATTTAACTTAACAAAGGTGTATAGGCCATAGGATAATCATCAACACGGAAAACGATTAGAAGAATTATGGGAATAGACATAAAGATAAAGGATATGAGAGTATAGGTATGAGAGTATAAGAGTGCAAACCTACAGACCCCACGAGATTTAATGGCCAGCGAAATTGCATACGTCGTGTAATTACTGATATATTAAAATGACAGCAGCTTCAGCGAATGAACCCATGAAAATGAAGGAAAATTCTCTAATTAATGATTCAAATCAACGAGCACCGGAGAATTATAACCATCGAACCTATAGAGTTTCGGATCACGGACGAAACCACCTTGCTGCGCAGCGTTCTATGGCAGGTAAGGCTACCCAAGTCATGTTTTAGTGTCAATAAAAATTTATGTCATAAATTGTTATGTTAATTCCTTTTTTTGTACAATTGAATATGACGATTCAGTAATTCTGAAAACTCCTAGAAAAAAACTGCTTCAACTACTAGATTTATCCAATAATTAAAACTACCATTGAGTCATCAGGGACTTCTGTAGCCACGTCGATAAACAAACCGTGAACCACATTCCATTCAGAGTAAGATTTCGAGGATAAGAGTGAGCGTAAAGTAGTGTCGAGAGTTCGCGTCCAAATAATTCCAAATGTATAATGGCATTCTCTGAGGTACATGAATCTTTCAGAGTGTGAAATTCCTGATGTCTCCGTAATCATCCCAGTTAATTTACCTAGTTGATCTTAACTGAAATAGTGTTTAAATCCTCCCTTGAAGGTAATAGTGATCACCACTCAATGCGATCCATTCTTAGGTTGTGATTAGGAGCCGGAGGGAATGGAATATTGCATATATGTTTTTCGATACAATGAAACTGTCGACTCCATGCTGTTTTACTATAAGCGAAAGGAAAAGTTAGTAAAAATTTTATTAGCACTATCATATTGAGATAATCAAAATTAAGACCACTATTACAGGATATTCTAGATCATTTCCCACCTAAGCACAATTTTAGAAATGGGTATCTCTAAATTACGTAGATGTTGTAGTTAAACCTGAACGATTATAATTTTTCTTATTCAAACAAATTGGATTTGTATGTCCCTAAATTTTAATTTAGAAAATTGGCTATAAATGTATATCGATCATTGATAGGAAGGAAATTAATAAAGACTAATAATCTTTTAATGTCGTTTTGACAGGCACCCAGGCCCGTGATTGGGAAGATATAGACCGTACCACGCTAACGGTACCGACAAGATTCACCGGAAGGTATCGTCAGGCCTTATGGGACGGGGCTACACAATATCAACGTATGAGACCCCTGAGTGGCCGAGTAGGAACAACAATGGATCGGAAACCGATGTAGAGCTCCCTAGCATACTCATCGAGAAGGAGCCGGGCAGAAACCCAGCACGAGAGATTCGGCAGAAGGCGGAAGTCGAACTACACAGATTGGAGCAGCTCGAGTGGCGCTACCGATTTCTCGCGAAACGGCAAGGAGAACAACTTGCAAGGATCAACCTGGATATCGCGAGAGGGCGTATCCTTAGTTCAGACGGGCACTTTCCCGCTTACGGAGTGGCCCATGATCACCGAGACCCAGCCCTCCTGGACAGTGACGCACCGGTTCACTTGGTGGTGCCGACAAGTCTCCTCCAACCAGATATACGAGACATCCTAGAGGATCGGGGTGTCGAGGAGCACGCGTACTCGCGACGACGTTTCATGGATGAACGGCCACACGACCATTGAACATTTATTCTGTATGTTATAGTCGTAATAAATTCATTGTATCAGCAATTTTTTTTGTTTTCTTAGTAATTTAAATTACAACAATGAATAGGGAAATGGAATAAGAAAACGAGAGTAGATTTCCCTGAATAAACGAGACCAGGGAGGATGATGGAATAGGAGTGAAGTGTTACGCCTTTTATTAAAGATAAAAATTATTTTGTTTTGTCGCCCGAAGCTCATCTTATATTTATTTTATTAAGGTGAAACGATGAACGATGCCATGCAAAGAATTAGTAAAGGATTAGAGAGTCTCCGGAAAGAAAATGTCAACTTACGCCAACAGATTACTCAATTGACCGTGAGTTGCAGAGAGTCAAGGCTACTTGGTCCGAGGCGACTAGAGTAAAGCGACTCTACCAGAAGATTGACGCAACACAGAAGGGCTGGCAGGAAGAGAGAGCCCTGAACCAAGCCAAGAAGGTCTAGATACGAGGGCTGGAAGTAGCCGTAGCTGCGGCCCAGGAGGGACAGGCGGTCACCTACCCTCTGGTGTTTGCCCCAGCCCAAGTGGCCTATCAGAATGCAACCAATTCGGCGCAACCGTCGTTCCAACCAAAATCGCGCGCAAGACCAGGACGAGCCGAGAGGAAAAGACAGAAACATTACAAATTGCGAACGAGACAGAAATAAATGTAAATGAGCGATATAGGAACAAATAAAATTTTCTCTTTGTTAGTTTTCTTTGACTTCACGATGTAAATACAGCAGTATGATTCTATGAGGGGTAAAGACAATGAGATACAAAGTCGAGTGAGTAAGGGACCTAAAGCATGGACCTTCTAACGGTAGCTCGCTGAACCAGCTGTAGACCGGGTCTTAGCAGTTTTGGAAACAAAGCTCACCTTTGGCGGTCATAGAACCATTGGTTACAGTACCAACGTTGCCTAACAACGGGTAACCAGTGGCAGACAGATATAATTATATGATTGGGGTCAAGGTCATACCGATCGCCTATAACTCCACACTATTTTTGATGATTTTTCGTCCATTTGCATCCTGATTTTATCGGATGTCATGCCAGATAAACAACAATTCAAAAATATTTGCTTTTGCCAAACAAATGGACACTTCAAGGTAAAGACAAAAGAACACTTCAGAGAAATCGCAATCAAGTCAAAAATAAATGTCTCTAGATCAACTAAACAACAATGCAAATTTAAACACTAATTACTAGTTATCCTATGCGGTAAAATGTTCTAATCTCTTGTTTACCAAGAGGGGAATGTGAAAATGTATTATAATAAACAATTAATTATAATTCTTTGTTTGAATATTTTTAGAAAATTAATAGATTTCGAATTTAAAATTACTTAATTATTTGCGTTTATTTTATATTTGTAAATATAATATAATTAGAGTAAGATGTATCGAGTATCACTACATTTTTTTTAATTTTTCATGTTTTAAAACTATTTATCTTCTAAAAGATTTTCATTTTAGTGGCTTGTTTAAGTTGAAAATAATATAGAATTTAGTTATTTCCACCTTGCAGTGTACTTGGAGCGAAGTTGAAACATATCAACATACTAAATAATTTTATTCGACTGAAAAATAGTTGCTAATGTAATACAATTCAAACTAAAATGGATTACTTACATTGTTGAAGTCAAAATATTGCTTTAATAAATAATAATGCTGATATCTAAAGCTTATAGTATATTTTTAGAATTATATTTTAGTTTCTTGTCTTAATTTAGTTTTTATTTACTAAGGCTGCACATTGTTTGTATTAACAATTCTACAAAAAATGTGCATAATAATTCTATAGACATCAATGTATACGATAGATGATTTTTGCTGTTTTGAAATTTGATATTACATCTATTGTATATAATTTTTATGATAAATCATTAAATTGTGATAAATGTTGGTTTATTAATAATAATTGATATATTTTAATACCTACAAACAGTGTATTTTATTGTTTCCCTATTTCAATCTTGTATCTTTGCGCATTTTATTAATGGAGTTTGCGTATCGTTTAGTCATTGCAAATTATATAGTCATTTTAATTGTTACTTGGTCACTTACAGTCAAGGTGTTGATTGTTATAGTTGGGTATGCCTAGTGTATCTTTCCGAACTATCCGTGTTGAATCATTTTTTCAGGAGCCATCTGCCGCTAAGCCAGATAATCTCAATCATATACTGTTTCGCTTTTGACTATCCACAGAATATACACGAAAATAAAGTATCACAAAACTACATCATAGTTCAGTGTTGTCCAACTGAAAATAGTGCATGGTACACCAAATAAACTGAATCTCGGGACACTTTCTAAAAAACTTAAAATATTTTATAGGAAAAAACGATTTACATTTAATATTTATTAATGCCATACTTGTGGATTATGTTTTGATCATATGAATAACGAGTTCGAAAAACTTAAACTATCGATAGATCAATTATATACATACTTAAAAGTTCGATTTGAAGAAAACCAAGTTATAGATTTATTTTTCTATTAAACTCGAAGGTACCTTAGAAATTTTTAATGTTTTGTAGATTTAATTCGAGGCACACTGGCAAAGTTGATTTTTTTAACTTCTTGATTGAGGATATAGCATGCAGCTAAATGCACATGAAATTGGTCCTTTTTTACATTTTTTAAATTTCAATACGAACATTTAAATAATAACGTTAATTTTTTAAAAACACTTATTAGTTAATGACAAACTTATTACAATAACATTTTTATACTAATTTTCAGAACTCATAATTTCAAAATTGAATATAGAAATAAGTTGGAAACTCGATATAAAAGAATGTTTAACTATTTATTCTCAAAATCGATAATGGTTAAAAAAATATTGTCTTCATGAGATGTAATTTTATAGTGCAGTAATTCATGGAGTCTACTTTTTACATCTCCCTAACGAATATAAAAATTAGTTCTCTAATTACAATGTTAAATATCTGGCACAGGACACTATTTAGTCCTATGACACGTTATTACCGGATAAATAATTTATTTTAAATACTAAGCATAAGTTTACGTTACATTAGTGAAATGTAATAATACTTTTACAGATAAATATTTAGCAATAAACAAAGAAATAATTGAAATCCAAATTTATTCAACAAATTATTTGTTCAATAAAATACCATCATAATTTTGTTGAAACCATTTCTGGGCATCTTCTTTAGTGATTCTGTGTTGAGCACCAACCTTTGATTTCTGTTGACGACGATATGCAACACGACGTCCAGCACGAGTCAAAACAACATAAAAATCCATACCATAAATACCGATTGATGGATCGTATTTCAAACCCAAGTCAATGTGTTCGGTAATACCGAAACCGAAGTTTCCTTCTTGACTGAAGCAAGATTTCTTCAATTCGTATTCTAAGACCTTCAAACCTTTTTCTAAAATTTCTGAATGCAGCATAATAGAATAGCTTATTTTAGTAAAAAGAATCAAACCTTCAGCTTTTTTGCCTCGTACTGTGGCATAAACAGAAATTTTTTCATTTCTTCTAATACCAAATGAACGAACAGTTAAACGTGCTTTGCTGAAAACAGGTTGTTGTCCAGTCAACTGTTCTAAAACTTTACCAGCACGAGTCAATCTGTCACCAGATTCACCAACGCAAATATTTACGCAAAGTTTATGAATTTTAATTTTCTTCATTGGATTTTCAACCCCAGCTTCAACTTTATTTTCAGTCGCCATTCTGCCATAAAAAATTATTTTAACTAATTTTAACCCAAATATGAAATAAATACTTTATAATTTTCGAAAAATTCAATTTCTATGTGATATTAGAATTTAAACAAATTTGAAATATAAATTATTTAGTGTTTTTAATTATTTTAACAAATAATTATTAACTATCTAAATTAATAAATTGAGAAATTTTAGAATATATATTTTTTATAATGTGTTTATTTGTTCTTAAGTATTAAAATTCAATAAATTATGCACTACAAATAATATAAAGTATTAAAATAAATGTTATATTAAACTAATAACGACACTTCTAGCTTTAAATAAAAATTCTAATTATTGTACAAGTAAGTTTAAAGAACACAACAAGCATGAAAACTTACCAAATTATTTAAAAGTTGAGTTAATTTATTGAAGATCGCAAGTAAATTTTACATAATGATGCCGATTGATGGATCGTATTAATGAAAAAATGTCAATTTGTGACTCAAATTAATAATCATCATATACGTTATCTATGCAATAAAATGTAAAGGTTTTAAACCAAATATTTAATTTTAGTTCATAATTATATTATCAGTGTTGTAAAGTTCCTGTTTCAGTTATAACGGCATTTCTAATCGTGTTATATTGTGAACTCTGCTTAAATAGCTTATGTACAGATTCGGCAGTTCGGTTGGTGTCATACAGTGCGCAAATTGAAGGTGTAACCTACAAAGCCCCAGCTTCCAACATTATGGTAAGGACCTATTTAGTCAGAAGGATTCTAGTGTCATGGCATGTAGTGGGTTTCTACCAAGTGGTCATGGTAACCCAGACACTGCTTTATGTCCACTTGCTACCCGTCGCTAGGCAAAGTTGGTACTGTAACAAGAGGTTGTGAGTCAGCCAGAGGTGAGCTTCTTTGGAGGAAACGGCTGAGGCTCGGACTCACCATGGGCCCAACGAGCTGCCGATAGAATGCGTGTGATTGATTTTCGTATTCTTCCTATCTTTCAGTTTGGTAGGCTCTAACTATTGGTGGGTTACAAGGTTCCAAATCTTGCTTACCTTCCTGGCGACCCTAGTAACGCCATACAAAATGATACTTATCCACTTGGCACCCGTTGCTAAGCAACGTTGGAAATGTGTTCAAGTGGTGGATTGCCCGCAAAAATTGAGTACCATGTGCTAGTACTATAGTTGCTCGGACAACCCTCGGGTTCACGAGCTGTCGATAGAAGACCTATGCTCGCTTTGCTCTGTCCCTCTTAACTATTCGAGATTAATGCTTAATTGACTGTTGACAGTGTTGGTCTACGGTTATACGAAATAATAATTCAACTACATTTAAACTATTTTATTCGATTCATATACAACTGCTACTGCTGGGAGTGTTGAAGTTGAGTTGCGCGACGTCGGGCACGCTCCTTACGTCCCGGTCGCCGACTACTGATTGTCGTGTTGGATTTCTCTGCCGACCTGGTAGCTGCCTGCGGCACTTGAGTGGGGGCGAAAATGAGCGGGTAAGTGACCGCTTCACCTTCCCGGCATACCGCTAAGGCTACTTCAAGTCCCCGAACCTGCGTGCGCAGACTCCGATTGAGCTGGCGTTCTTCGGCCCAGCCTTTTTGAGCTGCAGTGAGCCGTTGGTAAAGTATTTTTGTTCGCTTGGGGTCTAAGCAAGTCGCTTTGATCTGCTGCATTTCGCGAGTTAGTTGCAGGATCTGACTAAGTAACTCGGCATTCGCCTGCCTCGCGCGATCTAATTCCGTCTGCAGGATCCGTAGAGAAGTCATTACTGAAATTAAATGGGTTGTTACGCGTCGATTTATGATAGAACTAAATGTTTAAATTTATCCAAACAAATCAACAGTTCATTTTCTATTAACTAAGAAAACACACACAGTTCTAATTATAATTGGTGTCTAATCATTACAGTAATGTCTGTTAGTCATTCGTCCGGACAATCCCGTTCTAAACTCCTCTTGAGGGCCTCCACCGTGTAGGGCCGCCTGGTATCTCGAACCGGACGAGGTGGATGGGCGACGGCGATCCGCCCGGCAAGGATGTCATCCAGCACGTTTGCAAGGTACATCCTTGCCTTGACGACTTGTAAGTCCACCCGCTCCTGCACCCGCTCCCACTGGGTGAGGAGGTCCTGTGCGTTAGCGAATATTTCGGCAGCTGGGTATTGCTGTCGACTTAGTTCCTCGAGGTCGTTGTTGAGATTAGGTGTCCTCCGAATGGCAGGGTACGGCCATTGTCGACGTATTTTCCCGATTGCCCCTGTTCTCCTGGGCGACTCCTTCCTAGATGGCGTGTTGGTTGAACTGAAATCTGTCCTATCTAGAGGCATATTTGGCTGAAAGTAATGTAGCATGATCAATTACTAACTTTTGATAATTATAGCACTAAAGCGGATTATCTAACTCGGGTGTGTTATTTATTATTTGGTTCTCTAATGACTAGGGGATGGCTGTTGGACTCACATATTGTTTAGTATTATGTTGTGGAGATGAGTAAGAACTGGTATTCGATCAAGTGTTGTCGTCTGTCGATGTTGAGCGGAACTTAGGTTTATATTAGGCTTGGCGTTGATGTCAGCGTTAAGAGTTATGGAGGGGTTTCCATTCTCTTGATAAGCCTTTGCGCCCTCTCAGTAGCTGATGTGCTCGACCTGTTCTATTTAAATGAGTTTGATTATACATCTCTTATAAGTAACAAAATGTTTCGACGTGTACATTATACTAATGATTGGGCTAATAGATAAAATAGGTGTGCTAATGACTAAAACTTATCAATGGCTAACGGATCTGATAGGTGATTTTAACAAAAAAAATATTAATGGGCCGACAGATTAAATAGAGAGAGGTTAATGAAAATTATCAACGGTTAACGAATTAAGTATTAAATGTGATATAAAATATATCCACGGATTAATTAAATATCGATTGAAAAATACCACACCCATATCGCAAATTTACGTAAATTTTAATCATTAAGGTATAACGAACTGCGTTTGTTTATTTAAATTATGTAACATAGACTATGCTAATTAGCAAACCAAGTCCTTTCGTGCCGTGCGATCATCTCAGAATTCGGTTAATACACGCTTGTCCATTAGGTCTACGGCAATTCAATTATACGTTAATCTATTCAAATTTATTCATGCTGTCTCAAAATTTGATTATCGAGCTTGATCGGATCAATCGAGGTAAGTTGTCGTTCTAGTTGATTCCTCTACTTTTCTTTCTTGTCTATCGTCTCTGGGCTCTCTAATTTTCTTTGATGGTTTTGGCCCTTGATTTCTCAGCTTGTTGACTTCCTTTTTCGCATTTTCCCATTTAGTTTTGTATGCTCTTGTTCGGTCTTCCTCTTCGGCTATTTGCTGAATATAATGTCTGATTCGCGATTCCCAATTACTCCTTGAGTTTTCTCTATCCTCTGTCCATTTGGCTTTCCAATGGAGTGCTTGTCGTTTTGCCCATTCTTTGGCTTGTTCCAAATGGGTTCTCTTTGTTTTCTCTATTCGGTATTGGGTGCTAATTTGCCCAATTTCCTCCTGCATTTGCTGTATGATTTTTATCGTCTCCTCTCTTTCTTCTCGTATCTCTGCTTCTTTATCTTTTATCACTTCTCGCAATCTTTCGATTTCATTTTGTTGATCCTGCTTCTCTTGCTCTAACATTCTGATCTCCTTTCTTTGGTTTTTGATTCTAGTTTGGTTCTGCATGAATTCCTTCATCATTTCCTCTTCTCGCTCTTGGTACGTTTTCTCTTTTCCCTCCGGGTAAATTATTTTTTGTTCTAGTTGTTTTTCCCACTTTTCTTTCATCATTTTCGTTTTTAGAGTCTCTTGCGCTAATTCCTCTTCTGCGATTAGTAGCATTTCTTTTAATTGTAACGTTCTTTGTCTCCACAATTCTACTTCTTCACTCGTTACTTTTATTAACTCTGGTTGATCTTTGATTGCTGGTTTTGACTCTTCAGCCTCTTTTACAACTTCTTTTGTCTCGTTTGGATTCATAATTGTTTTCTAAATATAATTATTCGATTATTCTCACTTTTCAATCATCTCAAAATTTATCATAATTTACATCATCTCGTATTTTTTGTGGTTTTTGAGTTTTATAAATTTTTTGTTTTTACGTTTATTTTTATTTACACTTTTTACACATTGTTTTCGTTTCTTATCTACTGATCAGCGAAACGGAATCCTTTGATCCGCCCGTTGATCGGCTTTCTACATACTGGACATATATTAACTTTTATCCCGCACGCTTCGCATGTGACCATGTGTCCACAAGGCGTATAAATTATTTCTACATGTTTTTGCCAACATGTCACACATTGATACTGCTCTAAAATAGCTTCCTTTATTATTGATTTGTCACGATTCTCTTTAGGTTTCTCTTGGTATCGTTTGATTGCTCGGATTATTGCTTGTGTCGAGTCGTACCATTCTAAATTATTAGCTAACCTTTCCTGGATTATTTTCCTCATTTTTTTGAGTATCCACTCCTGATAATAGCATTATGGTTCTCGTTTTTGGTCGATCTAAGATATCTTCTATTTGCTGGTTGGTAATTATTATTTCGATATTCTTTGACTCTTTTTCTTGCTTATACATACACTTTCCTTTATGCTTTAGTTTCTTGACATTCTGATCTGGTATTGGTTGTTGATTTTTACATCCTTCGCACATTATTCCTCTGGCTGTTTGGCAATATCCTTGACTCGCAAATTCTGCTGCTCTTGGGTTTCCTTTGAAAGTTTTGATTCTCTCTTCGAATGTTCTATTTATAGTCTCTTTTTCCCAGATTAGTTCTGCTGGATCTTCGAAACTCTTTATTATCGTTATCTTTTTCTCACCTCCCTTTTCATCGCTGTCTAATTCTGATTGTCTGAGTCCTTCTGATCTGTTCATCGCTTGGTTTCTTACATCAATATTGATTCTAAATGGGCAGGTTGGAAATTTCCTCAGGTGTTCTCGTTTAGCTGTCTCTCCTTTTCCCCATTTTGCGAGTTTTCCTTTACAATAGATGCATGTTACTTCGTCTGGTAGTTCGGGCGTTCCCGTAAAATAAAATCCTTGTGCGGCCATTTCTTGACTTTGCCGTTCGGTAAACACTTTATTATCTTTAAACGTTAAATATCTCTGTTCCTCTTTTCTCAGTTCCTCGTCTCTCACTCTCATTTGTGAGTATATCGCTTTTATGGTTTGCGTTGGCCGTCTTGTTCCGTCATAGTCTTTGTAGTATATAATTGCTGCTGCTAGTGTATTAACTTTCTCTTCCTCTTCTGGTTTTTTCCATAGTCTCGTCCATATCGGATCTGGTCCTCCTCTCATCTGTATCGTTATCTCTTCGTTGATTCCGCTTGCCATCTAAATATCGTCATTATTTTTTGAATTTTTGTTTTTCTGATTTTTCTGATTATTTGTAATTTTTTTGATTTTTATTTGGTTTTTTGTTATTTTATTTACATTTATTTACACTTTCTTTCACTCTTTACAACGTCTTGTCTGGCTTCTCCACTTCTAATTTTATATACAGGTTATCTTCTCGCAAGAATCCTTCTCCTCTTAATCGTTGTTGTGGATAGAAACGTGGTGTTCCAATTGCTGTATTCCAGTCGGTTGTTGGCCTTCCCATCTGTGGTTCATTTCCTGTTCTGATTGGGTTGCGATAATCCTCTTGTCCTTTCATTGTTAATATCATATTTTGTTTAAAAGGCCATGTTAATAGCTCGTCGTAATCTCCTCTTCCTACTCTGATGAAGACACTGATGTGGGTACCTGTTGCATTCCCATCTCCATTTGGATATAATCTAATGCCCAATTTGTATCCATTTTCCCAACTGTATATTGGTGGACTATCTAGAATTCTTTGTATTCCATCTTTTGCTCTCTGGAGCTTTTCTGCGAATTCAGTTATTTTCCATATAAATGGTGCTGTAGGATGTTTTCTAGTTATAGAATTGTTGGTTTCTAGTTCCTTTATGCTGTTAGTCATCTGTTGCATTTTCTTTTCCATTTCGACCATTTTCTTGAGTGTGTCTCCTTGGCTTCTCTCGAAATTCTTTCTGGACTCTAATATTTCTCTTATTAGTGCCTTTTGTGCATCATTTTCTGTTCGTAGGCTTTTTACCTCCCATGCCAACATTCCTATCGTTTTCATCATGATTTCGGTATGCTCGATGCTATTTTCTATCATGTGTTTTTGCATTTCCGTCAAGGGTAGTTGCGTTTGACAATTGAATAATTCTAACGGGCATTTGACTGGTTTGCCGCTGCATTCGTTCCAATGTTCCTTTAATTTGACTTTATCTTTTCTTGTCGCAGTTGTTTGCGCATATTCCTTCATATAGATCGCATATTTGTTCCTCTTTTGGATTCCGGTGTTCCATTTCTATTTTTATCCATTCGTCGATGACTCCACAGAATTCGCATTTTTCCTCTCTCTTGATGCATACTTTGTGATGGTCTCTCGTAGTCTTTTTCGTTATGATGGTTTGACAATTTTCGCATAATATCTCGTTATATTCGCATACATTTGTGTGACTTTCCGCTTCCTTCATAAGTCCTTCCCATTCACATTCTTTTACTCGGCATTGAACTAGTAGATTGTTGATTTCTTTGTTGGTGGCTTTATCCATTGTTGTAGGGTCTTCATCTTCTTCAAACGTTTCGTCACATCCAGGGCATTTTATTGTTTGTGTTTCTATCACTTCTATCGTACACTCTGTGCCTATTCTGCATCCACATTTCGTCTGTCTCGTTCCAATCAGTAATTCTTTACATTTACAACACTTTAGTCTTTCCTTGATATCGTTCACCATTCTAACCTTATTTCTCATTATTCGTCTCGTAGTTTCGGATGGATTCTCGCTTCCTTTAATTCTCTCGATGATTGTCTGCATATCTACAAAAATTTTCTGGTTACTCGACGTTGCTTTACTTCTATCGTTTTATTTATACATATTTACACGGTGCGCTTCATTTTACTCTACTGTTGAATCCGGTTCTGGGGTAAATTCCGGCATTGATGCTATCCATTCCACCCAACTTGCTGGGTCTACGTGCTGATGATTGTTACGTAGTCTTCTAATTTCGTCAGCTTGCCATCTCACTTGATCTGCTAATTGTCGTTCATTCTTTGTAATTGTAGTATTGTTCTCTGTTGCTCTTCTAGTCTTATGGCTTGTTGTAGCCCTCTGTTCACACTTTCCGTTAATACTAGATGAGTATTTGTCCACTGAGTTTGTGCATTGTTTGTTATTAGTGTCATTAATTCGCATTGTCGTCTCCACGTTGCCTCGATTCCTTGATCTTGGTATATTCCTTGATTTAATTCTACAATCTCTATAGGTACATTGGCAGCTGCTGGTTGTGGTATTGCTTCTGTAAACGGTGGTATTCTCACTTGATTTGGTTGATTTACGTTATTCGGATCCATCTGTTGGTTATAATACATCATTAATTCATCGGCATTCTCTTGGTTTGATTATTGTCTCTAACGCATTTTGTGCGGTATTTACATATAGATATACATATTATTACTACTAATATACTACATAATATTTTACACTATATACAATGTCTCTTTTTCGTTTTACACCATCGTCTCCGGGGACTCTATACGTAATGTCCGTATATCCCCATATTTCTCATTCATTATCTGGTATACATCAGATTCGTTGGACCATTGTTGTGCTTCGATAATGGGCGGTTCTTTTAACCAGAGTCCGCTTGTGCTAGAGTTTCCTATGATTTCATATTCTTCGGTTCTTTCTGCATCATATTGTCCTAATTCGATATCGTAATTGAATTTTTCTACCGCTGGCCATAATCTTTTCTTCGCTGGCTTCTTTCTGCATTTGGTAGTTCTTGCTAGTTGAATTATTATCAGCATTACTACGCTGCTTATTACTGCTGTTGTTATCCAGATCATTTTAATCATATAGTTCTTTTCATTAGGCTGCATGGTTGTATTTTCTCTTGCATTGGTTGTCTCCATTATTCCTTCTTTGGGTTGTACATTTTTAAGTACTTTCTGGAGTTGTAATGCTTCATGGATTGAAAGGTGGCTGTCGTCCATGATCATTCCTTTTTTCCATGTTTCGTTTTTTCCTTCAAGTGGTTTTATTATAGGTTGATCTGTCGCATTTGACTTGGGTGGTTTCCTTGTTATCGTTCTCCAATGCTCATGAGTTCCCTTTTGGATGTTTATTACATATTTTCCCAGTTTTCTCTTTGTTGGGATTCGATACTTTTGATTCTTTACATTCTTGCTTGTTTCACATTGGATTCTTTTATTTACTGGTTCGTTTCTCTTAGGTTCGTATACGCAGATTTTTGTAATAGGTTTTTCACCTGTGTTCTCAATTACTATTTCTTCTTCATTTGCTGCATTTGACTCTATGTTTATTATTACTGCTTTACTTTCTCTGATCTGTCGTTGATACGGTTGTTCTCCTGTTTCCTTTTCCGGACGTTTTGTCGTAATTGACTCTAATAACTTTCTGGTTATTGATTTCCAGTAATCATCTCTTCCTTTCTGAACGTGTACTATATACTTTCCACGTTTTCTTTTAGTTGGGATGCGGTATTTTTGATTTTTTATATCCTCGTTTGATTGACATTTGATTCTTTCATTTCTCGTTCCGTTCTTTTTGGTTTCGAATACACAGACTTTTGTAATGGGTTCCTTGCCCTTATTTTCAACTATTATCTCTTCTCCGCTCTTTGGATCTGATTCTACTTTTATCGTTATTTCTTTCTTTTCTCGTGCTCGACGTTGATAAGGTTCTTCTCTTGGTGTTGTGAGTTTTTCTCCCAGGGTTTTGGCTAGTGTGCACGTTATTATTATATCATTGTTGGCACATATTATATATTCCGCATTTCCTTCTAGGCTATCCCATTCACATTTCTTTCCTGCTTTCATATTCATTTTCCAACAATCGATGATTTTATTTTGTATACATACTTGTTCAATCGTTTCTATTCCTCTGTTTGTTATTCGCAATTTGCCTATTCCTGGCTTTACTTGGATTTTTACGTTTTTATCTTCTCTGGCATCTCTACATACATCTTTGGTGGTTTGACATGATGATGAGTTTTCGGATCGTATTTCCATCCTTCCTGGTTTTCCTATTGAGTCGAATTGACAACTTATGCTTGTATTCATCGTCAGTTGTAAGCATATTCCTTTGCTTGAAATTCCTTTATCATTTATTGTTCGTATTCTGAACGATTTTATTTCCTTTGTGATGTTTTCGTCAGCTTCCGTTAACTTGATGGACGTAATCAATATCATTATTTTTTGTAGCAGGGTCGGTCGGTTTTGATTTTTTCTTTGTTGTAGTAGCATCATCCCTCTGTTTCGTTTTCCCTCGTTATTGCTGTTGCTCGTTTCTTGACGTTCCTCGTTGGATGATTCCTTTTTCTCTTGTTGTTTGAATTTGTTTTCCTCTCTAGCCTTTGGTTTGGTATCTTGATCATCTTGGTTTTTGCTGTTGTCGCTTCCTCCTTCTCCATTATTATTTCCATCCGGGGTTTCCTTTGAAATGTCGTCCTCGACATTTATTATTTCAATTATTTCCTCGTATACTTTTATTATTCTCGCTTTTATATCGTCCATCTCTTTTATCTCTTGTTTACTCGCTTGAAATCTTATTTGCTTTCGATGCCATCTGTGTATTATCGTCAATAGTTGTTCCTTTCTATCTCCGATTCGTATTGCTTCTTTTGGATGATTGGTGAATTTTAGTCCTTCCCACTTCAACATTGCTTTTATTGTTTTTGGGAATGGGTAGTGAGCATATATTGTTTCTTTTAATAGCACGTTTCTGTTTCTTACCATATAATTTACGTTGAATACTTTAAGTGGTGAACTTTCGTAGGTCCATTTCATCAAGTTGGCTGCTGCTTCGTCTTGTTTGGCGTCGATAGCTTCCCATAATGTTTGGATTGTTTTACCCATCATTTCTCTCTCTCTAATGGTCGCATTACTGGTTATAAATTTTATTGCACTTGCCTGTCTGGATTTCAACGCGTAATGTAGTACATTGTTTTCTCCATTGTCTTTTTCTTTGAACGTTGATCCCGTTTTTAGTAATTCTCTCAGAACTGTTGTAGAAGCATCTGCTGCAACTGCGAACATTAGTGGTGTTTGTCCCTCTTCGTTTGGTATATTTGAGGTGTGTCCGCATTTCTGCATAAGTTGGATTATATCCATTATTCTTTGAGTGTTTCTGTGTTGTACTGCAATATGTAAAGGTACGTTTCCTTCTACATCTGCCATAGTGAAGATCATGGGTATACTCTCTTTAATACGGTCCATTTCTGGTGGACTTCTAGCTCCTTTAGCGTAATCCATTGCGATTTTTCCCGCTTTGTTTACTATTCTCATCCATCCTTTTCCTTCGACCCATTCTGGCATTATCTCTCTGATAGCTTTTACTATTATATCCATCTTGTCTACATTATCTTGGGTCGCGTTTAGAGTTATTTTTGGGTTCATCCGGTTTAGGTTCCTCTACGGTATTATTTGATGTTGCTTCTATTTTTCGACTCATCGTTAGTCCGTTTATACTCAATTGTTGAGTTTGTGATCTGGTTTGCATACCTCGATTCTCTGGTTCTCTTGTTATTGTTCTCGGTATCGCTTTACATCTGCTCACGTTTACGTAGATAGGTCTAGTAAGTGGGTTGTTGACCAATTTAACTCGAGCATTGTTCTCGTTTACGTACATAATCTCGTAAGGTCCTTTACCACATCTTTGTAATTTTCTGGCTACTCCTGGAATAATTTCTGGCGTTGCTATTATTACCCAATCTCCAACCTGAAAGTTATGCTCACGCATATCTCGCTTTTTATCATGTAATTCTTTGTAGCTCTCTTGATTAAATCTAATATTCATACCTGCCGTTTTCCAGATCTCTTGCATTCGCTCTTTGAATCCTGTTACGTAATCGTCAATTTCCATATACTGCGATATCGGTGGTTGATATTCTAGGTCTATTGGCATGTTACATTCTCTGCCGTACATTAATTTAAATGGACTCATTTTTGTTGCTGAGTGTATTGACATTCTATAAGCCATTAGGCATAGATTTATATATCTATCCCAATCTTTTTGGTGTCTGCTTACATAATTCGACATCATTTCTATTAATATGCCGTTAAATCGTTCGGTTTGACCATTTGTTTGCGGATGGTACGGTGATGTTCTCAGCTTCGCAATTCTGAAGTAATTCGTTACTTCCTCTATTATTTCACTCATAAAGTTGGTTCCTTGATCAGTTAGGATCTGTTTGGGTGTTCCGTATCTACAGCATATTTCCTCTACTAGGATTCTCGCTATTGTTCTGGCTTTTTGATCTGGTATTGCGAATGCTTCCGGGAATTTTGACAAATAATCTGTCACTACTAATATATAGATATTTCCATCGTTGGTTTCGGGTAATGGTCCTACTACATCCATTGCGATCATTGTCATGGGTTCTGGTGGAATTGGCATTGGCTTTAATGGTGCTTTCAATTTACTTCCTGTGCTTTTTCTGGTTGCACATATCAGGCAATTCTTTATCCATCCTTTTACGTCCTCTCCGATATTTGGCCAATAATATTTTTGACGCAGTCTTGCTTCCGTCTTTTTTGCTGACATGTGTCCTCCAAGTTTTCCATCGTGATATTGCATCAATACCTCTTTTCGTCTGCTTTCTGGTAAACACATGAGTCGTTTTTCACCATCCATTAATAGTAACCATCCCTTCTCCATGGTATATCGATGTCTGTGTTTTTCCATGTGCTCTTTTAATTTACTGTTGTTGTCGAAGATTTTCATATCGTTCGTTTCTATGAATTCAATTATTGTTTTTAGCTCCTCATCTTCTTTCTGCTCATTTCTCAGTTTTGTAAAATCGATGTCTTCTGCGATGATCATGCATATGCGTCTTACATCCTGGTCCATTAGTTCCTCAAATACAAATCTTGACATACAATCTGCGTTAGCGTTCGCTTTTCCTGATTTGAATTTTATATACGGCGAGTATTCTTGCAACTGCATTGCCCATCTCATTAATCTACTCGAGGCTTCTTTGTGTTGGCCTAGCCATACCAATGGTTGATGATCTGTAGTGATATATATCTCGTGACCCCATAATAAATATTTGAAGTGTTTAATAGCTTGGATTATTGCTAATGCTTCTCTTTCAGTCACAGAGTAATTCTTTTCATGTTTCTTGAACGTTCGACTATAATATCCAATGACTCGCTCTCTTTTCTCGTCATCCCATTGTCCTAAGACTGCTCCAGATGCATATCCACTTGCATCTGTTGCTAACAAAAACGGTTTCTTAAAATCGGGGTGTACGAGTATTGGTGCTGATATCAGTTTATCTCTGAGTGTTTCAAAGGCTGTTTGTTGTTCCTCTTCCCATATAAACGGGGTATCTTTTTTGGTTAACTCTTGTATGGGTTTCGCAATGGTTGCATAATTCTTGATGAACTTTCGATAATATCCACATAAGCCTAAGAATTCTTGCACTTGTGTGACTGTCTTGGGTGCTGGGCAATTCTTTATCTTTTCGATGTTTCTTGGATCTGGTTCTTTGCCTTTTGCTGATACAATATGTCCTAAGAAGGTGACTTTTTCCTTTGCCCAATCGCATTTTGATGGTTTCAATTTTAATTTCCATTGTCTCAGTCGAACGAATACATTACGGATATCTTTTAAATGTTGCTCGAAGGTGCTAGAATAAATTAATAAATCATCAATATATACCATACATTGTTTAATGCCGTGAGTTACAAAAGTTCATACATCTCTGGAATGAAGCTGGTGCGTTGGTTAGTCGAAAAGGCATTTTCTTGAATTGGTATAATCTTTTCCAATTGAAAAGCAGTTTTCTCTCTGTCCTCCTCTTTGACCTTTATCTGCCAATAACCACTTTTTAAATCTAGCGATGTAAAATAAGCTGCTCCGTGTAACGTTTGTAACATTTCATTTATATCTGGTAACGGGTATTTATCGTTTTGTTACGCGTTGAGTCGTCGATAATCATCGAATTGTGTTCTCTTTTTTTTTCATGCTCTGGGAAATTCATGGCGGCACTTGGTTCGTTCTCCTGGTCTAATCTTTGAATCTTTTTTGCTTCTGATTTTTTGAGTTCTGCATCGATATGTCTTGGTATTTAGTATCTTGTTTAATGGTATGTAGTTGCGTTAATTCGCTTGTACGGTCTAGTCGGCGGCATTTCTTAAATTCCATTAGCAGTTTTTGTAGTTGTTCTTTCTCGTTTTCGTTTAGTAGCTGACTGTCGATTGTCCATAATTCTTCCTCATTTCCTTCAGTTTTTGTTGTTGGCAGTTCGATGTCCATCATTGGTGTTAGTTTTCCCAATCTTTCGTTTTCGTAAATGACTTTATCTTCTTCATCAAAATTTGTAATGTTGATTTGATTTACTGTTATTTTACGTTTAACTATTCTCTTGTAATGCGTTTCTTTTTCTCGAATTCTGATTGGTTCGAATCTTTTCCTTAGTTTCCTCGTTTACTTTTACGTAAAATCATTGTGTGCGCCCTGGCATACTAGTTTCTTGAGCCTCCCTTGTTTAACGTTATTCGTCGGTTTATGTCTTCAGCTCTATCCTGATCTATTTATCTCTTTTAATTCTGGCTAATCTTTCCAATTATCGTCGGCGTCAGTTTCCTGATAATGCTAAATACGTGTTGTTTTCAATTTTATTATTTATTCTCGACGATTTTCCGATTATGCTACGATTCTTTGTGCAGTTATTCCTCCATGTTAGTTCTTATACTGGCCAATTTCGGTATTTTTCATTTTTATTGTGGATGTTTGCTCTATCGCTTGCTTTTATTTCACCCATTTATTCTATGTATTGTTATGTTGTCCGTATGTTTGTACATAGTATAGTTCGGTTTTGGATCCGATCCATTCTTGTTTTGTGGTTCTTGCCTTAGTCTCCATTTGATTCGTATGGTACTGGATTTATATTTCTTAATGTTTGATTTGGTATCGGTGTTTTTTCCTGTATGTTTCTTCTGTGTGTTGTTTGCTCTCTTTAACATCTATACCGGTGTGGATTATATAATGTCACTTGTCTTGTCTTTCGATTCTTTTTAGTTGCTCTGAGTTAGCATCTGCGTTCCTCTTGTTCATATTGTCGTTTTATTTATATATGCATCTCTGAATTTTCATGTTCCAGATGTCGTTTTGTGTTTTCTGGTTTTTCGATTTGTTCATTATTGCTTTATTTTCGTCGACTTTTCATGTCCGTTTTTTCGTTAGATCCTCCAATCTCTTTTTTTGTGAATTCTTTTTAGTGTCCATGTACCCATTTGTTTAGCTAGAAACCGGTAAGTCCAGATTCCATTTTCGTTGATTTTTCTCTTCTCTTTGTGATTATGACATGCTAATTTGTGTTATGATTACTCTGTACGATTTGGATAATGAGAATTATTCCTAAAGATTCCTGCCATCATTTGTCCGAAGATTAAGAATCTTCCCACATGGCTTTCATCATATTTGCTGTAGCATGTTGAAAATGGTCTGGTGATAGTAACCAATTCGAGTGGTTTCTCTCCATAAGTTGTTACCTCCCGTTATCGTTACAATTATTAGATAGTATGGCTTGCCTTTGTGCTGGAAATAGTAGATGTTCTCTGGCTCGTTCCGATCTTTCGTGTTGGTATATTCCTCTTGATTATCACTGTTTGATTCTGTCGCTTGGTCTTTGTCCAAATTTTTTGGTGTGCTACTATTATCGGGTGATTGTACCAACTTCCATCTCTTATTTCGAATAATGGTCCAGTATACATTACTGCAACTGAACATATTAGGTACAAATTTCTCTGGATTTATCATCCTTGTTACTGGTTGAGCGAATCTGATTTTTCCTTTATGCATTATCTTATTTCGTTATACATTTATCTTGGATTGTTTTTCTGGCGTCGCAATTCTTTCGTTCGCTTTTACTATACTACTTCTCCAACGATTCTTCAATTCTTCTTGGTGTAATATGGATTGCATTATCTGTATTCGTGATTGCCATGTCCATTTTCTTTTATATTTTCTCTGTTTATGATACATCATTTTTACCAAATCTATATATTTCTCTGTTGATGCTCTTTATGATTAAGATCCATTTGTTGTTTTTAGAGTATATTTTCTTTTGGTTTTTGCTTTTGCGTTTGGTATTTGCTGTTCGCGATAAGATATTCTTTATAATTTGTCGGCTACCTTTCTACATTGCCCCTCGCCTTATGATCTCATTAATTGTTGTATCTGTTGATTTACTTGTTGGTGTGCTTGAAATCGATGATGTCGTGTTATCGTTGTTTTCGTTTTCCGGTTCTCTGCTATTCCTAATGCCTTTTTGTGTGTTAGTTTCTGTTTTGTGC